>CM056052.1:134247569-135447569 GCA_029574335.1 Rana kukunoris
CGTCGTCTTCACCGGGGCGAGGGTCGTACATCCCACCCCGGATTTCGTCGCCGGCTTCTGCCTGGCTCCTACTGGGCCAGCCTTCTTTTGCCGTCTTCCGCCGGAGGGCGCCACTCTCCGGGCTTCTCGACGTTGTCTTCCGCCGCGGGGGCCAGGCCTTCTTCTTTGCCGCCCCCTTCGATTTTTTCGGCCTGGACGGGGGTCGCACATCCCATCCAGGACTTGGACGTGGCGGGCTTCTCGTCGCCGTCTTCTGCCGCTGCCGCCCCCTTCACCACGAAGCTCCGTGCTTGTTTGATGAGGGCAGCGGGCTTCCGTCGTCTTCTTCCGGGGCGAGGGTCGTACATCCCACCCCGGATTTCGTCGCCGTCTTCTGCCGCTGCCCCCTTCACCACGAAGCTCCGTGCTTGTTTGATGAGGGCAGCGGGCTTCCGTCGCAGTCTTCCGCCGCGGGTGACACTCGCGGGCTTCTTCTTCCATTCGATGTTGACACGGCGAGGTCCGGCGCTGAAATGCCTTCTGAGCGGCGGGCAAGGACTTATATTGGCATTGGGCGTGGGCGTGGTTATGCCAACATGTGACCTTAACCCATGTGACAGTGATGTGACGTGACATCACTGTCACATGGGTTAAGGTCACATGTTGGCATAACCACGCCCACGCCCAATGCCAATATAAGTCCTTGCCCGCCGCTCAGAAGGCATTTCAGCGCCGGACCTCGCCGTGTCAACATCGAATGGAAGAAGAAGCCCGCGAGTGTCACCCCGCGGCGGAAGACTGCGACGGAAGCCCGCTGCCCTCATCAAACAAGCACGGAGCTTCGTGGTGAAGGGGGCAGCGGCAGAAGACGGCGACGAAATCCGGGGTGGGATGTACGACCCTCGCCCCGGAGAAGACGACGGAAGCCCGCTGCCCTCATCAAACAAGCACGGAGCTTCGTGGTGAAGGGGGCAGCGGCAGAAGACGGCGACGAGAAGCCCGCCACGTCCAAGTCCTGGATGGGATGTGCGACCCCCGTCCAGGCCGAAAAAATCGAAGGGGGCGGCAAAGAAGAAGGCCTGGCCCCCGCGGCGGAAGACAACGTCGAGAAGCCCGGAGAGTGGCGCCCTCCGGCGGAAGACGGCAAAGAAGCCCTGGCCCCGGAGGAGCCAGCAGAAGCGGAGGAAGCCCGAGGTGGGGCGACACCCCCGTTTGTTCTCCGCTGTTTTCGGCCGGCCCCCCCCGGATGTAAAAGAGCTTCATTTTGTGGTGGGGGCACAGTCGAGCAGGCGGAGAGCATGTGGGTGTTTCCCCCCCCCGGCAGAAGACGGCTAGAAGACCGAGGAGTGGCGACGCCCCCGTTGTTCTCCGCCATTCCCGCCGGCCCCCCCCCGGATGTAAAAGAGCTTTGTTTGGGGTAGGGGCCTGGCCGAACATGGCGGAGAGCATCGGTGGGGTCTCTCTCCCCGGCGGAAGGCGCGGCGAAGACCGGGGGTGGGGAAGGTGTACCCCCGCGGCGGAAGACAATCGAAGCCCGAGAGTGGCGCCTCCGGCGGAAGACGGCGAAAGAAGCCCTGGCCTCGGGAGGAGCCAGGCAGAAGCGGAGGAGCCCGAGGTGGGGCGACACCCCCGTTGTTCTCCGCTGTTTTCGCCGCCCCCCCCGGATGTAAAAGAGCTTCAATTTGGGGTGGGGGCACAGTCGAGCATGGCGGAGAGCATGGGTGGGTGTTTCCCCCCCCGGCAGAAGACGGCTAGAAGACCGAGGAGTGGCGACGCCCCCGTTGTTCTCCGCCATTCCCGCCGCCCCCCCCCCGCTGTAAAATAGGACTTTTTTGGGTTGGGGGCCTGGCCGACCATGGCGGAGAGCATCGGTGGGGGTCTCTCTCCCCGGCGGAAGGCGGCGGCGAAGACCGGGGGGGGGTAGGTGTACCCCCCGGCGGAAGGCGGCGGCGAAGACCGGTGCGGGCTGGAGCCCCCCCGCAGAAAACGTCTGGAAGACCGAGGGGCTCCGCCCCCGTTGTTCTCTGCTTCTTTCGGCCGGCCCCCCCCGGATCTGAAAGAGCTTATTTTGGGGTGGGGGCCTGGCTGGACATGGCGGAGATCATCGGTGGGTGTCCCCCCCCGGCAGAAGACGGCGAAGCCCGGGGCCCAATGGGCTGGTGGTGGGGGGTCCCGGCAGAAGACCCCCGGAGCTGACTAATAAATTATTTTTTTCTGTGTGTTTTTTTTTGTTTACACTTTTCCACCCGGTGAATGGGTAGGGGTACGATGTACCCCATACTCATTCACATAGGGTGGGGGGCCAGAATCTGGGGGCCCCCTTAATATAGGGGGCTCTCAGATTCTGATAAGCCCCCCGCCCGCATACCCCGACAACCAACGGCCAGGGTTGTCGGGAAGAGGCTCTTGTCCCTTTCGACATGGGGACAAGAGTGCTTTGGGGTGGGGGGGCAGTGCCCCCCTCCCCCACAGCACACACTCCCCCATGTCGAGGGCATGTGGTCTGGTACGGCTCAGGAGGGGGGGGGGCGCTCGCTCGTCCCCACCCCCATTCCTGTCCGGCCAGACTGCGTGCCTGGGAGAAGGGTTTGGTCTGGATCTGAGGGGGAACCCCACGCCGTTTTTTGGCGTGGGTTTAACCCCTTATGTTCCATCAAATCTAAGAGCCTGTTGTGCACCAGAAGGGGGACCCCCACGCCGTTTTTTTTTTTTAATTTGGGGTGGAGTTCCCCTTTTATCCCGGTCCTGTCAGGGGGGGGGGGGAATGCCTGCTCGTCTGTCCCTACAATGTATGAACAGCGATCTGTCATTTCCCCTACACAGTCCCACCCCCTTTACAGTTAGAACACACCCAGGTAACATATTCAACCCCTTCCGCGCCCCTAGTGTTAACCCCTTCCCTGCCAGTGTCATTTTTATAGTAAGCAATGCATTGATATACCATTGCTCGCTACAAAAATGCCAAATCTCACAAAAATGTGTCCGCCACAATGTCGCATTAGACAGAAAAAACAAATGATAGCCACCATTACTAGTAAAACAAAAAATTATTCCAAAAAAAAACCCATAAGACCAACCCCTACTTAGAACTTTTGCCCAAACCAATCAAACGCTTATTGTGATTTTTTGCAACCAAAAAGATGTCCAAGAATACTTATCGGCCTAAACTGAGGGCAAACATTTTTTGAATATATTTTGGGGGAGATTTATTATAGCAAACCGTAAAAAAGATGTTTTTTTAGTTACCAAATTGTCGCTATATTTTTGGGTCAAGCAAAAATAAGAAAAAACGCAGAGGTGATCAAATACCACCAACAAAAATAAAAAAAAGAATTTTTAGGGGGGGGGGGGGAGGATGAGGACGCCCAATTTTTTGGGGGGCCACGTCGCACAACCACGCAATTGTCAGTCAAAATGACGCAGTGTTGAAATGCAAAAAATGGCCCCGTCAGTGACCAGTAATATGCTCTGGGGCTCAAGTGGTTACAAATTAAGAATACACTAAAGTTAGCCCAATTTATGGCCATAATGTGAAAGATGATGTTACACCGAGTAAATAGATACCCAACATGTTACACTTTAATATTGCACACACTCATGGAATGGCGCCAAACTTCAGTACTTGAAAATACCCATAGGCAACGCTTTTTTATGTGTTTCAGGTTACCAGTTTAGATTTACAGAGGAGCTCTAGTGCTAAAAGTATTGCTCTCGCTCTAACGTACGCTATGATACCTCACATGTGGGGTTTGAACGGGGGTTCAATATGTGGGCGGGGCTTACACATTTAAGGCCCGCCCCCATATATGGAAACATTCTTCAAACCACACATGTGAGGTATCATAGCGTGCGTAACAGCAAGAGGAATATTTATAGCACTAGACCTCATCTGTAAATCTAAACTGGTAACCGGAAACAATAAAAATGCTGCTTGTTCCCTTCTGACTGCGAGCTACTAGGGACAGGGGCGTTTAAATTATTACTATTTAGGTTTGTTACGTAAAAATTCTATAAGACCTCCCGTTCAGCTTGTAAAGCATCACTTCATGGGGACCAAAAAAAATTTAACACCTCTAATGCTTTCATCCGCCATTGCAGATTTGATTCTGGTACTGCATTTCGAGTGAACTGGGCATGCTCGAACAGTTAGAAAAAGAAGTTGGAAGTTTCATCCTGAAAATGACTTGCATCTTTCTGAGCATGCTCAGAAAGCTCTTTTTTTGGCTTAGTAATTTAAGGACATCCTTAACAGGTGTAAGCAGTTCCAAGTGCACACAAACTAGAGGCTGACATTTCTTCATGTGTTTCCAATTGGTTCATTAGCACACATGTTATAAAAAGCGTGGATACTGCACGTGTCAGCTGCCCCTCAGAGGGGGCAGATTTGCTGGCTGGAAGAATGGCGGAGTGAAACAGAGATGTTTTGGAGCAAGTTTTGTATTTTTTGATGTTTTCTCTGCTACATAATTTTGCTAAATGTTTCTCAAGATGTTAATGACTAATGTTTTAATCCTGTGGGTCTATCCTGTTATTTCAAAAGCATGATTTATTTTCCAATGACTGTGAAATAAACGTTGGTCTTTTTTGTTTTTAGGTGTTTGTATATATTTTTGGTGTGTTTATTTGTAATTTTTTTTTTGCTTTCCTTGTTTTGTGGACCAATAAAATTACTTTCAAATTTTGAAGTTTGTTTTGTGATATTTTTTTTCATGCTATGGATTTCAACCCGCTGCAGCTGAACTAGTTTGGGCCTAAACCATCAAGTGTGATTTGTCTCTAAGATCTTTCCTGGTGTGTATGCATGAAATGTTTAGTCACCAGAAAAGGAAGGACAAAGCGGTAAGTAATGTTTCCTAGAACTGATGTCCAGACTGACTTTTTAAAGCACATGTGCAAGATGTAGGAAAAGCTGCAAACAGGGCCTGTTTGGAGGGGGGGTGGTGTGTTTTTTTTGGACAGGCTTGAAGTGCTGATTTACAGCGCTGTGCTTGAAACTAGCACAAGACAATCCTATTCTAATTGTGGGTTGTTTGAGGGAAGCCAATTGAGTGTTAGAACCCCTGCTAGTGTTTTTAGGTTGGGCTTTGTGTCCCTTTCCTAAAATTGGCTTCACTTCCTGTCACACAGCTGAACAGGAAGTGAGGTTAAAACCCTACCAATGGTCTTTTCTTCGGGGCACAGGTCAATCTAACTAGTGTCACCATTAAGCAAATTGCACTGCAGTGTACACCCCAAATGATTGGTTACTTTGGGGTTTAGTAAAGGCAAAGCCGCTCTGCAGTAGAAGCGTAGGCAATGAAAATCAGAAGGGAAGCACTGATGGTTTTTACTTCCAATCCCGCCAAGTTTTGAGTTTTCTTCTTCCTTGCTTGTCCACTTGTAGTGCAAAGTGGATTTGCCTTTAGTAAATGGACCCCAAAGTCCAAGATTCCTACTAATTTGGGGTGTACACAGCAAAATGCCATTTCCAAAATGGGAAACTATTTATATTGATCTGTGTGTCCCCAACAAAACATTACTCAGGTGTTTCCCTCACTTCCTGTTTGGCTGTGTGGCAGGAAGTGAATGAATTAAGTAGAAAGTGACAACATTTGTGGAGGTGTCTTTACCCTATCAGGGGTGCAGGCATCCCCAAAACAAACATGAAAATAGTTGATTTAACATTGGGTGGTGTTTGTGGGGGTCCCTAACACACATTCATACATATTAGCAACGCTGGATCGTGGCCTATTGGCATGGTTATATTTTCTTAAGCCTCTCAATAAAATGATCTGAAATTTGGGGTTAAACTGGAACAATAATCATCACTTTTATTTTTGGATTTCTTTCATTTTGGATAGAGTTGGTGGGGGGGGGGGTTAGAAGCTCTGTCAGTTTATTTTGTATTATCCCTGTCCGTTTGGGGAGATTGGCCTTCACTTCCTGCCCCATAGCCAAACAGGAAGTGATCGAAAAAGTAGGCAAATTAAGGCCCCCCCAAGTCCCCCCCCACAGAACTTGTGTGTGTCCCCTGAAAATTCCTGGGTGGGTCATAAAAAAACAGGGTGTGGCCTTGACAGGAAGGGTGGGTTCATTTTTCTATTAGGGGGGTGCCAAAATTTGGTCAGGCCTAGGGAAGCACAAAACCTAAAATCCTACTGCAATTAGGGCTTATTTAGACAGGATCCAATTTACAGCATGTTTTTAGATTGTGGGAGGAAACCCGCACAGGGAGAACATGCAAACTCCAGGCAGATAGTGTCACGGGGGATTCGAACCAGCAACCCTTTTGCTGCTAGGTGAACATGCTACACACTACGCTACTGTGCTGAACGAACATGATTGCAGCTGAAAGCATGAGATGTTTTTTTTTTTTCCAATTTCATGCTTTCCAGCCTGGAGGACAGATGTGGGGTCTAATTGACCCCGCCTTTCTCTATAAAGAGGACCTGTCACACACTAGTCCTATTACAAGGGATGTTTACATTCCTTGTAATAGGAAGAAAAGTGAAAAATAATACAAACAAAGGGACAAACAAGTGCAAAAAATAAAATATTAAGTAAAAAAATAAAATAACAAAGGAATTTAAATGCTCCTGTCCCTAGTAGCTCGCACTCAGAAGCGAACACGCATGCAAGTCCCACCCACATATGTAAACATCCTTCAAACCCCACATGTGAGGTATCATAGCGTGCGTTAGAGCGAGAGCAATAATGTTAGCACTAGACCTCCTCTGTAACTCAAAAGTGGTAACCTGAGAAAAAAAGTCAAGCGTTGCCTATGGAGATTTTTAATAACGAAGTTTAGCGCCATTCCATGAGTGTGCGCAATATGAAAGCGTGACAAGTTAGGTATCTATTTACTCGGTGTAACATCATCTTTTACCTTATCCCTAAAAATTGGCCTAGCTTTACTGCTTTCTTATTTTGTCATTCATGAAACAGGTTTTTTTTTTGGAAAGCAAAAAAAAAAAAAAACGTTAGAACATTTTTGGCACAAATACTGTTGGAAATGTGTCCGAAAAAATGGCCGCCACTTTATTCCCTAGGGTGTTTGTTAATAAAATATATATAATGTTTGGGGGTCCTGAGTAAGTTTCAAGGAAGAAAATATAATTGTTACATGAAGGAGAGAAGTGCCAGAATAGGCGCGGTATGGAAGTGGTTAAAGTGCACCAATAAAAGTGAAAAATTCCTTGAAATTTCGTACCATGGGGGGGGGGGAGGCAATTAGGGGCGCCATCAGGAATTATGGGGCCCCTTACACAGCTTCAGGCATGGGCCCCCTGGAGCAGAGAATAGGGGGGGGGGTGCCGCCTGATATTAAGAAGGGGGGGGGGCTGCCGCAATTTGATAAGCGGGGGGTTCCTTTACTAAAAAATACATATAGAAAAATATATATTAAAAAGGGTGGTAGCCATCCGGGGGCCCTGGGGACCACTGGGCCCTTTAATAAAAAGAAACTTCTGGGCTCTTTAATGAAAAATAAATTACAATATCTACATATATAAAATAATAAAAAAGGGGGTTGCCTTGGGAGCTCTGGGCCCTTTAATAAAAAATAACTACCAAAAATCTAACAAAAAAATAACATTGGGTGGGAGCTGTGGTGGCTCAACGTGAATGGCACTGCGCTGACAAGCCGTTCACCTCTGCAGCCAAGGGTTCGGATCCCGGTCTCGGCTACATATGAATTGAGTTTGGTGGTGTCAGCCCGGCTCCCGGTGGGTGTGCTATGCAAGGTACGCCTGTGCTTAGTATGCCCACCCCCCCCCCCCAAAAAAAACACCACACTTGCACACACTTTGGCCATGAGGTCTCCTAAAATAAAGGGAGGCGAAGGACCTACAGGGCTGGCTGGGTGGGCTACACTCCTTCATAGGGGGAGTCCCTCTGTCCCATCGGGCTCCCAAGTGTAGCAGGTGGGGTGAGTGGGAGGCCCCCCTCACACCCACCATTGCCACCGGGGGCATGGAGAAGGATGGCGATTGCAAGTCCAGCTCCTCTCTCTCGACTTCACGCACAAAATACACTTTAAAAAAGAAATTAAAGTAAAAAGTAACAAACCTGGGGAAAATGTTTATAACATTTTTAGAAGCAAAAGGTTGTCATCTGGGGCCCTCTGGGAGCTTTCAAAATTATATTATATATATATATGTTTAAAAATAACCAAAAAATATATCATATGTTTTTTTTTTTTTTTTTTTTTGTAAAGGTGGGGGGTTGTCATCTGGAGCCCTGGGGATCTCCGGGCCACTGGGGACCAGGCCACTGGGGACCTCCAGACCCCTAAACCAAAACATTGGCCCTTTAATAACAAAAAATTTGGGGGGTTGCCACCCGGGGCCCTGGGGACCTCCAGACTGCAAAAAAATATTAAATTCCAAAAATTGGCCCTTTAATAAAAAATCCTACAAAAACCAACTAACAAATATATATACAAAAAAAAAAAGAGGGGGGTTACCATCTGGGGCGCTGGGGGGCCTCCAGGCATCTGGGCACCTCCGGACCCCCGGGCCCCTTACAGGTGTACAGGGCCGCCATCATGAATTTTGGGGCCCCTTACACAGCTTCAGGCATGGGCCCCCTGGAGCAGAGAACCGGGGGGGGGGTGCTGCCGTATGAAATTGAGAAGCGGGGGGGGGGTGGTGCCGCAAATTGAGGAGCGGGGGGGCCCTTTACAAAAATTTTGACAGAAATAAGAAATAAAGAAAAATATATATAAAAAAGGGGGGTAGCCATCCGGGGCCCTGGGGACCTCTGTGCTCTTTATCAAATAAAAATACAAAAAAGAGAGAAAATACATATATATATATTTTTTAAATATAACATTTATCGAAAAAAAGTTAAAAAACAAGGGGGTAGCCTTCCAGGGCCCTGGGGACCTCTGGGCCCTTTCCTTAAAAAAAAAATAAACAAATATATTTAAAAAATATATATTTTTTTTAAATATATATATTTTATTTAAAAAAAAGGGCTTGCCATCTGGGGCCCTTAGTGGCCTCCGGGCCCCTGGGGACCTTCGGAGCCCTTAAACAAAAAAAAAAAAAAAAAATAGTTTTTTTTTGTTTTAGGGTGGTTCCCATCCGGGCCCCTGGGGGCCCCTGGGGACCCCCGGGCGGTGTAATGCCTGTACCCCCCTAATGGCGGCCCTGCAGGTGTACTGCCTGTACCCCCCTGATGGCGGCCCTGGGTGTAATGTCAGCATGTGAAAAAATGACATTCTGAAGGAAAAAAGCCATTTAAAACTGACTCGCGGCTATAATGAATTGTCAGCTCTTGGAATTTGCAGGAGAATTCATTCATTAAAAACACCAAAAAAAAAGCGTGGGGGTCCCCCCAAATTCAATAACCAGACCCTTTAGGTCTGGTATGGATATTAAGGGGAACCCCGCCATCAATTTTAAAAAAAATGACGTGGGGTTCCCCCCAAATATCCATAACCAGACCCTTCAGGTCTGGTGTGGAATTTAAGGGGAACTCCACTCCAACTAAAAAAAAAAATGGCGTGGAGTCCCCCCTAAAATCCACACCAGACCCCTTATCCGAGCACGTTGACCTGGCCGGCCGCAGAAAAGAGGGGGGGACAGAGCGCGGCCCCCCCCCTTCTCCTGAACCGCACCAGGCCACATGCCCTCAACATTGGGAGGGTGTTTTGGGGTGCCCCCCAAAACACCTTGTCCCCATGTTGATGAGGACAAGGGTCTCTTCCCCACAACCCTTGCCCGGTGGTTGTGGGGGTCTGCGGGCAGGAGGCTTATCGAAATCTGGAAGACCCCTTTAACAAAGGGGCCCCCAGATCCCGGCCCCCCCCCTGTGTGAAATGGTAATGGGGTACCTTGTACCTCTACCATTTCACGAGTAAAAAAAAGTGTAAAGTGTAAAAAAAGACAAGAGCCGGTTTTTGACAAGTCCTTTATTATCTTCTTTCTTCTTTTCTTCGGGTTTCTTCTTCCTCCTCCTTCTTCTTCCTCTGCTTCTGTCTTGGGTCTTCTATTCCCGCATCTTGCCCGGCGTGTTCTTCCATCTTCTGTTCCTCCCGCTGTCCTTCTCGTCCGCATCTTCTCCTTCTTCTTCTTCTTCGCCGGAGGCGGCCGCTTCCAATTGAAATCCCCGCTGTCTGCCGGACCACGCCCCCCCCCTCTGACGCCACGGGCAAGCTCTTAGGAGTGTGCTGCAAGTGCGTCAGAGGGGGGCGTGGTCACATGTCAGAGGGCGGCCAATTCAATTTGAAGCTCGTGCGCGGCTTTTTCTTTGCCAGAGTCGCCGCTTCCAATTGAATTGCCCGCTTTCTGGAACATGTGACCACGCCCCCCTCTGACGCACTGGCACCACACGGGGACTTTCCTAAGAGCTTGCCCGTGGCGTCAGAGGGGGGGCGTGGTCCGGCAGACAGCGGGGATTTCAATTGGAAGCGGCCGCTCCGGCGAAGAAGAAGAAGGAGAAGATGCGGACGAGAAGGACAGCGGGAGGAAAGAAGATGGAAGAACACGCCGGGCAAGATGCGGGAATAGAAGACCCAAGACAGAAGCAGAGGAAGAAGAAGGAGGAGGAAGAAGAAACCCGAAGGAAAGAAGAAAGAAGATAATAAAGGACTTGTCAAAACCGGCTCTTGTCTTTTTTAACCCTTTACATTTTTTTTCTCGTGAAATGGTAGAGGTACAAGGTACCCCATTACCATTTCACACAGGGGGGGGGCCGGGATCTGGGGGGCCCCTTTGTTAAAGGGGTCTTCCAGATTTCGATAAGCCTCCTGCCCGCAGACCCCCACAACCACCGGGCAAGGGTTGTGGGGAAGAGACCCTTGTCCTCATCAACATGGGGACAAGGTGTTTTGGGGGGCACCCCAAAACACCCTCCCAATGTTGAGGGCATGTGGCCTGGTGCGGTTCAGGAGAGGGGGGGGGCCGCGCTCTGTCCCCCCCTCTTTTCTGCGGCCGGCCAGGTCAACGTGCTCGGATAAGGGGTCTGGTGTGGATTTTAGGGGGGACTCCACGCCATTTTTTTTTAAATTTGGGGTGGAGTTCCCCTTAAATTCCACACCAGACCGAAGGGTCTGGTTATGGATATTTGGGGGGACCCCACGTCATTTTTTTTTTAAAATTGACGGCGGGGTTCCCCTTAATATCCATATCAGACCTAAAGGGTCTGGTTATTGAATTTGGGGGGACCCCCACGTCATTTGAATAATTATTTTAAAATTTCGTACCATGGGGGGGGGGGGGAATGTCAGCAGGTGAATAAAGCGCACTTTTCCCGTGGTTAGAAATATGTCTTTGCACAAAATGACATTCTGAAAAAAAAAAAAAAAAAAAAAAAAGCCATTTAAAACTGACTCGCGGCTATAATGAATTGTCGGCTCCTGGAAATTGCAGGAGAATTCATTCATAAAAAAAACGAAAAAATAAAGCGTGGGGGTCCCCCCAAATTCAATAACCAGACCCTTTAGGTCTGATATGGATATTAAGGGGAACCCCGCCGTCAATTTATTAAAAAAATGACGTGGGGTTCCCCCCAAATATCCATAACCAGACCCTTCGGGTCTGGTGTGGAATTTAAGGGGAACTCCACCCAAATTAAAAAAAAATGGCGTGGAGTCCCCCCTAAAATCCACACCAGACCCCTTATCCGAGCACGTTGACCTGGCCGGCCGCAGAAAAGAGGGGGGGACAGAGCGCGGCCCCCCCCCTCTCCTGAACCGCACCAGGCCACATGCCCTCAACATTGGGAGGGTGTTTTGGGGTGCCCCCCAAAACACCTTGTCCCCATGTTGATGAGGACAAGGGTCTCTTCCCCACAACCCTTGCCCGGTGGTTGTGGGGGTCTGCGGGCAGGAGGCTTATCGAAATCTGGAAGACCCCTTTAACAAAGGGGCCCCCCAGATCCCGGCCCCCCCCCCTGTGTGAAATGGTAATGGGGTACCTTGTACCTCTACCATTTCACGAGAAAAAAAATGTAAAGGGTTAAAAAAGACAAGAGCCGGTTTTTGACAAGTCCTTTATTATCTTCTTTCTTCTTTCCTTCGGGTTTCTTCCTCCTCCTTCTTCTTCCTCTGCTTCTGTCTTGGGTCTTCTATTCCCGCATCTTGCCCGGCGTGTTCTTCCATCTTCTTCCGCTGTCCTTCTCGTCCGCATCTTCTCCTTCTTCTTCTTCTTCGCCGGAGCGGCCGCTTCCAATTGAAATCCCCGCTGTCTGCCGGACCACGCCCCCCCCTCTGACGCCACGGGCAAGCTCTTAGGAAAGTCCCCGTGTGGTGCCAGTGCGTCAGAGGGGGGCGTGGTCACATGTTCCAGAAAGCGGGCAATTCAATTGGAAGCGGCGACTCTGGCAAAGAAAAAGCCGCGCACGAGCTTCAAATTGAATTGCCCGCCCTCTGACATGTGACCACGCCCCCCTCGGACGCACTTGCAGCACACTCCTAAGAGCTTGCCCGTGGCGTCAGAGGGGGGGGCGTGGTCCGGCAGACAGCGGGGATTTCAATTGGAAGCGGCGCCTCCGGCGAAGAAGAAGAAGAGAAGAAGATGCGGACGAGAAGGACAGCGGGAGGAACAGAAGATGGAAGAACACGCCGGGCAAGATGCGGGAATAGAAGACCCAAGACAGAAGCAGAGGAAGAAGAAGGAGGAGGAAGAAGAAACCCGAAGAAAAGAAGAAAGAAGATAATAAAGGACTTGTCAAAAACCGGCTCTTGTCTTTTTTAACCCTTTACATTTTTTTTTCTCGTGAAATGGTAGAGGTACAAGGTACCCCATTACCATTTCACACAGGGGGGGGGCCGGGATCTGGGGGGCCCCTTTGTTAAAGGGGTCTTCCAGATTTCGATAAGCCTCCTGCCCGCAGACCCCCACAACCACCGGGCAAGGGTTGTGGGGAAGAGACCCTTGTCCTCATCAACATGGGGACAAGGTGTTTTGGGGGGCACCCCAAAACACCCTCCCAATGTTGAGGGCATGTGGCCTGGTGCGGTTCAGGAGAGGGGGGGGGCCGCGCTCTGTCCCCCCTCTTTTCTGCGGCCGGCCAGGTCAACGTGCTCGGATAAGGGGTCTGGTGTGGATTTTAGGGGGGACTCCACGCCATTTTTTTTTTAATTTGGAGTGGAGTTCCCCTTAAATTCCACACCAGACCCGAAGGGTCTGGTTATGGATATTTGGGGGGAACCCCACGTCATTTTTTTTTTAAATTGACGGCGGGGTTCCCCTTAATATCCATACCAGACCTAAAGGGTCTGGTTATTGAATTTGGGGGGACCCCCACGCTTTTTTTTTCCGTTTTTTTAATGAATGAATTCTCCTGCAATTGCCGGGAGCCGACAATTCATTATTGCCGCGAGTCAGTTTTAAATGGCTTTTTTCCTTTGAAAAATGACATTTTGTGCAGAGACAGTTCTAACCACGGGAAACATGCGCTTTTTCACATGCTGACATTAGAGACCCCCATAGTACGAAATTTAAAGGAAAATTACACTTTTATTATTGCACTTTTAGCATTATTAAAATCACTGCTCCCGAAAAAACGGCCGTTTTAAAAAATAAAAAAAGCATTGGTACATGTCCCCTGGGGCAGGACTGAGGTCCCCAAACACTTTTTAGGACAAAACTTGCAGATTAGCCTTTAAAATTCACTATTAAGATTTCCCCCATAGACTTATACAGGGAGTTCGGCGGCGGCTTTAGTTATCAATCACATCGCGCTGCTGCTGCCGCCGGTTCATGCGCCTAATTAGGGATTCATCCAGCGCACTAATTAAGGCATGTACCGGCGCAGCGCAGATTCATTAGTAAATCAGCCCCAATGGGACCAGAGCATGTATGTAAAACGAAAATGTACTTAAAGTGAAACAATACCTTTTTTCACTTCTAGGGTGTAGTGGGAGGTCAGGGGCTGTAGTGGGAGGTCAGGGGCTGTAGTTGAGGTCTCAGGGGTTGTAGTGGGGGTGTCAGGGGCACACCGAAACAGGGCGGGCCATGCTCTGAGCTTCAGCTCCTTCTACTGCGACTGCAAAATGTCTGTACAGTACTTGTAAGGCACTTTACATACACTCACGGGTATGTCCATACTCGTGAGTGTATGTAAAGTAAGTGTACTTAAAGCAGGGTATGTCTGTGCTTTACATTGTAGCAAAGTGTCATTTCTTCAGTGTTGTCACATGAAAAGATATAATAAAATATTTACAAAAATGTTAGGGGTGTACTCACTTTTGTGAGATAGATAGATAGATAGATAGACCGATAGATAGACCGATAGATAGACCGATAGATAGACCGATAGATAGATAGATAGATAGATAGATAGATAGATAGATAGATAGATAGATAGATAGATAGATAGATAGATAGATAGATAGATAGATAGATAGATAGATAGATAGATAGATAGATAGATAGATAAATAGATAGATAGATAGTTTCAGGGCTCCATTGGGAGGGAAGAGAGGTCTCTGCCAGAGATCCGAGTATAAACCATCTATTGCCAGCCTAAAGGCAGTTTGCTCAGCGCTTCCATCCTAATGCAAATCATCCAAATACAGTGTGTAGCAGCATGGGACAAACCATCTGTCAGGGGAACTCTGTACTTCATCATTACATACAGTAAATGAACTGCCATGTTCATTTTTTTAACGTGACTGCAGTCCTCACCTGGTCCCGGGCATTGATGAGTGTATTCAATGCAAAGTATACCTCCATGTGCTGGGCACAGTAAACACAGCCTTTAAGCCCGTAATGTGCAATAATTCAAAAGATTATATACCAGCTAAAGGCAACGAAAAGCAAAGCACAGACGTTGTGTGAATATCCATCTGTGTAATCCACTTATGGGTTTTCCATTCTCAGAAGGCCTGCTCTAGACTTATAATAGCATTGCTTTCCTCTGACATTTCTCTTAGTGTTGGTTCACAAAGGGGAGACCAGTGAGGCAACTTAGCCGCCTGACAAGTCGCGCTCCATGCATTTTAATACAACCGTTTTAATAGGAGCGACTCAAGTCGCTCCCATTAAGAAAAAGGTTCCTGTACTACCAGCTATATCACTAGCCTAGTGTCTAAATGCTAGACATGTGCACAGCAAAAATTTTCGTATTATTTTGTTCCGTTTCGTATCGTTCCGTAGGTTTGTACCGATTCGTAATTTCGTAAGACGCCCTTTTCCTGTTCGTTCCCGTTCGTATTTCGTACGACGAGATTTTTTTGCATTCCGATCATTTCATATTTTGGTTACCGTTTTATTTTCGTACATGCGGGATGATTCGTTATTCTGTTTAATTTATTGTCGTTTCTTGTTAGACAATAATTTTCGTGAATTTTCGTCATTTTGTACTTTCGTAAATATATTGCGGGATTCTCGGCACTTTCAACACGCAGCTCATCCATATTAACTATTGTTAAGCCCCGTACACTTGGTCAGACTTTTTTGCCAACAAACATAAAAATGAACGTTTTCCGTTAGTTTTCAAAAAATCCGTTCGTTTATAAGCTGCATCAGAAAACCATTTTTGGGTTCAAAAGTCTGGCCAACTGATCTCCCTTCAGACGAAAATCCACGGAAACGTTTTTTTGGCTTTACTGTACTTGACAGTCGGCACAAAAGAGAAGCTGATTCACTAACTACACTCACTCACTGCCCATTTAAAAAAACGAATCAAGTACACAAATTTACAAACAGACCAAAAAAAACTGATTTACAAAACACACAAATGAAAATATGAACATACGACTGAAAATACGAACAGATAAAGGATTTAAAATACAGAATGTAAATCATTCGTTATAGATGTAATTTTCGGTCTTTTGCCGTTTCCATTTTGTCGTATTTTCGTAAGATTGTTGTATTGTTCGCTCGCATTTGCGCTTGTTCGTTATGCGGCTCATTCGTAATCCCGTCGTTTTCGTATTATGGTGCTTTCATTTTTTCGTATGTACACATTATTCCGCGGGTACGAAAATTAACAAATTCGTACGAAAATACATTCGTTACGAACGGGAACGCACATATCTACTAAATACCAACCTATTTGTTCACTTCGTTCCTCTCAAGACCTCCTGCTTTCTAGCTCCCTTGTCACCTCCTCCTATGCTCGCCTCCAGGACTTCGCCAGAGCCTCTCCAATCCTATGGAATGCCTTACCCCAATCTGTCCAGTTATCTCCTACTCTATTAGCTTTTAGACAATCCCTAAAAATGCTTCTCTTCACAAAAGCCTATCCTACACACACCAGAAAACTGTGGGCCAAATTCACAGATTCACAGAGCCCTTACTCCGGTCTATGTCGCGTTAGATTGGAGTACTTTCAAATTCCGCGCGTTGTTTCATTAGTCTGAATCCTCAAACCATGAAACGACGGCTTCGGGCTTCAATCCAACTGGCTTACGTGTTCGTACGCCTTCGGATCTACGCTGCAGTAATTTTGCGGCCGCTGGGTGGAGTTCCCGTCGCTTTCCGCGTCAGGGTATGCAAATTAGCTTTTTCCAACGATCCACGAAGTTACGAGCGTCGTTCGCAATCTCTTACGGCATCTGTAGTCATCTTTTTGCTGCGTAAAGTTATTCCAGCTTTTATCTGATCTAGTATTAGACAGCCCATGTTAAGTATGGCCGTCGTTCCCGCGTTGAATTTCAAGGTTTTTTTTTTTTTTTTACGCAAGTCGTCCGGGAATAGGAATGTACGTAAACGACGCTAATCAAACAAAAAATTACGTAACGGCATTATTTCGCGCAATGCACGGCGGGAAATTTCTGAACGGAGCATTTGCAGTTCGATCGCCGCGGGGACGCGCCTAATTTTAATGCTTCACGCCCCCTAATCGCGTATTTCGATTCCGCCGCGAGAAATACACTACACCGCCGTACCTTACAGGCCGAAATCTACCTGAATTAGTCGTAGAGCCAGGTAAAATACGGCGGCGTAGTGTACCTCTGATACTCTGCGCCAATGTAATTGTACCTGAATCTGGCCCTGTATTTTCAGTTTCTCCATCACCTCATCCCCCTCAGTTATTACCTTTTGTTCCACTTGACCCTCCCTTCTAGATAGTAAGCTCTCTGATTCCTCCTGTATTGATTTGTATTGTAACTGTACTGTCTTGCCCCCATTTTGTAAAGTGTCACGTAAACTGTTGGCGTTATATAAATCCTGAATAGGCATGTGCAAAAGTGAAAAATTTGTTTCGTTTCGTTTCAATTCGTCATTTAATAAATTTCGTTAAGTTAGGTTCGTTACATGTGTTAAATTCGTTTTCGGAATTCGTTCGTTTTCGACCGAATTTCGAAAAATCCGGTCGAAATCGAAAATATTTCAACCAGATTAGAAAACAAATAGTCTCTTTTCAAATAGAATTTTTTTCGAATTAAATTCGAAAATATTTTTTTTTTTTTTTTCGAATTCCGATCGAATTTAGTCAGCGGGGTATTCGATTCGGAATTCGAAAAAAAAATTTTTTCAATTTCGACCATTTTTTTTTTTTTTTCGAAATTCGGTCGAAAACGAACGAATTCCGAAAACGGTCGAAATTTTTCGCTAATATAGCAATTCGGGAATTCGTATGCATCCGAATGTCCGAATAATGGAAAATTCGTCCGAATTTCGATTCGGAACGAAACGAAATGCACATGCCTACTGAATAATAATAATAATACTTTGGGGTGACTTCGGAGCAGCTTGCATTGACTTCTATACAGAAGTAGTTTTGCAAGCCGCGTTGAAGTCGTGCTGCACGGGGCGACTTTAGGCCCTGTACACATGATCAGAACGGTCCGATGAGAATGGTCCAATGGACCGTTTTCATCGGGCCACCGCTGAAGTGGTCTGATGGTCTGATGTGCGTACACACCATCAGTCCAAAATCCAATCGGGTCAGAATGCGGTGACGTAGAACACAAAGACGTGCTGAAAAAACAAAGTTCAATGCTTCCAAGCATGCATCGACTTGATTCTGAGCATGCGCCGGTTATTGGTCCGATGCTTTTGTGTACTAACCATCGTTTTGGTCCGACGGTCAGGTGTCCATCGGACAGATTTTAAAGCAAGTTTTAAAACTTTGGTCCGATGGACAACGGTCCGATGGGCCGTACACACGATCAATTTGGTCCGATGAAACTGGCCTTAAGGACAGTTTCATCGGACCGGTCTGATCGTGTGTACGCGGCCTTAGAGTCAGACAACTTTGAAGCTATTTAGGCCGCGTACACACGATCGAATTTATCTGCTGAAACTGGTCCGACGGACCGTTTCAGCAGACATCTCCGATCGTGTGTACGGGCTATCGGATATGTTTTCCCAGCGGACAAATTTCAAAGCATGCTTTGAAATTTGTCCGCCGGAGACATGTCCGTCGGATATGTCCGCTGGTTAGTACACTCACCAGCGGACATAACTGTCCACGCATGCGTCGAATGGATTCGACGCATGCGTGGAAGTATTTTACTTCCTGGAGTGGTGACGTGGCGGCGTCAACGTCACCGCCATGTCACCGCGTCCTCAGCCAGAGGGGATTTTCATCCGATGGTGTGTACACGCCATCAGACCAAAATCCAATGAGACATGTCCGCTGCAAGCGGTCCATCGGACATGTTTGAGCAGACATGTCTCATCGTGTGTACGCGGCCTAAGTGTTACAAAATATGAATCGTAAATGTAATATGTTCCATAATACAAACGCCTGTAATTCCATACATGCAGATCTTGGCAGACCTTGCAAGTGGACCTAATATGCCTGAGCAGCTGAATAAGGGACTATCTAACATCCAACAATGGATGGACACAAACAGACTAGGCCTTAATGCCAACAAGACGGAGCTTTTGCTGATCGGCCCACAGGCCAACTCTTTTTACCTGCCTGGCCATCCTCGTTTGGCCCTGCCCTAACTCCAGCTAAGCAGGGTAAAAATCTGGGTATAATTTTTGATGCTGAACTAAGCTTCGTACCTCATGTAAAATATTGCATAAAATTAGCCAACTATCATCTGCAATTATTACGGAAAATTAAGAATCTCTTCACCCAGCACAACCGTATGATCTTAGTTCATGGACTTATCCACTCTAGCTTAGATTGTTCTAACGTTTTCTTTCTAGGGCTCCCACAGAAGTGGTTAAAACGATTGCAGATTACACAGAATCATGCTGCAAGTCTAATTACAAACTGCCCAAAGCGGAATCTCATCTCCCCGGTGCTTAAGAATCTTAAGGCACAAGGCACTCTGCCTGGTGTTTCGGGCCTATTGGCAACTAGGTCCGTTGTACTTATCGCACATGACACAACATTACTGTCCACCCAGAGAGCTTTGTTCGACTGACGCCTTGTTAGCTATTATTCAATCTAGCCGATTAACTTCAAAAGGTGGCCGCAGGCTCCAAACACTGGGGAATTCTTTTTGGAACGAGCTCCCTCATCAGCTCCGAGCATCCTCCTCCTTGATGGCCTTCCGTAAGGGCTTGAAAACAGGGCTTTTTACAAGCCTACAGATAGTGACTCGGCCTTCCAAGCCCTTAGCAGGACGCTGTCTTAATTCCAGGCTGCAGTCCATCATTAGGGAGGTGTGATAGGCTTTTTATGCCCTGATACCCCCCCTTTTTTTTATATATCTCTGTTTATTTCTTGTCTGCTTCCCGCTTTTACTTAAGATGTCCTAGTTTCTTCTTTTTGCTCCTGGGAACTGGATACTCCCAGCTTGTTGGTAAGCGCTTAGACGCGAGTTTCACAACTCGCATTCGGCACCCTATAAGTATTTATTCCAATCCAATCCAATCCAATCCAATCCAATGTCACACCAGATTACTAGAACAATTTCAGATATTCTGTTGTGTGTTCATAGCTGACACTGTGTACACCTCTGGGACAGCAATTAGTGAAAATTAATATTTGCAAATTGCATTGTCAGGCCCTTGTAAGCAAGGGTTATTGTAGTCAGAATACTTTCATTTATTTATCTTTTTTCAAATCATCTTTTTCTCAGTTACAAAGTACATAGGAGCGGTATAGGGTAATTGTATTTCTGTCACTTGACAGTGACATATTTTTATCACAAAGCAATGATTCTGCAACTTTCTTTGCTTATGGATCACCATCAATATCATTACTAGCTAGGTTTATTTATTAAAGGAGCAGTGCATTTTCACTTGGCAAAGTGCAAGCTAAATTGTATGTGTAGCCAATACTAATTTTTGTAGCTTTGGACAATGTGGGAAAGTAAGGAACCCCCATTTAACTGCTTTCTGTGTGACCTTAGGTATATTTACCCTTTTAATTTGCACTGATGACTAATAATGAACTTGGGTTTAGGCTTGTATTTGGACCAAATCTATCCTGGGGGAACCCCAGAAGTAAGGAGTCATTGCTGGGCTAATCAGTTGAAGGAAGGGCATTCCCTGTCTCACAACTGCAAGCACACAAAGGGATGGGGATGCTGTTGACATTGTTGACCTAACATGGCCACAAAGATGTTGTGAACATCCTTGACCCTTTGTGGAAATGACAGTATATTTCTGAGTTCAGACCCAACCCAGACGCATCACCACTGATGACCATGAACAGGAAAACAGAAATTGATGGGATGTCAAAATTTTATAGCAGTCAACTGAGCAAGGGGTTAAGATAAATCTTCAAAAGGGGATACCTGTTTCAGTGGCCACTGTCTAAGAGAAGACTTCTCCTTACTTCTTGTTGATTTTTCAGGACAGGAAGTGAAGGTAATGCCCTTACACACGGCCGCATTTCCAGTCGGAATTCTGCTCAAGCTTGTCTTGCATACACACGGTCACACAAAAGTTCTCAGTGACAGTGCCCAGAATGCCTCAAAGAGTCGGTTGTATCATTTCCTACAGGAAGCAGGGTTATTTGACATATGGAGAGTGGGAAACCCAGAAAAGTTGCAATATTCGTGTTGCTCCAGTTCTTATTCCACATTATCCAGAATAGATTTAGTCCTGGGCAATGTGGAAGCATCCCAAACAATGATGGAAATAGTATACCAGGTCAGAGGGGTATCAGATCACTCACTAGTGACAATAGCGGTAAACCTAGAGTGGAGCAGGTGCGATAGGGAATGGAAAATCAGACTACTATGGCTAGAAGTAATGGGGGACCCTGAGGTGATGCTATCAAAATTAAAAGAGTTTATAGAGTTTAATGAAGGAACCGTGACTCGGGAGTAATGTGGGATGCACTGAAGGCATTTCTCAGTATTTTCTATGTATTCAACAAGTGGCAAAAATTTTAAAAAACATCAAGAGAATGGGAAAATAGGATTAGGATGGAACTGAAGAATTCAGAGAAGGAATATATTGAGAACCCAACACCAGAGAAACAAAGAATATGGTTAAACAAGCAACAGGAGTATAGGGTTGAAATGTTAAGAAAATAAGAAAATAAGAGATTATTCCAAAAGCAACTGGCCTTTGGGAGGGGGAAAGTGTTGGGAGAATGTTGGCCCATTTAGTAAGAACCAATTCCTCCCCCTCTGCGTTACCCACGATAAATAAACCTAATGGAGAAATTTCCACACAGGTTTCTGCGATCACAGAAACATTCAGACAATATTATGAGAAATTATATAGATCACAAGGGATGGTGGGAGCGGAGGAAATGAAAGATTTTTTGGAGAACTTACAATTACAGACTCTCATGGAATCAGAAAAAGTGCTAATGGATGGCCCAATAACTCTTGAGGAGGTCCAATCAGCTGTCCCTAAGATGGCCAACCAGAAGTCCCCTGGACCAGATGGACTTCCGGTGGAAATCTACAAATATTATGGGAAAGTGTTACTTTCAGAACTCCTTAAAGTATTGAACTGGGCAATGGAAGGGGGGAAGTAAACCCTCTCAGTAGGGTAGTGGATGGTGTCAGTAGGGTAGAAATTGGTGTCAGTAGGATAGTGGATGGTGTCAGTAGGGTAGTGGATGGTGTCAGTAGGGTAGAAATTGGTGTCAGTAGGGTAGTGGATGGTGTCAGTAGTGTAGTGGAAGGTGTCCATAGGGTAGTGGACGGTGTCAGTAGGGTACAAATTGGTGTCAGTAGGGTAGAAATTGGTGTCAGTAGGGTAGTGGATGGCGTCAGTAGGGTAGAAATTGGTTTTTAGCGGGGTAGTGGATGGTGCCAGTAGTTTTTATTTGTATTATTTTATTTTATATTATTTTTTACAATTATATTTGTTTCATTTTTTTTCTTTACCATTTTTCCAAAATAGGGGGAATGTTTGGCACATGGGGTGATTAGAGTGTGCCCAGGCACACCTGGCACACCCTGTGTGCACGCCAAAGGGCACAAGGCAGGGGTGTCCATTGTCACCCCTGCTATTTGCCTTAGCAATGAAACCGTTGGCCACGGCAATAAGAATGGACATAAAAATGAAGGGGTTTGTGAGACCGATTGGGGAGGAGAGGATTGCTCTCTATGCGGATGATGTCCTCCTCTTCCTTGGTGACACGGATCACTCCACTAAACAGGCCATGACTATTTTCGGAGAGTTTGGAAGACTTTCGGGATTGGTCATAAATTGGGAAAAATCAGCATTAATGCCGGTAGACCCAATGAGGACCCAGACATTGATAGAAATCCCACAGTTGGAGATAGTGGGGAGAATAAAATATATAGGGAATAATTTAGTCCCCCTAATGGGCAAATTTAAAAATAAAACCCAAATTTGGCGGCATCTTCCGCTGTCAGTTGCGGGGAGATGTAATTTGATTAAAATGCTGTGGATGCCACAATTATTATATGTGTTGCATAATGCACCCATATGGATTCATAAAAAATGGTTCAGGAAATTAGATACCATGTTTAGAGAACTGATATGGAAAGGAAGACAAGCTAGAATTAGGTTGCAAACCCTACAATAACCAATAAGAGAGGGGGGAATGGCAATACCGCATCCACGCTGCTATTTCCTGGCAGCACAACTGCAGCATGTAGGAGTAAGAACAGAGTCAGGAGTAGATACAAATGGAGGCTTGATGACATTGGGCGCACCCCATAAAACAGTAGTAGAGGTGTTGGAAGCAAATTCATTTGTCACCAGAAACACCACGGTCAAAATGGCCATTAAAGTATGGAAAGCAGCAAGGTCACTGGTAGGACAGAGAGGTATAACAGAATATGCACCGTTGTGGAATAATAGGAACCTCCGAGAGTTGGAGTCAGTCAGGGGAAATTAGGGAATGGGTAGTCAAGGTAATAGTCAGATTGGATCAGCTATATGAAGGAAGAACCTTAAAAGCGTTTGCCACCTTAAGACAGGAATATGATATACCCAATTATATGTTTTATAGATACCTCCAAATTAGACATGCCTTAAATGTCCAGTTTGATAGAGTAGGACCAACGTGGGATAGGACCCCCATAGCGCAAAAACTGGGTGGCAGGGGTGAGATGAAGGGGTATATCTCGGGAATCTATCCATGTTTATGCGAGGGAAGAATTAAGAGCACAGAAGAGCTTAAAAGTAGAGAAAAATGGGAGGAAGACCTGGGGACCATAACAGATAGACAGTGAAGGAAGATATTGGAGAGAGGACATATAGCAACGGTTTCGCCCACACAAAAGTTTTCTTTTTTGAAGATGATACACAGGACGTATTATACACCAAAACGGTTGTTTAACTTTGGGTGGAGAGTAGATGCGAGCTGTACCAGATGTCAAGATACGGGCGATTTGATACATATGTTATAGAGGTGCCCAAAATTGTTTAGGTACTGGCAAGAGATCATTAATGTCCTAAACCAGACATATGGAACAAAGTTGGAGATGGACCCCAGAATGTGTATCCTGGGACTGGGAGAAGAATTCAGTAGAATACCCAGCACAGTAAAAGCAGTACTAAGGTGCCTATTCCAGGCCAGAAAACTAATTTCCCAACGATGGCAGGCAGTGAATCCCTCATCAGTAAGAGAATGGAGTAATGTGGTGACTGAAACAATATGGAAGGAGAAGGCAGTATATGTTAAGAGAAGGAACATCAGGGAATTTGGTGAAATGTGGAACCCTTGGCTGGAAAAAATGGGTCATCCCATATAAAAGAAAAAATATATATATATAAAATTTGATAGCATAAAAGAGGGAGGGAGGGGGGGATCTGGAAAGTAATTGAATAAATGTTTTAATACTGAAAAGATTATGGTATAAGAGCAATAAGAAAAGTTGACATTAAGATTTTATATGAATGTAATCTGTTCTTGTTACAAGATGAAGAAAATTAATAAAGAATATATAAATAAATAAATAAAAAAGAACATGGTGACGTACAACATTACGACAAGGGGAGAAAAAGAAGTTCAATGCTTCATGCATGTTTTTTTTTCCCGTCGGAAATCCATACAGACAAACGTTTTTTTACACTATTAATTTTTTTCCGTCTGGAAAAAAAAGAACCTGCTCTCTATCTTTTTCCAGCAGTTTTTCCGTTGGAAAAAGTCAGATGGATCAAACACATGGTCGGCATTCCCGACCAAAAGCTCTCATCTGACTTTTTCAGATGGAAAAACGATTGTGTGTACAGGGCACAGACAAAAAAAAAGTCAATTGATAGGGGCTTTAGTTCTTCCAAAGCCAAAAAGCCAGATTTTTCATATATTTTGAACTTTATATAATTAATTTTGATGTAGATAAGTAACATGTAGCCTAATTAAGATGATTTGGGACAAGCCAGGATTTGACTTCGTACATTGCAGCTCCCGGTAATGGAAGGAGGCCTCGCAATTCCTCACCCTGAGAGTTATTATTTATCGGCACAACTGCAACCTCTAATGGGATGCGATATCCCGGCAGGAGGCACCCCTAATGGGAGAATAATGCTGAATGGAGCAGTAAATAATACAATCATTGAAGTATTAGAGGCAGATTCCTTTAGCTATAGGAACCCATTAATAAAAATGTTAACTAAGATATGGAAAACGGTTAAAAAACTGATGGGAAATACTGGGCTTACTGAGTACACCCCTCTGTGGAATAATAGCAATTTGCAGGAAATCCTCCAGATAGGAAAGGTTGGGGAATGGGAAACACATGGTATTAAACGGCTGAGACAACTGTATAAGGGTGATAGTTATAGGAAATTCCTGTATTTGATAGAGGAATTTAATATACCGCAACACTCAGTCTTTACTTACCTCCAGGTAGGGCATGCCCTTGAAGCCCAATTTAGGACACAAACCCTAGAGTGGAATAAAATGCCTCTTTCAAAACTTACTTAGGGTAGGCCCAACTAAGGGTCTTATATCCGAAATATATGGACATATAAGCAAAAAGGTCAATACAGGGTCTAACCTCTTTAAAGTAAGAGAGAGATGGGAAGAGGATATAGGGGAAATAACACTGGAGCAGTGGAGGAGAATTCTAGAGATGGGACCCAAGGTTTCAGTTTCACCCCCGCAGAAAGTCTCCCACCTGATGTTAATAAATAGAGCTTATTACACGCCCAAGCTTCTGTTCAAGTATGGAAGAAGACTAGACGATAAATGTCCTAGATGCCAAGGTTCTGGAGACGTTATACACATGGTGTGGCGTTGCCCAAAGTTGTTTTGGTATTGGGAGGGATTGCTTAATACCTTGAGTGACACATTTGGAACATCTGTGGAGATGGAGGCCACACTATGTGTATTGGGGTTGTGAGGGATTAGCTCGATAGCGGGTGTGTGTGACCCCCTCTATGGGTTCACTACACGCTGAACTGTACAAAAAAAGGCACTTGAGGATGACTGAAAACAAATGATATGGTTTATTTTTCCATCTTGCGGGATACACGTGCAAGCATCAAAACAGTATAAACAAAACATAAAATAAACCCTTGCCATTTGGGGCGTCTACCTTTCCAACACAGAACCTTCCTATTGAGTGGCACAGCCTACTGCTGGGCAGACACTGCTGGTCCTACAGCAGAAAACAACAAAAAAGTCTCTTTGATATTTCTCACACAGAAATATCCATCAGCACCTCACCTCTTCAGAAGTGCTTCTGACTGCTCCTTCACTTCACAAAGCCCCAAGATCCAGCAATCAGTCGTTATCCTTAGGCTTTATTTATAGGGGCTTTAATTGCTTAATTTTGAACAGCTGAAGGCTTCTAACTCCCCAAACCTCTCTGGCCATTTCTACAGCCGACGCCCAATAGTAATTGGTGTATTGTCTACACAAGGCAGAAAAGTATCTTTCATCTGGGACAACACACACAGATTTACCTGACTTCCTGTCACAGGGTATAGGAAAGAACGGGAGGCGCAGAAGAGCACCACAGTTGTAATATTGAGATGCTTGTTTCAAGCCAGAAAACTAATAGCCATGAGATGGCAGGCGACAATGCCCCCGGCAGTAAGAGAATGGATCAGGGTAATAAATGAGACGATTTGCAAAGAAAGAGCAGTCTACATAAAAAGAGGCAATCTTAAGGAATTTGAGAAGATGTGGAAGCCATGGCTGGAAAAAAGGGGTGTCCCTCTCTAGAGGGTAAGAGTTATAGTAGAGTTGGAGAATAATCAAAATAGAATATCTGACTGAAAAGGCACATGTTTTATAGCTCAGTAGAGTCTTGGTTATCGTAGCCCTGTGACTTACCTGGGGGAGGGGAGACAACCGGGTGAGTGAATTGTTCTATGAAACCAATGGTAAAGAGACTATAGAGGGCGGGGAGTAATGAGAAATAGTATAATTATAATATCGGAATTAGGTAAAACAATATATAGACTTCCTGGCACGGTTGTTTCTTCTAATCTATTCTATGAATAATTAAAAAAAAAAGGTAAGTAACATCGGTGAAGCTGTTTTTACATCATCATCAAATCTTGTGCACACAACAATCTTGTCTTTTGTTTTCCGTTATATATACTGTATAGTTGGGTATTTAACGGTAAATCAGCCTTCATTTATCCAGTCTTATGTGAACATTCTCTATGCCTTTGGTAAATTAACCCCAGTGCATTTGGTTCCCAGGACTATGATCCAGGCTGTTAATAACAACCCGAGAGCTCGCTTTTGTTAGTGCTTTGGCTCAAGCTTGCATGTTCACATGCACTTTCAATGTCATGTATGAGAAGATGCTTAAAATGAGGGTGTTGTTTTGGATAAAAAAAAGTCTGGATACAAATTTAGAGGCTTTCAAAGCTGATGCTGGATGTACAGTAAAGTACAAGGATTTACATGTTTTAATCACTCCTCATTGAAACGCTGAAAGCATCCTACATTTTTTTTAACAGCATTGGTTTCTCTGGGACTGTTTAATAGTAGTTTCCATCTACATTGACACCTGCTGGTGAAATATGGTATTGCAGCTGATTAGGATGATATAATTATGTTCTATTCTTAATGGAGACTGGTTGTAATATAGTCAATGGTAATATAATTATTAGACAAGTTTCATACAGTTTTAAGTATTAACTAGCTAGCTATCACATGCTGCATTCTCTTAAATCTTCCTATATGTTTGATAAAATAGTAATATAAAAATGTGTCTGGTTATTTTTTATTATTATTATTGTTGTTATTATTTTTTATTATTTTGAACTATGTTTCCTAATTTTAGTTCTTATTTTTTTGAATTTTATTATGTGTCATATGACAAAATCACCCATAAACTGTGTGACTATGTGAGAGTGTAATGTATGTTGTAAATGTGTTTTTGTGAGCATGGAAACAAGCTTTTGATTACAATCCAAACTCAAGTTTTCATGGTTCTTTATTATTATTATTACTACTTGATTATAGCGGATGACACAAAACCAAGCACTCATTGAGTCACTTTAAAAAGCTCTTTGGCAGCTTTATGGCTGTCACTCTAGTCAATTCTAAGCCTCCAAAGATAATAAATAAAATCTGAAGACAAGTTTTGGCACACATTTTTACCAGAGTTACATAGCTATAGTAGGTATTACAAATCTCCTTGGAAACCTAAAATGTGTTAAAAGGAGCATTGCAGGTTGTGAATAGTGGCTTCGTTTGGGTGGATCAGCACCATTGCATCACTTGTCATTTATATTTTATTCAGTCAATGGAGACGTTGTGAAAAGTGACGACCCCTGAGCTAATCCCTGTTTCATTTGTGAGTTGATTAAAAAGACCAAAGAGAACAACCCTTGCCTAGCACTAACTGCTATATTTCCTAGGAGACATACTTAACGCATGCACTTCGTTTATCAAACATACTATCTCCCAGTTTGTAGACATTAAAGATGGCCGTACAATTAGAAATTCATCTGATTCCTGCAAACTGTCTGAACTTGGAACTGTAAGTGGCCCGAAACGGCAAACTTTGATTGTGAAATCGGGTGCAAAATTGTTAGCTGAACATTAAATCTGCAGCAGTCACCATTCGGGAATTCAGACAGCCGTGGGTGCTGGCTGTCAAAATATAATAGTTGGCAGCAAGAGATTTATCCATCCACGCTGTTTAACATGGATGGCAGAATCTTTGGATTTTTTAGTTGGGCTAAAGTGTGTAAGTCTAGATGTGTGTGGCCAGCTTTAAGCCCCGTACACACGGGCCAAATGCCAGGCGACATTGGCCAGTTCAATAAAAACTGTCCGACATTCGGCCCATGTGTAGGACAGCCGGACCGACAGAACCCGGCTACTCAGTTGGCTTCTGGTGGACGTGCATGCTGGAAAACCTTCAGCCAGCCGGCTCCCGAACAGTGCTCTCAGCCAATGGCAGAGAGTGCTGACTGGAGTGTTCTAGTAGGGGGGGGGTCATTCTCCTTTCAGAACACAATAGCCCAGCGGGGGGGATTGCTGTACTAACATCAGATCAACAAAATCGATTCCGTCAATTCACCAGAGGAAGATAGCCAAATGTGTGGCCCATTCGGCTACTGCTTCAGTTGTGCATAATGTTGACACATTTTGAAGGGCAAGACGTTCTTTTTCATGTTGCGTACACAGGACCATTTTTCCTGTCATGCAAAAAAACAAAGTTTTTCTCGACGTGATTCATCGTGATTCCTCTCAAGCCTGCCTTGCATACACACGTTCATGAAAAAAAAAGCTCAAGCAAAGCGCGGTGACGTACAACACGTACGACGGCACTATAAAGGGGAAGTTCCATTCGAATATTGCCACCCTTTGGAACGCTTTTGCTAATTTCTGAGCATGTATGTTTTTTTCCCCTCGGAAAAGCATACACACGAGCAGTTTTTGTGACGAGAAAAAGAACGAAACAAAAAACGACGAGAAAAAATAGAGCAGGTTCTAATTTTTTTTGCGGGCAGTTTTCTCGTCGAGATAACTGCTATGGAGCATACACACGACCGGTTTTCACGACCAATCAAAAAAATGGCAGTTTTCTCGTCATGAAAAATGTCATGTGTACGCGGCATCAGAGCTTTGTGTCTGGTGAATTGAGGGAATCCATACTTGGATGGATGCCATGTTTTATACACTGATTTTTTTCAAGAACCTTTGTGGGAAGGATTTACTAATAAAGATTTACGCACCAGGCCGTGAACATCATTGTTTATTGGCAATACCTTGTAGGCTTGTATTCTTTAACACTTGAGTGCTAGAAGTTTGTATTTAAACATACATTGTGCTGTCTAACTGGAAATGTTTGTAGAGCAAGCTTTTAAAAACACAAGCTTCCCCAGTGGACCTTTAAAGTGAAGGGAAGCCTCACAAACTAGTAGAGAGTATAAAGCTACCCATAGATGAATACAAATGTGGCTGGTTCAGTAGGGATCGGCTGAATATCCATCTTATGGCTCGTACACAAACCAAAAATCGGATGACAGACTGTCCGTTTTTCTTTGCATGCTGGCCGCATATTGAAAATCAAGAGTTTAATAAAGTGACAAAATCGACTTCTGTCAAATAGGACTGTTGGAAAACTTTTGTTGATCAGCTGCTGCATCTAGTCAGGTGCGGCTCTGGATCAGTGTATTCCGATAGCGAAAGAGTCACGCTGTAAGAATACAATTGCTCAGCTGTGAGGATTCCTCCTTCCACCTCGTAATTGTGGATAGGGGAATGCAATTTTTTATTGGCTAGCTGATCGGAAAAAAAAAATGGAGGCACTTGTGGCCAGCCAGATGCCTCATACACACGTACAGGTTTCCCGGCTGACTTTTTACCACCGTGAAAACCCCAGTGGAAAACAGAGAACCGGCTCGGCAGCTTTTTCCCCCCACACACGGCCGGAGAGCTTTGGCTGGGAATCCCGGCCGAGTGTATACTCCACCGCAGTGTTTCCCATAGCAAAACTGCAGAGAAAAAGACCGCCAGGAAATGTGGCACGAAAAAAGAGAACCTGTTCTAATTTTTCCCACCGGAATTCCAGGCGGTTTTCCTGTTGGGAAAACTGCCATGGAGTATATACATACCCAGTTTTCACGGTCAAAAGCTGTCATCTGGTCAGTGTGTATGAGGCATTCGAAGGTAAAAGCAGGTAGGACTAAGATTGACTTTTACAGGAAAATAGAACTATGCATATAATTGTAAGCCGATAAGTGTAAATATATTAATCAACGTTATATTTACTTTTCACTAAAGTTAACCTCTATTGATTTTTCAGGTTACCGCTTTAGATTTACACAGGAGTTCTGGTATTGGAATTACTGTGCCCTCTCGTCCCTTTCTCAATGTTTGTAAAAGCAATCCAGTGGCTAGTTAGCCACTAGGATTGTTTTTACAAGAGTGCTGACCGCAGGCTCTAACAAACAGTATCAGGATAATGTGTGCAGCTGCAGGCATAAACTACTTAACTGCAGTAACTACTTATAGTCTAGCAACGTACAGATACATCACTGATTGGCAAGTAGCTATGCCAAATTAATGGCAAAGATGATTTTCCATTTTCTAGTTGTGTTATATTGTTTTCTCTTTGTTTGCACTTGTAAACTTAGAAAAAAAAATCATATAAAATAAGTATATTCACACAAGAGATTTAAGGCCTGTTAACACCATTATACATTACGGAGTTACGAAACCTGTGTAACAACTGGACCTAGCTCAACATTTCAATAAATATGTATGCAATCAGACATGCCCTTGCAGTTGTTAGTAAATCTAAAGGATATTATACAATCGGAATGTAATGTGTGTGGTGAGTATAACACAACAACACAAGACAAAGTATTGAGGCAAGCTCCATCAATTTGGGCCTATATGTGATTATACATTTTTTTTTTAAAGAATAATAATGGGAAAATAGGTGGGAAATGATACCTTCTTAACAAAACTTTAAATTAAAATAAAGACAACCGACAACTTTATTGTGGATATTAAAGGCCGCGGATGTTTATTATTGGTTTTAAATAAAATCAGTAAATAAATAAATAGCTCAAGGGTAACAAATAAATTAAGATATATATTTTAAAATTTAAATAAAACTTTAGCAAGCCTAACCACTACGGCTCAGGCTGCAAGCACAAAATTACCCAACTCCAACTTAGAACTTTACTCAAAACTGTATGAGCATATATAATAGCTATGTATATATATATATATATATATATATATATATATATATATATATATATATATTCTTCTCTTTCTTTTTTTTATATATATACATATATAAATTTTTAATCTCAATATACAACAACTTGTCCCCCTCTGTATAGTTACAAAGGTGACCCTACCACATAAAAACATCCGCGACAATGACAAATTAAGAAAAGGGGGGGGGGGTGGGGGAGAACACCACAGTTCTTTTGTCCACTGAGGCGAATGAGCCGCCCGCTAACGAACGCTCTTTATATAGCCCCAGAATCAGCTGATTTGCGCTGGCTTTTCCCCGCGCTTTTTAGAAACACCTGGCTAACTGGTTTAAACCTGTCCTATTCTGAGCGGGCTTTCCACAGGTCAACGAGAGGTCACTTCAATAATGTACCCCTCAGACCTGTGAGCCCGCCCAAAAACCTTAACTGTGACATGACCTAAAGGAAATTTAACGCTGCCCTCCCGCCACTTTTCCCATGAGGAAAAGGGGCCAGATACTGCCTTTCCCCTTTTCCTGTCATTCAATGGTTGCATGTGGTTCAATAAACACAATTTTTGTCTATGGTAATATTTTACTGAAGTGCTTCTTTATGGGTATAATTGTAACCTGTAACATGAGTCAATTGAATGGTAATGTTCCCACTATGACATACAGTATGTACCATTCACAGACTTTTCCTATTTCTAGCTAAGAGATTATCTTCATAGGTAATAATCAAGATAACCCTGCCTGCCTCATGGCTGTTGTCTGCAGTGGTCACATATTACAGGTTTTAAGATATTTTACATTTTTTTTTCTACTCAAGTTACCTATTTATTTTTTGTTCCACGCAATATGTTTGCTAAAGAACAGATTTCAGCTATATGTCTAAACAGGGGATTAAACCACATACCTTCACAGTCTGAGTCTGCAGTCTCTCAGGCCCCTCTCTCTTTCTTTAAGTAACTGTGTTTATTCAGCTCTAACTACAGTGGAAATGGTTTGCATATTTTCATACATTTACAAAAGCCTGGTTATTTTATATATTTTTATTCCACTCACGAAAGGCGGAACTGTTCCATCTGCAGAATCATGCTTGTGGTGTGGGTTTTGAAGAGAATGCAATTCAACCAAAACTTTCAGCAGGTTTTTTCTGTGCATTTGAGATGTATTCATTTAAAAGTGATCTCTAGATTTTGTGTACATGTAGACAATAAGCAAATCTGTTAGAACATTTATTCCAAACTAAAAACATATTTTAGAAAAGGCCAAAATTGCAGTAATACTGTATGATATTACATGTTGTAGACACAAAAGAAGACCATTCTGTAGCCCAACCCACCACTCCTGTCCCCAACCCACCACTCCTCTTCTGCTCCTAGTACACCTTCCTCGTCCCTTCCTCTGCTTACAGCACATTCCTCCTCCCCTGCAAAGAATCCACCCCTTCTGTACTGCTGTTAGCCCACCCCTGCTCCCAGCACACTCCTCCTCCCCTGCTCAGAATCAAACCTTTCTGTACTGCTGTCAGCCCACCCCTGCTCCCAGCACACTGCTTCTCCCCTGCTCCCAAACTATCCCCTCTGTACTGCTGTCAGCCTAACCCTGCTTCCAGCACACTCCTCCTCCCCTACTCCAAATCCATCCCTTCTGTACTGCTGTCACCCCATCCACAATTCCAACATTATCCTCCTCCCCTCCTCTGAATCCATCCCTTCTGTACTGCTGCCAGCTCGCCCCTGCTCCCTGCACACTCCTCCTCCCCTATTCAGAATCCATCTCTTCTGTACTGCTGTCAGCCTTTCCCTGCTCCCAGTAAACATCACTTCCTTAGTTTCCAATCCATTGCTTCTGTACTGCTGTCACGCCATACCTGATTCCAGCATATTCCTCCTCCCCTGCTCCAAATCCATCCCCTCTGTACTGCTGTGAGCCCGCCCCTGTTCCCAGCACACTCCTCATTGCCTGCTCCGAATCCATACAGTTTTTATTTTTTTATTATTCAATTCAATATATTCATTGCTTCCTTTGTGTGAAAAAAACCCGATGATCCTTCCAGTCTCTATGCTTTTCTATTTCCAACACAAAATACAAATACAAAATATTTCTATTTTGTATTGTCTTACCACCATAGGCATGGAAGCACATCCATCCTAATGTAGTCAGTTTTCTTCTTTGCATTCTACTTGGGAGCATAGCCTGCCTGTCCTCCAGTGGTAAGACTTGTGCTGACACACACCCCTTTTTTAACTCTGTGACCCCCTACAGTGCCTCTGCAGGGGTCTCCAAACTTTCTAAAGCAAGGGCCAGTTAACTGTCCTTCAGAATTTAGAGGGGCCCGGACTGTGCCCAGTGGGAGTAAATAAAACGCCAGATCGTTGGCATGAGCGGGAGAAATAGTTGGAGGAATGGTACCCCATTTTATTTACCATTGGAAGGAATTATGCCCCATCGGTGGTGTCAGTGAAAGGAATGGTACCCCTCAGTTCATGTCAGGAATCATGCCCCATTGTTGGTGACAGTGGCAGAAATAATGCCTCATGGCCCAGATAAAGGCCCTTGATTCTGCTCTAGGGCTGCAGTTTGGAGAACCCCGCTTTAGAACATGGGAAGATAACATCAATAAGAAGTGTCTAGGTCACCCAGACCGCTATGTGGGCACCAAGAGAAGCTTGTTTCTATTCTGCAGTGATTAAGACAGAAGACATGGAACCCATGGCATTAATTAAGAATGATTTTAGCAAAGTAAAAAGGATTTAAGGAATTTTTTCCTTGTTTTTGAATAAACCCAGCAATTAGTTAGAGGGGGCAGTGGTTAAAGGATACACTGTATAATTTGTTTTATTCAGCCCCAAGGGCTGAACAAGAGAGATCAATGCACATTAACCACCTCAGCTCTGGAATGTTTTACACTCGTCATTACAAGTTCATTTTGTTCGCTATTTAGCACTGAGCTACTTTAACCACTTGTCGACCAGCCTCTGCAGTTATACTGCGGCAGGTTGGCCCGGCTGTGCGAAACGCCGTAAGTGTACGTCGGTTCGTGCACGAGGTTCTGTGGGTGCCCGTGTGTCTATTGGAAAGCTGGGGAGCCAATCAGCGGGGCCGGCGGACTCAATATCTGCTGACCGCCCGCGATCGTTCCCCACAGAGAAATCTACCATAGTATACGCGTCAGGTGATCTCTACGCAAGTACGTACGCGCGCACGCCCACTTGCCTGTCCGAACGCTGACCATCTGAGTTACGATCTGCCTGGAGGACTAAGACACCCGCACATCAATCCCGTGGCCGTCACGGCAGTTTTCTTACTTAAGCTCTCAGAAGACAGGGGGACAGTTGGGCTATCGTATTGTTTGTTCTTAAAACATTTTACTTATTTTTTATATTTGTTTCTTTGGAACTGCACCCAGTTGTCTCTGGGATTGCTGTGGATTCATTCCACTGTTTCATTTTAACCCCTTTTTTAATAAAGCTTGTCGCCTTTTTTGCAACATATCACGCTATGAGGATCCCTTTCTTTATGTTTGAGTGACATCTGGAGTGACCACCTAGAAAACAGCTGAAGTGTTCTTCCTTCTACCTGGTGTAACAGCCATACCACTACTCCGGCACAGAGGACCGCCTACACCAGATCAACTAAGGCACCACTACCTACCGTCCTTTGCCCTCAGGGGTGTCGACATCTGGTGAGTGGGGACCCAAGTGGGGGAGCACAACAGTCACCAATTATTGATCTGTGAAGAACCAGCACCCAAAGTCACCATAATATGTTATAGAGCTTCTCTAAGGATTACATTTGATGGGTAAACTGTGACCTTATGACCTTTTTTATTAGGACACTTGCAACTTCCACTGCACACTGGTCACTAATTAGCACTGACATTAGTGTGTGGAGCTCTATTATTTTGTTTCATATGAATCCTTGTCTTTTCAATTCCATTTGTATACAGTATATATATAATTTTTTACACGTGGCCAACCTTTGGTGGATTGCATTCTCTATTGGGCACAGGAACTACCAGAGTTAACATAATCAGGATCTTCATTGGTATACCGCAGTTTTAGCCTATATTCTGGGTATCAACCAATGTGAGTCATTGGCCTGCACAGTGTCCTGACCTACCATTTTTTTCATCCGTCACTTAACAACATTACACTGCATTTCTAGTCCCAGTCACTTATTGGATTGTTTGTGCTGACGGGGCTGCACTTGGTTTTTCGATTGCTCATTATATATTTTGATTGTGCACCGCACTTATTCAAGCACAATCTCACATACACCCTTCACACACGCCCTCAGGGGGTCCCATCCCTCATAAGGCGCGTTAGGATTGAGGCTTTTTCCTAACACACTGTGGATATATCAGGGCCTGCCTGCACAGGGTCCTGACCTTTATTTATTTATCTTATATATATTTATCTTTATTCTTTATTTTTTATCCAATTCGACACCCACCCCTAGCACTTACAGATCCGATCATCTTTTGGACACCCATTACGAAGGTGGCCCAATACCCACGCACTTGCCCATGAGGCTTTTTTCTTGTATCACTAAAAGGGGCAACTTATACACGTCTCAGGACTGGAGCGTGTGGGCTAAGGGAATCCATACCCATTGGGTTATCCCTCATATAGGTTACCCGACAAGGGTTAAATATCACTGAAGGACACAACAGGACTTTATTCCAGACTCTTCAGGGCCAGCATCGCCATCATCCCAACACATTTATTTTAGGAAGACAGATCTGTGTGTTGTCCCAGGCAGCCCATTCCCCCACACAGTTAGAAACACACTGAGGGAACACATTTACCCCTTTATCGCCCCTAAAGTTTACCCCTTCCCTGCCAGTGTCATAAGTACAATGTCAGTGCATAAGTTTAACACTGAGTACTGTAATGATGTCACTGGTTCCTTAAAAAAAAAAAAAAATGGCAGAAGGGGTCCGATCTGTCCACCGTAATGTTTAAAAAGAGGGGGGTTGGGACTTTGAATGAGGCATATAGCAATCTTGCCATAGGCCTCCATCCCTGTAAGTGGATAAAAATGGTAAAAGTGGGACTTTGAATGAGATGCGATTTTAGCAAATATGCAATTAAATATAAACATGGATAATAAATTATAAGTAACCATGTGACCAGGCTCAGAATTGTCAACCAAAAAGCACTAAACCAAATTAAACTGTCTAACTGATGTAAGTAAAAACAGAGGTTTAGTTGCAAGCATTTGCAAATACCTGGGAAGCTGCAGCGCCAACTCCACGGCACTCTGCATGGCTGCAGTCCCAACTATAAATTTAGGGTCTCCTGAAAGGGAGCCCAGGTGTGCTAATCACCAGGCAGAGGACAGGTGAGGACCTAAAGCCCGCCCCTACCTAGAGTTGGTATGGCAAATAAGAGCACTGGAAAAAAAAGAAAAAAGAAAAAAGTAGGAGTGGAACAAGGACTGCCCAAAAAACCAAAATACCACCAGACTAGAGGCAGACTAACTCCAACTGGGTCCGCCAGTAAAAAAATGACAATGCATTAAAGAACTGATCAGTGGTAAATCTGTGCAGGCACTCCATTCCACTCCTAAATCGCATCTCCATCCCGGGATAATGTTTAAAACGCTTGCAACTAAACCTCAGTTTTTACTTACATCAGTTAGACAGTTTAATTTGGTTTAGTGCTTTTTGGTTGACAATTCTGAGCCTGGTCACATGGTTACTTATAATTTATTATCCATGTTTATATTTAATTGCATATTTGCTAAAATCGCATCTCATTCAAAGTCCCACTTTTACCATTTTTATCCTGTCCACCGTAATGTTGCAGTCCCACTAAAAATGCCCGATCACCGTCATTATTAGTATAAAAAAAAAGAAAAAAAAAGAAAACCAAATCAATATACGCTTATTAGGTTTTTTTTTTCACCAAAAATATGTAGCAGAATACATATTGGCCTTAATTTATTTTAAATTTTTATTTTATTGGATGTGTTTTATAGCAGAAAATAAAAAAATATTTTTTTTTTTTTCAAAATTGTTGGTCTTTTTTTAAAACCGCAGAGGTGATCAAATACCACCAAAAGAAATCTCTATTTGTGGGGAAAAAAGGACACACCTACAGCCACACCCCCCTACAGTTAGAAACACATATTAGGTCATACATAACCCCTTCAGCGCCCCCTTGTGGTTAACTCCCAAACTGCACTGTCATTTTCACAATAAACAATGCATTTTAAATGCATTTTTTGCTGTGAAAATGACAATGGTTGACAAAATGACAATTGCTGACAGCTGTGGGTCGTGGACACGCGCCCGCGGCCCGGTCCGAAGCTCCCTGACTGCGGCCGTGGGACCCTGCGGACCAGATCGCCGCTGGAGTCCTGCGATCGGTCCCCGGAGCTGAAGAACGGGGAGAGCTGTGTGTAAACACAGCTTCCCGTTCTTCACGGTGGCGCCGTCATTTATTGTGTGTTCCCTGATATAGAGAAACACAATCAATGACGTCACACCTACAGCCACACCCCCCTACAGTTAGAAACACAGATGAGGTCACACTTAACCCCTTCAGCGCCCCTCGTGGTTAACTCCCAAACTGCAATGGATATTTTCACAGTAAACAATGCATTTTAATGCATTGTTTGCTGTGAAAATAACAATGGTCCCAAAAATGTGTCAAAATTGTCCGAATTGTCGGCCATAATGTCGCAGTCACGAAAAAAATCGCTGATCGCCGCCATTAGTAGTAAAAAAAAAAAAATGCAATAAAACTATCCCCTATTTTGTAAACGTTATAAATTTTGCGCAAACCAACCAATAAACGCTTATTGCGATTTTGTTTACCAAAAATAGGTAGAAGAATACGTATCAGCCTAAACCGAGGAAATTTTTTTTTTTTATATATATATATATATTTTTGGGGGATATTTATTATAGCAAAAAGTAAAAAATATAGATTTTTTTTTTCAAAATTGTCGCTCTATTTTTGTTAATAGCGCAAAAAGTAAAAACCGCAGCGATGATCAAATACCACCAAAAGAAAGCTCTATTTCTGGGGAAAAAAAGGACGCCAATTTTTTTGGGAGCCACGTCGCACGACCGCGCAATTGTCTGTTAAAACGACGCAGTGCCGAATCGCAAAACCTGGCCGGGTCCTTTAGCTGCCTAAAGGTCCGGGTCTTAAGTGGTTAAAAAGATAATTAGCGAGCAGATCTGATCACAATTTGTATATTTTGAAGTAATGTAACTCCTTTTCTGATTTATCTCTGCTTTATTAATGTGATTCTTTATATAAAACTGATCAGTAGTGTTGTGGAAATGTTTTATTAAGACTTCAGGTGCTATTTGGTTCCCATTAAGTCCCATTCCTATACTTTTTAATGGCAAGTTCCTTGGGCTCCATTAGTGATTCACACTGGGTGTTTCTCATTCTAGCCTCAGGAAGTGTTCCAGAAAATTCACTCTGTACCAGACGCGCCACATTCTGCACTAAGCAGGCTTATATTCTATACCTGGTTTATAATCACCACCCTATTCAGATGAATTAGAACAATACACATTTATTTCACCTCACTTCTGAGTTGTTCTTGTTCTTGAGTTTAACAACCCTGACTATTACTCTATAATATTCTCAATGGCAAATGCATTCACACCTTAGCCCAGTCATTTCAAGCATAAATTCCTTTGTTTCACTATAATTGTATCTCACTAGTATCAGTCATATTTTTTCAATTTCACAAACATAGATCCAAACCTAATAGCTAAAATCTCATATAATCAAAAACATGTTCATGCCATTGCAAATTGTGTTTTTAGTCTTTTTTTTGAATCTGCCGCTTTCATTAAATAGCATCTGGTGGTCCCACTATGGGGGTCCCTGTCTCCAAACTGTGCTCCTGTGTTGTCACCCTGTCCTGGTTGAGATTACAAGCAGACGTGCTGACACATATTGCACAGGAACTGTTGTCTCTTTAAGGAAGCTGGTTAAAGAAATGTTCCAAGCAACATCTAATGTTTTATTCAGTAGGGCAAGGCCAAGGATCAACCACTTAAAGGTGTTGCAATATCTCCAGGTCTGTCCTAATGGGGAGAGACAAAGCATCTGGGACTTTGTTTTAGGGAGCCTTTCTATTTAATTTATTTTAAAAATCATAATAATAGAATGCTGGGCGTTCAGGATCTGAGATGGGTTTGGAAACTCTAAACATGTGTAGCACCCCTAGCTAGTGTGGTAGAGTGCTAGTTTTTTTGTTGTTAGTGTAAGTCGATTAAATGTTCAAGCTTGGCTGGCAAACAAGACTGTGTTTTTTTTTTATCTGGGTCTGGGCAGAGACTCAGGGAAGGGCTGCCTGACTTAGGCAGCACCTCTGACCCCCCCCCCCCCCCACACACACACACTTCTGGAAACTTGGATAAGATTCTAGAGGAATGGGAAGTGGAGGTGAGGAGAAGCTGCCTGGAGTATTTATTAAGGGGGCCCTCAAATACTCAGGGTCAGTCCAGCTGGGGCAGTGGAGTTTGGGTGGTAGATGGAGTGCTAGGAGGCTGTCGGAGACCCTGAGGGTAACCCCCTAGTCTGGGGGGGATGACCTTGGGCCTGGACTTGGGTGTGGAAGGGACCCTCCTTGTGATGCACAGAGGTTTCTTGACCAGCAGGTTGAATGAAAACAAATGACCCTATTCCCCCACCTATACATTCCAGGTAGATGGGAGAATCATTTCAGTAGAGCTATTGTATTTTGACAGTGGGGAGACTTCTCTGCCATCAGAATACACAGATCAGCGCCGCTGGCAATAGCTGGTGGTGCTGGTTGTGTGGAGATTTTCCAATGGGGTGGTTGGTTGTAAAGAACTTGATCTGTAGCTCAACTTATTAACAATCAGCCTGCCCATTAATGGATCGAAATTCAGATGGTCCCTGATGAAGTTCTTTATGCTTCCCTGTTGTCTTCTTATATATTTTGAAAAGCTAAACTTATGAATGCCAGTGTGAATGGGGCCTTTAGATTCCCAGATCACTTTTTCTTGCACATTGCAGTTGCAATTTTTTTTTTACACTTTAAGCTGAGACTTAACTGCTCATTTTTCCTAGAAAGGGCAGTGGTGATATACTTACCTGACCTGCCGCTGCTCCCCACACAAGACCGGTCTCTGTGTTACCCACATGGTTCCAGTGGCCTTGAAAATCGACTGGTCCTGACATCAGCATGCTCAGAGCACACCCCATAGATAAGAACAGTCTCAGTGCATGGAGAAAAAAGTCCAGATTTGGGCTTTAGGCTTGTTTCACATCTATGCTTGTTGCTTTTGAGCATTTCTGCATTGCTTTTAGTGGTGCTTGTCACTAGGGATGAGCTTTGCGTTCGATACCAACGTATGTTCGACTCAAACATTGTCTGTTCGTAGGTTAGACGAAATTTGAACAAAAGCGGTTGTTCGCGCCAAATTTGAGTGATGCAAAACAGCCCATAATTCACTGCGGCATTGCGTGCTGATGATTGGCCAAGCATGCTATATGTCCCGCATGCTTGGCCAATCACAGAGCGCAAAAACGAAGAGCCATAATTGGCCAAAGCCTGGGTGGCTTTGACCAATTATGGCTCAGGGCTTTAGCACACGCCCCACACTATATAAGGTAGTCTGCTGGGTGGCCTTGTGTAGTGTGTTCCGGCTTGTTAATGAGAGCAGTCAGAGAGACAGAGAGATTGTCTTTTTATATAGCTAGATAGAGCAGGCAGGCAGGCAGGCTAGTCAGTTTAGCTTAATTTACAGCGTGTAGAGAATATATATACATCCCTAGGAGTTGTACATATATTTATACACTGTATAGCTTAGATAGATCAGTTCTTCTTAATTTACTGGCAGGCAGGTGATTGTGTTATTTAAAGACGTTATCACACGTATAGACATATTTAAAGGTATTTTATTTACATTTTTTTAATTCAAGCATCATTAAAATCACTGCTCCCAGAGCACTGATTTTAATAATGTTTAAATGAAAGATTCCTTTTAATATTGTACCTGTACCTGAAAAAAATACAGTTTTTAAAACTTTTTTCCATTGATACATGTTCCCTCGGGCAAGACCCGGGTTCTTAAAGCTGTTTTCACAGGCAAACTATAGACACCCAGCACTGCAGGTACAATATTTAAAGGAATTTTTTTATTTAACAACTTGCGGACCGCCACATGTACATATACGTCGGCAGAATGGCACGTACAGGCACATTGGCTTACCTGTACGTCCCTGCCTTGACGTGGGTCAGGGGTACGATCGGGACCCCCCCGGTACATGTGACGGTCCCCGTGGCTGCCGAAGCGATCCGGGATGAGGTGGCGGCTGTTGGTTTTTGTCCGCCCGCCTCCCAGATCGCTCCCAGCCAATCCGCACGCTCCCCCTGCTCTGCACTTCCTTCTCCTGTGTAAACACAGGAAGGGGGAAGTGATGTAATCTCTCATCTCGGCGGTATTTTCAACCGCCGCTGATGAGAGATTACATCACATAGTAAGTCTGCACAACACTACACTGACACAGTAACACACAGGCACATTAACCCCTTGCGATCACCCCCCCCCACCCCCCTGTCACAGTGTCACTGAATGCAGTGATCATATATGTACTGATCACTGCATTCAGTGTCAGTGTGACAGGTAGTGTGACAGCCAGTTAGTGTTAGGTCCAGGGTAGCCCCCGTACCCCCCATATAGGGCCAGATTCAGGTAGATGAGAGCATCTTTGCTCCAAGTAACCTTCTCTTTACGATCAAGACCCTTTCAGCCAAGTCTAATTCACATAGCAGTTGCGCGTAACTTGCCCAGAGTAACGATAATCGCTGGCGTACCCGACGCAAGTGGAAGTGGGTGTGATCATATGTAAATGATGGGCGGAGCCCAGCGCAGAGGCTATTGCCATCAACCACGGAGCATGCGCAGTGAGTGCGGCTCCACTCGCCCCCTTTGTGCGCATGCTCACAACTTCCGTCGGCACCACTCACGGGAAACGTCAGCGCAATGCCTTCCGTTGGGCGTTTAAATGCGCCCGTAGAAGCGCCATTTCGCACTAAAGTATTCCTGCTCCCCCTCCCGCAGTGTGTTACTTTTGTTTTGAGATGGCTGTCCCGTTCCGCAAACACACAGGAGAAAGCTGAACTTTAATGGCCAGGAGCTGTCAGCCGTATCTCGGCTATGGAGACCTTGATTCTTCCTCCATGGCTTAAAATTTGACAGACAAGCATGGACAGAGGTTTTCCTGCAAGTGGGGGTGCTCAGCTAGCTCTTATCGTCGGTAACGCTGCTGTAGCTGCTCTCCTGCTGACCTGTGGCCATCTGGAGTAAAGATAAAGCAGCCTTTTGAAAATAACTTTGCGCCGGACGGACGAGATACGCGCGGCGCATGTAGCCAGCGTATGGTGCTAATCCGTTCGTGAATTGTGAAAAATCCCTCATTTGCATATTTGCAGGGGAAATCAATAGGCGCGACTGATGCGCCCAACGAAATTAAGCGCTAGATACTCTGGCGTCGGAACGTTCCGCCAGTGAAATGACCCGTTTTGGGCGCATTATTTGGTGGGTACGGGCACAAAAAGACGGCGCATATCACAGTTACGCGGCGCAATCGAAATATCCAGCGCAAGTGTTCCTGAATCTGGCCCATAATGTTTTAACCCCTTGATCACCGCCCTAGTTAACCCTTTCACTCCCTATTGCCAGTGTCACTAAGCGATCATTTTTCTGATCGCTGTATTAGTGTCACTGTTTCCGCTAGGTAGCTATTTTTTTTTTTTTTTAGATTTTTTTTTTTACTAAAGACATGTGGCTGAATAAATTGTGGCCTAAACATTTGACTGAAATTTAGTTTATTTGATTTTTCTTATAACAAAAAGTAAAAAAATATTGATTTTTTTTCAAAAATGTCGCTCTATTTTTGTATATAGCGCAAAAAATAAAAATCGCAGAGGCGATTAAATACCACCAAAATAAAGCTCTATTTGTGGGAAGAAAAGGACGCAAATTTTGTTTGGGAGCCACGTCGCACGACCGCGCAATTGTCTGTTAAAGCGACGCAGTGCCGAATTGTAAAAACCCCTTGGGTCATTTAGCAGCATATTCGTCCGGTCCTTAAGTGGTTAAACATTATTAAATTCACTGCTCCTGGAGCAGTAATTTTAATGATGCTTAAAAAAAAGAAATAAAAAAAAAAGAAATTATTTTAAATATTGTACCTGCTGGGTGTCTATAGGTTGCCTGTGAAAACGTCTTTGAGAACCCGGGTCTTGCCCGAGGGAACATGTATCAATGGAAAACAGTTTTAAAAACGGTCACTTTTTCAGGAGTTCTGCTCCTGAAAAAATTACAGTTTTTTAAACTTTTTTCCAATGATACATGTTCCCTGGGGCAAGACCCGGTTTCTCAAAGACGTTTTCCAACAATAACTTGAATATTGGTCTTTAAAATTAGCGTTTTTTTAATTCGAACGTTCGAGTCCCATAGACTTCAATGGGGTTCTAAATGTCGGTCTGTTCGACGGTTCTGGTGCGAACTGAACGCGGGTATGTTCGGCTCATCCCTACTTGCCACGTTTTGGACAAGCATTTTTACTGAGATTTTACCGTGTTTTGTTGTTGTTTTTTTTTTACATTGTATATAGCTGGTTGCTAAGGAGGGGGCCAGGAAGCCATCCGTCGCATCCTTAACAACTGATGTGTCATCAGCTGTCAGCGGGCTGCAGGCGGGGGGCTTATGCAGATCCTGCCCCCCCCCCCTATGTGAATTGGTATGGGGTACATTGTACCCCTACCCATTTTCCAAAAAAAGTAGTGTAGTGTGACAAAAGACAATAGACAGTTTTCGACAAGTCCTTTATTAAAAATGTCTTCTTCACCACTTCATCCTCCTCCGGTCTTCTCCTTATTTCTCTGGTCTTCTCCTTCTTCCGCTTCTTCTCCTGGTCTTTTTCGTTCTCCTGTCTATGGATAAAATTAACATGAATGGGCTGTACATTAGATGAGTGCAGGTCACATGTGGCGGTTTGTTACATTCAATGAAAAGTTACATTTACAGCACGTTGTAAAGTTTCCTACCACTGTGTGGCGTAGTCATGTGCTAAGATCAGTTCATCTGTCAGTTCAATGTTCTGCTTGATGGTGTGATGTGTATTTAGGCAGCAGGTGTGGGTGCTCAGACATGAGCAAATACCTGTCAGCATTGCTGTCACATACAATATGTGACAGGCTGATGTAGTCACCAGCCATGGAAAATCATTAGAATGTGTCTGTTCCACCTGCATTTCTGAGACGGTCAAAGCACAGGTGTGTCCTACTTCTCACTTACTTGTTATGGGTTCCCTTCTTCCTCTTTCAAATATGATGTACAAACTCCAAATGTTTCATGTTATGTCATTTACAGCAATGATATAATATTTTTACTGAAGATAATATGTATTAACGGGGTTGTAAAAGTTTTTCACCTTAAGCCATTCTATGCCCAATGCCCCGTACATACGACCAGGTTTCCCGGCAGGAAAACTGCTATGAGAGCTTTTGGCCGGAAATCCTGGCCATGTGTATGCTCCTCGCAGTTTTTCTGACAGGAAACTGCCCAAAAAACGCCGGACAAAAAAAGAGAACCTGCTCTCTTTTTTCCCGCCAGAATTCCTGGCTGACTTTTTCCCGCTGGAAAAACTCCATACACACGGCCGGGATTCCCGGACAAAAGCTCTTATCAGAGTTTTTCCGTTTGAAAACCCGATCGTGTGAACGGGAGAGCAGGTTCTCGATTTTCCATGCCTAGATTTCCGACGGACCGCGACCCGTTGGGAATCCCGAGCGTGTGTACAGGGCAGGTGATAAACCTTCTGTAGTGCAGCAGCCCCCCAGAGCCCCCTTTTATTTACCCGAATCCGATTGCTCCAGCGACAAAAACAAGCCCAGCAGCTCCAGCCTCTGTCTCGGGTTGATTGGATACATTGATAGCAGCACTGGTGCTGTCAATCAAATCCTGTGTCACAGGAGCCAGGGGGCATGGCAGAGTCCTGCTGTCTATGTCAATGGGACTCAGGAGCATGCTTATTTGGGTGCCCCCCTTGGAATGCGGCAGTCTCCTAGGGGACACTTGTTGTGGGAAGGAGCCAGGAGGGCCACAGGGGGACCCCAGAAAAGGAGGATGCTCTGTTCAAAAAACAAGTATACCATGTTTGTTATTTAAAAAAAAAAAATAACCTTTACAACCCCTTTAATGCCGAGCTTCTGTATGCAGGTTAGCATCACATGAATATTCAGGCCTAAGCATTTCCTTTAATTCATATTTTTCACAAGCAACTTTTTTGTATTGTCTTTTATTAGACACTTGGCAGCCCACAGGGTATAGACTATATTGTTTATTTGAAAAATATGCAAAACAGCTGTTACACATCAATATACAGTATATTATATACATATATTTATGTAGTCCTTGGACTTTTGTTGTTGCTAGCCCTGTTTTGAAGTTTTGGGTTGGGTGCTGAACATTTAGATCAGCCATTCTCAACCATAGTTCCTACAGAGGTTTCTAAGTGTTCCCTGAGCTGTTATTGATTGACATTTATTGCTGCCTGTTCTAGAGCCAAAGTCACTTGGTAGAGTGACACCAGAGATTTTTTTAACACCACAGTAGGGGATGCATTTTTACCACTGACCCCTAATAGACTGGTTTTAGTGAGGGATAAGTTAGATAAGATAAATATTGAAAGGGTTCCATGTCAGTTAAAAGGTTGATGAAGGCTAATCTGGATATTTTGAAGTTGGTTATACCAGTGCCAGGGTTGCCAACACCCCACTACTTTTTTACTGACAAAACCTAGAAAATGTACTGACAAGACACTTTTTTTTACTGACAGCCTGAAATTTGACAGAAACAGTTAAGACAATCGACATTTAAACAATATGTAAACAATAACAATACTCATAACAAGCAATCTTCCCGGCTTTACAATTAGAAAAAATAGCCTAACACAAATGGGATCATGAATATGAAAGACCTGGGGAAATTCTGGATGGGGAAGAAAGACACATGCACACTGTGCCAAACCATTGCTGGAGAGAACTTGAGTGAGGTTGAAAAAAGACACGTGTCCATCAAGTCCAAACTATGGGCCAGATTCAGGTAGATGAGAGCATCTTTGCTCCAGAGTAACGCTTCTCATTTACGTTACTCTGACGACCCTTTCAGCGCAAGTACTGTTATTCACATAGCAGTTGCGCGTAAACTTGCGCCAGAGTAACGATAATGCGCTGGCGTAACCTGACGCAAGGGGAAGTGGGTGTGATCATATGTAAATGATGGGCGGAGCCCAGCGCAGAGGCTTACGTTCAGCGCATCAACCACGGAGCATGCGCAGTGAGTGAGGCTCCACTCGCCCCCTTTGTGCGCATGCTCACAACTTCCGTCGGCACCACTTCACGGGAAACGTCAGCGCAATGCCTTCCGTTGGGCGTTTAAATGCGCCCGTAGAAGCGCCATTCCGGCACTAAAGTATATCCTGCTCCCCCTCCCCGCAGTGATGTTACTTTTGTTCTGAGATGGCTGCTCCCGTTCCCCGCAAACACACAGGAGAAAGCTGAACTTTAATGGCCAGGAGCTGTCAGCCGTCATCTCGGCTATGGAGACCTATGATGTCTTCCTCCATGGCTGTAAAATTTGACAGACAAGCATGGACAGAGGTGTTGTCCTGCAAGTGGGGGTGCTCAGCTAGCTCTTATCGTCGGTAACGCTGCTGTAGCTGCTCTCCTGCTGACCTGTGGCCATCTGGAGTAAAGATAAAGCAGCCTTCTGTAGAAATAACTTTGCGCCGGACGGACGAGATACGCGCGGCGCATGTAGCCAGCGTATGGTGCTAATCCGTTCGTGAATTGGGAAAAATCCCTCATTTGCATATTTGCAGGGGAAATCAATAGGCGCGACTGATGTGCCAAGCGAAATTAAAGCGCTGACGATACTCTGGCGTCGGAACGTTCCGCCGGTCGCAAATGGCCCGTTATTGGGCGCATCTAGTTTGGTGGGTACGGGCACATAGAAACGACGGCGCATCTTCACAGTTACGCGGCGCATATCGAAATACTCCAGCGCAAGTGTTGCTGAATCTGGCCCTATGTGTGTGATTATATGTAAGTATTACATTGTATATCCCTGTATGTTGTGGTCGTTCAGGTGCTTATTTAATAGTTTCTTGAAACCATCAATGCCCCCCTGCTGAGACCACCGCCTGTGGAAGGGAATTCCACATCCTTGCCACTCTTACAGTAAAGAACCCTCTACGTAGTTTAAGGTTAAAGCGGTATTTCACCCTAAACATAATATCTCCCATGCGATCCAGCATACTGGCGTCAGCGCCAGTATGCTGTTTTTTTTTTTTTTTAATAGCACACTTACTGTATTATTGTAGAATTCCTTTTCTGTCCCCCGTGGTGGACGGCGCCAGTATAGCGCGTCACATCTTCCTAAAATACCCGATATGGACTCGGGTAATCTCGGCGAAAATGCGGCGCCTGCGCACAGACCTAGGAGCTGACTGCGCAGGCGCCGTATTTCTCCGAGTCCTACGGCTATGGCGCGTCACGCCCTCCGAAATAGGACTCGGAGAAATACGGCGCCTGCGCAGTCAGCTCCTAGGTCTGTGCGCAGGCGCCGCATTTTCGCCGAGATTACCCGAGTCCATATCGGGTATTTTAGGAAGATGTGACGCGCTATACTACAGCCGTCCACCGCGGGGGACAGAAAAGGAATTCTACAATAATACAGTAAGTGTGCTATTAAAAAAAAAAAAACCCAGCATACTGGCGCTGACGCCAGTATGCTGGATCGCATGGGAGATATTATATTTAGGGTGAACCTCCGCTTTAAACCATCTATGTTGCATAGATACATGTGGCATAAGCACGTTTGGAAGAACATGAGCATCAGTGCACTTAAAGGAGTTGTGTCCTTAGAATAGCATGCATTTGGTCTGCAGGAGCTTAGATTTGGGCTCTTTTTCATGCTTGTGCAACTTAAACAGCGCACGCACGATTTTTCCAGTCTAGTCACTGTTTGTACTTAATGACTATGCCACAGTCCTTATACCCACAAAATACCCCTAATTACTGTGCCACAATTGATCATCTCAAGACACACACATAAACCTCGGGACAAAGGATAATATTTTCAAAAATTCAAAACTTCAATATTTGCTTTTCTGCACAAAGAATATCACTTTGTCTGTTTGAGCTTAGCTTACATAACTTCAATACAACCACATACCTAGTCCTAACCAAATGAAGACTTTGGTTAGAACTATGTTTCTGAGGGACTGTCCCTGATTTTTGAGCAAAGTCCCTCTGCCCCTCTTTCCTCCTCATGTGTCCCTCATGTTGGTCTTATCTATATAGTTGTATATAAAATGCATTTTTTAAAATTATTTTTTAAAGGGTTTCCCAGTACTAAACCTTTCTTTCAATTTCTAAATTGCTGCATTTGTACATTTCAAAAGCCAGTATAATATAATAGCAGTGATTTAAAAAAAATTGTGGGTTTAACTAATCATTTTTTCTAGGGTTGTCCCGATACCACTTTTTTAGGACCGAGTACAAGTATCGATACTTTTTTCCATGTACTCGCCGATACCGAATATCGATACTTTTTTTAAATGTCATGTGACAGTTTTCAAACCACAATACAGACTAAGGATATTTTCTTTAGAATTATGAAGAACTCTAAGGCGGCGTACAGACGATCGGATATATCCGATGAAAACGGTCCGCGGACCATTTCCATCGGATATGTCCGATCGGGAGTTTGATCCGATGGCGTGTACACACCATCGGATCAAATTCCCCGCCGCCGGACGGCGCGGTGACGTAGTGGTGACGCGGCGGTGACGTTGACGCCGCCGCGTCACCGCCACGTCACCGCACCAGGAAGTAAAACACTTCCGCGCATGCGCCGAATCCATTCGGCAGCGGCGCGGCGGTGGTGGGAGCCGACATGTCTGCTGGTAAGTGTACTAACCAGCAGACATGTCGGGCGGACAGATTCCCACCGGATAGATTTCAAAGCATGCTTTGAAATCTGTCGGGTGGAGAAATCTGTCCGCTAGCCCATACACACGAGCGGAGATGTCTGCTGAAACGGTCCATCGGACCGTTTTCAGCGGACATATCCCCTCGTGTGTACGCCGCCTAAGGCGGCGTACACACGAGGGGATATGTCCGCTGAAAACGGTCCGATGGACCGTTTCAGCAGACATCTCCGCTCGTGTGTATGGGCTAACGGACAGATTTCTCCACCCGACAGATTTCAAAGCATGCTTTGAAATCTATCCGGTGGGAATCTGTCCGCCCGACATGTCTGCTGGTTAGTACACTTACCAGCAGACATGTCGGCTCCCACCACCGCCGCGCCGCTGCCGAATGGATTCGGCGCATGCGCGGAAGTGTTTTACTTCCTGGTGCGGTGACGTGGCGGTGACGCGGCGGCGTCAACGTCACCGCCGCGTCACCACTACGTCACCGCGCCGTCCGGCGGCGGGGAATTTGATCCGATGGTGTGTACACGCCATCGGATCAAACTCCCGATCGGACATATCCGATGGAAATGGTCCGCGGACCGTTTTCATCGGATATATCCGATCGTCTGTACGCCGCCTAACTCAAGACATTATAAAAGAATAAAAATGAGTAAAAATGAATAAAAATGTTTTATTTTCTTGTCACGCAGTAGTAAAAAACTCAAAGAATTTTCACAGAACATGTTGATAAATACAAAAAAAAAATTCGACCAGGCATCGGGAGCATTTGCGCGAGTACAAGTACTCCCGCAAAATACTCGGTATCGGTCCCGATACCGATACTAGTATCGGTATCTGGACAACCCTAATTTTTTCAAATAAGTCTCCTTTAAGGGGGCGTGACAGTTGTCCTATGCCTACATACTTTTGCTAATAGATGTCCCTCGTTCCTATCTCAGAAAGTTGGATGGTATGTGTAACATACAACATGTTTGAGCCCAGAGGTCAGCACTAAGTAACATACAACACAGTGCTTTGAATGCAGAAGTCAGGATGAGAGCGAGGGGGTATAAGAAGAAAGTGAGGAGGATAGACAAGAACATTTGTAGTCTAAAAGGCTTCTCCTTTAAGGTTCACAGCTGGAATTGTGCTGTAGATTACGGGACAGGATAATTAGGTGGTACCAGCGAGATTTTTGTCAGGGAAAAAACAAGTCATTTTAAAAGCACTTCTCATGTTTAAAAACCCTTTTGAGATAACATAAAAATGGAAAAACAGATGCAGAGGCTGAGATGCATGACTAACCCCTTCAACTGTAATAGCTGTCAAAAAACGCAGTTCCTGGAAGTTTTACCTAACAAAACTTCTCGTTATGTTTAACAATCTAAATGATATGTTGTCTTGACTAAACATCAACATTGCATTGATGTTGTAACTTGTCTTTCTTTGTACAATGCCTGCATGTTGCTATTATGCTCTGGTATATCACAAATAAACATATATATTTAAAAATAATCAAATCAGATACTGAAGGGTATCTGCATATATATTTATTTCATTTTCCTGAGTGCCTAAAGAGCAAATATTCAACTTCCAGACTCAAAATCACAGCTCTGACATGTGTCCCTATATTCATGAGTGAGGCTCATTATGTTCCAGTGAGGGATGCGGATGTACCCCAGCTCTGTCCCTAAACCTAGAACTTGTAGATTGGGAGCTTGGGGTTTGCGGATACATGGGCACACAGAACAACTAATTTCCCGTACACATGATCGAAAATTCCGACAGCAAAAGTCCGATGTGAGCTTTTGAGCGGAAATTACGACCATGTGTATGCTCCACCAGACTATTTCTGTCAGAATTTTCCCCAACAAAAGATTGAGAGCAGGTTCTCAAATTTTCAGATGGAAAAAAAATCGGAAAATCCGAATCGTCTGTAGCAGATGGAAAAAACATCCAAGGTTTTTCCAACGGAAAATGACACAGGCCCCACTTGTCTGCTTTTCATTTTTATCTTAGCTTAAATAGAAGTATAACATTTTTTTGGGCCATACTTCTCTTGTGGGTCACAGCAGTACACTTAGGCTGCTTTCACACTGGGGTGGGAGGCGCTGTGGCGGTATAGCGCGCTAAAAATAACGGCGCTATAACGTCGGAATTGCCGCGGGATTCGGCTGCTAGCGGTGCAGTATTAACCCCCGCTAGCGGCCGATAAACAGAAAGAGAGACTGCCGCTCCAGGTGAGCACACTTCGGTGATCAGTGTCCTCTCGGAACCAGATGGGAGCTGGCAATGCGCAAGGCTTGAATAAAGAAAAAATGTATGTATGGACAGCCACACTCCTACAGATCTTTTTAAAAAAAGTTAGCCTTTTAATGTAAAAAAAGGAAAGGCACTACAAGAAAAACAGCAAACAGTGGGATACAACAGCTGACGCGTTTCACATTGAACAACAATGCTTAATTATAGCTATGAGGCCGCGTACACACGATCAAATCTATCTGCTGGAAACGGTCGGCCCGACCATCCCAGCAGACAGATTCAATCGTGTGTACGGGCGAGCCGACGGATTTGGCCAGCCGACAGATTTGAAAGCATGGTCGGCTCGACCGATTTGAACAAATCTATTTGGTCGTGTGTACGCGGCCTAACTTTTTTTAAAAAGATCTGTCGGAGTGCGTGTGTCCATACATACATTTTTTCTTTATTCTAGCGGCCGATAAAGGGTTAATACCCTGCAGAGGCACATCGCGGGCGGTATTACTGCGGTTTTTCTGTAGTTTTAAATGGAAAGGAGCAGTATACATACCGCTCCTCTCACCGCTCCAAAGATGCTGCTTGCAGGAGATTTTTTTCTCTCCTGCCAGCGCATCGCCTCAGTGTGAAAGCCCTCGGGCTTTCACATTGAGAAGGCTGGGCAGGAGTTTTTCAGGCGGTATAGCAGCGCTATTTCTAGCGCTGTAACGCCTGAAAAACTCCTCAGTGTGAAAGGGGTCTTACCTGTGTTCTCCTGTGACCCAGAATCAGCTGAACACTGTTGAACACTTTCAGCAAATGGGGCAGAGCACCGGCAGGTTCTGGAAAAATCCCCAAATATTGTAGGGATACAGCCCATTTGCTTAACTGACAGCTGGCTTTGATAGTACACGGCTCAGAGCTTGCTCCTGCCTCCACCCCAGCAGAGCGCTCCAGTGATCACTAGAGGAGTAGAGAGCGGTGACTGAGAGTCACTGCTCTCCGCTCAGAGCAGACGGAGGACTGATTGATGAGCGCTTATTTGATCTCTCATTTCTCCATTCTAAAGCCAGCGTGGGATAGCTGTATCTCAACACTGATGCTGTGTATGGCCAGTGTTAGTTTACCAGTCCTACTAACCCAGCACATTAATGCACAGGTGTTCCCTCCATGTGCCAAGCTCTTGTGAAGAAAACAGCTATATATAAACCAGTCATCCTAATATAATTAATCTTACAAGAGTCCTGACTCATATCTCAAGTGGTTTTGACACTGCAGATTCTTATCTTTATAGTTCTACTTCGTGCATGCTCCAGAGTAACATCAGTAAGTACAAGATCTATATAAAGAAGCCAATTATGATGATAACTCATCGAATGAAAACAATCTAAATGTTTTTAAAAACTATCTATGTTCACGTAGACAAATAAAAAAACACATTCTCATGCTACTTTGTTTAATACATGGTGCATGTACAGTATTTAAAGAGAACCTCCTAAAACCCATCAAAGACACACTGGGGGTTATTTACTAAAACCAGTGAGTGCAAAATCTGGTGCACATTGGAGTAACATGCATGGGTGTCCGCTCCATAGGGCAAAGGGGGGGCAATTGCCCCCCTGGAATCGTAAGAGAAGACGCTTGACTTGCCACCTGTGTAGCAATGGCCGCCGCAGCAGCCGTGGACTTTTTTTATAAGTCTACTGCTGGCCTGGGGCTGGGACTGCTCTCAGTCTGTTCCAATATTCTGTTGGTATGGTGCCCCCGTCAGATAATGCCCGGGTTGGACTGCACAGGTGCAAATGGAGCCAGCGAAAATCTCTGAGGATGAACAGCTGTTCTGTACCTGTAGACGGTGCATGTGCAATCAACACGCTGATTGCTCCCGATGCTCGGGGCAGGTTATTCATTGCATACTACAAGGGACAGAATACAACAAGTGGCGGATTCTTTTCTCAAAGGGCATCGTCCGGCGTTGCGCCAGCTCCTCCCACAGGTGCGTGGCGTGCAGTGGCCAAGACGAGAGAGAATGCGCTGCCAGTGCCTGCCCTGGGCCTATGATCGATCGCTGAAGAACCACAGGTAACAGCAGCAGTGCCACATACACTGTAAGGCCGCGTACACACGATCAGTCCATCCAATGAGAACGGTCCGAAGGACCATTTTCATCGGTTAACCGATGAAGCTGACTGATGGTCTGATGGTTAAAAAAAGATTGTGTTAGAATGCAGTGACGTTTACGTGTTTTAACACAACGACGTGCTAAAAAAAACGAAGTTCAATGCTTCCAAGCATACGTCGACTTGATTCTGAGCATGTGCGGCCTTTTAACCAATGCTTTTGCATATTAACGATCGGTTTTGACCCATCGGTCAGGTGTCCATCGGTCAAATTTTAAAGCAAGTTCTCTTTTTTTGACCGAAAGATAACTGACCAATGGGGCCCACACACGATCGGTTTGGACCGATGAAACGGTCCTTCAGTCCGTTTTCATCGGTTTTGACCGATCGTGTGTACGTGGCCTAACACACACACATATATTTTTCCAGCAATAGCTCAGCTGTCCAACTTTACAAGCAGCAAATTGCAATACAGGGAGTGCAGAATTATTAGGCAAGTTGTATTTTTGAGGATTAATTGTATTATTGAACAACAACCATGTTCTCAATGAACCCAAAAAACTCATTAATATCAAAGCTGAATATTTTTGGAAGTAGTTTTTAGTTTGTTTTTAGTTTTAGCTATTTTAGGGGGATATCTGTGTGTGCAGGTGACTATTACTGTGCATAATTATTAGGCAACTTAACAAAAAACAAATATATACCCATTTCAATTATTTATTTTTACCAGTGAAACCAATATAACATCTCAACATTCATAAATTTAAATTTCTGACATTCAAAAACAAAACAAAAACAAATAAGTGACCAATATAGCCACCTTTCTTTGCAAGGACACTCAAAAGCCTGCCATCCATGGATTCTGTCAGTGTTTTGATCTGTTCACCATCAACATTGTGTGCAGCAGCAACCACAGCCTCCCAGACACTGTTCAGAGAGGTGTACTGTTTTCCCTCCTTGTAAATCTCCATTTGATGATGGACCACAGGTTCTCAATGGGGTTCAGATCAGGTGAACAAGGAGGCCATGTCATTAGTTTTTCTTCTTTTATACCCTTTCTTGCCAGCCACACTGTGGAGTACTTGGACGCGTGTGATGGAGCATTGTCCTGCATGAAAATCATGTTTTTCTTGAAGGATGCAGACTTCTTCCTGTACCACTGCTTGAAGAAGGTGTCTTCCAGAAACTGGCAGTAGGACTGGGAGTTGAGCTTGATTCCATCCTCAACCCGAAAAGGCCCCACAAGCTCATCTTTGATGATACCAGCACAAACCAGTACTCCACCTCCACCTTGCTGGCGTCTGAGTCGGACTGGAGCTCTCTGCCCTTTACCAATCCAGCCACGGGCCCACCCATCTGGCCCATCAAGACTCACTCTCATTTCATCAGTCCATAAAACCTTAGAAAAATCAGTCTTGAGATATTTCTTGGCCCAGTCTTGACGTTTCAGCTTGTGTGTCTTGTTCAGTGGTGGTCGTCTTTCAGCCTTTCTTACCTTGGCCATGTCTCTGAGTATTGCACACCTTGTGCTTTTGGGCACTCCAGTGATGTTGCAGCTCTGAAATATGGCCAAACTGGTGGCAAGTGGCATCTTGGCAGCTGCACGCTTGACTTTTCTCAGTTCATGGGCAGTTATTTTGCACCTTGGTTTTTCCACACGCTTCTTGCGACCCTGTTGACTATTTTGAATGAAACGCTTGATTGTTCGATGATCACGCTTCAGAAGCTTTGCAATTTTAAGAGTGCTGCATCCCTCTGCAAGATATCTCACTATTTTTGACTTTTCTGAGCCTGTCAAGTCCTTCTTTTGACCCATTTTGCCAAAGGAAAGGAAGGTGACCAATAATTATGCACACCTGATATAGGGTGTTGATGTCATTAGACCACACCCCTTCTCATTACAGAGATGCACATCACCTAATATGCTTAATTGGTAGTAGGCTTTCAAGCCTATACAGCTTGGAGTAAGACAACATGCATAAAGAGGATGATGTGGTCAAAATACTCATTTGCCTAATAATTCTGCACTCCATGTATATAATATTCTCCTCCTAACTGGCACAGTGTCACTGAGTCAAAAAGGGACCGAGCATGGATGACCTTAAAATGATGTCCCCCCCTGAAAAAAGTTCAGTGGACGCCCATGGTCACATGAAAAAAAGCACAGCTGAAAAGTAATCATGCTGAGGATGTGGCAAAGAGACTATGGCTCCACCTGCTGGCTGTTCAGCATGGAAAAATCTTTCTATTTTAACCACTTCAGCCCCAGAAGAATTGGCTGCTGAATGACAATTGCACAGTCGTGCGACGTTGTACCCAAACAAAATTGACGTCCTTTTTTCCCCCACAAATAGAGCTTTCTTTTGGTGGTATTTGATCATCTCTGCAGTTTTAATTTTTTGCAATATAAACAAAAAAAGAGTGAAAATTTAGAAGAAAAAAATCAATATTTTTTACTTTTTGCTGTAACAAATAGCCCCAATTTGTTTTTTAAAAAAAGCACATTTTTTTTCTCAGTTTAGGCCAATATGTATTCTTATACATATTTTTGGTAATAAAAATCGTAAAAAGCATATATTGATTGGTTTGCGCAAAAGTTATAGCGTCTACAAAAAAGGGAATAGATTTATAGCATTTTTATTATTATTATTTTTTTTTTTACTAGTAATAGCAGCGATATGAAATTTTTATTGGGACTGCGATATTGCGGCGGACAAATCAGACACTTTTAACACATTTTAGGGACCAGTGTCATTTATACAGTGCTATAAAAATGCACTGATTACTGTAAATGCCACTGGCAGGGAAGGGGTTAACACTAGGGGGTGATCAAGGGAGTAACTGTGTTCCCTATTGTGTGTTCTAACTGTAGGGGGGATGGCACTGACTAGGGGAAGAGAGAGATCAGTGTTCATACATTGTATGAACACACGATCAGTCTCCTCGCCCCTGAGAGAACAGGGATTTGTGTGTTTACACACACACATCCCCGTCTCGTTCTGTAACGAGCAATCATATCACCTCCGGGGACACGCTTCGGGCACACGTGCTTGCGGCGTGCACCGCTGGAGGCTTCTTAAGGGGTCGATGTACAGCTATGGCAGCTCGCGCAGGGGGGGCCAGCCTGCCGCAGTATAAGGCCTTGTACACACGACCGAGAATCTCGTTGTAAAAAAGAAACGTTTTCCTCGACGAATGCCTTGTCAGGCTTGTCGAGAATCTTGTCAAGCTTTCCTTGCATACACACTGTCAAAACAAAATCTCATCGTTCTTAAACGCGGTGACGTACAACACGTACGACGGAACTATAAAGGGGAAGTTCGATTCCACTGGCGCCACCCTTGGGGCTGCTTTTGCTAATCTCATGTTACTGCGTGTTAAAGGGTTACTAAAGGAATTTTTATTTTATTTTTTAAATAACAAACATGTTATATTTGCCTCCACTGTACAGTTTGTTTTGCACAGAGTGCCCCCGATCCATGTCTTCTGGGGTCCCTCGGCGGCTGTCTCTGGTCCTCCCCGCAATAAGTCACCACAGTCATGCGAGAGCTCGCATGGTGGTCGCTAATTGCAGGCACGCTCCCGTGATACAGCTAGCGGCCGCTCACTGTATCACTCGGCTCCGCCCCTCGGCGCACCGCGTCACTGGAAGTGATTGACAGCAGCACCAGCCAATGGCTGCGCTGCTCTCAATCTATCCGCTCTAGCCAATCAGCAGCCAGGCTGAGCAGGAAAGAGGATTCCTTTACAACTCCTTTAAGTAAAAGTTTGGTGAGAGACGATTCGCGCTTTTCAGTCTGTTACAGCGTGACAAATGTGCTATCTCCATTACGAACGCTACTTTTACCGAAGGTGCGCTCCCGTCTCATACTTTATTCTGAGCATGCGCAGGTTTCTAAGCATACACACGAACGTGTTTCTCGTCGTAACCAGCCCGACGAGAAACACGACGAGGAAATTGAGACTCCCGACGAGAAAAAAGAGAGCATGTTCTCTTTTTTTTTTTCTCCTCGAGATCCACAGCAGTTTTCTCAACGAAAAACATATGACCGTTTTTCTCGGCAAAAATGCTCTGCCAGCATTTTTCTTGATGGAAAATGGTTGTGTGTACGAGGCTTAACTGTAGCAGCTGGTTAAATCCTGCCCATAATAAACAAAAAGATAAAATGCATATCAAACTACTAGAGATCCCATTTAAAGACAGAAGTAGCCAGGCAGCTACCATTTGCAGAAAGATAACATTAATTGCTAGTATAAGAATATCGGCCCATAAAAATGCTCCCTGTTTTCCCCAATTCAGAACAAGACAGCATGGTTTAAGCCACTTTAAGGAGTGTCACAGGGGGTTATGGGGGCTTGTTTATCATTACAGTTTAACAAAAGATTTTGCAGAAGGATGAGACATTGATCCTGCATGAACAAGCAAAAGAATGCTCACAAACTTTTCTGTGTACTTGTGTGATATGTAGGCACAGGTTCCAGCAAATACCTATGGAATTTACTAACATGATTGTTAGTGATTTGCTATGGAGCATATGCTTCTGTGTCTGAATGTATGTCAGCTGCTATGGGATGCCCAAAACACAAATGTGATTTTCTCCGCAGTTTTTAAGGCGATCTAACTTCTGTTAGCATACAAGAAGGAATAAAGCAAAAAAATACCTGACATGGGAGATTCCATTGTATATATAGATAAGTATTGTGCAAACCAATGGTAAATAAATATCTAAACTGATAAACTCAAATAATCTGTCATAAGGACATATATCAAAACATCAGAAACATATAATGAAAAAAAGGCATAATGGTAATTTGTTTAAAATAAAGTACACATGTGAAAAAAGTGCATGATAGTCCGTATCCAACAATAAATAAAGTGTCCAGCTTTCCTTCTTCAATGATAACAATTTCGGTGAGGGATATAGTTTTATTACAATTGCCCTTTTGTGGTAATCAACAACAATTAATAACAATTGCGCCACGTCCTAATAATGAATAGATTGAGAACAAAATGTGGAAAAAATGTACTTTGTAGGCACGAATATAAAATAACAATATTTTTTAATGTTTCACAATTGTGATATGTAAATAGACAACTGTATCTAAAAATAGAATACAGAAGATAAAAAATATACAATACAATAAACTGGTATACATTCCACGGGATCCACAGAAGGAATAAAATCAAGCTTGATTTTATTCCTTCTGTGGATCCCGTGGAATCTATACCAAGGAGATTTTTCTATTTAGCATGGGCATCTATTATATAGACACCATCTCAGCAAGTTGATTACAAATATTAAATTTGTCTCCCTGGGATTTACCACATGACCAGCTTGTTGTATTGTATATTTTTTATCTTTTGTTTTTTATTTTTTGATACAGTTGTCTATTTACATATCACAATTGTGAAACATTAAAAATTATTGTTATATTTTTTATACGTACCTACAAAGTCAATTTTTTCCACATTTTGTTCTCAATCTACTCATTAATCAATCCCAACAATTTTGGTAAGACAACATGAAAAAAAAATGGTGTACATCCAACTGATTGTGATATCTGAGTGCTCCCAGTATTCTCACTTTACTGAGTAATCAAATACGCTTTTGATTACATTAAGAAAACCCCTCCATCGATGTTAGCCTGGTTGTTGTCCTTTTCAGTTGGTTTGGATATCCTGTGGTGGTGGTCCCTTTAAGGCTCCCTCACACATGCTTATCCATATGTTAAGGTAAAAAAAGTAAAATATTGTCAGTAAAATCTATTTTATTAAAGGAATAATTCTTACATCAAGTTTCATCATATTTTCATTTCAGTGCGAGATTCCATGCCTGTACATTTGCTGATATTTTTTTTTTTTTTCATTACGACAACAGACATAGTAAATATATATATATGCTGTTTTAATTTTTGCTCATGTGTGTTTATTGTTTACCAAGACAAGCTTATTAATTTTTGTTTTCATCTTCATAAAAATGTTTGCAGGCACATTCTGAAATGCGTTTATGGCTAGGTTTAGATCTACACTATATTACCAAAAGTATTGGGACACTTGCCTTTACACACAAATTAACTTTAATGACCTCCCAGTCTGAGTCCATAGTGTTCAATATTGAGTTGGCCCACCCTTTGCAGCTATAACAGCTTCAACTCAGCTTCAGCTTTATGGACCTTTTTGTGCACTGGCGTGCAGTTATGTTGGAACAGGAAGGGCTGACCCCAAACTGTTCCCACAAAGTTGGGAGCCAGTGGCGTAACTAGAGACTTCAGGGCCCCGGTGCAAGAAATCATGAAGGGCCCCCCCTCCACAGTGGCATGACAGTCAGGTGGACCCCTCACACTGGCAGGCGGCAGTCGGGCACCTCAAACGGGCAGACTTGGCGGAATTACAGGGCCCAGTCGCAACGGCGACTGCTGCGACCCTGATAAATCCGCCATTAGTTAAAGGTGTGTTACATGCAGAGTTCAAGGTGTGCTATGTACAGAGTTCGGGGTGTGCTTCATACAGAGTGCAGGGTGTGCTACGTACAGAGTCCGTGGTGTGCTACGTACAGAGTCCGGGGTGTGCTACGTACTGAGTCCGGGGTGTGCTACGTACAGAGTCCCGGGTGTGCTACGTACAGAGTCCAGGGTGTGCTACGTACAGAGTCCGGGGTGTGCTACGTACAGAGTCCGGGGTGTGCTAAGTACAGAGTCCGGGTGTGCTACGTACAGAGTCCGGGGTGTGCTACGTACAGAGTCCGGGGTGTGCTACGTACAGAGTCCGGGGTGTGCTACGTACAGAGTCCGGGGTGTGCTACGTACAGAGTCCGGGGTGTGCTACGTACAGAGTCCATGGTGTGCTACGTGCAGAGTCCAGGGTGTGCTACGTACAGAGTCCAGGGTGTGCTACATGCAGATTCCAGGGTGTGCTACGTACAGATTCCAGGGTGTGCTACGTACAGAGTCCAGGGTGTGCTACGTACAGAGTCCAGGGTGTGCTACGTACAGAGTCCAGGGTGTGCTACGTACAGAGTCCAGGGTGTGCTACGTACAGAGTCCAGGGTGTGCTACGTACAGAGTGCAGATTTCAGAAGTGCCACATTTCTGCGGGAAAAAAGCCTGGAGTAAAAGTATACAGTGCAAACACTGTCTACAGCCATGAAACATACAGCCACAGCACCTGTGATCATCATTATCATGCTGATAATTACACTGTACTTCATGTGACTGTACTGTATATAGCCTATATACACTACAGTCACATGAAGTACAGTATAATATAGGTTGTACAGTGTGATCATCACTCAGCATGATAATGATGATCACAGGTGCTGTCTTTCATGCCTGCAGACAAAGTTTGCTCTGTATACTTTTACTTCAGTATACTATAGCAACCACTGCAGTCTGAGCCTCAATACATGCACACTCACATACATACATACATATTCACATGCACACACACATTCATACATACAAGGCATACACACACACACACACACAGTAGATAAAAAACGTCAGTCTTTTACCTTAGCAGCTCTTCCTGCCGGGTACTGCACTGTAGAAGAAGAGACAAAGAGCACAGCACACACTTTGCTTTCAGTTTGTAATGACTGTGACGAGCTCCCCGCACAGTGCCGATTACAGTTCGGCTTGGGATCGGGGAACTTGTCTGTGCTCCTTCTTTTGAAGCACTGTATACAGGGGGCCCTCGGGGCCCCCTCCAGCAAGGGGCCCAGTCACCATGGCGACCTCAGCACCCCTATAATTCCGCCACTGTTGGGAGCATAAAATTGTCCAAAATGTCTTGGAATGCTGAAGCCTTAAGGGTTATCTCCACTGCAACTAAGGGGCCAATTCCAACCCCTGAAAAACAACCCCACACCACAATTCCCCCTACAACAAATGATTTAGACCTGTGCATAAAGCAAGGTCCATAATGACATGGGTGAGCAAGTTTGGGGTGGAGGAACTTAACTGGCCTGTACAGAGTCCTGACCTCAACTCAAGAGAATACCTATGGGATGAATTAAAGTGCAGACTACAGTGCCTGACCTCACAAATGTGCTTCTGGAAGAATGGTCAAACATTTCCATAGCCACACTCCTAAACCTTGTAAACAGCCTTCCCAGAAGAGTTGAAGCTGTTATAACTGCAAAGGGTGGGCCGACTCAATATTGAACCCTATGGACTAAGACTGGGGTGCAATTAAATTGTGTGTTTCATGTGCGTGTAAAGGCAGGCGCCCTAATACTTTTGACAATATAGTGTAGTTTTGTGTGCATCTAGGGATCATGTGGGTGGGTGCAGTGATAATAACTCACACACAGTCCAGGTGCAATCAGTAGAACTTGTATTGTAGCAAAGGCAGAACTTGTATTGCAGTAAAGGCAGAACTTGTATTGAAGTAAAGGCAGAACTTGTACTGTAGTCAAGGCACACAGGTCACAACAAACCCAGTGGGGGAGGACCCAACTGGGAGCACTTGATACCAGCAGTGTCAGTGTAGCAGAGCAGGTATCAGCTGAACTGAGAGTATCTGTTTGGAGGGGCAGAATGCGACCTGGCCATCTTTTACCGAAACAGGAAGATGTCCAAGACAATTGCGAGCCCTAAACTTTCCCTTCTCTTCTGGAACCTTTCCCTTTCACTAATACTGTCCCTGACAGATGGGGAACCTGTCCCTACACTACCCACATGTAAATGCGTGCCATAATCTGGGGTTTAGGCACACCAAACTCACTCATCCATGTCTTTATGGACCTTTCTTTGTGCACTGGTCCAAATCATTTTGTGGAGGGTGGATTATGGTGTGGGGTTCTCTTTCAGGGGTTGGGCTTGTTCCAGTGAAGGGAACTCTTAAGGCAGGGGTGCCCAACCTTTTGAAGCGCGAGGGCCACTTAAGCAACTTTGTAACCAGTCGCGGGCCACAATGAGCGGAGCGGGCGAATGAATGGTTACGACTACTCTATAGGCCCTCCAATCCACCCATATGGAAGGGGATAAATTCCTTTCTGTTTTTCGGATTGGAGATAGGCGGGCGTAAACGGACATCTGTCGCTCTATAGAGGTGAATTGAGGGTCCCATTTGGTTGGGCTGATCGTTGTGAAAAGGGCCTAAGACTGATTCCACACTGATGTGCTATGGTTTACCCACACCCAGGTCTATGGGGCTACGGGTCAGCTGAACTTAGCCAAAGACAAAAGCCAGTGCTGTGGAGGAAGCATCGGCTTATGGAGCTCTGCAGCCGCTTTCTTCCTCTACCACCAGTTTCATTCACAACACTGATGCTGCGGTATGGTGGGTTGGCAACCTGCGATCTGGGCTTGCCAACTCCCATTCCAGAGCAGGAGGTCGCGGGCCACATCAGAAGGCTCCGCGGGCCACATGTGGCCCCCGGGCCACTGGTTGGCCACCCCTGTCTTAAGGTGTCTTAAGGTGTCTTACCAAGACATTTTGAACAATTTCATGCTCCCAACTTTGTGGGAACAGTTTGGTGATGGCCCCTTTCTATTCCAACATGACTGTGCATCAGTGCACAAAGCAAGGTCCATAAAGACATGGATGAGCGAGTTTGGAGTGGAGGAACTTGACTGGCCTGCACAGAATTCTGACCTTAACCCGATAGAACACCTTTGGGATGAATTAGAGCAGAAACTGTAATCCAGGCCTTCTCGTCCAACTTCAGTGCCTGACCTCACAAATGCGCTTCTGGAAGAATGGTCAAACATTCCCATAAACCTTGTGGACAGCCTTCCCAGAAGAGCTTAAGTTGTTATAGTTGCAAAGGGTGGGCCAACTCAATATGCCGATAAAGTTCATGTGTGTGTAAAGGTAGATGTCCCAGTACATTTGGTAATATAGTGTATATGCTGGACAAATTCAAATGTGCCCGTGTAGATGTCCATGTGAATGAGCCTTTAAAGGGGCTGTAAAGGTTTGTTTTTTATTTTCTAAATAGGTTCCTTTAACCTCCTTAGGGGTGAATTTTTTATACCAAAAGCGGTATCCCCGAGCCAGACTTGGGATCACATTGCAGGATACAGGGAGAGTTAACTTACCTTGTCCCTGGATCCTCCGATGTGTCCCCGCTGTGTGTGAGGGCTCCTCCGCTGTGTCTACTCGCTTGATTCACAGTGTCGAGTGCCGAGCTCCGTTCCCTGCGACGTTAAGACATACGGGGACGGAGTTCAACACCAAATTCAAAAAGTGAAACACACGATACACATACAGTATACTATAATCTTACAGATTACAGTACTGTATCAAATAATTACACATCCCCTTTGTCCCTAGTGGTCTGCCCAGTGACCTGCATGCACTTTTATATAATAAAAACTGTTCTTTCTGCCTGGAAACTGTAGATTGTCCATAGCAACCAAAAAGTGTCCCTTTATGTCAAAAGTGATTTTAGAGCAGCTATAAAACAGCGATAATAAATTAGAATCACTTGCAGAATTGAGCGATATCGATTTGTGGGGAAATTCCTCATCAAACAATAAAAATAATGACAGCGAAAATTCTGCAACTGAGCAAATTTCAGTGTTTTTGATTTGATTACATTATTGAATCATTTTTATTATAATTACATTATTATTTGTTATAATTATTTATAGTTATTTATTATATTATAATTAATGATTTTGTGTTTCAAACTTTATCATACCCGGGATGTCTTGTTTGGACAGATTTAAGTGAGTTATTTCTAAGAATTGCAGGTCTACAATATAAAATGCCAAATTTCCATGCAAAATAATTATATCGCTTTCAGCACCTAAAACCAGAAGAAATCATACCGCCAGGGAGGTTAGGCTAGTGCATTGTTGGTTCACTTACCTTTTCCTTCGATTTTCCTTCTAAATGTTTTTTTTTTCTTTGTTTTCTTTGTGAATTTCTCACTTCCTGTTCCTGCTAAGTAAGCTGTTCTGACTGACTGACCCCCAGCCAGAACGGCTCGGATGACGATGGCAAGCTTACTGAGGAGGAACAGGAAGTGGGAAATTCAGACAAAGAAAAATAACATTTAGAAGGGAAATCAAAGGAAAAGATAAGTGAACCAACAATGCACTAGCTTAAAGGAACCTATTTAGAAAATAAAAAACAAACCTTTTCAATCCCTTTAAGTATGCTGCGTGCATGGGAACACATAACAATATAGTGGGGATTACCGAAATTTGACTGCCAAAGGGGAATAATACATTAAATGATATTAACAGCAAATTGCAAGCACATGGATACACCAAAAGAAGAGAACCCCACACTTTATATACAGGAATGTACATATTTGTTTACATTCTGTACATAGCAAAACTAATAATGAAACACACAGCAAGTACAGAATACGTGAACAGCATTATTTGTCTCCGCTGTGTGGGAACTTTAGAGTAAATTGTAGACAATTTGTATATGAATCTCTTGGCTGAGACACAACACTTGGCTTTTCCTATTTATAACATTTTGCATCGTATATATACAAAATGTGGGTGTTACACGAACCAAGTGGATTGTTTTTAGTAATATTTAAACAGCCAGTTATAACTTTGCTAAAAACTTGTCCAACCGGTAATGTACATGTCTCCCTAATGACAGAGTATAGCAGGAATAGGCACAATAGCTGTCTCGTGTTTCTCCATACATTACTGAGCCAGGACAGTCCTGACTGCTCCCATACCGTCGGTTCCACAAAACTTAAAGGTAAATCTTTCCATACTTCTATTTATGAAAAAAGCAGGACAGTGTAAAGGTGTCTTAATTTGTGCAAACTACTGTATGTGTAATCTGGGTGGCATCCATACACCAGCCTTTGTTAACATCACTGCCTGCCTTGCCCCTTCTTTTTGTTTGAATAGATAAGTATAATTGTATTTGTGCTGTGATTAGGTTGCGTTGTAGAAAAATTATTATGTTTGTACAGAGATCTACTGGATTAATGTTAATTCAGAGATGAGGTTTGTGTGTGTGTGTTTTTTTTTTAATACTAATAATTCCATGAAGCTAAAGGTATACACATGTGCAGTATTGCATGGCAACCAACCTGTATTCATGATAAAGATTTACTAGTGATATCATCTTTGCTTGTATAGTTAAGGTGTTCACGTCAAGATTGTTGCTAGCAACACAACTTATGTAAAATCTGCTGATTATAAATTGGCCACTTAGGGGCTGCAAAAAAGGAGAACTTCAAACGTAAGATCAGCTTCACCAATTGTCCCGAAATGTAATGCATTCCATTATTCATTGCCTTTTCCATGTATCATTTCACCATGTTTGTACGAGATTGAAAACTTAAGGAAACAATATTGTGGTACCAGCTGTTGGTTATTGTGTTACGGATTGGCGGTTCTCATACTCATCTACAGCTTATGAGATTTGCCAGTTTGTCACCATATGAAGCAAAAGTACAAACTCTTCTTCATTATAAAAAGTTGATTGAGCGATCAAAAATAATATCAACTCACAGGAAAATATCGGTGTGTGACAGTCTGGTACTGCCAATCACATTAGCTAAATCTGTAAAAACATATTTTTTTGAGCACACATTGATATATAGACAATATCTCTTTATGAAAAATCATTCAAGAATAAGAAATACATCAATGTGTGCTTTGATCGCTGGGAAGATGGTTCAGCGACGGACAGTTGGAAAACAAAAGCACACGTTTGCTTAGTCTTCATAGTTATGTCAAATGGATTTTTTAATGTGATTTTATATGTATATATAAAGAAATGTTAACTTCCTGTAACCCTTATGGCAGTCCCCTTCGTTAACCACTTGCTTACTGGGCACATATACCCCCTTCCTGCCCAGGCAAAATTTCAGCTTTCGGCACTGTGTCGTTTTAACTGACAATTGCGCGGTCGTGCGACGTTGCTCCCAAACAAAATTGGGGTCATTTTTTTTCCAAAAATAGAGCTTTCTTTTGGTGGTATTTGATCATCTCTGCGGTTTCTATTTTTTGCGCTATAAACAAAAATAGCGACAATTTTGAAAAAAAACACAACATTTTTTTACTTTTTGCTATAATAAATATCCCATTAAAAAAAAAAAAATTATCAGTTTAGGCCGATATGTATTCTTCTAAATATTTTTGGTAAAAAAAAAAAAAAAAATCGCAATAAGCGTTGGTTTGTGCAAAAGTTATAGTGCCTAAAAAATAAGGGACAGAATTATGATATTTTTTTTTATTATTTTTTTTTTACTAGTAATGGCAACGATCTGTGATTTTTATTGTGACTGCAACATTATGGCAGACACATCAGACACTTTTGACACATTTTTGGGACCATTTACATTTATACATCGAACAGTGGTATAAATATGCACTGATTACTGTATAAATGTGACTGGCAGGGAAGGGGTTAACACTTGGGGGTGAGGAAGAAGTTAAATGTGTTCCCTACTAGTGATTCTAACTGTGGGGGGAGGGGACTGACTGGGGGAGGTGACTGATCTGTGTCCCTATATACAAGAAGGGACACAGCATCGGTCTCCTCTCCCTGACAGGACGTGGATGTTTACACACAGAGCTCCACGTCCTTGTCTGTGTAACGGGCGATCGCGGGTAGCTGGCTGACATCTCAGCCACCAGGCACGCACAACAGCACCGTAGTGATGCCCCGGGCACGTGTGTGCCGCCGGCGACGCTTAAGTGCCCCCCAGTGGCAGGAGGAGCTGAGGACATCAATAGATGTCCTCCCGGCATTGTAAAGCCACCTTGTGGCCATCATTTTACAATGCCGGGGCTCCAAGAGGTTAACATTAACACCCCTTAATTAAGGCATGTTGACTATCTCCCATGTTACCAACAATAGTTACATAGTTAGTCAGGTTGAAAAAAGACACAAGTCTATCCAGTTCAACCATAAAAAAAGAAAAAAATATATCGTACTATCCCATATACCCAATTCTATACCCACAGTTGATCCAGAGGAAGGCAAAAAAAACAAAAAAACAGCAGAGCATGATCCAATTTGCAACAGCAGGGGAAAAAATTCCTTCCTCATCCCCCGAGAGGCAATCAGATTTTCCCCGGATCAACTTTACCTATAAATGTTAGTACCCAGTTATATTATGTACATCTAGGAAATAATCCAGGCCTTTCTTAAAGCAATCTACTGAGCTGGCCAGAACCACCTCTGCAGGGAGTCTATTCCACATTTTTACAGCTCTTACTGTGAAGAAACCTTTCCGTATTTGGAGATGAAATCTCTTTTCCTCTAGAGGTAAAGAGTGCCCCCTTGTCTTTTATGTTGACTGTAAAGTGAATAACTCAACACCAAGTTCACTCTATGGACCCCTTATATATTTGTACATGTTGATTATATCCTCCCTTATTCTCCTCTTCTCAAGAGTGAATACATTTAGTTATTCTAATCTTTCCTCATAGCTGAGCTCCTCCATGCCTCTTATCAGTTTGGTTGCCCTTCTCTGCACTTTCTCCAGTTCTCTGATATCCTTTTTGAGAACTGGTGCCCAAAACTGAACTGCATATTCCAGATGAGGTCTTACTAATGATTTGTACAGGGGCAAAATGATATCTCTCTGGAGTCCATACCTCTCTTAATACAAGAAAGGACTTTGCTCTCTTTGGAAACAGCAGCTTGGCATTGCATGCCATTATTGAGCTTATGATCTACCAAAATCCCCAGACCCTTCTCCACTACAGATCCCCCCAGTTGTACTCCCCCTAGCATGTATGATGTATGCATATTCTTAGCCCCTAAGTGCATAACTTTACATTTATCAACATTAAACCTCATCTGCCACATAGTAACCTTCCAATCTGCCCAAGTGCTTCCAGCACTGACAACCAAGTCTTTTGTGGTCAATGAATGTATGTGACAGTGTGTCTGTGTATGTACTTTTTTCAGCACTAGCAGAATTATGTACCATGTCGGCCATCGACAAAAGTAGAGGTTTGGATTTAGGGTCATACCATTTATTGGCTAACCAAATAGACTGCAGTGTAGTTTAAAAAATGGTATCATCCTGAATCCAAACTTCTACCTTTATTGTTCTTTCAAGATTAGTATTTCCCCATGTTGCTGTTTGTGGGAAAAACAGAGCACATTTAATTATTTCGATGACTCACAATGAGCTGGCGAATATTGCATCTTAAATATTGCATATGTATGCATATATACAGAGGAACGTATTATCTTTAATACTATGTGGCCTCTGTTGAATATGCAAATACTGATGATTAAAATACAACATATGCAATAGTAGTTCCTGTGAAAAATTAAGTACAGGCAGTCCCGGGTTACAAACAAGATAGGGTCTGTAGGTTTGTTCTTAAATCGAAGTTCTACCCATTTAAAAGTCAGCAGCCAAAAAAAGTGTAGCTGCTGACTTTTAATATTCAGACACTCACCTGTCACACGGTGCAGCGATGCGGGCATGTACGAAGCCCAGCTCCTCTCCCCTCCTCTCTGCGGCGCCGCCACTCTAACGGCTGGGCAATTTCTGGGACCTGTGACGTGTCCCAGAAGATTGCAGGGAGGGGAAAGAGGTGATTTTTCTTATGGCGCTCCCCCCACCAAAAAAAAAAATGACATACTAAATGTGACATGTCAGGGGGTCACCTGCACTTAAAGCGGAAGATCCATTTTTTTTTTTGGTGGAACTCCACTTTAAGTTAAATTTGCAAGTAAGTTGGAACAGGTACATTTTTTGAAACAGAAGTGTGGGATTTTTTTTTCATCACATAGTCATACTTATCTAGGTGGATGCTGCATCTCTGCACTGAGAACCGAACCACTGAACACCGCCGATGGCTCGGTTCTCTTGCCTCCCCAAGAGGAGAACTGCTGCCTGTCAATCAGCAGTTCTCCTGCTCTGATCCTCCACGCTTATTGGAGCACTGAGCTGTGAAGGGGCTCTCAGCGACTCGCTGTGAGACTGAGGCCTCGTACACAATAGGATAGCCAGAGGTCAACGGTCTGATGGATCGTTTTCATCGGTCAAAATCGATCGTGTGTGGGCCCCACAGGTTATTTAACCTGCGGTTAAAAAAATGACAACTTGCTTTAAAATTTAACCTATGGACTCCTAACCGATAGGTCAAACCCGATCGTTAGTAGGCACGACCATCGGTTAAAAATCCACGCATTCTCAGAATCAAATCGACACCTGCTTGGATTGAACTTCATTTTTTTCAGCACATCGTTGTGTTTTACGTCACTGCGTTCTGACACAATCGTTTTTTTTAACCGATGGTGTGTAGGCACATCAGACCATCGGTCAGCTTCATCGGTTAACCGATGAGAACGGTCCTTCTGACCGTTCTCATCGGATGGACTGATCGTGTGTACGAGGCTTGAGAAAGCCATCAGTCCAGGCACCTGGCGGATCCAGACTCCCAGAGACTCCTTAGCCTATAGGTTTCAATATTGAACTTGAATGACCTCTCAGTCTTAGTCGGTAGGTTTCAATATTAAGTTGGATCACCCTTTGCAGTTATAACAGCTTCAACTCTTCTGGGAAGGCTGCCCACAAGGTTTATGGGAATGTTTGACCATTCTTCCAGAAGCGCATTTGTGAGGTCAGGCACTGATGTTGGACGAGAAGGCCTGGCTCACAGTCTCCACTCTAATTAATCCCAAAGGTATCCTACCAGGTTGAGGTCAGGACTCTGTGCAGGCCAGTCATGTTCCTCCACCCCAAACTAGCTCATCCATGACTTTATGGTCCTTGCTTTGTGCACTGGTGCGCAGTCATGTTGGAACAGAAAGGGGCCATCCCCAAACTGTTTTCACAAAGTTGGGGGCATGAAATTGTCCCAAATGTCTTGGTGTGCTGACGACTTAAGAGTTCCCTTCACTAGAACTAAGGGGCCAAACCCAACCCCTGGAAAAAAAACACCCCACTTAACAATCCCCCTCCACCAAATGATTTGGACCAGTGCACAAAGCAAGGTTCATAAAGACATGGATAAAATGATGCAGGGTTTCCTACACCCTGTTAACCTACCCCCCCCCCCTTTCTTTCCTCCCCTTTTAATTTATTTTATTTTATTTTCTTTAATTATGTTTGATTCATTATTTTCTCTAGCTATACCCAGATAGTTTAGGGATCCATCCGGTTCATTGTTTTTGAAGAACCGACTTCATATGTCTCAGGTTTTTACTGGATCCTTTGTTACAGGTTATAAAAATGTATTTTTGGTGACATGGAGGGATCTCCCATTGCGTGCAAAAAAAAATTCAATTGGATTTTTCAATAAAGCGAGTTTGGGGTGGAGGAACGTGACAGTCCTGACCTCAAGTCAATAGAACACCTTTGGGATGAATTAGAGCACACACTACAAGCTAGACGTTCTCGTCCAACATCAGTGCCTGACCTCCCAAATGCAGCTCTACTAGTACAAACTTAGATACAGTACTATTTCATGCCATATAGGGCCAGATTCAGCAAGACTTGCGCTGGAGTATATCGATATGCGCCGCGTAACTGAGGAGGTGTATCGCCTCTTCAGATTCAGCCCTGATGCAATACTTGAACTAACCACAACCCTGCAGGATGACATCACCAGCCCAACACACCGCTCACAAGCAGTGCAGCCACTGGTGAAGGTACTGGCAACACTTCATTTCCTTTCCAGTGGATCATTCCAGCGTACAAGTGGAGTGGTGGCTGGGATGTCACAGTCCTCCATGAGCAGATGTGTGCACCAGGTTGTCCCTGCAATCCTCAGACGCATGTCCAACCAGTTCTTCAGACCCACCACTGAGGAGCTGCGGCTGAAGGCAATGACAGATTTCTACAGCATTGCCAGATTCCCACGCACTGTGGGGGCCATTGATTGCACACATGTGGCCCTACAGCCCCCCAGTGCCACAGAGCACATATACCGCAATCGGAAGCATTGGCATTCCATCAACGTACAGGTGATAGCTGATGCCCAGCGCCTCATATGGCACGTCCGTGCCAAACACCCCGGATCCAGCCATGACAGCTTCATATACAATCAGAGCCCCATCCCAATGGAATTCGAACAGAACATGTATGGGGACAGCTGGCTGGTTGGTGAGTGACATGGGTGGCAAGCATGACTGTCCCCCCCCCATGATGCACACATCACAAGGGCCACATGCATGACTAACATCCTCCTGTCTTTTCCCTAAGGGCCATTTCACACTGGTGCGTTTTTGCCGCGTTTTCGCGCTAAAAATAGGGGTGCATGGGGACGTTTTAATAGCGCTATTTTTAGCGCGAAAACGCGGCAAAAACGTGGCAAAAACGCACCAGTGTGAAATGGCCCTTACAGGTGACTCTGCATATGCACTGGGACCCCATCTCATGACTCCTTTCCGGAACCCCCAAACCAGAGGAGAGAGAAAATACAATGAAGCACACATCAAAACCCGTGCAGTGGTGGAGCAAACATTTGGGCTCTTGAAGTCCCGTTTCCGCTGCCTGGATAAGTCTGGGGGGGGCTTATTGTATTCCCCTACCTTTGTGTGTCAGATCATCGGTGCATGTTGCATTCTGCACAACTTTGCCACTTTGCACAACAGAACACATTGCGCTGACGTTTACCGTGAAGTGGTGCCAACGGAAGTTGTGAGAATGCGCACAGGGGGCAGAGTGAAGCCTCACTCACTGCGCATGCTCCGTGGATGATGCGCTGAAAGTAAGCTTCTGCGCTGGGCTCCGCCCATCATTTACATATGATCACACCCACTTCCACTTGCGTCGGGTTACGCCAGCGCATTTCCGTTACTCCGGCGCAAAGTAACGGACAGGCGCTTGGTGAATACTGTACTTCACTCGCTAGTTTGCGTCAGCGCAGCGTATATGCGCTGCGATACGCTGGCAAAAATATGCGCGCATCTACCTGAATCTGGCCCAAAGTTGTTTTATCAGGAATTATGTACCTTGATTATTGTAAATTATAATGCAGTTCAATTGTTGCCAAAACATACCTATATATAGTTAAGTCTTTGTGCAGAGAGCGTAAAGAGATGATAAAGAGTATCACTTCACCAGAAATACGTCATTGTGTAGGATGAGGCCTGGCATGTTCCTGGTACAAGTCCAGGCAGGGACACCCAGGATTCCTTACAGGAAGAATCTATAATGATAGCTTTGATATTCTAATCAACAAAAAGCATGAGATAGGAAGGAAGCCAAGGTAACAATGCTTAGTTTCATCCTTCTTACTGCACACTAAGAGAAAGTTGTACAGTTTATTCATCACAAGGCTTCTGTAGAGCTGGGGGTTACGTCAATATCACTGGAAAAAGCAACGCAATTTTGTTTGATAAGCAACATTCAGGGGCGGACTGACAACTCATGGGGCCCCCGGGCAATAGAAGATTATGGGACCCCCAGGCTTACAGATGGCCACCAAGCCAGGTGGCAGTACAGAGGCGGGGCAGCTAAAATCTTGGGATTTTCACATCAAAAGGATGTAGGTTTTGGACATATCAGGGACAGATGCAAAAAAAAACCCCCACAGATTTCTACATACTGTCCCTGGTTTTAATGAGCCTGGCAACCCTGATGGGGCCCCCTAGTGGCATGGGGCCCTCGGGCAGTGCCAGAGTTCCTCAATGGTCAGTCCGCCCCTGGCAACATTAGATTTTTATTTTTTTAATGTTTATCACAGTTAGATTATTTTAAATATAGAGCATTAAAGCCCAACTTTGGAATGGTGAAAAAAAAAAAACCTTACAGTGGGGCGTCTCCACACTGCAAGAGTTAAATGTTTGTTAAGTCTAAGGCCTCATGCACACTGGACGTTAAAATAACTTTTTTCAGCTTTTTCAATATGTTTGCATTAGCGTTTTTTAGCATTTATTAGCGGTTTTAGCGTTTTTTAGCATTTATTAGCGTTTTTAGCGTTTTCTGTGTTAGCATTTTTTTGTTGAAGAAAACAATGTTTTTTTTTTCAATTGATCAAAAACATTAAAAGACGCTGGTGAGTGACGTTTTTGAGCGTTTATCTACATTTATCAGCGTTTTTACAGCTGAAAAACATCTTTCAGAACCCACTAGTTTTGGGTTTTTCTACTGCTCAAAAACGCTACTGGCCAAAACTGCTGATAACAGCCTATGTGTGCATGGACGTGATGGAGAGTTTAATGACTGTGGAAAAAAAAAAACTACTGCCAAAAACAGCTGCTGTAAAATCGTCCAAAAACTTCCAGTGTGCATGAGGCCAAAGGGGTAGAGGAAGAGGTGGCATTAGTTACAGTATCTTATTTCTTTGCTGCAGCAGGCTCCAGTGCTATCCTCTTCTCCATAATGCTCTGGGCTGTTGGCTGGGCTCAGCTGTGAAGCTTAATACTGCATACACACGATCGGTTTGTCTGATGAGAACAGTCTGATGGACCGTTTTTATCAGACCAAACCGATCGTGTGTGGGCCCCATCGGTTATTTATCCATCGGTTAAAAAAAATGTAACTTGTTTTAAAATTATATGATGGATACCTAACCGATAGAAAAAAACGATCGTCTGTAGGCACGTTCATCGGTTAAAAATCCACGCTTGCTCACACTAAATTAGCAGGCGGGAGCGCTCGTTCTGTTAAAACTAGTGTTCGTTATGGAGCTAGTACATTCATCACGCTGTAACAGACAGAAAAGCGCAAATCGTCTTTTACTAACACAAAATCAGCTAAAGCAGCCCCAAGGGTGGCGCCATTGGATTTAAACTTCCCCTTTATAGTGCCGTCGTACGTGGTTTACGTGACCGCGTTCTGACACAGACTTCATAGACTTCAATAGAAATGTCTGAAAACATGTGGCTTGAGCGTTTTATGAGCATGTTGTCACTACTTTTCTGCTTAAACAGCAGCTCTCCACCCATAATTAGACATATGCTTAACATTAAAAAAAAAAAAAATTGTTTTCGTAAAATTTCGTTTTTTTTTTAATTTTCTAACAAATTCCAAATGTTCCGAATGATTTGAATTTGAATCAGTAGAAAAAAGATCGAGCAATCTGAATTCTGTGTGAAGAATAGCTGGTTGTTAAGCAGCGGGCCGATGTTCTGCAAATTAGCCAACTCATCAGAAACTCCAACCACCTCACTTCCGGTTTCTTGAAACCATCAGTAATTGGAGATGTCGACAAATTTGCTGTTTGGACACAACCCGGGCAACCGAATACAGTCTGGTACAGGAAGATTTTGTTGTTTTGACACCACAGTGGCTAATAAGGGTATGGTTGTTGTATCGTAGCGAGTAACAATCTCTGCTCATTATATCATGCAGCGGACTGTAAACGGCTGCTGGTGTTGTGTCCAAACAGAAATTAGTTAAAATCTCCAATTACTGATGGTTTAAAGAAACTAGAAGTGAGGCGGTTGGAGTTTCTGATGAGTTGACTAATTTTACATAACATCGGGAAGCCGATTGCTGTGTCCTTGACAACCGATGAATCATCAGCTGTCAGCGGGTTTTCCCACTGACAGCTGAACGTAAAAAAAAAGACCACCAGGAAGCCGGTCGCTGTGTCCTTGACAACCGATGAATCATCAGCTGTCAGTAGGTTACCCCACTGACAGCTTAACGTAAAAAAAAAGAACATCAGGAAGCTGGTCGCTGTGTCCTTGACAACCGATGAATCATCAGCTGTCGGTAGGTTTCCCCACTGACAGCTGAACGTAAAAAAAAAGAACACCAGGAAGCTGGTCGCTGTGTCCTTGACAACCGATGAATCATCAGCTGTCAGTAGGTTACCCCACTGACAGCTTAACGTAAAAAAAAAGAACATCAGGAAGCTGGTCGCTTTGTCCTTGATAACCGATGAATCATCAGCTGTCAGTAGGTTTCCTCACTGACAGCTGAACGTAAAAAAAAAAAAAGAATGCTGGCAATGAAAAATAAACAGGAAAAACAACATGCCCCCCTCAATCCTTACCAGGCCCTTCAGGTCTAGTGTGGATTTTAAGGGGAACTCTTTGCCAAAATGTAAAAAAAAATTGCGTGGGGTCCCCCCCAAAATCCATACCAAACCATTATCCGAGCATGCAGCCTGGCAGGCCAAAAAAGGGGGGAATGAGGGAGCACCCCCCACCATACCAGGTCACATGTCCTCAACATTGGGGGGTGCTTTTGTGAAGCTTCCCCTCCCCAAAGCATCTTGTCCCAATGTTGATGTCTACTCTGCCCCCTCACTCACTGGATCGCTGAGCTGTGGAGGGGGCGGGAGTGGACGGCCCGTAGCTCTCAGCGGCTCAGAGGCTAAGCTGGGGTGTTGGTCCAGGGGCATGTGGGTGGTTTTCAACTTCATTGTCGCAATCTCCCCCGAGTCTGGACCGGCTCTGTGGCGACAGCCGTCAGCAGGCTTTACCCATCTCTCTGCTCAAAACAAGTCACAGCAGTGCAGAAGGATCCTACTTTTCCTTTAATAGGTTTTTCTTAAGTGTTTTACAATTTGTGTAGCTTTTAAATAATTATTTCTGTATTTAAAATATATAATTAGATTTTGGTTATTTAAAAATGTAAAGTTTTTTTTTTTTTATATCAGGAACTTACATGTGTTTATCATTACAGAGTCCTGACATAACTGAAGATTCGGACAACAAACTAGAATTTAATGAAGACCCCGATGCTGAGCACTGCGAGCCTGGATACAGTCTAGACCAGGATGAAGATTACTTTGAAACTAGGTCATACTTCAGTGAAAGTCCATCTGAATTAAAAAGTGAAGCGTTTGAAAGTGTATCGGACATTGACTCAGTCTGCAGCGACACAACAGATGAACTAAACAAAAGATCTGACTGTCTTTTACTGGAAACAAACAAATCTGTGTATTCCGATATCCAGAACAACATTCATTCAAACACATATTTTTCAAGAGACACTTTATGCAGCCAAAATGATCAATCAAAGTATTATTTTTGTTCACAAACACAACCCATTTTATCTGAGAAAAGTCTTACATCTGATCTGAGCAGCACAGAAATAGAAGATACAGACAAGGAACTGATCATAACAAATGATTTGCTATTCTCAGATCTAAGAACTAGGGATAATACAGAGAACAATAATGTACCTGTGAATGATCAGCATGATGATTTAGCAATACGTATAGACACACAAAGTTGTTTAATAAGCACTTCAGCTAAACACAGAGGAGTGAACAACATATCCCTATCAGAAGGATGTCTATCCTGTGCAAGATCAGATACTTTAACAGTTGCCTATTTAAGTGAATATCATCAAAGCCTTCCTAACATTCATTTAAAAGCCACATCTTACCATGTTACAAGTCCAATAGAATATAATAACAACACAAGAATTAAGGAGACACGTGCAATTACAAAGTCTTTCTCTACAGAAAATCTTAATCTGATTACATCTTCTATATGCCTTGATCAATGTAATGGAATTTTAATGAGAATATCAACGGAAGAAGAGATTCAAGCTCAGGAGGCTAACTATCAAGAGGAAATCCATGACTCAAAAGACTGGAATAACAGCTCTCAAGATCATTGGACACAACAAGAGACACTTTCTAGAGATACACAACATACATTACATGTCGATTCAACAAAGGATGATGGTGCAACACAACCAGATACATGTAAAGATGATGCTTGGAACTCATCAGTAGCCTATAAATGTAATTCTTCAGAGACAACAACAACAAAACCCATTGTGCCTCAACATAACACAAACGACATTGACAATGCACTGACGCATGTTAATGGAAAGGAATACAATACATCAGGAACAGAATCACAACTCACTAATGCAGTTACCGATTCCTCTAATAAACCTGCTGTGATTATATTATCTATTCAGAGAACAGGTGCCCAGGCAACACTAAACAAACTTGATGATATCAACCCGGTTGAAGAACAATGTATAGAAACACTGAGTTCACAAACAAATTATTTAGACAATAGTGAAATATCCACTCAGGAATGTTCCAAATTTGCTTTTAACAGAGATTTAGACACAGATACTCTGAAAAATAAAGATGAAGCCAGCACAAAAGACAAAACTGAGGACAATAACTTCACTGAAGAAAATATAGATATGAAAGATGTACATGCAGTCGATGTAGACCATGAAGTATTACAAACAAGCCAAGATAAACAATATCTTCAACAGTGGGATAACAAGTTAGATGGGCCTTGTACAGAAAATTACACTTCTCCTTTTTCTGAAGAAAAAGACATGGAGATAAGCAAGGAAAACCATTTAGATGGGCAGTCTACTGTGGATCTAATTGTTTCAATAAATGAACCTTGTAAAGCAGAAAATAGCTCTCTGATATCTGAGACAAAAGATGTAGCATTACCTAAGGCAAATAATGCAGAGGAGGAATCAAGTGTGGACCATAGAGTTTCATCAAATGCTCTTCCATGTTTGTATAGCGAGGAAAGTTCAGATGGTTCAGACAATCAAGAATTCAGTTTCTCAGATGATGACTTTGATGATGAAAATGAATGTTATAACTCATTACATAAAGAGAGTAATATGGAGGACACTTCGTCTCCTACACACACACCTATTTCTGGAAAAGGAGCAGAGAACATTGACATGTCTTCTAATGCCAGGGTAAAAATGGATGAGAAAACTACCTCTAATATCCCTAATGGCACTGAAAATAAATATAACTGTGAAAAGTGTGAGCAATCTAGAAATAGCGTAAAGGTGGAAGATGATACAATAACACATATAAGCAGCGAGCATTCAGCTTTGTCTCCTGTTTCTGAGATACCAGAAGATGGCCTTGAGCCAGTTAAACCAGAAAAGGAAACAGAGATCAATGATAATGTTAAGTCACCAGAAATAAAAAGCAACACAGAATGCAAACCTATGCAATCTCTTAAACCCCCCATTTTAAGTAGTATTCATATTGCAACTTTATGCAAAGATGACCATAGCTCAGACTTATCTGATGATGAACTAGTTGAAAGTAGCTTTCTGTACAACAGAAGTATGCGAAAGGCCTCTGGACCTGGAAGAATAGATATAGATAATTTTACTCGACTCAGATGCAATACGGTAAATGTCTGTATTTCAGAACCTATTGAAAAATCGCAAGACAATGACCTAACCAAGCCTCAGTCTGAAAGCAATGACATGAAAAGCAATAAAAATGTAGAGAGCAAAGGGTTAAAAGAGAGGTTGTCTTGGGCTCATAAGTCTTTCTCCAGTCTCTTCGATTTTAAAAATCTAGAAAAAGAAAATGTGACGCAACAAATTGAGACAACAGATAGCAAAGAAGAAAGGAAAAAGATGAGAGCTCATCAAATGTCCTGGAGAGCACTGCGAAAAAGCAAAGAAAGAGATTCGCTTAAAAGACTTAGTGTGTTGAATTTGTCAACACATGTCATGAGCTCAAACAAACCAAGGAAACCTTCTAAGGAGAAATTGGAACCTGGCACTGAAAACTTTGAAAACTCATCAGTGGTTCCAGACCTGCTTAGCAGTTCTCCTGCTGAAATGAAGGAAAATAATTGCACAGAATCTAAATGTGACAAAGGTACAAGCACAAACTCGCAAAACCTTAGGACTGATGATGTAGATAAAAAAAGCCCTTCGAAATGTGGGGTCAATCCAAGAACTTCATTTGAACACTCTATGAGCTGCTCCACATTTACTACAAATGAGCAGCCTTTATTGGGCAAGCATTCACCCACTACTTCTTATTCTAACATATGCTCAAATTCTGATCCAAACTCTATGCCTTGTCGACCCATGAGCCCAAAACCACAGTGCCAGTGGCCTAGCTATCAACGTAAAAGTTTGCGTAATTCCAGGGCTAGTGCTACCTCTATGACTTCTCTTGGAAACTGCTCTCCAATGGAGGGTTATTTGGACTCACAAGAAGCATCTACTGCATTTAAACCTTGGCCAATGAATACTTTAGAAAATGAGTTCCAGAAGGAGGACAGTGGCATTAGCAGTCAGTCTCAGGCTAGCATATATACTGCTTCTTCAACAAGTGACATACTACGTGATGAAGTAAGTATCTCTAATTTGCTTGGATTATGCTGTTGAAGGGCAATATTAAAATATGCAAGGGTTTTATTGCTGTCTGTGTCCCTACTTGGAAGATTGTGTCTCTCTCTATTAGTCCTGGTGACCATTGTCACTGGGACTGAAAGTGAGGGACAGTCAATTCCACAGCTTTCTTTTTGTTTTTTACTGGGCCACATATAGATTTTAATAGGCAAAATATGCTTACCGCAAGCATACTGTATGTATTATGTGATAGATAGAGTGGTAGCCTCACTCAGAGACCTGGCAGGCAATGTCTCAAAATACCAATAGCATATCTAGTTTGGGACATGCGTATCTGCCAATTAATGTATGCTATCATTAACTTGAGATGCCATCGAGCTGAGGCTCCAAGTGAGACTGCCTCTCTATCTATTACATATTGGACCTTCTGTAAAGATATTTTGCTAAATAATAGCTATATATTGATTAGTAAGCTACTCACTCAATGATTGAAGGGACAGTAGAGCAGCAATTGACTGTGCCTTGCCTTCTTTGAACAACATTACCTATAATCTATATGTCTGTGTGTGTATAATGGAAGGATCCTGAGATACAGCAGAATACGTGCATAAGTAATTTTGCTTTGGAACCTTTATTGCAAGTGGAAGTAAAGTCTTTATTTTAAAAAAATGCTGCTTTTTTTTTATGACCGAAGAGACTATGTAGGTCTGTTCTGCCATAGAAACGTCCACCTGCTTGTCAGCAGTGGGCAGCTCAGTGTACAGTCCTGGCATGAGTGTATGGTATAAAAAAAACTCCCCTGCACATGCACCAAAGTCACATCATTTGGGCCCAGCTAATTAGGAGGTCAAAGAACATGCGTAATGGAAGTATGGGAGAAGATGGAAGCATTGGTGATAGAGTAGAGCAGTGATGCAGAGGATTGCTTTCTTAGATAAGTTTTTCAAAATGTGTGCATGGAGGCCTGGAGGCTCCGAATTCTGAAATTCATTTGGTGGTTTACTTCTAGTTTAAGTGCTGTCAATAGAATTTTGTATAGAATATTGTGTAGAATTTGGGAAGGGTCCCATGTGATCAGCTACTTTGGAATTCTCTTGAAATAAAGAATTATTCCAATCTAAAAGCAACTGCAAATTCTCTATTGTTTAAAATGGAGGACACATTTAAATAATTAAGTTGTCACCAGAACAAGAATAGAGAGGGAAATCTTCCAAAGGGGACATTTTCCAAGAAGGGATTTACCTCACTTTTGAGAGGCTTCCTCTCACTTCCTGCTGTGTCTACATGAAAGGAAAGGGAGAGAATGGCACACAGATAGCAAGAAACCTTACAGGAGTTTAGCTATTCTCTATCAAAAATAATTTTAGACATAATGAATGAGCTGGTTTCCCATATGATTCTAAATGCAAGTCAAGGACTGGACATTTATTTGATACAAATGATTGTTTTCATTTTGATGACGTATATTAGAAAGTATTTATAATACCGCAGCTCTTGTATATTCTGGTCCACCAGGGTGCACAGTGAATGCAGAGCTTGAGTCTTATGGTCAAGCTACCAGTAGATGGCATAAGTGGTCAGTAAAATTACTGGAAATAGCAATGAGAATAACTTCTGAATAGGCCTTAAAAAGATTCAGCATGGGTTTCTTGATTAAAAAAAAATTGAAAATCTGAAATAATAACTAACTAATAATAACTTAACTATTACTAACTATTAAATTGTAGGTATTGAAATTTCCTTTCAAATTTGTCTGTTAGTTAACGTAAAGAATACGAATGTATCTGAAATTCCAAACTATCTGAAATTCCAAACTATCTGAAATAACGAATGCCGTATCTAAACGTATGGAATATAACAAATTAATATTATTAAATAACAAAAATTATAAAAATAATATAATAAATTATAATAACAACTTTTTATTATTAATTTTCATTTGTTCCATTTTGTTTGTTTAGATGCAGCATTTGTTATTTCAGATACCGTATTTGCCGGTGTATAAGGCTACCGGCTGTATAAGACCTAATTTTACAGTTTTTTTTAAGGTTTTTTGCCTGTACTCACCGTATAAGACGACCCCCCATTTCCGAGGCTTCTGACGCTTCATATTTCTTCCTTCTGGAGCCATATTCTTCTTCCTTCTTGCTGGAGCTGGAGCCATTCACAGCGAGTTATGTATTCTATTAATGAATACAAAGCCTGCTCGGATTGGCAGAGGTTGTAACTCACATCTGAGCAGGCTTTGTATTCATTTAAATACATCGCTCACCGGGATTGGCTAAGCGGTATATACTGTATGTAGCTGAAGCTATATACAGTATTACCACACATCCAGCAGGCATCCGAGCAGCTGACCCGGCATATAAGACGACCCCTGCTTTTTGGCCATTTTTTTTTAAGTGTAAAAGGTAGTCTTTTATGCCAGCAAATACAGTAATTCGTACCTTCGGATAAATTCGTATTTGTTACATTCACAAACAGCCAAATTTGAAAGGAAATTCCAATACCTATACTTTAATAGTTATTATTAGTTAGTTAGTTAGTTAGTTAGTTAGTTAGTTAGTTAGTCTTTTGAATTTTCGGATTTTCTTTCTTATTTTCGGATTTTCAAATTTGCAAATTTTCGAATTGCGATCATAACAAATGACCCAATAAACGTAAAAAACAAAATGAATGAAGCGAAAACTAACAATTTTTTCGGCAGTGCACATGTCTACCAAAAATGCTTCTGTTCCCAAAGGACTAATAAAGTTAAGTGTAATCTATGTGCAAAGCTAACTATTGAAGCAGGCTGAAAGCTCATGGCTCTCTACCTGTCACATACCTAGAAATGTGAAATATTAGAACCTTCAACAATTGGTTGAAAGTGAACAATTATTTATAGCGTAAGCCTTTTACGGAACACTGTCATTGTGGATGGAATGAAGGTATAAGGTCTGTCGAGTCCGGTAGCGCACTTGACAGACCTTATACCTTCATTCCATCCACAACGACAGTGGCCATGAGGATTTAGACTACAGGAAAGCCTCTACTATGAGCTTTTCTGGATAAGTTTCACCACATAGCACAGGAACATTGCTTTGGTTAATTACATCCTCCATGAGCCACAAACTTTTTTCAAATTAAGTGTGACGCAACCTGCTGTAGCTAATCCATTAAATGATCAAGAGCAACCTCTTGGAACACATACCGATCCTTGATACCCGGGTTGGCGCTCCCCGTCTGGCCCTGACGGGTCCCTCTATCCTATTACTTGAATGTCTGTCTACTGCTGGTGAAATTGTTTTATATTTGGGAATTACAGTGTTTGAAGTATTAAAGCCCGCATTGTCTCTGTGGAAGATCTACACTGTATGTGTAATCGAAACGTGTCGGGCATCAGTCTGCCGGCCTCCCTACTCCCTTCAGCTGGTTTCCACACTTGTCTCCCATATATATGTTTTTATCATTGGCTATTTATCTTTTTGATGTTGTATGTTATTGTACAGCATAATACATTTTGTAATCTTTATACCTATCATTCGCTGCCTGTGGTCCATTTAAAATCCCATTTTTGAGAAACCCTTTCTTTACTATCAGTTTTCAGGATTGGACGCACAGGCAGTTTAGTCTTTTAGATAAGGTAAAATCCCCCCTTTAATATCAACAGTTCTGGTTGCACTGCAATAATGTAAACAAATAAGGTTTATTGTTTAGGCATAAAGTTTGCTAAAATTTAAAAAATCCCTTGACTTCTACTTTAACATCATTAAGGCTGCATTCACACCTGAGCGGAGCAATTTTCAGGCCTTTTCATATGATCGTTTATAGAAGTAAATTACAAGCTTTAACAACTTCAGGTGTTTTTGTTTAGCCAACAGAAAGCACTAGGGTAGAAAAGGTGGAGGAAATCAGGGTGGAGAGCTTCTGAAAACGTGCAACAAAGCGCTCGTAAGATGCACATGTCACACATTTTCAGGCATTCCCATTGGAGTCTGTATGGCCCAATCTGCCTCCAATGTTCCAAAAACAAGCCTGTGTGCTTTTTTAAAAAACAGGAATTTTGCTACAGATGCTCAGATGTGAACAGGGGCCATTGAAATGGATGGGAATTGCATTGTAACTTGTTTTTAGAGCTTTATGCTTCCAGTAGAAAATCGCTCAGGTGTGAATAGGGCCTAAGGTGAGTGTCAGCACAACCTGATCTTACATAGTTTTTACTTAATACTGATGAAAACAGGATAATAGACCAAATCAAACAACACCTATAAAGATGCAAAGAGAGAAAATACTCCAGAAGAGGAAGACCTCTGAGCTGCTGGTTTTCACTTTCCCTAACACCGCCACAACCAATAAAACATCCACATTACCCCTGCTGGTCTCTGCTGGATGCAGGAAGAACTCAGAGAAAAGAAAGACTCAATTACTCTACAGGAGTTTCAGCTGTGACGACCTATGGGTAAATCAGACAAAACAGTCAATGAATGTAAACAAGTCAGGAGTCTCTATTCCAGCACAAAACCCAACGAAGAACACACAAGTAAGAATGACATCCATCCTCTTGATCTGTCCTCTTGTTGCTGCTCTCCTGTCTTTGCATGCCTCTTCTATACTATGACAAATGCAAATCTTTCACTTGCACCTGCTTTTAAGTGACAAACTTTCACAGCTAAAACATGGGTGTGGATTGGTAGATAAGGGTGGCATTTACGCGGAGGTGGGGCTTACAGCCATGCTGAAATGAAAATTTTGGTAAACTTTCTTTGCTAGGTCCAGAACAGAAACTACAAATTGGCTTACATAAAAATGTTTTAGTAACGTTGAAGGACTGATATCTAAATATTTCAGGCCCTTATCAGAGCTGAAATATTTAGAATAATTGCAGCATAATAGGGAACAATAGCTACAGATGACTTCCTTTGCATTAGTAATGAACTCAGGTGTGTTTGGGTCCTAGTCGGAACCGACCAGAGCGAGCCCAGTATGAAGATGTCGCCTGTACTGGGTCAATCAAATGCAGCCACGCCATTCCCTGACTACGTTTGTCCCAGTACAGTGACAGCTTCCTGGCAGAATCACAAATGTTTGTACTAGTACTAATCCAAAAACAGCTGAGATCATTTGTAATGGTAAATACTGTCATACGTAATTTCAGCTGTCACCTTAAAGCCTCACTTAGCATATAATGGCAGCTTACTTACAGACTACTCAGCATCATACCTCAAACTTAGATGGGCAAGAGGGGTGCTGTCCAGTGCAAAATGTTAAGACAAAGGATACTGATCATCAATAGTGATGCTTTTTTAACAACTACTTATCCTTTAGGCCTCGTACACAAGCCCGAGCGCGTGTACGAGGCTTTCAGGTTTCTCGTCTGGAAATCTGCCTAGAATCTCGACGTGAGATTCTCTGCAGTTTTCTTGCCGAGAAACCCGAGAGTGTGTATACTTACCTGTCGCCGTGGAAACCCGCGCATGCTCGGTAGTTTCCTAGACATAGGTAGGGTGCAGCAAGATGGCGGCAGACGGCATCGAATGTGACGAGCGCATGCTCGTCATACGCGATGACGTCACCGAGTTCTTTCATTTTAAGAGAACCGTGGTTCTTTTGAAACGAGAGTCTGTACACTAGGGTGGCAAGAGATTCTTGCCTGGAATCTCGTCAGGGAAAACAACGTTTTTTTCCTGACGAGATTCTTGCCCGTGTGTACAGGGCTTAAGAGTAACATCTGAAAGGAACTAAGGGAATATTTTAGAGTTTGGATACTACAATAGCAATACAGATCAGACTAAACAGCATGAAAGCTGAGGATTAGTTTCTGAAAGAGGGCCAGTGTCTCTAATTTGGGAATAGTTTGGAGCTGTCAAGTTGCAAGCTGAAAAACTTCAACTAATATTGTTATTTGTTCAGATGAAATTATTATTAGATTTGTGGAACAATGCTTTGTTACAGTTTAGTGGTCCCTTTACATTATTAGAGTATTTGCCGAATAGAAAGCACTAAAAATTCAGCCAAAGAAAGATTTGAAATTGTAGTAGTTGTTCAAACAATAGCCACACAAAAATATTTTTTCCTCCATAGAGGCTGGCCTGCCCGGTATAGGAATTTAAATTAAGCTGCATCATACATCAACATGCATCAATATTCCTATACTTTTATAGCTCTCAGTATGCTGGACTATATATATATATATATATATATATATATATATATATATATTAGAAATACGGTGATTGAGGTCATACAGCCTTGAGGTCATACGGCCTTGTAGATATATTTTAGCCATAGCTTTCTGATGTAATAGAAAACAAGGCTGTTCCAAGGATACAATTCTCTTGCTATCTTCATTCTTGCTGAGTTACTGGAACAAGCTTTGGTGTCTAGAACTACAAATATACAAATACTGGTTCAGGATCAGTGACTCACAAGGCAATGAAGAAAGGATGAGAAGGATAGTGCCAGAATATGTACCTTTAAGATAGCAATGGCTGCTCTCGTTTTTATACCCTGACAGATTCCCTTTAACAAAGCAGTTTAATGAAATTGTGGCCAGAACATTGATGGATAGTCTAAAATCAGGGTTGGGGTACAGAGGGAGATGTGCCCTAAATGTCCATGCAATACATAGAGACAATATTGGTGGGATATTTCCATAGGAAATAACTGGGACCAAACTGTATTAACAAATATTTGAATTAGTCAATGTCAATTGGGGATTCTATTGTATTTGCTAATGAAGCTTACTATCTAAGAAATAACTAAAGCAAAACACCAATTTATTGTTTATTTTTTATTTTAGTGAAACCTCCAAAGTTTCACATTTTCTGTCCTCTCTTTGGGTGGCAAGAGAAGCTTTTCGCATTCCACGGCGGTTCATTCAAGTTACATCTTGTTATAGAGATGAACTATTCATCCAGTTTTCCCAAGCAGTGGTGGTGGTGGTGGCAGAATATGGCTTTTGAAGATGCATCACATATACATATGTGTATTTTTGTCATGTTAAAGTAGAACTGTGGCCAGGGTATGGACATTCACATATTTACATTTTCTTAATAAGTAATCAATAAACTTTAAAACACGCAATAGCTGTTCTCTGTAGCTACAGACACTGTGGGGTTATTCATCCTCAAATTTTATACAGCATTTACCCGAAGGATTGTTTGGATTTGCCTGTTGCCTGACCCTCTAACCTCTAATTCTTTCTGACACTCCATAATTGTTATTTATTCACGCCAAGAAGTGCAAATAACAACCAATTATAACAAGCAATTGTAAACAGAGGCAAATAACAGTTGCACCAATAACAGTTTGCAAGCAAGACATTGTCAAATCCACTTGTGAATGTTTGTTAAACCTGGTTCAAGGGAAATGTCTATGCCCCCTAGGCCCTGACTAAAGGGAATGCTCTGAATATGGTAGATATACACTCTGGTGCTATAAAACACAGTGCCTTCTAATCCCCCCTCCCACTAGCCAGATGGCAGCTGGTGGCCAGTGTTGGGTCCCACGATCTACACTGGAGAAAATTTTAATAAAAGTGGTTTTACTGTAAACTTTGAGGATGGATTTCTTCACAGTGCCTTCACCTACAAAGGTCAGTAAGGATTGTTAAGTATATGTAAATGTCTATAGCCTGGCCACAGTCCTAGTTTAAAGTAAAACCTTCTTAAACCTGACATATATTAACTGAGCATATGATGAAAAAAAGCATAAGCAGGGATTCCTTTTGCCAAACACAATAAAAGACTTACTGGATGGCTCAGCAGGTGGAAGTAAGCAGTGCCTTACTCGACATACACAGAAAAATTTGTGATTTGCAGGCAAACATAACTGTCATTATTTCTGAATCTACTCATCGTTGCAACATCTAGTTTCTGCTGACCGTAACCTCTACTTATGCATTTTTGGTCATATTATCAGGTCGAATTTCCCAGGTTTGTGTCAGGTTCACTTTGAGGATGGATTCTACATTTATCATACAAATAAAAGACATTGCATAATATTTACACCCTGCTGCCTTGCAGTTAGTGTCCTGTAGTAGTTCTGTAGAGTTCTTCAAATGTTAGATAGTTACATAGCTAATCTCGTTGAAAAAAAGACACATCAAGTTCAACCCACTGAGAAAAAAAACACACAAACCTCCACATACACAATCCTTTTCATAGTAAATAACTAGTAGTAGTAAGTAAATAACTATATATTAAGTTCACTATTCGCACCACTTATGCATTATACATGTTGATCATATCCCAACTTCATGTAGTATTGAAACGTGGATCAAATGAATATCCTGCTGTTGCCCATAGCAGCCAGCCAGATGCCTCATTTAATTTTCTGCTCTGCACTGGAAAATCTAATGAGTTAGTATGGAAATCTTCTCCCTTCTATCATGTAACTATTATAGGTGTTTTATACATAGTTAATAGTCATTCTTTGCTTCAGAAGCAGAGGGTGAAATCCAGTAGATATGAAAAGACCTATCATTAAACAAAAATTATAGATGCCTGGTTTACATGACCAGGGTTTTTGTTCTCAGAAAATAGGTGCAGGTATTTCCCCACCACCACCACTGTTAACTCCCTGCCTCCATGTGCAATGCAATGTTCCAAAACGTGTGTGTGGTCAGGGCTCAGAACTGTGTATTGCACAGGGCACAAGGTTCAGGAATGCATAATGCGCAGAATACAGAGCTCAGAAGTGCACATTGTGCAGATTCTGATTATTTACACTAAGTGTGTACACATGCTGAGCACGTTTGTTGGTAATTGTGCTTGAGTACAATTGTCCCCTCCCCCCCACCGGTCTCCGGGAAACCTCTGCTAGAAATGAGGCATTCCCAGGCACGCTTCCATCATAACCTCTGCCGTCCAGACCATAGTGATCCCTTCTTCAATACTCACTGATCTATGGAGGGTTTTGTGCTCAGGCATGGTTTACACTCACACTGAAACACACCATATTGGACTACAAGTCAACTGTGCCTCAGACCACCTCTTCCATACAGTGCAGGGCATGGAATGCTTCACCATACACAGGCATGGTTTGCAGCAATCACATTACACAAATGAACCAGACCAAGGGGGTGAACCTTGGTCGGGTATAGTTAAAACTGCCAGTGTGCGTACACCCTCATGCCTCGTACACACGACTTGGTTTTCCGATGGGAAAACTGCGAGGAAAGCTTTTGGCCGGGAATCCCGGCCGTCTGTATGCTCCCTTGCAGTTTTTCCAATGGGAAAACTGCCAAACCCACCGGACAAAAAAAAGAGAACCGGCACTCTTTTTTTCTGCCGGGATTTCCATCAGAAAACCCGGCGTTGTGTACCAGAAACCAGACATTTTTGTCAGTTTTCCTGTGGGGAAAAACTCAGATGGAGCATAAAAAGCTCTCATCTGAGTTTTCCTGATGGAAAAACAGATCGTCTGTATGGGGGAAAAGTAGAGAGCAAGTTCTCAGTTTTCCCCTAGGGATTTCCGACTGACTTTTTCCTGTCTGGAATCCTGGTCATGTGTACTAGGCATTAGGCTGGGTTTACACTTATGCTATATTGATTTTGGTTTCCCCGCATACAATTCGCATGACAGGAGGTTGTGACTGGCTCTCAGTAGAGCCAGTTCACACAGCGCCGGAGCGGCTGCGGAGCAAATTTCACAGTGGTCCTGTGTGTTTTTGGCTCCTTTACAGGTCTGAATTCAGGCAAAAATCCAAGCCTGATTAGTCCCTGAAATGGAAAACAGGGACGCACCGGACCCCTGCTGTCAGCTGTATCCATTTTAAGTGTGAACCCAGCCTTAACCAAAATCAGGCAGTGTTGTGCCCGATTTTGAGTTAACTATATATTTTAGATGGCCCAGAAATGTAAAGACATGTTTAAAGTGCCAAACTATTTTTATTGAATGTAAATTCATGTGCAGGTTCATGCAATGGAGCAGATTAAGCAGAAACTCACAGATTACTGTTTTCAGGGGAAATTGTCACTCTGAATCGGAAGCATAACCAGATCCATACAAATGATGAAACTGATAAAAGCCATCTTATGTAAAGTCAAATGAACATCTGAAGATCGCCATAGCTGATGATGAATGATGTAAACATTTTGGGGGACTATTTACACCATTTTCTAGCAGTAAAATGTAAACATTTTACTGGATGAAAATTCATTTTAGGTAGACATTCCATTCATTCCTATGAGATTAGTTCACTTCTATGTACTGCAGCTTAGCACGAAAAAGAACATGTAACATTCACACTTGATAAGCACAATACATTTGGCATGGGCAAATATATTTCCTGCACTGCATGTTTTATTGCACAGGACTCCAAAAGGACAAGAGGACTTTAAGGCCGCGTACACACGATCAGACCGGTCTGATGAAACTGGTCTCCAGACCAGTTTCATTGGACCAATTCGATAGTGTGTATGGCCTATCGGACCGTTGCCCGTTGGACCAAAGTTTTATAACTTGCTTTAAAATCTGTCCGACGGACACCGGTCCGGCGGACAGATTCGATGGTTAGTACGCAAAAGCATCGGACCAAAAACCTGCACATGCTCAGAATCAAGTTGACGCATGCTTGGAAGCATTGAACGTTTTTTCAGCACGTCGTTGTTTTCTACGTCACCGCGTTCTGGTCTGACCGGATTTTTGCTCCGATGGTGTGTAAACACATCAGACCATCACACCACTTCAGCCTGGTCCGATGAAAACGGTCCGTCGGACCAATTTCATCGGACCGGTCTGATCGTGTGTACGTGGCCTTAGGCCTCTTTCAGACGTCCGCCTCCGTTCGTCCGTTTTTACAAGTCCTTAAATGAACTTGTAATGGGCCCCTATGGGATCGTGTCCGTTAGCGGATGATGCATCCGCTAACATCCGCAAAGATCCGCGTCCGTCTGGATCCGGTTTTTCAGACGGAAGAATAACCTATTTTTCTTCCGCCCGGTGGATCGGATCAGATGAATACGGACACACGGTCCGTATTCATCTGATTCCCCATAGGGGAGAGCGGAGGAGAGACAGGGCGGTCCCTGCACAGTGTGCGGGGACCGCCCTGTCCACCGACAGCTGAGCGGGTATTCCCTGCTGAGCCGACGGACACACACGGAGCGGACCGAAAAACGGTCCGCTCCGTGTGAAAGGACCCTAAGAGATAGAGAGCCAGGTGGTCAGGATGGAGGGAGAGCCTTTCCATTCACTGCTAATCATCTGACAGATGTTTATATTCAATAGTTTGAGGTTTAGTTGTGCTAGTAACGTTAGTGATCTAAGTGATGTAGGTGTGGTTTATTGTTGAATGTACCAGGGGTCTCCAAACTTTTTAAACAAAGAGCCAGTTTACTGTTTCTTAGGCTTTAGGGGGACCTGAACTGTGTCCAGTGTGAGTAAAAAAAAACACTGCCCTATCATTGGTTTTAACAGGAGGAATAGAGTCCCATCAATGGTCTTAGCATCAGCAGTGTCAGTGGGAGGAATAGTGCCCCATCAATGGGAGGAAGAGTGCCTCATTCATGGTGTCAGTGAAAGGAATGGTGCCTCATCACTGATGTCATTGATGTCAGTTGGAGCAATAGTGTCCCAGGGGCTGGAGAGAGGCAAGCAATAGGCTAAATCTGCCCCCTGGGCAAGAGATTGGAGACTGCTGTGCTTTAGAATGTGAGTGGAATAGGTAGCTACCATAAAGGCAGCACTCCAAGTGGCCAACAGGTGCCTGACAGACTTTGGCCGCGATTCAGATACATTGGCGTATCTTTGTGCGGGCGTGGTGTATCTTGTTTACGCTGCCGCAACTTAGAATGGCAAGTGCAGTATTCACAAAGCACTTGCGCTGTAAGGCCTCGTACACATGAGGGGATATGTCCGCTGAAAACGGTCCGATGGACCGTTTCAGCAGACATCTCCGCTCGTGTGTATGGGCTAGCGGACAGATTTCTCCACCCGACAGATTTCAAAGCATGCTTTAAAATCTATCCGGTGGGAATCTGTCCGCCCGACATGTCTGCTGGTTAGTACACTTACCAGCAGACATGTCGTCCCCCACCGCCGCCGCGCCGCCGCCGAATGGATTCGGCGCATGCGCGGAAGTGTTTAACTTCCTGGTGCGGTGACGTGGCGGCGTCAACGTCACCGCCGCGTCACCGCGCCGTCCGGCGGCGGGGAATTTGATCGGATGGTGTGTACACGCCATCGGATCAAACTCCCGATCGGACATATCCGATGGAAATGGTCCGCGGACCGTTTTCATCGGATATGTCCGATAGTGTGTACGAGGCCTAAGTTGCGGCAGTGTAGCGTAAATTGGCCGGCGTAAGCCCGCCTAATTCAAAGTAGGAAGGAGGTGGGCGTCATCTATTTAAATTAAGCGTGACCCCATGCAAATGAATGGGCGGTCGAACTGGGCATGCGCGCGCATGCTCAAAATCACGTTGCATATACTCCCTAAGATACGTTGGCGCAATGCCCTATTCACGTAGTACTACGTAAACGACGTACGCAACGTAAAATTTTAGCCTTACGCAAAACGCGTATACGAAGTGGCCGGGCGCATCTACGTTCGTGAATCGGCGTATCTTACTCATTTGCATATTTTAAATGGGTACGCCGAATGCGTCCAGCGTAACAATGCGCCCACGATATGCCGGCGTAGGCAAGTTACGTCGGACGGCTGAAGCCATGTTTTTCAACGTATCTCACTTTGTGAATCGGCGCAAAGATGCGAGGGCGCACATTTGGACTTATGTCATCGTATCTGGAGATACGCCGACGTAAAACGTTTCTGAATCCGGCCCAGAGACTTCAGGTAGGTGGAAATGTAGAAACTGTGCTTGGAATAAAGATATGAAAGCTGGCATGCAACCCGTTTCCTTGCACAGGGTCCTGTATATCCTCCTTTTTAATTTAATTAGGAACAAGGTAATGTCCTATAATAACCAATCCAAAAAAAAAAACATTTCAATACACTGTCTAAATTGATGATAGCTGTAGTTTGATTGCTTGGTATAGTTCCTGCACATTAGTCTGCACAGTTTTATTGAATGATCCCTATAAGACATTTATACATTTTACAATAACTCTATGTTTTTCAACCTCTTTTCCTACTTAAACAATTTTGTTGTGCACAGGTAACAATGATCATTACTAACAACATTTCTTTGTTTTCTTGTTGTTTACGGTATATTCCTGATTTTATTTAACACATTGTTCTTTTCAATGAACTAATATTTAATGCAATAAAAAAAATTGTATATGTCACCATAAGTGGCATTCTATGGTGGGTTGGATGGAAAGGTGGGATTGGAGAAAAGTCTTACTCTTCTATTCCTTCTTAGGTAAGAATGAATGGAAGTAAGTCCACCAGACCATATGACATTTTTCGCTTCCTTCCTTTGAAACTACACTCGTTTTCTCAAAGCACACCAACCAGACTGGATCTTGTGGGTTGTGGCAGACGGGTTACATTTCCAGGTAGGTGCATTAACATAGAAACATAGGTAACTAGGTTGTAAAAAAACATATCTGTTAAGTTCAACCTTTTACAACTTTAGTATTTTTTTTTTCCCAGAGTATTTTTTTTTTTACATTTACTTTTAATGAACCTAAAAGTAGAAAGTGAATTGATGATCTCCTGTCTCCCACTCTTCCTGCTGTCTTGAAAACTGAAAAGATAGCCCAGAGAGACCACTGATTACATGCTACTCCTTTCGTAACACCATAGCCAAGGAATCGAAAATGTAAAAAGCACGAGCCTTGATTGGCTGCCTTTCGTTGACCACCCAAACAATTCATCTGTTGCGCTAAGTTGTGTTCCCTATAGCTACGGTGTTATGGAGAAGTATCAGGGAATCATTGCCTAATGCAGGGGTGTCAAACCGCATCAGCATTATGATTGCCCTCAAAAGGGTCGGTTGTTTCTGTAAGGCCTAGTACACACGATCAAATCTGTCTGCTGGAAACGGTCTGCTAGACCGTTTCAGCAGACAGATTTGATCGTGTGTACGGGCAAACAGACGGATTTGGCCACCCGACAGATTTCAAAGCATGCTTTGAAATCTGTCGGCTGGGAACCCGTCCGCCCGACATGTCTGCTGGTTAGTATGCTAACCAGCAGACATGTCTTCTCGCACACGCGCCAAATTATTTTGACGCATGCGCGGAAGTGTTTTACTTCCCGGTGACGTGACGTGGCGGCGTCAACGTCACCGCCACGTCACCGACACGTCAGCGCGCTGTCTCCTGGCGGGGATTCTGGTTTGCTCGTGTGTACACGCGAGCAAACCAAAATGCCAGCAGACAGATCTGTTCAAATCGGTCGGTCCGACCGATTTGAACAGATAGATTTACTCGTGTGTACGAGGCCTAAGATAAGATGTCCAGTGCAAAAAAAAAAAAAAAGATATCCAGTGCATCCACCCCCCACATAGTTATTTTTTATGTACGCAGTAACTTTTTTTTTATAATTATAGACTTTGTATAATGTTTCACTGTAACACTATGCAAGTTTGTTTTATAATCATATCCAGTGATTGAGTTATATTTACTAGGAGGAGTGACCTTTGCTTATAAAGAATACAGGTTCACAAAGAACTGAGCCCTGGTTCCCAATCTGTGAGTCGGTAGTCACATGCGGCCCTTTAGCTCTTATTTTGTGGCCCTCTGGTCCTATGTATAAAGTATTCTGTGTTTTCCTTTTTATGTTTTTGTAATACATTGCAAGTAATTTTTAGGAGGCTGTAGGAATCACAATTTTGAAAACATTGATGTTTAAGGAGACTGTAATAGCTGGGATCTCAGTCTCCTGTAATAGCTGGGATCTCAGTCTCCTGTAATATGTCTCCAGTCTGTTACTGCCTTCTACTGCATGTCCACATCCCGACAATTCCTATAGCATGCTTGGTCATGCATGGTTTTTAACCATCCCCTGTAGCATTTCTGCCATCTCTGATCATCTCCTATTGCATTTCGGTAGTGTTTTACAGCTTTCTGCAGTATAAATTTACTAAATATTAAGTGTGGCCCTTTGCCGCTGCCGGGGGCCTATGTCCAGGATGGTAGAGTTGCCAGGGTCATCATATCCCTACACATCATGTCCCTATCGGTCAGTAACTCATTCCTGTGTATAATAAAAGGTTATAGTCTTCTGCTTTACCTACCAGTACAAGCTAGTGGGGCTCTCATTCTTCATTTGTTGGTGGAGTAATGCACTGTGTAATTCGCCCACTCTGTGTTCACTTAGAACCAATCTGCTGGCACAGTAGGTCAATAGTCTACCCCAGTCTCCTAGTTGGTGGCTCTAGGTGTTTTGACAAATGATCTCTTTCAGTCTCTCCATCCCCAGGCCTTGGCTTGCCTTGTATGGCTATGACATCTAATATTGTTAGTTTTGTTCTAAGGCTAGCCAACTGACTAATGCCGCGTAGACACACGATCATTTTTCGGCATGAAAAAAAAACTTTGTTTTTCAGCATGTAGAAAAAACAAAGTTTTTCCAACTTCATCATTAAAAACGATGTTGCCCACACACTATCGTTTTTAAAAAATTATGAGCAAAGCGCGGTGACGTACAACACGTATGACGGCACTCTAAAGGGGAAGTTTCATTCAAGCTCCCGTCTCATAACTTGCTTCTGAGCATGCGCGGGTTTAAAACGTAGTTTTTAACGCCATTTTAGCCCACACACGATCATTTTTTACAACCCAAAAACTAAATTTTTTAAAACGACGTTAAAAAATGCAGCATGCTCGAATTTTTTTTTTTGTTTTTCAGAAGATGAAAAACGATGTGAAGCCCACACACGATCATTTTAAATGACGTTTTTAAAAACGTGTTTTTTTAATGGCGAAAAATGATCGTGTGTACGCGGCATTAGGATAAAGGAGGTTCAGCACAAGACCTAGGAAGCAGCTAACCTAAGGCCTCATGTACACTGCACATTTTTACTGTGGCTGTTATGGGCATCTGGTGTTTTTTTCCTGCCTCTAAACACCCCTGCATGTTAGCCTGTGTGTCCATGGTAGGCGTTTAGAGGAGTTTAGAGGCAGGGTCATTTAGAGGCAGGAAAAAAAACACACTTCGCGTACACACGATCAAATTTATCTGCTGAAACTGGTCCGACAAACCGTTTCAGCAGACATTTCCGATTGTGTGTACGGGCTAGCGGACATGTTTTCCCAGCGGACAAATTTCAAAGCATGCTTTGAAATTTGTCCGCCGGAGACATGTCCATCGGATATGTCCGCTGGTTAGTACACTAACCAGCGTACAGAAATGTCCGCGCATTCGTCAAATGGATTTGACGCATGCGTGGAAGTATTTTACTTCCTGGAGTGGTGACGTGGCGGCATCAACGTCACCGCCACGTCACCGCGTCCTCAGCCCGAGGGGATTTTCGTCCGATGGTGTGTACACGCCATCGGACCAAAATCCGATGAGACATGTCCGCTGCAAACGGTCCGTCGACATGTTTAAGCGGACATGTCTCATTGTGTGTACGCGGCCTTAGGAGAATGTAAACGTGTACATAATAAGGAAACGCGATTTGTGGGACTTTGAAGACGCACAGAAAACCATAACATAGAAAAATAGAAATGTAATAAGTTAAAATGTTATTGTTAAATACATAAAATATTCATATATCAGATGAAATATACAAACATAGGTGCACATCTGATTAGTCTCTACATGTTTAACCATTTGGTGGCTTCTTCAGGAGATCTTTAACAGCAGGCACAGTATAAAAGATGATCATTAAAATAAAAAATACATATTTGAAAAATGAAATACAAAAATGAAATACACAAAAGTTATATGAAACCATAGTATGTATGGATATATAGGATCAATTGGGAGTACCATAGAGAGGGATAATGAGTACTAGGAGGATATAATATGGGTTCATCTGATAAATAAAGATATACAGTATATATGTAGCACTTCCCCCGGAGGAGCTACTTGTTTGTTTTGGGTGGCACGTTACCTCGTTGCTCTTCCGTCGTCCTAGGGGTGTATGGTGCAAAATGCAGTAACGGAATGTCCACGACAGGTGTCTTGCTGTACTCTTTATTACCCAGCCAGGTAAAAACATTAAAACTTGTGATGAAGAGTAGAGATGACGTAAAAAGGGAAATAGAAGACTCAGGCGCAACAATAAGGAAACAGTCTTGCTCCCAACAATGCTTTGTATTCTTCACCACTCCAGCCAGAGTGAGTATAGTGTACCTGGACAGGCCTACTCTCACTGACCTGGCAGCCAGGGTATCGTTCGAACTTGAAGGAAAAATCTCTGCCACAGACCCTCCTGAAATGGACTCGCCACAGGCTCTCCCTGTGTTTGTGATTACGGAGATGATCCTCCTCTGTAAAATTGCGTCTGGATCTCTTTCAGATAGCTTTCAGGTACCGAATGAGAGGTGACCAGCCTCTCAGTGTCCGGCTACCTTCATCCCCGGTGATTTGTCGAGACCCTATTGGATCGCCAGCCTCTCATTGGCTCTCCTCAGATGGACTCCCCACCTAACAGCTATCTCGCTTGCAGGGGCGGACTGACAACTCATGGGGCCCCCGGGCAACAGAAGATTATGGGGCCCCTGGGCTTACAGATGGCCACTATGCCAGGAGGCAGGGCAGAGGCAGGGCAGCTAAAATCTCAGGATTTGCACATCAAAAGCATGTGAGTTTCAGACATATCGGGGACAGATGTAAAAAAAAACATAGATTTTTACATACTGTCCCTGGTTTTACTGAGCTTGGCAACCCTGATGGGGCCCCCTAGTGGCATGGGGTCCTCGGGCAGTGCCCAAGTGAATGGTCAGTCCGCCCCTGCTCGCTTGGGATCTTCAGGATTGGGAACCCAGTTGACTACTGGACTCCCTGCCACAGCTCAAATGTTCCGGACCAACATGGTCCCGGAACCAGGAACACTGTGTGGCACGCGCACCCCGGCCTGGAAGGCCATTATGCCGGGGCGCCGTAATGCAGTCACCCTGAAGGTGGGTCCCGCGCTCGAAGAAGAACCCAGCAACAATAGACAGTCCACAGCACAGCCAAGCTGAGACAGAGACCAGTTTTGAACATAATAATTGCATCAGAGTCAGTTAACACTCTGATCCCTCTCTAAATTTAACTAGCACCGGTACTTTTTAAGTAACCAGGCGCTACACACTGTAATAGTGAGGGTCCCTGTCACCATGGAGACGCAGCAAAAATGGACACAGAGGGGTCAATTCACAAAGCTTTATTTTCAGATTGCGAGTGTTATTTTAACGATTTTGCACGTTATTGAAGCTAGTTCAATTCACTAAACGATTTAACGCTTTGAAAAATCATCAAATAACGTTTCCCTACACAGAACCGATATTTTAAGGTGTGGATCCGTATTAAAGAGTCAAATCGTTATTTTAAAGATTCAAATCGTTATTTTAAAGAGTCAAATCGTTAAATATGTACAGAAGTGCAATGCACAAAGATTTTTTTGATAGTTATCAATCGTTAAATTAACACCTCCCTCAGGGTGGCGTTATGACATTTCCCAGGCGATATTTTGTTGTTAGAGGAAGCTTTTGGCGATTTTTGTAGTGTAGTGTAGTATTGGGCAAGCTAGAACCGTGCTCTATTTGAACTTAAAATTATCCAGAGGCGAAGAAGAACACGTTAGAATGTTGTTCAGATTTATAAACGTGTATTCCGTTCACATACTATTTTGGATGACTTTTCTGAAACCCAGGTGATAGCTAAATTCCGATTATCATCTCCCATGATTTATTCTCTGTATGAGGAAATACACATGGCTTTAGAAAAGCACACGCTAGAAGTTTTGCACATCACATGCTCAATCTCCATGTGTATTGCTTGTGTCTCTCTCTCTCTCTCTCTGTATCTGCTCTTTTCCACATGCAGCTGTTCTCCTCCCCTTCTGCTCCCAGAATGCATCTCTCCAGCATTATTTAACGATCTTAAGAGTTATTTTAACGTCCCGAATCTTAATAATAACGTCTGAGTAGTTAGAATAACGTTTGGATAAAGAGTCAGTTGAAAACCATAACGACTATGTTAAATAACGATTATAGCTTTCGTGAATACCATGTTTGCTAGCGTTAAATAAGGAGTGCTAATTTAACAACTGAAGAAAACCAATAACGTTTCTCTTTGTGAATTGACCCCAGAGTCTGCATGTCAGCAGACTGCAGAACTACACAGCATAGTTTTTAAATGGAGAAAACTGCTCTGTCTCCATTTCTCCAGGTTTTGATAGTTTTGAATGGGGCTGTGTAGTTGGAGATCCTGCAGAGACTTGGGCGGGATGGGATCTCCAATCCTGTGTCCGGGTCTTGGTAATAACCAGCAGGTTGGGTTCCCAGCTGAAGGCTGCCATTATAATCAGGGACTGGTCAGAACAGAGGGAGTGGAAGTTGTGCAGCTGGCTGTTGCTGCAAGACAGACCTGTGTGTGGGGATCTGTCTGTCTGTCTGCCCTGGAGACTACATCCCTGGTGTGGGGGGACTTTGTGTCTGAAGGACTGGGAGGCTGGTAGACCTGAGGTGACTAGCGAGTACAAGAGGGGCTGAAGGAAGTCCGGAAGTCTGGGAGACAGTGGGCTGGAGAACCTGTTGAGGCCAGGAGTGTGCCAGGTTAGCAGGTACAGCAAGGCTAAGTAAGCCTAGGAGCCAGGAGGCTTGGTATTTTTGAGAGAGAGAGAGAGAGAGAGAGAGAGATAGAGAGAGATAGAGAGAGATAGAGAGAGATAGAGAGATAGAGAGAGAGAGAGAGAGAGAGAGAGAGAGAGAGAGTTCCTGCTAGTCTCTCTGTTTCTCTGTTAAAAACTGGCCACACTAGGCAGGAGCTTCCCTTGGTCTGTTCCCTAGCTGTACTGGGAATGTAGCCTTCTCTCCTTTAAAGCCGTGTACACACGATCGGTTTGTTCAATGAAAACAGACCGATGGACTGTTTTTCCATCTGTGAAAAAAAAATAGAACATGTTTTACATTTTTCCTATGGATAAAAAACCGACACAAAAATCTGATCGTCTGTGTGGAACACTGTGTGGAAAAAATCCACGCATTCTCAGAATCAAGTCGATGCATGCTCGGAAGCATTGAACTTAATTTTTCTCAGCACGTCGTAGTGTTTTACGTCACCGCGTTTTGACACGGTCGGATTTTTGACTGATGTGTGTAGGCAAGACTGATGAAAGTCATTTTTATCGGATATCTGACGGAAAAATCCATCGGATTAGATTCCATCAGATATCTGATAGTGTGTACAGACTTGTCCTGACAACCCCCCCCCCCCCCCCACTGCACAGCATTCACTGGAAAGATCAGTGTGCTGTTGCTTCTCCTCCCTCAGCTCTACTGCAGCTGAGAACAGAGGGAATGTGATCACTTAGAAAAAAGTGGGAAAAAAGTACTTATAGTGTTTTGTTTTTGTTGTTGTTTTTTTTTATATCTGTACAAATGTTTTGCCTTTCATTTGAATTTTAAACTGAACAGGTTGTTTTACAAGGTGATTGTTTACAATCACTTTAGGAATGACTATGGCTACTGCATTTTAACAACTGTAATCCCCTTTATAATGCCTTGCAATGGGACTCATTAATCACAAGGTGACCAATGTGAGTCTCTGCACTGGCTGGCAAAACAGAATACGGCCTTAAAACAGAAACACTTTACATACTACATTGCTGGCATTCATCTCAGTCATAGCCTCTTGGCATCTGGAAGATAAACTGCTGTAGGAGGTAACCTCCCATCAAGGACACAGCTCTGTCTTCAACAAGGAGATACTGCCCACACACATTTCTGATCAACACATACCAACACTGCTTTTTGTTTGCGTGTTATTGCCATTAGATTTTGTTGTTTTATGTGGTGCAAAAATATAAGTGTATGCGTGCTTGTGTGCAGTTTTATGTTTAAAATCATTCAAGCAATGCATTCATTTCAAACAATATCCACCTGTCTTGCCAGAAGGTATACTTTGTTACAACCTAATCATAATTCAAACAATTGACAGCTTTTTCTATGAATGTCACCTACTGTAGAGGGGTGTAGTGACAATAAGCCCCCCCCCCAGTTGTGAGCTCACATTATAATCTGTGAAGATGAAAGCAGTCATTTATTTCCTTTACATCCATTTCTCTGATTCCTACTATATTAAATTGCATTGTAATTGTATTGTCTGCCTTTATGTTGCTATAAACAAAAATAGAGCGACAATTTTGAAGAAAATGCAACATTTTTTACTTTTTGCTATAATAAATTTCCCCCAAGAATATATAAAGAATTTTTTTTTTCCTCAGTTTAGGCCGATACGTATTCTTCTACCTATTTTTGTTAAAAAAATATCGCAATAAGCGTTTATTGATTTGTAAACGCTATGAATTTTGCGCAAACCAAATAGGGGATAGTTTTATAGCAATTTTATTAATATTTATTTTTACTTCTAATGGCGGTGATCAGCGATTTTTTTCGTTACTGCGACATTATGGTGGACACATCGGACAATTTTGACACATTTTTGGGACCATTGTCATTTTCACAGCAAAAAGTGCTATAAAAATGCATTGTTTACTGTGAAAATGAATATTGCAGTTTAGGAGTTAACCACTAGGGGGCACTGTAGGGGTTAAGTGTGACCTTATATGTGTTTCTAACTGTAGGGGGGCTGGACTGGATGTGTGATGTCATTGATCGTCTTTCCCTATATCAGGGAACAGACGATCAATGAAACTGCCACAACGAAGAACAGGGAAGGTGTGTTTACACACACCTTCCCTGTTCTTAAGCGCCGGTGACCGATCGCGGGACACTAGCGACGATCGGGTCAGCGGATCCCGCGGGCGCGGTCACAGAGCTTCGGACCAGGTCGCGAGGGCGCCGCTGGCAGCGTGCTCGCGGCCCCACGGCTGGGCTTAAGGAATCACGTACAGGTACGTGATTGTGCCCAGCCGTGCCATTCTGCCGACATATATCGGCGTAAAGGGGTCCTTAAGTGGTTAATATAGAAATATATTCTTCAGTAGGCACAAAATATATAAATTCACTTTGGGTGCACCAAATGCATTTAGAAACCTAGACATTACCTTGTAAAAGTAGTTGTGACATTGTCACTGTGCTGTACACAGAGAGCTGGGATGGGAGGGACCTAGCAGTCTCCACCCACTAGAGGCTACCTGCAGAAAGCTACCGAAGGGGCCGGAGGCATCAGCAGTGACTGGTCTTTATTACAGGAAACAGAAACTGGCTAGTGCCATTTTATGTGGACACATTGGGCCAGATTCAGGTAGAGTTAGGCTGGAGTATCAGTGATACGCCAGCATAACTCTCACTTTGAGCTGGCTTATCTGTTTTCTGTAAGCAGAAAACAAGATACGCCGGGTTTGATTTCCTATACGAGCGGCGTAATTGTATTTCGCCGTCGTATAGGAACTGCAATTTTAAAAATGGCGCTCGGGGCGTGCCCGCTGATTAACGCCGAGAATATGTTAATCAGCGAGAAACGGAAATTCACGATCGTACGTAGTGACTTTCCGATGTTTCCGTAAGCGATACGCGGCGTAAAGAAAAACATGCCCCCTAGGTGGAGTATCCTATGTTAAGTATGGCCATCGTCAACGCGTCGAATTTAAAAAGTTTAGCGTCGTTTGCGTAAAACGTCCGTGAATGGGGATTGACGTCATTGACGTTCACTGACAGAATTTGGAGCATGCGCACTGACAGTCGACGCATGCGCAGTACGTTCGCCGCGGGCTCGCGCCTAGTTTAAATAATGCACGCCCCCTACCCGCCCAATTTGAATTCCGCCGGCTCATTTTCGCTAAGCCGCCACAACTTTAGGAGCAAGTGCTTTGTGAATAGCAGTACTTGCTCCTAAAGTTTCGGCGGAGTAACGTAAATGACAAACGTTACTCCAAAATAAAGAACCGCTCTCCTACCTGAATCTGGCCCATTGTTCCTAAACACCTCTCTCAGGAAGAAGCATTAACCAAAACGCGTTGAGATACAGTTCTCTTTCACAGCCAATAGTGTGATTGCCAGATCAATGACTACTTCTGTATGTTACAGTTTCACTTTGGGTCTCAGTTGGCACATTAATTATTGTTGACCCCTTGGTGGAATCTGTAATACAATGCTCTGGATGGATTTTTAAGGGTGGTGTTCAGAGTGGTTATATGTTCTGTATGTTTGGTATGTTGTTTTTACCGCAGCTGAGGGTATTTTAGCCTTTTTAATACTAGCCACTTTCTCTTTAGTGGTTAATGTGTTAATGCAAGATTGGATTTTAGCAGTTGTGTGTGTATTGACAATCCTTTGACAGATAATCCACATTAAAAGTCCCTTAAAGTGTTTGTAAACCCACAGGCTTAACGTTACATTATCCTCTTTGTTGAATCATCTAATGTCCAACTGTGACTGTGCTTTATAAAAAATGCAGCTATATACCTTGTTAACTGATCGCAGATCGGCGATCACGTGACATGTCGCCTCTCTATTCTTTCAGCCCGACAGATGCAGCAGGCGGGGCCGATGATCCCCGGCCGATGTCATTCAAGAGGGAAGGAGGAGAGAGGCAGGCCCCGCCTGCTGCAGCTGTCATGCGAGAGAAGAGAGAGGCAACATGTCACGTGATTGCCGAACTGTGATCAGTAAACAAGGTATATAGCTGCATTTTTAATAACGCAAAATCACAGGGGGACATTAGATGAATCAACAAAGAGGATAATGTAATGTTAACCCTAATTAGGGCAGCAGAACGGGAGGGGCGGCACAGAGCAGACAGTCAGAGAGGGGAGAGGATGGAGGAGAGCAAAGAGGAAGACAGAGGAGAGAGCGGATGACGGAGCCACGTACTCTGACCATGGTGTCGGGGCTCAGTAGCCCTGATATATCGTGGTCAGGGGGGGCCAAATTACACAGTCTAAGCACGGTGCTGTATATAATGCTTTAAAGGAACAGGATCTTTATTTTTTGGGGGTTAACAAACACTTTAAAATTCTGTATGTCTCCTCGTTTCCCAGGATGTATAAACCCCATCTAACAGAAAGTCAGATCACAGCAGAAAAAAAAAAAAGGAATTTGGAGATTTGGAGAAAAGCTAAGAGCAATAGAAGGTTTTTTTTTTTTTTATTGTAGCACTTCATCCCGAAGGAGCTGCTGGTTTGTTTTGGGTGGCAGGTTACCTCTGTATCTCCACCGTCTAGGGTACTTGATGAGAGTTGTAGTAAATGTAATGTCCACACAGCAGGTGTCTTTTCTGTGCTTTTATTACCCAGTCGGGTAAAAACGGTTAAACAGCAGAAAGGTGAAGAGTGAATAGTTAGCAGAAATGGTGAACAACAGATTCAGGTGTATGTAGATGGGAAACAGTTCTGCTTCCAATGACACTTTACTTTGCCACTCCAGCCGGAATGGGTTTAGCGCACCTGGACCGGCCTCTCTCACAAGCCTGGCAGCCAGAATGTCACCCGGAACTTGGGGCTAAGTCTATGCCACAGACCCTCCCAATGGTTGAAGAAACAAAGTGGTCCAGAATCCTCTCTATTAGATTCAACACCGGATCTCCTTCAGGTAGTTTTGGTTAGGTTATCGACTGATAGGCGACCAACGTCCAGCCTCTCAGTACTCGGTTTTCCTGGTCCCCACGTGGATGGTCAGGCCCCTATTGGAACACCAGCCTCTCTTGGCTCTCCTCAGGCAGACTCTCCACTGGACAGCTTAGCACCTCAACAGATTGGGGACCCAGTTGTTCACTGAGCCCCAGCAGCAGATCAGATGCTCTGGGCCAACGTGGTCCCGGAACCAGAATTGCCGCGTAACACGCACACCCAGGCATGGAAGGCCATTTGCCAGGGTGCCGTGGAATGGCTACCCTGAAGGTGGGCGCCACACAGGAAGAAGACCCAAGAAAATGGCGTCTGCCCCATAAATACCCCTCCCCAGCATGCACAGTGAGGAAAACTCCCCCTGATAGTCTGCCGGGAAGAAGCATCCAAACCCTTGACTCCGCTGCTGCCACCTGTCGGCCTGGGGTGTGACCAGCACCCCAGAAACGACAGCATGAACCCACAGCACAGCCAAAGCAGAGACAGACGCTCCAAATTTAAACAGATTAACCTGATCAGAGTCACTTAACTCTCTGACCCCCTCTAAATTTTCACTAGCACCAGTTCTGAAAAGTAACCAGGCGCTACAGAATTAAGAATTCATACTCAAAAAGCATTTATTTTTTTAGTGTTAACTTTAACAACAAGCAATCCAATTATCACCCAATCAAATCTAAGCAATTCAATTAAATTAACTAAAACCAATCAATTCAGCACAGTGGTGCAGTGAGTAGCACTTTCGCCTAGCAGCAAAAATTTGAGTCCCAACCACGACACCATCTGCCTGGAGTTTGCATGTTCTCCCTGTGTCTGCGTGGGTTTCCTCTTGGTACTCCGGTTTCCTCCGACACTCCAAAGACATGCTGGTAGGTAAATTGGATCTTGTCTAAAATTGGCCCTGTATATATGTATGTATGACTGTGTGTCCCTAGCGTGTCAAGATCCTACGGGGTAAAAATGACCGCACCAGCCAAGCAGACACTGGCTGGAAAAGCGCCCAGAGGCGATTCAGTTCGCATGTGTTGCGCTATACAAGTCATTCATTCAATTCAGTCGTATTTTTACATAGAATTACTAGTGGTCAGGCCTTGTATAGATAGCTGTAATGAAAATTGAAGCAACAGAATATAGCATATTATACATTTTGTAAAGTGCAGCACAAACTACAGGCGCTCTATGAATACTGTCTAATAATAATAATAATAATAACAATAACGATAATAATAATAATAATAACAATAATAATAGCTTATTAAAACTGAGCCTTAGAAATTGAAATGTAAGGACTGGAACTATGCGTTTCCTCTTTCTGCAATGAAAATGTGAATCAATAAGCAGAAACTAATTAGAATGTAATTCCTTTCTCACTCAAGAGACACATAAATCTCCCCATTGCAAGATGAATCACACTGGGATTCGAATCCAGCGACATCCCAAGGGTTTCATCAATGGGACGCGGCACAGACATTGTATTGGGCTCTGCAGGGCTTCTCTCACACATTTCGCTCCCAGATAATAGAATGATTCACTTGCCCATCCTTAAGTTAAGTACACTGGCAGCAGTTGCTAAGATATTCTGGTGGCACTTGGCCATGTGTAACAAGTGAGGTATTGCAATGATTCTGCTGATGATTAGAGAATCCCCCTAGAGGCCCCCTATGATGTCAGGTTGCAATCTACAAGGAGCGCCAGGCAGCTCACAATTCAGCCAGCACTACCAGGTACAAGTGCCTGGGAGAAGCAACAAGAGGCTCCTGTCTGCTCCAGCTGCACAGCCAGCCGGTGTGCCCAGATGAGGACCCAGCAATGCCCAAGTGCTACAATGAACCCTCACAATAGCAGTGGGAGCTCAGGGCTTTCCTCTAGCTCAGATTCTGACAGCAGTAGCTGTGTTGGATGGGGTGGTGCTGGAATGAGAGGACTGCTGTCTAGATACTGGAGTCTGGAGAGCCTGCAGTCTGTTTCTGGTAAGGAGAATTGCTTCTAGTCCTACAAGTCATGACTTTAATGATGGGCTGTGGGTTATAGACGATGCAACAGAGAATTCAATATTGGCTGCATAGATCAGACTGGCAAGGGGCGAGGAGTTAGACCTAGCCTTAGCAATCTCAAGTGGATCTTCTGTTTTTTTTTTTTTTTAAATGTCTGTTTTTAAAGCAGAACATAATTTTATAAACTCAGATGTAATGTTATTGTGATTGTAACATTGAAAAACAGAATACAGCTTGTGGAAGTTATCCATAATTCTAGGCTCAATTTACAAAACATCGGTGTGAGGATCTTTATTTTTTTTAAAGTGACAGTTGAGTTTGATGAGATTTGAAAATGACAGTTGCATGGCTGAAAATTAAGATCTTTTTTTTTTTTTTTTGTATAAAGCTTTGTTTGTTATATAACGGCAGAACAGAACACATCTAAGGAGCCAATGTGATTACACAATTCTGGATTAGATACCAGTAAAAAGTTGGATGCTAGCAAATTGCTGTATCATCTATTTAAAAAAAAAAAGCTGTGTATAATTGATTTACCAAATGCAGTAACCCCTGACAGTCAATCATTTTTCAGTACGCTTCTGTTCGATGCTCTGGGTTACGGCGCTGTGCTGGTTTGCTGTATATCAGCGCCGAGGGTGTCTGCGTAAGGGATCAGTCGTGCAAACAGTATGGAGCTTATTATAAACTCTTAAGATGGATTTCTTATGCCGGGTACACACGATTGGAGTATCCGATTGGCTAAAATCTGATGGATTTTTCAATTGGAATTCTGTTCAAGCTGTCTTGCATACACACTGTCAGACTAAATTCCGACCGTCCAAAACGCGGTGACGTAAAACACAACGACGAGGCGAGAAAAATTAAGTTCAATGCTTCTGAGCATGCGTCGACTTGATTCTGAGCATGTGTGGATTTTTCTCCGACGGAAATTCCACACAGACGATCGAATCTTCCCATCGGATTTTTTTCCATTGGAAGAATTTAAAACATGTTTTATTTTTTTACTCAGATGGAAAAAAGTCTGATGGGGCCCACACACGATCGGTCATTCCAACTTTTTTTTAAGGAAAATCCGATCGTGTCGGCATTAGAGGCGTTTCAGTAGCATGTTATTATAGTATTTGTATTAGTATTTCAGTTTATTTCAGACCCATAAAATGTTTGGAGGATGACACATCAGAAGTAAGTGCAAATCATCAGAGCAGACACGCTACCCATCCCCCAGCTGACCTCCCCATCACTTCTCCCTTTAGTTATAGTAATGAAAGTGGACAAGATGTCATTGTGTAACAGAGGTGACCCTTCTCTGCTTCTTCACAGGTACAAACGAGTCAGCAATCATGGCTGTAGTATACAAGAACAGAAAGAATAGGTCTCTGAAGGAAACTAATAGTGAGAGAAATATGGAGAATGGCATTGCTGACATCTTTCTTAGGGCTCATTCTCACCAGCTGCTGCGTTATACTGTGGCCACTGGTGGGCGCTCTGAAGGGAGCGGTGCTGATGTGTCATTTCTATCAACTTTATTGAAATGTAACAAAATTGCATTTCATTTTTGTTCTTCGCTGCCCTGTGTTTCTGTGCTGTGTAGTGCATCGCAACATGTTACCCTAAGAAAAAGTACAAAATGTCCTCTTTTTTTAGCGCACAGCACTGCAGGGCACCCTATGATATCAGGCAGAAATCTACAAGGCAGCTCACAATTTAGCCAGCACTACCAGGTACAAGAAGCCACAAAAGACTCCTGTCTGGTAGGACTCAAGGCAGATTAGAGCAGTTTTTAATTTGTGCCTGCATTGGGCAACACGGTACAACATGGCTGATGTGAACAAGACTAACTAAAGGCAATTTTGTGGATTGGAACCCCTGTCAGTTTGTATTGCTGTCTGTGCCCCCATTAGAGAGATTCACCCTCTCTAAATATTCTGTTTACGAGTATCATCAAATGTGAAAATAAAATAAAATACCAAATTTTGAATTGACATCTGAACAGCAATAGAGGGGTAATCTTCCAATGGCAACCCTCATTTTGGTTATCCTGGTGACATCCTGGGGTTCACTTACTTTGGAGGGGTTACCTCTCACTACCTGGTTTGGCTATGAGACAGAAAATTAAGGGAATTCTCCCCAATGGGACCCAGATGTAAAAAAATCCAAAATGAAATAAAAAAGGTTTTGCTTTTAGTTAAACTTTAAAGCAAGGGTCCTCAAACTACGGCCCGCTGGCTGGATCCGGCCCGCCAGAGTGATTTACCCAGACTGCCCTTTTAACATCGCAGCAATCCCCCTCCCGCTTCTACCTTTTTCACACAAGACGAGAAACATGACAGGTCTGGACAAACAGCAGGACCTTTTCATTTAAGTGGGCGATTGGTTACTAGGCAGCGGGGCGGTCCCAGCAATCAATCACCTGCCTTTCACTTGCAAAGTCTCGCCCTTTGTCAGGACCTGCCATGCTTTGCATCTTGTGTAATTAGGGTAGCAGAGGGGAGCGGGAGTGCTGTCATGTTATAGAAGGGGCGGCAGAGTAATATCGATTGGGGGGGGGCTTCTGTTATGGGTGAGTCTGTGATGGGGGATATCTGTTATGGGGGAGTCTATGATGGGAATCTGTTTGGGGGGAATCTGTTTGGGGGGAATCTGTTTGGGGGGAGTCTGTTTTGGGGGGAGTCTGTTTTGGGGGGAGTCTGTTTTGGGGGGAGTCTGTGATGGGGGACCTGATATAGGGGCTTTTTGATGGGCGAATCTGTGATGGAGAGGAGTCTGTGATGGGGAGGGGGCTCTCTGATGAGGGGTGGGGTATCTGTAATGGGAAGGGGGAGGGGTTCTGTGATGAGGGAAGTCTGAAATATTAATAAGTTTATGTTGATTTAAATTGTTAAATATTGCATTGTTTTTTCCTGTTTTTTGCACTACAAATAAGATGTGTGCATAGGAATTTCTTCATTTTTTTTTAAAACGATAGTCTGGCCCCCCAACAGTCTGAAGGACCGTGAACTGGCCCCCTGTTTTAAAAGTTTGAGGACCCCTGCTTTAAAGACTGGTTGTCTGGTTTCACATTATCATTGTTTCTTCCTAAGGCTACATTCACAGTAGTTGAGCTAAGGCCAGGGGTGGCCATTGGGAAGAATCAGTAAATTCTTGCTGGCGGTTGCTAATGCTGCTTACACACACTGTAGCAGCGGTGGCAGCTGTCAGTTTTGTAATCTGTACAAATCTATAGCGGGCACCACCACTCATTGCATGTAACCACTTATCTGAGTGGTTAGATACAATTAGCATCTCTCACCCACCATGGACACAGACAGTATTCATCCAGGCTCGGTGTTTCCATTGGGTTTTGGCCACATACATACTGGCCGCAGCTAATTGTTTACCTACCTCTGAACTCAGCAAAACTATCCATGGTACACAGCCATGTGAATGTAGCCTGACCTGGTGCAAGCAAAGTAAAATCTGCATGAAGTCAGGATTTTCTGTTGGCATACTTGTCTGGGTGAGTGGCACAGAAAGTACCTTGGATCGATATGGAAACAACACTATAAGCTCTTTTAAAAGGACAGGTCAGCAGTGCTAGCCTCTCTTATAGCTCCCAAGTGTCCCTAAATTCCGAGAGAGTGTCCCTGATTTGGAACAAAGTCCCTCTGTCCCTTTTTCCTCCTCATTTGTGTCTGATTGTATCTTTCATAAAATGCACTTTTTATCTTTCAAAAAGTGAATCCTAGTGCTAAATCTTTCATCCAATTTTTAAGTTGCTACATTTGTAAATTTCAAAGCCAGTATAAGGCTCAGTTCACATATATGCCAATCGGATGCATTTTTAACCACACCTGATTCATATACCACATGAACCAGATCGGCTTTCAATTTAGGCGACATACACATGTCGGCTACAGTCCGTTTTTGAACAGGGTCCTGTGCGATTTTGGGTGTGGTTTAGGTAAAGTAAAAATTTGCACCTGAATCACATCTGAATCGGTGAACCAAACCGCACCGGACTCTGGACTGCAAACTGCAGCCGGACATGTGTGAACCTAGCCTAAACGAATTGTACTGATAAAAATAAAAGCATTTGTGGGTTTAACTAATTTTCTTTTTGTATTACTCTCCTTTATAGGGGCGTGGCAAGGGGTGTGTCCTATGCCTACATACTTTTGATAACGGCCATCCCTCATTCCCATCTCCCATACACAGTACCAGCGTGTTGCAGTACAATGCACATTTAAGTCTCTTCACAGATGTGAATTCTATGCAGATTAGATCCGATCCGAAAGGCATAGATTACATGTCATCTGAAAAAACATTATTTGCTATGAAAGCCGTTTACATTTAATCCGGTCAGTGGCGGCTGGTGCTCAAAAATGTTGGAGGGGGGGGGGCAAACAAACTGAAAAAAAAACCCATCAATTGCAGCCTTACTGTGCCCATAAAATGCAGCCACTGTACGATCAAATGCAGCCACTGTGCCCCTCCAAACACAGCCAATGTGCCATCAAATGCAGCCACTGTGCCCTCCAAAGGCAGCCACTGTGCCCATCAAACGCAGCCACTGTGCCCTAAATACTGCCACTGTGCCCTAAATACTGCCACTGTGCCCCAGATGCTGCCACTGTGCCCAAATGCTGCCACTGCTTCCCAAATGCTGTCACTGTGCCAATCGAATGCTGCCACTGTGCCAATCGAATGCTGCCACTGTGCTCCCCACCCACCATCTGCCCGGCACTTACCCTGTCTTGGTGTTCTCAATGCTCTTTATCGATATCTTTTCACGCCCGCTCCCCCCGTCCTCTCCTATGGTTAGACGCCTGAATAGGGAGTGTCAGCAGTGGCCATAGATAGATTCATGCAATGCATGAGTCTATCTATTGGTGATAAAGTGGGTAGATGGAGAGAGGGGGCAACACCCATGTGCCCTTATGAACACACCGCCACTGGATCCAGTCAAAAAGGAGTCCTGTGCGAGTTTAGTGTGGGGTTGGTGCAAAGTTTGTCTCCAGCTATGCCAAATCCGCTCAGAAATCGCAATAATTCACATTAGAACAGCACCTGTCACAACAGAAATTGCACTGTAATATCACATTCGATTTGCTCAGCATCAGCGCAAACCAAAGCAAATCCACATTGGCTTCAATACGCTAAAGCATGGCATACACGCAGACTTTTTTTCTTTTTTTCGTTCAACCAGTGAGTTGAACGTATATCTCCGCATCCACACAAGTGATGTGGGGATCTCTCCTGCTGCGCTATTGTATTTTGACAGTGAGGATCCCCCTACAGAATACACAGATCAGCTCTGCAACCATTGGCTGCATGTGCCGATCAAATGCTGGTTTTCCAGCTGGACTATATGACAGAAGCCAGCATCTTCTCTTGAACAAACCGGGCTACACAAGTATCAATATTCAACCAGTTCAGCAGGAATTTCGATGTGTGCATACCTAGCTTTACTCATACAGCTCATGATGAACCAAAAGGAAGTACTGATTAGTAATGTCGCTCTTTGGAAGCCTGGAGGTGCCTAATTGCTTTGACTGTATCACAGCCTACCATCAGGTCTAATGCAGAGAAAATAGCTGAGCAAACTAAGAACAATTTGTTTTTGTTTCTATGTTTATACCGACATCAGCAGATTCTTATATACAGGAAAGTCAGGAGGGATGATACACACAGTGGAATGCAGATGTACACATGAGAAAACAATGTCATTAAAAGATTATAAAATGACACACAAATGACACACTGACCCTTTTCCATAAATCCCAGGGAGGTTTCATTACATATTACAATAGAAACTATTTAGCCCTTGTTTGGAATACTTCGGAAACATGTTCTACTGAACTGTTGGGCAGTGAAGTAGCTAATTGGTTGTGTTTTTTTTCGTTTTTTTTTTTTGTAGCACTAGTAAGATTTATCACGTTTTATACACTAAACCACATTGCAATCATCTATTAATTGTATTGCCTCGTACACACGGTCGTAAATTTCAGATGGAAAAAGTCAGATGGCAGCTTTTCATTGGATATTCCGACCATTTGTATGCCCCATCTGACTTTTTCCATCGGAAATTCCGACGGACTTAGATAGAGAACATGTTCTCTATTTTTACGACGGAAAAAAAATCCTATCGGAAAATCCGTTCGTCTGCATGGAATTCCGACGGGACAAAAAACATGCATGCTCAGAAACATTTTGACGCATGTTCGGAAGCATTAAACTTCATTTTTCTTGGCTCGTAGTAGTGTTGTACATCACCGCGTTATTGACGGTTGGAATTTGGTGTGACCGTGTGTATGCAAGACAGCTTGAGCAGAATTCTGTCTGAATTTCGTCTGAAAAAACATTGGAGTTTAACGGGAAAACCGGTCGTGTGTACAGAACATAAGGGTCAGTACACATTGTAGTAGCTTAAATGTATTGCATCACGGTGCAGCAATTTAAATGCATCATGCCGGGTTTGACAGGTTGGCAATACCTATTACTTTCTTCCATGGGAGTGAATAGGACTGTGCAAAACCATAAGCCAAGGGCCTTACCTTCAAAGCACTCTAAACTTTTTCTGTTCTTGAACTGCTATCCTTGTATATTGTTGCCATTGACATCACTTGTGCATGTTCACTTTATCCGTCATTCAAGGCACACTGGCCATGCTGTGATCTACACAATGCCTGGCTGGGTGATGCAACACACCAACACAGGTGCATAAAGTGGTCCTAAAGGCTGGACACTTACAACATTCCCTGTGTGACGGACTGCATAGCACCCAACCTGTGTGCCTCCACTAAGATACAGCTTCCGCTATTCTGGAAACTGGAACCAGGTATTATAGCTGGGAATTGCACCCAAGAACTAGACGACACTAGCTTAGGTGCAAACTGGAACTGACTTTATTGTAAATCCACACAAAATATACATATTATCCTAAACAATGAAAACTGCAAACAGTAATATCATCAGTACATCTAATGAACAGCTAACACACACATAAACAATAATCTTTTTAAACAGTTAGCTTATTAACAACTAGTCACCTAGACAAGCCTAGGTGACTCAGGTCAGTGCCCACCCAGACAGTTCAGCACCAGTATTCAAAAGACCCAAGGCTATCCTAATCTCATTAACCAGTTTTCCTTTCACATCCATCTTCTCATTGAGTTCCAAGTTGCCAGAGACCATCATGGCTTTCTTGAGTGTTAAATGTGGTAAAGCCACCTTACATTATATAACAGGACATCTTTCTGAATGCTTGTAGCTTCCTCAAATTCTAGGGCCCATAGTCAGTAGGCAAGAGGCTATCCCGCAGACCCTTTCAGTCCTTGTCGGATAATCCGACCGTTTGTATGCTCCATCGGACAATTGTTGTCGGAATTTCCAACAACTTTCCAACAACAATTTCCAACAACAAATGTGGGAATCGCATGCTTTAAAATTTTCCAACAACAAATGTGTGATGTCGGATTAAAAAAAATCCAAAGTACAAACACGCATGCTCAACATAAGACAACTTTAGCTGAAGTTGCCCAAAGGGTGGTGCTAAAGAGCTGAAAAAACACGTCGTTTTGTGTTTGTTGGATGACAATTCTTTGCCACTTGTATGCAACACAAGTTCTCGGCCAACTCCCTTCGGACAAAAGTCCTACGCTTTGTCTGCGGAAAATCTGATCGTGTGTACGAGGCATAACAGTCAGGCACCCTGGATTTTCAGAAATAAGTCAGCAATGGCAACATTTATGTTTCTCTCAGGAATGGTTGACTTTAAACCTCAAACAAAATATATATACTATCTCAATGAAAAAGGCTCAGGTAGTTTAATTCCCTTTTCCTGGATGTGCTTGAGTGATTCTCTGGCAAAATGAATTCCCATCATCAGTGTATTGGGTTTGCCTTGCAGCCTCCCTAAGCAGCCCATTGATTACTTGATTCTCTTTCTTGCTTGATTCCCCCATCAACACATTCATTGTTGATTGGGGAATGCCTCCCACAGTGCTATTGTATTCTGCAAGGGAGGGCGGCGGGATACAATAGTTATTGTTGGTGGTTATAGCCTCTGGCATTAATCGCATGTAGAAAAATCTGACAGGCTAGTTGTATCCAAGTCAATGGATGGATCAACTTGGGTACAATCATCCTGCCTATACATGGATCAAAATGACATGGTTACATATAGTTACATGCTGAACCAGAGGAATTTCGATCCACGTATGACGGGTTTTAGTAACGATTGTAAAGGGAACCGCTAATGCCCTGTGCACACGATCGGATATCTGATGGAATCTAGTCCGATGGATTTTTTCGGCAGATATCCAATGAAGCTGACTTTCATCAGACTTGCCTTTCAGTTCAGTGCTTCCGAGCATGCGTCGACTTGATTCTGAGCATGCGTGGATTTTTGACTGATGAACTTCCACACAGACGATCAGATATTTCTATCGTTTTTTTATCCATAGGAAAATTTTAAAACAAGTTCTATTTTTTTCACCGTTGGAAAACAAACCGATGGGGCCCACACACGATCGGTTTGTTTGATGAAAACGGTCCATCGGTCCGTTTTCATCAGACAAACCGATCGTGTGTACAGAGCTTAAGAGAACATGGATGTGTAAAATACATCAACTGGTGGTCACACCTAAACATATTTAGGCTGTCAGATCATCTGCTCTGATATAATAACCAAGGATAATTGTATTTTTAAAAATAGATTAGTTTGTAATCCACTGAATGTTCATGAGGATGTGATCATTTTACTGCTGTCCACTAAGTGTTGTGAAATATTTCCTTAATTATTACACAGTAATTAAGTACGATTTGAGTCACCATGCAAAGATCCTGGCCTGAACGGGATCATCAGAGACTGGACTGAAGTCTGTAAATACCAACCTATCGTATCACTAAAGTGGTTGTAAACCTCTAAAAGGAAAAAGGAACAGAGCATATCCCTCTTTAGTGTGCATTTGCCTCAATCCAAAGCACTGGGTATAATATCTGCCTTCCCTCCCATTCATCTGCTGTCTGCATTAATCACTTCTGACAGATTATCTGGACAATACAGAATCTTTGGAGACTGCTTCATCCCCTCTCCAGCATACAGAAGGTGATTGACAGCCTCAGCTGTCTGTTTCCCCATGAGACTGTGTATAGGAGGGGTGTGCATTCTCTCCACTTAGATCTCAGATTACACTGAGCTGTATGCTGTGCAGTGTTTAGTATTAGATCCCTGCATGCTGGAGATGAGTGTTTCAGAAGGCTGTAGAGAAGAGAAAGCTGCAGATGAACAGCTACAGTTCATGTAGGTAGGTTTGTTTTATTTCTGTGTATTATCTGAGGCTAGTCACTTCACTGGGTATTAGGGGTGTTGAAAAATAATCGTATAATTTATGCATCGTGATTCAGCCTTAAATAATTCTGCATTGATGCAGAGAACGGCTGTTAAAATGCTATTGAATCAATGACATCATCCCGGTGCGCCCCTTTAAGATTCCCACCCTCCCTTCTCTTCTCCATGTGTAGAGCGGCTGCTATGATAAATGGCACACTGATCCCATGCCGGAAAATTGAATCAGTAAAACATGTATCATAAGAGCCAGTCCAGAAGGTGGGACTTTGTTGACAATGGCCGCCGGGCAATTCAAATCCAAGTTCCGTGTCACAGCAGGAGATCCCCGCTCTGTGTGATCCGGAAACTAGTGAGTAGTGTTGCTCACGACAATTCGCATTGCGAATATTCGTTACGAATATTGCATATTCGAGTATTCGCGAATAAATCGAATATCGCGGTGAATATTCGCTATTGCGAATATTCGTATTTTTTCAAATTTATTTTTAAAACAGATCACATCCTAGTGATCTCCATCGACGTCTAAAACCATTGTTGGTATGATAAGAGACCCTGGGGCGAGTAGCTGAGGCGATCCTTTTATGTTGCCGAATATTCGCAATGCGAATATTCGTATTACGAATATTCGCAAATGCGTTCTCTGCCCTTCTGTGTTTTGTGTATAAAAAAAAAAAAAAATTAGCTTTAGTTTAGTCATATAAGTTTGTGTAAGTAGAGTTAGTGTTTAGTGCCTATTAGTTTAGTAATCCAGGAAATGATCTCCGTTTTCACGTGTTGACGAGAATTTTGCAATCAATTTCGCATTCGCACTAGCGAAATTTCGCAATTTTTTTTTTTTTTATAAAATATCACGAATATTCGATATTAACGAATATTCGCGAATATTCTTCTATATATTCGCGAATATTCTTCTATATATTCTTCTATATATTCGCGAAATATCGCGAAATCGAATATGGCGTATTCCGCTCATCACTACTAGTGAGGCTATATTGATGGGCACTGGTGAGGCGTCATTTGCTAAGCACTGATTAGGCTGCATGTGATGGGCATTGGTGAGGCTGCATTTGATTGGCACTGATAAAGGCTGTATTTGTTGGGCACTAATGAGGGTACATTGATGGGCACTGATAAGGCTACATTGATAGGCACTGGTAGGCTGTGCTGATGGGCACTGGTAGGCTGCTCTGATGGGAACTGGTAGGCTGCATTGATGGGCAAGAGTAGTTTGCATTTCATGGGCACTGGTAAGGCTGCATTGATGGGCACTGGTAAGGCTGCATTGATGGGCACTGGAGAGGCTGCATTTGATGAGCACTGATCAGCTGCATTTGTTGGGCACTGGTGAGGCTGCATTACAGGTATACAGGTATACTTAGGACTGCACATGGGACACATTTAATAATAGCAAGTAGAGAAGACAAAAATGGTTTGCACACCTATATTAGAAGCCGCAGCCAATCAGACAGAGGCCATCTAATTTCTTGGTTGAAGGACGTCCAGTATCATCTAGCTCTTTCCTTCCTAGCCAAATAATTTCCATTTGGCTACTTTCACACTGAGGTGCTTTACAGGCGTTATAACGCTAAAAATAGCGCCTGCAAATCGCCTTGGAAGAGCCTCTCCTCTGACTCCAATGTGAAAGCCCGAGTGCTTTCACACTGGAGCGGTGAGATGGCAGGATGGAAGAAAAAGTCCTGCAAGCCGCATCTTTGAGGAGCTGTAGAGAGCAGTGTATACACTGCTCTCTACAGAGCCCCTGCCCATTGAAATCAATGGTCAGCGCTGACAAACCGCTGCTGATTTTGATCCTTTTTCAGGCTCCTAGTGGGCTAAAAGTGCACCGCTAGCATCCAAAAAGCCCCACAAAAATGACAGTAAAGCGCCACTAAAAATAGCAGCGTTTTTACCGTTGACGCCCCCAAGGCCTCGGTGTGAAAGTAGCCTTTGGGATTATTAAGGATTCTGAATCTGTCCTAGGCTCACCCCCTTCATCCATTGGATTTCAGTTCTTTCAGTCATAAAGGCTTATGATCACATGTGGGTGTTACCTAGGGTGGTCTACATGCAAATTCTACTAGCCTATGACCACCCACTCCTCTTCTACCCATAAAGTCATTTTAATAATTACTCCCACTGACTACATCTGGGCTGAGGACTCTTGAGAGGAGTACTGAGGCAGGGGGCTATGATGCTTTCAGGAAGCTATGTACAACACCCGGCTGGCTAGGGTGACCACGTGTCCTGCATTGTCTGGGACAGTCCCACATTTTGCAGGTCTGTCCCAGGTCCCGGGAACCTTCATTCCAGGACAATAGTGTCCCAGAATGAGGCTGACACAGCCACCCCCTCCCCTCTATCTGTTGCCCCCAAAAAAGGCCACCACATTGCAGATTTATTCACTGTCAGCACTTGTCCTGGACGGGAATATCTGGAGAGGCACAATCCCCACCCCCTGCTTGTGATTGGAGAAATCATAAATCCCACCTCTTGTGTCTAATCACAGCAGGGCAGTGTAAAGCCAGCGGTGGAACAAGGTAAAATGGGTCTTGGCCAGTCAGGACAAGTGCTGTCAGTGAGTAAAGTGGGGATGCGGCTGCCTTTTTGGGGGGCATGATCAGTTTTTCTGGGTAGAGCGCGCATCCGCCGCCCCAGCTGTGCTGTGATTCATTACAGCACAAGCTGAATTTTTGGGAAGGGGGTCCCCGAATGGCCGTTCGGAAATGTGGTCACCCTACTGGTGACCCTATCACGCCAACCATGATCTGCCTACATTTCATAGAGAAGAACAGAGACCCAGTGATGACAGTGTCTTAAAATAAGGTATGCAATGAAAATGGAAAGTTGTTGGTTGAAAAAAAAAAGCAATTGGCATTCATGAGAGACAGGGAGAAATCCAGGAAGGTAAAATACAAGCAGCTTACATTTCTAGAAGTGGGAAAACGCATACATACATACATACATCGCATACATCTTCTGCCATTACTCTGCCATTCGGATGTACTACAAGCTAGGGGCAACAGCATTCTGGTTCATTAGAAGCTGGTAACTAGAATCTGAATATATGTATGTGAGGAGAAGAGAAATGGGTGGTATCTGGAGATCTTGTCATGTTGAATTATGGACCTGTCACGTCATAGATGGCGACTTGGAGAGAAAAGAGCATGTGACTTATAAAGGTCATTAGACTGTAGAATAGAAAAGGGAAATGTTCCCTAATTAATGGTTCCATCCAGCAAATGTTTACACAATGAGAAGAATGCTGCTTCTTTGGTCAGAGTACATTACCCTCTGACATTCAAGGATCTTTCCATGGCTCAAACACAGCCGAGAAAAAAAGAAGGCTGGGGGGATCTAGGGGGATCTAGTACATTTACAGTGAGGGATCAGCCAACGCTGTATCCTGGCCTAGGCCAACAAGGCCCAGGCCTAGGGCAGCACTTTGCAGGGGGGCAGCACGGAATATGTCCCTGCTGGCTTATGCTACACTGTTCGCGTAACGCAAGCTGCTTCTAATTTTGACTCTCCTATCACCCTGGACCACAAACCTTCCTCACTGTGCTATATGTTTTCTTCTGCACCATTGGCATGGTTATATCTTCTTAGTCCTCTCCATAAAATTATCAGAAATTTGTGTTTGAAGTAGAACTATAGGCAACACTTTATTTTTATTTTGGATAGAGTAAGGGAGGGTTATAGCCCCTGTCAGTTTATTTTTTTTTACCACCCCTGTCCTATTTCAGAGATTCCCCTTCACTTTCTGCCCCATAGCTAAACAGGAGGTGAGAGGAAATCTATGCAAATTAAGGGAATACATTCCCCCCACCCAGGCATTAAGAACTAGTGTCCCTACTCGAAAATGTCAGGGTGGGTCTTAAACAGAAAGGGGTGTGGCCTTGACAGGAAGGGGGTGTGTCATATTTAAATTAGTGGGTGCACGAGTTTAGTCAGGCCTAGGGCACCACAAAACCTAAATACACCTCTGGGATCAGCTCTGCTTGGTATGGAAGTCCCTCCATGAAATAGTCACTAGAGCACAGCAGTTTCATGTTTTTTAACACAATTATCAGCAATGTTGAAGTCCAACTCCGGGCACATTCAAAAAAGATGATCCCTTGAAGTAACGCTGTGCCCACACTGCAAGGGTTATTTGCTTCTCTAGAAGAGAGGAAAAGCAGTTTTAGTTACCTGATCTCGCTCCCCCATGTACCAGTGGTGGACTATGACTTGGTTTCCTCATGATGTTAGGACCCTAGACCAATGGAGCATGGGGGTGCAGACACTGCACAGATCGGTCTAGCTGCAGGTAACGCTGCGTACACCCGATCAAATTTTTTGTCGGAAAAATCTTGGATGGGTTTTCCGACAAAATTCCGCTCAAGCTTGGCTCGCATACATACGGTCACACACAATTTCTCAGGAAATTTCGACCTTCAAGTGCGCGGTGACATACAACACTACGACAAGCGGAGAAAATGGAGTTCAATGGTTCTGAGCATGCGTCAGATTGTTTCCGAGCATGCCTCGGAAATTTTGCGGTCTGGAACTGATACAGACGATCGGATTTTCCGATAGGATTTTTTTCCGTCTGAAAATTTGAGAACCAGCTCTCAATCTTTTGTTGGTAGAAATTCCGACAGCAAAAGTCAGATGGAGCATACACACGGTCGGAATTTCCATTCAAAAGCTCACATCGGACTTTTGCTGTCGGAATTTCCGATCGTATGTACGGGGCATAAGAGTAAAAGATGAGTTAAGGAATCACTTTTTATTGTTCCCATAGGCATAAATGAGAAATTAAAGGGGTTGTACAGGTAAATGTTTTTTCACCTTAATGCATTCTATCCGAGTATTAGTGACTCCCCAGCCCTCTGAGTATTACTTACCTGACCCCTCGAAAGTCCCATGCCATGAACGAGCAGGCTTCTCAGCTGTCTACCCGGTTTATTCATTGGTTGATTGAAAGCAGCGCAGCCATTGGCTAGGGGGGCGGGGCCGAGTGATACAGTGAGCGGCTATGGCTGTCGGCTGTATCACGATAGCGCACCCTCAAGCACTCAACACCATGCAAGCTCACTCGCATTAAGGTGTTGAGTCCTTGTGGGGAGGAGCCGAGACAGCTGCCGAGTGACCCCAGAAGACCAGGTTCAGGACCACTCTGTGCAAAACGAGCTGCACAGTGGAGGTAAGTATAACATGTTTGTTATTTAAAAATAAATAAATGATCCTTTAATTCATTTTTTGGCCCGGATTTAGCTTTAGTATAAAAATAAATAAAAACGTATGCTAAAAATGAATACTATCACTGGTGTTCGTGAGATAAATAGTGCCCAATCATTTGTATCAGTGGGAGGAATATTGCCCCATTATTGGTGTCTGTGGGAGGATTAGTGCCCCATTGCTGGTGCCTGTGGGAGTATTAGTGCCCCATTATTGGTGTCTGTGGAAGGATTAGTGCCCCAAGGGCCATAATAAAGGGCTTTAGTTCGAAGACCATTGCTCTACACACATCACCTATTAGCATTATACATGAATCATGAATTCTAGTTGCCCCCAAACCATCCATAGACTATAGCGAACGTTGGTGTAATGGGGTCCTGCTGACTATCTGCTATATGATATTTGTGTCAGTGTTAGTGTAGGCGTTTTTCGTGACTCACTCACAGAGGTGTGTTCTCTGCTTTGCAGGCAGGTCACAGGGTGTTAGAAATGATCTCTATACTGCGATAATAAAATTCACAGTTACATTTGGAAGAAGAAATGTTGTCATGGAAATGTATTGGCAGGAACACCTGACGTTGCACTCAGTACTAGAGAGGCTCAGACACCGATGACAGATGTCTCTTCATATAGTTCCATCATCATTTCTCATGGGTGTATCTATTGTTTTTCTGGTTTAATGACCTAAGCAAAAAGTTGCAACCTGTCCTGGCAGACGTCTTGTAAACTGCTATGTAAATTAGTGTTGCAGTAGTTCACAAGTGAGCTTGTTTTTTTTTTTTTAATCATTTTGATCTATGAATTCTCTGCAGCTACAACAAGTAAAAATAGATATTTCAAGGTCCGACTTCCATCGTATTTTTCCATGGATTTTGGTACGAAGGGCGTTGGCCGTAGACTTGTTCTGCATACAGACGGCAGATCTGATGATCAGGTTCTGCCTCCACGCAGGGCTGTCTTAATGAGAGGGCCCCTGCACTTTCCCCAAAGCAATGCTTGGGGTAGCTTGGGTGGCTATAGTCCTAGAGGTATCAGGGATGTAGAGAGGCTACACTGTCCCCCAGGGCCGCCATCAGGAATTTTGGGGCCCCTTACACAGCTTCAGGCATGGGCCCTCTGGAGCAGAGAACCGGGGGGGGGGGGGGGGTGCTACCGAATGAAATTGAGAAGCGGGGGGGGGCTGCTGCCACGAATTGAGAAGCGGGGGGCTCTTTACAAAAAGAAGAAGTAAAGAAAAATATATAAAAAAGGGGGGTAGCCGTCCGGGGCCCTGGGGACCTCTGTGCCCTTTAATAAAAAGAAAAAAAGAGAGAATATATATATATCTTTTTTTTAAAGGGTGGTTGCCAACTGGGGCCCGGGGACCTTTTTTTTTTATAAAAGGAAATTACAGAAAAAGGGGGCTTTCCATTCGGGACCTCTGGGCCCTTTAATAAAAAGAAACCTCTGGGCCATTTAAAAAAAAGAAAGAAATAAAAAAAATATATATATATAAAAAAGAAATAAACATTTATATATTAAAAAAAAAAACAAGGGGGTTGCCTTCCAGGGCCCTGGGGACCTCTGGGCCCTTTATATATATTTTTTATATTTTTATTTTTTTATTAAACAAAAATAAAAAATAAAATTATAAAAAAAGGGGGTTTGACACATAGGGCCCTGGGGACCTCTGAGCCCTTTAATAAAAATGCATCTATATATTAAAAAAAAGAAATAAAATAATATAAAAAAGTAAAAAAAATATAAAAAAGGAGGATTGTCATCTAGGGGTCTAGGGGCCCTGGGGACCTCTGGGCCCTTTAATAATTATATATATATATATATATATATATATATATATATATATATATATATATATATATATATAATATAAATATAAAAATAAAATAAATAAAAAAAAATATATTTTTTTATGAAAAAAAGGGGGGTGGTCATCTGGGGCCCTGGGGATCTCCAGGTCCCTGTGGACCTCCGGACCTCTAAAAAAATAAAAGAAAAAAATTGGCCCTTTAATAAAAAATAAAAGAAAAATATATTAAAAAAATATATTTTTTATAAAAAAATAAATAAATAGGGGGTTGCCATCTGGGGCCCTGGTGGCCTACGGGCCCCTAGACCCCTAAAAAAATGGCCCTTTAATAAAAAAATAAAATGAAAATATATTAAAAAATATATATATATTTTTTTATAGAAAATAAATAAAAAAAGTGGGGGTTTCCATCCGGTGCCCTGGGGGCCTCCAGGCCCCTGTGGACCTCCGGACCTCTAAAAAAATAAAAGAAAAAAAATTGGCCCTTTAATAAAAAATAAAAGAAAAATATATTAAAAAAAATATATTTTTTTTACAAAACAATATATATTTTTTATAAAAAAAATATATTTTTTTTTATAAAAAAAGGGCTTGCCATCTGGGGCCCTTGGTGGCCTCCGGGCCCCTGGGGACCTTCGGACCCCTAAAAAATAAAAAATAAAAAATAAAATAATATTTTTTTTTTTTTTTTTTTTAGGGTGGTTCCCATCCGGGCCCCTGGGCACCCCCGGGCCCCTTACAGGTGTAATGCCTGTACCCCCCTGATGGCGGCCCTGCTGTCCCCTACACTGTGGCCTCTCTACATCCCTGATACCTCTAGCACTATGTATCAGGGATGTAGTGGGGTCACAATACAAGGGGTATCTTATGGTATATGGTTACAGTGCTGGGGGGATATTTGGGATGTAGAGGGGTCAGAGTGCTTGGGGGATATCTGGGGCATAGAGGATAGAGGGGTCAGAGTACTGGGGGGATATCTGGGGTGTAGAGGGCCAGAGTGCTGGGGGGATATCTGGGGTGTAGAGGGATCAGAGTCCTGGGGAGATATTTGGGGTGTAGAGGGGTCAGAGCGCTGGGGGGATATCTGGGGTGTAGAGGGGTCAGAGTTCTGGGGGGGTATCTGGGGTGTAGAGGGGTCAGAGCGCTGGGGGGATATCTGGGGTGCAGAGCGGTCAGAGTGCTGGGGGAATATCTGGGGTGTAGAGGGGTCAGAGTTCTGGGGGGTATCTGGGGTGTAGAGAGGTCAGAGTTCTGGGGGGGTATCTGGGGTGTAGAGGGGTCAGAATTCTGGGGGGGTATCTGGGGTGTAGAGGGGCCAGAGCGCTGGGGGGATATCTGGGGTGCAGAGCGGTCAGAGTGCTGTGGTATAGAGGGGTCAGAGCGCTGGGGGGATATCTGGGGTGTAGAGCGGTCAGAGTGCTGGGGAGATATCTGGGGTGTAGAGGGGTCAGAGTTCTGGGGGGGTATCTGGGGTGTAGAGGGGTCAGAGCGCTGGGGGGATATATGGGGTGTAGAGGGGTCAGAGTGCTGGGGGGATATCTGGGGTGTAGAGGGCTCAGAGTGCTGGGGGGTATCTGGGATGTAGAGGGGACAGAGTGTTGGGGGGATATCTGGGGTGTAGAGGGGTCAGAGTGCTGGGGGGATATCTGGGGTGTAGAGGGGTCAGAGTTCTGGGGGGGTATTTGGGGTGTAGAGGGGTCAGAGTTCTGGGGGGGTATCTGGGGTGTAGAGGGGTCAGAGCGCTGGGGTGTAGAGGGGTCAGAGCGCTGGGGGGATATCTGGGGTGTAGAGGGATCAGAACTCTGACCCCTCTACACCCCAAAGTTTTGCTGATCGTCTGATAATGCCTCCGCCGATCAGAGCATGCGCATCGGCAATTCAGCTGAAGTTACATCACTACTGTGCATGCGCAGATCGTTGGAGGCATTACCGGATGATCTGCAGTAATCGTCAGAACACCGGTTTTCACATACCCAGAAGGGTGGAGTACCTTCAGTGGCCAGGGAGGTGGCTGTTGGAAGGGTAAGTATAGATGGGGTTCGTTTACAGGACTGGTCTTCTATAAGTGACCTAAGGCTGACCGGGTCACTGTACCCAGTCCCTATCGGGCAGCCCAAACTTTTGATTTTCAGTATAGGTGCACTGTAAAAACACTTTTTAGGCAGAAGTGTGAAGGGGCCTAAATGTCATTGTTGTCTGGAGTAACGCCGCGTACACACGATCACTTTTTTGTGATGAAAAAAAAAACGACGTTTTCAAAAACGTCATTTAAAATCACAGTGTGTGGGCAAAACGGCGTTTTATGTCTTCAAAAAAACAACCCAAAAAAATTCGAACAGACTTGAATTTTTTGTGTCGTTTTTCAAAACGTCGTTTTTTGTGTCATAAAAAGTGATTGTGTGTACGCGGCATTAGGCTTTAATCACCAGCAGTATACCAGAGAAGTCACCCATGTAACAGAGGATTTGGACCTACCTCAAATAATATGACGTATGTGTTGTATGTAATCGGCACACCCTAAACATTTTTACTAGCACTTCAATATTTTGATAGAACCCAAGACTACAAAAAAAAATACATTTGGCACGCAAACTAAATGCTGTAGGCAAAACTGTGTGTAAAAAGAAAACAGAGGAACACAGAGGACTTTTGTGCCATTACTGGCACCCAATTATAGAATGGCGCATTGTTCCATTGTTATTCCTTGATCCGACATCTAGTAAACATATGTGACAGCATTGCCTTCTAAGACTTAAAAGCGGCTGACAAAGTAAGACTTTCCTCGCAGTATGTAAGCACATTTGTTGGATCTGTGAATGGAGCAATATCTACAAATTTATTTTGCTGAGCGTTCAAACTGCTGAAAAGGGAGAATAGATAAATAATCAGCTCGATTTTATATTTAGTTGTGCTAGCCATAGCTTTTTAATTGAAAGGCTGCAGTAGGCTTCAATAGCGATCATTATTATTATTATTATACAGGATTTATATAGCGCCAACAGTTTACACAGCGCTTAGATAGACATTCTATTCCAACGTTCTGTATTTACAACAGTTTTCGCTACACGTGCATTTCCCTTAAAGTGGATGTAAACCCAAAATGTTTCATTTTATTTTTTTGATGTCACAATGTAGAGTATAAGATTTCCTATCATCTGTGCCCAGTCTTGCCACACAGATTTAATCCAGCTCTAAGCAATCCTCTTTTATTATTCATTGAACTAAAACGGACTTACAGAGAAAAACCTTAGTCCGTTACGCCCACTTGCTGTGAGTGACAGGTTATTTACATATCTAATGCACTAGCCTGGAGACAGGCATTATTTTTTAATTTCCACCCCCACTCCTTTTCTGAAGTCATGTGGTTACTTTTCTGGATTTTGACTGGATGTAAGTGATTATAGCAGAATTTAGTGTAAGGAATACACAGTAAAAAATGCATGTTGACAAATGGTGTGTAGAGGTGGGCGGGGAGTCTACTGACATCACGACTCCACCCACGAACTCCAGACAACAGATTCACCCACAGAATCTGCAGTTTTTCAGTTCTTATAACAGACAGAGGGGAGACATTTGACAGGTAAGGATACATGCAGGAGGCATCTATGGGCCAGATTCAGGTAGAAGATAAGTCGGCTTATCTCCAGATAAGCCATCTTATCTCTGCGTTTTAGGCGTCCAATCTATGCCACTGATTCATAAAATCAGTTTAGCATAGATTTTCCTTAGATCAGACATGAGTAAGTCTCTTACGCTGTCTAATCTTATTTTAATATTTTAGGCTGGCCGCTAGGTGGCGCTCCCGTCTAAAATATGTAAATGAACCTATACGCCGATTCCCGAACGTACACCCGGCCGGCACTATTTTTTTACGTCGTTTGCGTTAGCGTAGTACCGTCGTAATGTTATTCCTGCTATATGAGGCGCAGCCAATGTTAAGTATAGACGGCGTGCTGGCGTATTTTTTTCACGTCATTAACGTAAAACGTTCACGAATAGGGCTTTGCGTAAGTGGCGTTCACGTCATTTACACGTCGTATTGACGTAGAGATTTGGAGCATGCGCACTGGGATCAATTCACGGCTTGCGCATGCGCAGTTCCTTTGGCGCGGGGACGCGCTTCATTTAAATAATACACGCCCCCTACCCACCGAATTTGAATTCGACCGGGTCTTTTAAGATACGCCGCCTCAACTTTACAGGCAAGTGCTTTGAGAATAAAGCACTTGCCTAAAAAAATTGCGGTGGCCTAGTTTAAAATCCAGACGCTAGGCATGCCTAAAGATAGGCATTTCTACCTATATATTTATAGATCAGCACTATGGCAGTAGTTTAGAAAGGATAAGAGTGGGTTTACATCCACTTTAAGCTCACCATACACTATACAATCTGTATGTACAACCTATTTTAGAGCTACCTTTAACTATGTAGTATATTGGCTTTCCTGATTTGATACTAATTGAATGGATAGTTTAGATTTGTCCTTATATTACATTAAATTTGCTAAATGTAAATGTGACTGTGCAGAGATTTTACAATCAGATTGTATAATATATGGTCTGCTTTAGGGCTGGTTCACACCAGATTCTTCCCAGTGCATTTCTAGGGCCGTTTCACACATCGCATGCTAAATTCGTGTGTGATTCCTGTGCAGTGTGATTTTGCAGCCCATTCATTTGAATGAGCTGCAAATTGAACCAGAACTCAGAAAAGTAGTGCATGCAAATGTGGCGCACCAAATCGCACAAATGCGATACCATGTGATTTGGTGCCCAGTGCCCACAAACGCACTGCATTTATGAAATGCATTTGGGGTACCATTATGTTGGCACCTACAGCTGGTTGCAAGAGCAGTGCGTTCTAATGTGAATAAGACCATAAACACTTCAGCCCCGGAAGATTCGGCTGATCAATGACCAGGCCATTTTTTGCGATACGACACTGCGTCGCTTTAACAAACAAAATTGACGTCCTTTTGTTCCCCACAAATATAGCTTTCTTTTGGTGGTATTTAATCTTCTCTGTATTTTTTTAGGGCTATAATCAAAAAAAGAGCGACCATTTTGAAAAAATACAATATTTTGTACTTTTGCTATATCAAATATCCCCATTTTTTTTTTTAACCACTTCAGCCCCGGACCATATTGCTGGTCAAAGACCAGAGCACTTTTTGTGATTCGGCACTGCGTCGCTTTAACTGACAATTGCGCGGTCGTGCGATGTGGCTCCCAAACAAAATTGGCGTCCTTTTTTTCCCACAAATAGAGCTTACTTTTGGTGGTATTTGATCATCTCTGCGGTTTTAATTTTTTGCGCTATAAACAAAAATAGAGCCACTATTTTGAAAAAAAAAAAAATTTCCTCAGTTTAGGCCGATACGTATTCTTCTACATATTTTTCGTAAAAAAAGTATCGCAATTAGCGTTTGGTTTGCGCAAAATTTATAGCTTTTACAAAAAAGGGGATAGTTTTATGGCATTTTTATTAATATTTTTTTTTACTAGTAATGGCGGCGATCAGCGTTTTTTTTCAGTACCTAGACATTATGGCGGACACATCGGACAATGTTGACAAATTTTTGGGACCATTGTCATTTTTATAGCGATCAATGCTATAAAAATGCATTGGAATACTATAAAAATGCCATTGGCAGCGAAGGGGTTAACACTAGGGGGCAGGGAAGGGGTCAAGTGTGTTCCTGGTGTGTTCTAACTGTATGGGGGGGGTGGCCTCACTAGGGGAAATCACTGATCTTCTGTTCATACATTGTATGAACAGAAGATCAGCATTTCCCCCGCTGACAGGAACGAGAGGTATGTGTTTACACACATACCTCCCGTTCCCCGCTCTGTAACGAACAAGCGCGCGTGCCTGGCGGCGATCGCGCGCGGGACTCGGGGGACGAGCGGGGGCGCGGGCCGGCGGCGGCGCGCACGCCCCCTAGCGGCCGCTAAAGGGAGGACGTAGAGCTACGTGCTCTCGCCCAGCAGTGCCGACCTGCCGCTGTAGAATGACGGTGGGCTGGTCGGCAACTGGTTAAAGCTAATTTTTCCCTCAGGTTAGGCCGATACGTATTCTTCTACATATTTTTGGTAACAAAAATTGCAATAAGCGTATATTGATTGGTTTGCGCAACAGTTATAGCGTGTACAAAATAGGGGAAAAATTAATGGCATGTTTATTATTATTTTTTTTTTACTAGTAATGGCGGTGATCAGCGTTTTTTTTTTTTTTTTTATCGGGACTGCGACATTAATGGTGGACAGATTGGACACTTTTGACACATTTTTGGGACCATTGACAATTATACAGCAAAAAAAAATGCACTGATTAATGTGTAAATGTCACTTGCAGGGAAGGGATTAACACTAGGGGGCCAAGGAGTTAAATGTGTTCCCTCAATGTGTGTTCTAACTGTGGGGGGAGAAGACGACAGATTGTTGATCCTAGCTAGTAGGAACACATTATCTGTCTCTCCTCTCCTCACAGAACAGGGATCTGTGTGTTTACACACACAGATCCCCGTTCTGGCTCTCATGCATGCAATCATGTGTGGCCAGCGGTCAACAGCCCATACATTTCAACGGACTGCTCTACGTGCAAGAAATGTGGCAAAGAAGTCCCTGACACTTTTCCAGAATGGGCTGCACAGAGCGGCATGGTGCCATTAATGGCACCGCCACAAATCTGCTAAAGGGCAGCGATTTTCTGTGTGTGTCAGTAAAGCGTGCGATTTTGCGTGTGCTACTGACACACATACGTGTAAACCTAGGCTGACTCTTTTGCAAAAATTGTCCGCACCTAACTGCATTGTGAACGTTTGCAGATGCTTGGGGGGCTATTTTCTGCATACAGTGGGGAAAATAATTATTTGATCCCCTACAGATTTTGTAAGTTTGAACTTACAAAGAAATTAAAGGGTCTATACTTTTTATCATAGGTGTATTTTAAATGATAGAGACAAAAAATATCAACCACAAATCCAGAAAAAATGCATAAAACAAATGTTTTAAATGACGTTGAAGTTCAGTGAGTAAAACAAGTATCTGATCCCCAAGCAAAACATGAGTTAGTACTTGGTGGAGAAACCCTTGTTGGCAAGCACAGAGGTAAGACGTTTCTTGTAGTTGGTGACCAGGTTTGCACACATCTCAGAAGAGATTTTGGTCTTTACAGATCTTCTATAAATCCTTAAGGTTTCTTGGCTGTCTCTTGGCAACTAAAAGTTTCAGCTCCCTCCATACATTTGCTATAGGATTAAGGTCTGGAGACTGGCTAGGCCACTCCATGACCTTTATGTGCTTCTTCTTGAACCACATCTTTGTTGCCTTGGTGGTATGGTTTGTGTCATTGTCATGCTTTGGGGCAATTTCTCTGCTTAATATACAGGCCGATTTTGCCATATTGATGGGGCCAATGGAAAGGGCCATGTATTGTAAAATCTTGGATGAGAAAATTCTTCCCTCTGCCAGAACACTGAAAATGGGTCATGGATGACCAAAAAAATAACGACAAGGCAACAAAGTGGCTCAAGAAGAAGCACGTTAAGGTCAAGGAGTGGCCTAGCCCATCTCCAGACCTTAATCCTATAGAAAATTTATGGAGGGAGCTGAAACTTCAAGTTGCCAAGAGCCAGAAAACCTTAAAGGAGTTGTAAAGGAAACATATTTTTTTTGCTGAAATGACTGTTTACAGGGTATAGAGACATAATAGTTAACGGATTCCTTTTAAAAATTATTAAAAATAGATAAAAATCAATCATATAATGTGCCTGCAGTTTCAGTTTCATTTTTCATCTAGTTTCATGCTTCCGTGAAGTACAGAGACTCAGGCCGCGTACACACGGCAGAGAACCTCGACGGGCAGAACACATCGTTCCGCCCGTCGAGGTTCTCTGCCGGCTGTCAGAATCTGCGACCCGCCCGTCGGGAATGACAACCAGCCATTCATCCCGACGGGCCGTCGAGCAAATAGAGAACCTGTTCTCTATTTGCTCGACGGGTTTCCCGACGGGCGGGGCTCGCAGAGAGCGTACACACGGCCGAGGTTCTCGCTGGAATGCAGCTCCCAGCGAGGTTCTCGCTGGTTTCTGGCGAGAACCTCGGCCGTGTGTACGGGGCTACAGAGTCAATACAGGGCAGTGTTTGTTTTTAAAATGAAACTGATTGGTTCTGAGGGGTTTTAAAAACACAATAATCACACCTCCTTGATCAGAGACCACAGAGAGAAGCTCCCAGGACTTTTTTCATAAGGAAACAGACAAGCAGGAAGTGTGGAGGTCAGAGAAGGATTACAGCAACTTCAAAGCAAAAATGAACAATGAGGACATGAAACCAGGATTGCAGTAGGGTAAAGGAAGCTATTTAGCTAAAAAAAAATTCCTTTAGTGACCCTTTAAGGATTTAGAGATCTGTATAGAAGAGTAGAACAAAGAGATGTGTGCAAACCTGGTCACTAACTACAACAAACGTCTTACCTCTGTGCTTCCCAACAAGGGTAATGCCCCATACACACGATCGGATTTTCCGATCGTGTGTAGCCCCATCTGAGTTTTTTCATGTGTGCAAACCTGGTCACTAACTACAACAAACGTCTTACCTCTGTGCTTCCCAACAAGGGTAATGCCCCATACACACGATCGGATTTTCCGATCGTGTGTAGCCCTATCTGAGTTTTTTCATCGGAAATTCCAATGAATTCCATTGAAGTTTAGATATAGAACATTTTCATTTTTTCTGATGGAATTCCGATATGATTTGGCCGGGCCAAAGTCCAATCGTGTGTACGCAGCATACGTCAGGTTTTACTTGGTGATCAAATACTTATTTTATTCACTGAACTGCAACTTAATTTATAGCATTTGTTTTATGTGCTTTTTCTGGATTTTTAATTGATGTTCTTGTTCTTTGTAAGTGGTCAATTATTTTCCCCACTGTATATCAAGTGATCTTTTATTGCAGCATGAAGGTCTAAACTGGAGAATAACAAATCCCTATCTTCATGTCTGAAATGAAGAGTTAATAAAGTCTTCCCAAGGAAGAAAGTTGTAGCCTGGGAACACTTCTGGTGGTACCACTCTCTGTCACTCATTATGGGAAGATTTCTTGGAGCTTGGCTCATTTTGACATTTTTAGGTCAACGGCAGATGTCAGAGAGAATAGGAAGCTCCTAATCAAGGCTTGTAGATGGGGATCGGGGAAGATTTGTCTGACTTGTTTACTGATAGAAATGTCTAAATCTAGTCATCACAATGAAATCTGCTAATGAATGCTTTTCAACCCCCCCAAATGTACACAATTTGCAGCATGATTTTAATAAGACACTAATGGGTGTTTGTACATTCCTGGAATGCACAGTGTATTGTTCCCTTTCAGGGGCAGTGAATTTGGCCACAATTGTGTCTTGTCTTGTGTTTACTGAATACATTACTGTAAATGCTGTCTGTTTTATACAATGGCCTTTCTATGAACTTTTTATGTGTACATTCAGTAGAACCAAATTCTCACACTAGCAGCATAGCAATCATCATTACAGCAGATCGTAAAGCGGAGTTTCATTTAAAAGTGTAACTTCCACTCATTTGTCTCCCCCTCTCCCCTCTGGTGCCACCCTTCAGGGGTGGCTTTGACAGGAACCCTATCCCAACTTCCAGGAGTGCGGGCCACGCCACATTACGCCAGCAGCTCGGCTCCCTCCTGCTCCCCTCCCTAGAGTGACCCTGTGTCCCGGATTGCCCGGAACAGTCTCGCATTTTGCAGGTCGTTCCCGGGCACCTTCATTTCAGAACAATACAGTGTCTCGGAATGAAACTGACACAACCACCCCCCAAGCCAAACTAATGCCCCCAAAAAAGGCCTTCACATCACTGCTTTACTCACTGACAGTACTTGTCCTGGCTGGGAATGCCTGGAGGAGCACAATCCCACCCCCTGCTTGTGATTGGAGAAATCATAAATCCCGCCTCTTGTGTCCAATCACTGTGCTGTGATTTGTTACAACACAAGCTGATTTTGGGAAGGGGTGTGTCCCTGAATAGTAGTTTGGAAATGTGGTCACTCTACTGCTCTTTCTCCCACCGCCGAGCCAGTAGGAGAGTGCAGCGGTGCTTCACGCATGTGCAGTAGAGACCTGCGTAAAGCCGTAATACTTCAATACTGGGTTCGCTTAGCGGCAATGGCAGCAGAAGCTGCGGTGCCAACATCGCTGTACTCCAGGACAGGTAAGTGTCCTATTAAAGTCAGCAGCTGCAGTATGTGTAGCTGCTGGCTTTTACTTTTTGCAGGGGTGGGCGGCCCTCCTCTTTAATATGGTTGTAAACCTCTACAGTGAAAAATGAACAAAGCATATCCTTCTATACTGTATATCAGCTGCAATCCAAAACACATTGTGTGATTTATGTCAGCTCTGTCATTCTGCATAAGTCACTTTGGATAATCGATGCCAACACCAGAATATCGCCCACCTCCAGGGGCGGACTGACCATTGAGTCATTCGGGCACTGCCCGAGGGCCCCATGCCACTAGGGGGCCCCATCAGGGTTGCCAGGCTCAGTAAAACCAGGGACAGTATGTAAAAATCTGTGTTTTTTTTTTTTTTTACATCTGTCCTTGATATGTCCGAAACTGGCTTTTGATGTGAAAATTTAGCTGCCCCACCTCTGCACTGCCTCCTGGCGTGGTGGCCATCTGTAAGCCCGGGTGCCCCATAATCTTCTATTGCCCGGGGGCCCCATGAGTTGTCAGTCCGCCCCTGCCCACCTCTCCAGCACATAGCAGGTGATTGACAGCCTCAGTTGTGCATGTTTCTCTATTAGACTGTTCACGGAGGAGGGGGGGATCCTTTCCCTTGAGTCAGGTTTCAGATTCCACTGAGCTCCCTGCTCTATGCCGTGCAGTGTGTGACATCAGAACCCCACCTCCTGCCCACTGGAGCTAAGGAATTCTGTGTAAAATGTGTGCTTTAGGAGGCTGTAGAGAAGAGAGTGCTATAAAACACTTTTCCTCCCTACCGATCTCTCCAGCCCCCCACCCCCCCCCCACCACCACCATTCCGTTTATCCGAGAAGCCAACCTTTTTTTGGTTTATTTACTTTTTTAAACTGATCCAAATGAAGCTTGCAGTGCCGCTCTAAGCTGAGACAGAGATCTCCCCACCGGTTGCAGTAGAGAGAGCTGGCATCAATGCACCATTCAGAGGTATAACAGCATTATCAAAGAGAAGAAAGGGCACCATTCACCAACCCAGAACATTAGCATGTAGATGAATATGGCCTCAACCAGTGTTGCTTCAGCCACATCCCCCGGACATGTTATGCCCCGCTAATTTTTCCAAGTCTGCTGCTCATGTGACCAAGTCCTGGTGATCATGACGAAACATGTCAGGGTGACACTTTCTTCACTTTGATAATACTTTTTTAAACTCATACATTTCAACTTGCCCTCTGCCCTGATTCTTGCCATGGCAAGAATGACATTTAAGCCTCCTGGAATATGCATGTCACATATCCCACATAGCATCAGCTTAAACTCAGTGGATGATGTTGCATCATCACAGTTTTGACTACCTCTCCAGAATCTCCAAAATGATCATAGTGGGTATACAGACCAAGGGCCAAGATTTCACCATCATTCTAATTTTTAATTAGATCTTAATGAGAAGATTTAATTATCTGCTCCACCAATGCTGGGAGCCTCTGCAAAGAATCAGTTGTCCAGCCTACCATCATTTCCATGTGCACCCACAGGCACATACAAAGAAATATTAAAGTGGAGTTCCACCCTAAAAATGTACTTTCTATTAACAGCTTGCCTTTAATGTAAAAAAAAAAACCTCACTTCTATCTGGCTGTTACTAAGCAGATTTTATAATCTGCCTAGTTCCTGGTTCTAGGTGGTTCAACTTCCTGTCCTAGGACCCCTTTGCCTCCTGGGAAATGATGACACTCATTTCCCAGGAGTCTCTGGGCATTAGTGTGCCTAAAAATCACCCAGCATGCACCTCTCCCTGAAAACCAGGAAGAAAAAGGAACCAGGCTTCACATGCCCACACATATGATGGATACGGCCACACGAGCTGGAGAATATAAGGAAAGTATTTGCAATGATTTCTGGAATAATTGGGGAGCTATTAATATGTTTTAGGGACTATTTAATGTGATTAATTTTAGCTTGCGAAAAAAAAAAAATATTGCCCGGAACCCCACTTTTAAGTTCATTTTTTCGGAACAAAAAAAGGGATTTATTTGCTCCAGGTGGTGGTGTACTGATTTTAAATAGATTCAGTATGAAGGAAGCATGCATTCATTTGCACACAATTCCATCTAGCTTTCCTAAGACCTGCTGTGTAGCACATTATTGAATTTTGTATTTTAGCATGCATACAAGACTTGTGTGGGATGAATATGCTGCTGTCATACTCAGGAGTTCCATACTCCTGCATACTACCTACTGCTTTGGATATGAGCTATAGGCAGGTTCAGGATATGAGCTATAGGCAGGTTCAGGATATGAGCCTGCAGGGGAGACCTATATGTGGAACAAATTGGACGTACTAAGAGTTGCTTTATGTTTAGAAAGCCTCCCAAGTGACTGTGCTTAAATATTCATTTCGTAAGTGTAATGGTTCAGCCTAAACATCATGGCGACACTCTGTACCACTCACCTGCAAGCCACTTCAACATAATCCACTGTCATTGTTTGGTTCTGCTTGCCATAGAGCTTCTTTTAATATGCGTAGGTGGTAGAAAGAGAGGGAAAGGAACGAGATGGAAACACAGGAAAGGCTTTATAGTGCTAGGACTAGGAGAAAGGAGTTAAATCCACCCAGACATACAAGTATTGGGGGCAGGCCTAGTCATAATGGTCATTTGCTTTACACATGTATTGCTGGAGGATTAAAGCAATTGACGGTTTCCATGACTACAATCTCCCAAGATACAATGCTGTTAAGACAATCATGAATAATCTGTTATTGTGCATAGGGCCGAGCTTTGTCAGATTTCATATACAAGTTATCTTTATTTGTTCTGCTGCTACATATATTTATCCCTCTCGTTGGTTATAGAAACAAGGATGACTATAATACTGTATTAACAGCTGAAGAAAATTAAAAATATATTACAACTAAGATTATATTATAGTCGTAACATTGCACGCAAAATGGGACAGACACTCGTCAAATAATTATATTTCTCAGTCATGACCAGATTTTTCACATCAGCGTCAATGAGCGCTATTACAATGTGATTGTCACTGCTGTATTTTTCATTTATTATCCATTTTTTTTATTAGGCTCACAAAGATTATCAAATACCCCCAGTACTGGTGGAGCACTTAGTTTTTGTAAATAAAGGCTGTGGGCCAGATTCTCATAGAATTTCGCTTGCGCATCGTAAGCCATTTACACTACGCCGCCGCATCGTACTAGAGCAAGTGCCGTATTCTCTAACCATTTGCTCCGTAGTTTGCGTTAGCTAAGCGAAAATGGCCCAGCTTAAGCCTGCGTAATTCAAATGGGGCGGCTTGTATTTAAATTAAGCTCGCCCCCGCGTCGAACGAATTGAGCATGCGCCGGCCGGGGAAAAAGCCCAGTGCGCATGCTCCAGCTCACGTCGGAAAGCGTCGTTGAAACCGACGTCAAAACTACGTGATCGTCACTTACGCAATGCCCTATTCGCGAACGAGTTAGTAAAACGACGTAAGCAAAGGAAAAAGCCGACGCTGACCCGACGCCATACTTGACATGGCATCCGACGGCATCCGACGGAACTTCGTAAGGTTACTCCTCATAGAAGCAGGGGTAACCTTACGCGGACAAAAACGACGTACGCGACGACGGGGCGGCGTAAAAGCGATCGGGAATCGGCGTACTAGCCTCATTTGCATATGCAAATGAAAAAACAACGTAAAGGCCACCTAGTGGCCGGAGTTGTGATTAGAACTACGATCCGCAAGTGTAATGGTATTACAGTTGTCGGATGTAGAAGCGTATCTATGCCAAAGTGATGCTAAGCATCACTCGCATCGGTCGTAGCGTCGCTGAGAATCTGGCCCTATGTATTTAAAAAGAAAAGAATCCCATGTGACCTAAAGGGGTTGTAAAGGTAATTTTTTTCCCCTAAATATCTTCCTTTACCTTAGTGCAGTCCTTCTTCACTTACCTCATCCTTCCATTTTGTTTTTAAATGTCCTTATTTTTTCTGAGAAATCCTCACTTCCTGTTCTTCTGTCTGTAACTACACACAGTAATGCAAGGCTTTCTCCCTGGTGTGGAGAAAGCCTCTTGAGGGGGGAGGGGGCGAGCAGGCTAGTCAGGACCTTCTCTTTTTTTCAGATAGAGAAAGGAGCTGTGTGTTAGTGGGCGTCCTGACACTCCTGCTCGCCCCCCCCTCAAGAGGCTTTCTCCACACCAGATAGAAAGCCTTACATTACTGTGTGTAGTTACAGACAGAAGAACAGGAAGTGAGGATTTCTCAGAAGAAATAACAACATTTAAAAGCAAAATGGAAGGATGAGGTAAGTGAAGGAGGACTGCACTAAGGTAAAGGAAGCTATTTGGGGAAATTTTTTCTTACCTTTACAACCCCTTTAAGACGGCATAAATGCTGAAACAGGATTAGGTTGTAAAGGTCTACTATGCAAAGAAATAGGTTGACATGATAATGAGATCTAATGAACCCCATACTTTGTGTAGCGAAATTGGCCCATCTGATTGGTGGGCTTCTGTAAACAGTTGGTTTAAATCTACACATGAGCTATGAGCTAATGTATTTATTATGAGAGGCAATGTCGATGATGTATAATGTATCAAGCTCCCAAATAATCAGACAATTTTCTTTCTAAACAATTGCTTTTTATGCATACATATTAATAAAAAGGTTATTTTAATCTCTACATGCAATCAAAGCATATGTTTGCCTAGAAAAATCCTGGTAATGGTCTTTGAATATACAGAATTTTCATGAGTGAATAAAGGGGTCCTACTGAATACAGTGCCCTACTCAGTTTCCCAAACTGTCGGTGTCAACCATGGTCACAATTAAATCTCATGTCTGTACAGGGGGTCCACGACTTGCGAACGGGCTAGGGACTGTAGGTTTGTTCTTAAGTCGAAAATGTTCGTAAGTCGAAACCGCATTCACAGAGCAGCAATTGCGTAATTTTCCGATGTTTTCCAATATTCCTCCGAATGGCCGCGCACGCGTAGAACGGGAGATACATAGTTTTTCGATGTTCCGTCGAATGTGCCTGCCGTCGCAAAAATGGCCGCGCATGTGCAGAGCGGCAAATACGTCACACACCGTTCTGTTCGTAAGTAGGAGTTGTTCGGAAGTTGGGCGTTCGTTAGTCGGGGAATCCCTGTACCAAACATTCATGGAAAGTGACACATTTGATAAAACACGGCTCAGTTTAGGCCACATTTAATAAAAAAGCAGTTATCACAAAAAACACACTATATGATTTTGTATGAGGCCTTTTTGTAAATGGTTATTGTGAACAGTAGAGTATAATGAAACAATACACATCCTCAAGTCTAGTTTTTGTTTGAAAACTGAACTTTCATACATCTCAAGCTCTCAACTCTACTTATGATACAAAGTCCAAAGGCTAAGACAATACAATACATCAAACCACCTCAAAGAAAGAGTCTTCTGATTTATATCACATTTAGTCTCTAACAAATTGTTATTTAATTCTGTGCAATAATTCCGTACAATTAATTCTGTGCATGTTGGTTTTTGGGTTGTGAAACCTTGTCAGGTGGAAATGTGAATGACATTAAAGGGGTGTTCCAGCCCTAAGTTGTGTTTATTAAAAGTCAGCAGCTACAAAAAGTGTAGCTGCTGGCTTTTAATAAACACTCACTTACCTGCTCCTGCGTTCCAGCGACGCGCCGACCGGGGCTCCGCTCCTCTGCCCCCCTCCCCGGCCGGCGTCTCCATCCTGACTGTGGGCACCCAGCCGTGACAGCCTTCGGCTTCACGGCCGGGCACCCACTGCGCATGCGCGAGCCGTACTGCGCATGCGTGCGCGGCGCGGCTCGCCGCTGATTGGAGAGGCGATCGCATGGGACCTGTCAGTGTCCCATGTGATCGCCTACAGGGAGGGGGCTGGTGTAGGCGATTAAGCTTAATCGCCTAACCAGCCCCTCGGCGGAAGCAGGAAGTGGGACAGGAAGTCCCACTCCTACTGAAGCCCCCACTCCCCCCCCAAACAAATTACATGCCAAATGTGGCATGTATGGGGGTGAGGAGTGGATTGAGAAAAGGTCATTTTTTTGGGTGGAACACCCCTTTAAGGATCATCAATAAAAACCTTTTACTGTGGTGCCACCAGGCTAAAATGAATGAGCATGAAGGAAACCCTGGTCAATAAATAGTTATGGCCATACAATCTGGAAGCTTAGTTAGCGATGTGGTCATTATAATTCTGCAGGACAGTACTATTCCGGCTCAGCTTTATTGTCATGCAAGGCTTGAAGGATAACAAGTGGTATTTCTTTCAGTTCTGAAGGGAAACCCATGTTTTGCAGCTGCCATCATATGAGGCCGCGTACACATGATCGGTCCAAACCGATGAAAACGGACTGAAGTTCAGTTTCATTGGTCCAAACCGACCGTGTGTATGGCCCATCAGTCTTTTGTCCTTCAGTCTAAAGTTTTAAAACTTGCTTTAAAATCGGACTGATGGACGCCTATCGATCGGTCAAAACTGATGGTTAGTACGCAAAAGCATCGGTTCAAAACCCGTGCTTGCTCAGAATCAAGTCGACTCATGCTTGGAAGCATTGAACTTCATTTTTCACTGCACGTCGTTGTGTTTTACGTCACTGTGTTAGACTCGATCGGTTTATGAACTGATGGTGTGTACGCACATCAGACCATCAGGCCGCTTCAGCGGTGAACCGATGAAAACGGTCCGTCGGACCATTCTCATCGGATGGACCGGCCTGAGGCCGCGTACACACGGCAGAGAACCTCGACGGGCAGAACACATCGTTCCGCCCGTCGAGGTTCTCGCCCGGCCGTCGAAATCGGCGACCCGCCCGTCGGGAATGGCAACCAGCCATTCATCCCGACGGGCCGTCGAGCAAATAGAGAGCCTGCTCTCTATTCGCTCGATGGGATTCCCGACGGGCGGGGCGTACACACGGCCGAGGTTCTCGCTGGAATGCAGCTCCCAGCGAGGTTCTCGCTGGTTTCTAGCGAGAACCTCGGTCGTGTGTACGCCGCCTAAGAGTTCCATACCTGTGATTTCATTATCTGCATCGTGTCTGAATTTCAGCTATATTACTGTAGTGATGTAATAATATGAACAGCTTGGAATGCAAACAAAAGCTGACAGGCAGATGTGAGCAACAACAGTCTGTCTTACAACATAGCATATGTGTTGGAAAATGTAGGACTTTTTCATTAGCATTTTGTGCTGTTATATTAATATAAGTCTCTGTAAACTTTCAGTCTCTCTAAGTGAAGCATTGTTTGTATCCTCACAGTGATTACAGATGGCTCCCTGGACAGACCATCTCTCACCGATGACATGGGAAGTGATGAGGACCTCTATGAAGATTTACATGTTTCCAGCCACCGTTATGGCGGAGGGGGAGAGCAGCTGGCAATAAACGAGGTACTTAAATTACACACCTCTCAGCTCTGCCATGTTTTTGTTTTTTTTCTGTACAGTCTGAGATGCTCGGAGACACTTGTAACACTCGGAACCGAGTGACTCTGAGCATCTCCAGGCATCTCTGAGTGGTCTCTAAGCGTCTCTGAGCATCTCCAGGTGTCTATGTGCTACTGCACACCCCAGAGGCTTGAATGCTGCTCATCTTGCGAGACAACGCTCGCAAATCGGGTCAGGATTTAAAAGAAAAAAATAGCTCATATTGCGAAACGCTCATAAACCGCGTTACTTGCAATCCGAGGTATTACTGTATAGCACGTACAGTTGCAACACAAGTTATGTTGTAGTGAAATGTTATTAAAATGTACCTTTCTTTTTCAATCTGCAGGGCTGTAATCTTATGTAAAATGCATTGCAATATGGTCACCTGGATGCATTCTGCACACAGATAGTGTACAGAATGCCTGCCAGAAATGTAATTTCCTGCTTGTGTGATTGGCTCACTGATTTTTCCAGAAGTCAGCCCTAAGATACAAACATCTAAAAGGGTCTCCATCCATTTTAGATGTTTGTATCTAAAGGCTGACTTCTGGGAAAATCAGTAAGCCAATCACACAAGCAGGAAACAACATTTCTGAGGGGGCGTTCTGTACACCCTTTAACAGGCTTTTCTAAAGCCTCATACACACGAGCGTAGGACTTTTGTCCAAAAGGCATTAGCCATGAACTTGTCTTGCATATAAACGGCACACAACTGTCGGCCAACAAACACAAACGTAGTTACGTACTACGTGATTTTTCAGCTCTTTAGCGCCACCCTTTGGGCACCTTCTGCTAATGTTATGTTATGGTAAGCATTGCTTCTGAGCATGCATGTTTGAACTTTGGACTTTTGTCTGACGGACTTGTGTACACACACGATTGGAAAATCCGACAACACACAACTGTTGGCGGAAAATTTGAAAGCATGCTATCCAACATTTGTCCGCGGAAAATACGTCAACAATTGTCCAATGGAGCATACAAACGGTCGGATTTTTCAACAAGAGCCTGTCATCACACATCTCCTGTTGGAAAATCTGATCATGTGTTTGAGGCTTTAGAAGTGTGGTCAGAGTGCAGAACACATAGGGGTTAAATTACTAAAACTGGAGTACTCAGAATCTGATGCAGCTGTGTATGTGTAACCAATCAGCTTGTTCAATTAAGCTTCGACAATAAAACCTGGAAGCTGATTGGTTGCTATGCAGAGCCGCACCAGATTTTACACTCTCCAATTGCAGAAAATAACCCCCAGTGTCACATGCAGAGTAGTAGCAGGCAGGTCTAGCATTTGGTTACATGGTATCCTGTGCAGACTTGTAGTCTGTTGCTCCCCCTAGTGAAAAAAACAATCTGTTACAAGCTACAGAACCACTTCCACTGAGGATGACATCAAGAAAAGTGTCCTCATGAAATTTCCCACACTCTTGCCTGACATTGCAACCAGGCCCGTCGCTACAGGACAGGCAAAACAAACAATTGCTTGGGGCCCCGAGCTGGGCTTGGGCCCCCAACTTCCCCTTCCCTGGCTGTAGCGTGGCCAAGCTCCTCTTCCTTTCTCCGGCAGTCCTGTCAGTCTGGCAGGGTACCGTGCGTGGTACAGTTTCCTGTTCCCGGTCGGACTGACAAGAAGTGCACACTGAGTGCTCACTTGCTTTCAGTCCGACCAGGAAACTGAATCTCCTGTACCGCGCGGGCACTATCTGATAAGGAACTGGGGAGCCATAATGATAGAACACCGAACTGACAGGAGGAAGAGGAGCTCGGCCACGCTACAGTGGCAGCCTACAGGGAAGAAGGGGAGGTGAGAATAGAAAAACATAGGGACTAGGTAGGGGGGGGGGGAGTAAGAACATGGGTGTAAAAAATGTGTGTAGCGCTAATGTAGGCTTTGCATGCTTGGGGGCCCCCATTTTTGCTTTTTGCTTGGGGCCCCCAAATTCCTTCAAACGACCCTGACTGCAGCATACATGCCCAATGCTGAGACTCCATCACTCTGCCAGAGGGGAAGACTTTTGGATGTGGATCCAAAACTTTGAAAATTCTTTTACATAGCAGGGATGAGAAGGAGAGGGAGTAGGAAAGCAAGTGCTGCAAATGAAAAGCAATACTAGAATTATGCCTACTGAATGTTAAATTTTAATAAATGTTTTAAAGAAATAAAAATGCTTCTAGTGCCTGCCAAAGGACGGTGCTATTTGCATCTGCCAGGCTGTACATAGTTAAAGTTGGCTATATGAATGGCATCCTTGGAATAAAAAAAAAAGCCGTACTGAGAATATAGACACTTAGCTTCAGGGATTGAGATAAGCTGTGTACTGAGTGGGAAGGATGCGATGAATGGGCCAAGAGCCCAAAGGGGATTTACACTCAGGAGCCGCAGCCCCTGTTCCTAAACCATGAATGCTGACAGTGGCATAGCTATAGCCAACTCAGCTGCTATTGGGCCAACTGGTGGGAAAAGGAGCCCACTAAGGGGGTTGTCTGAAATCTCTATTCCAGAACATTTGACATCGGATACACAGAATCATGCTGTTGCTGGTCACATATCACCTTCGCATCCCACCTATCTGTGGATAAATTGAATGCCTTCAGAGCTTCTGAAACTATTGACACTTCCCACTGAAACCACCGATTGTGAAAGGGAATTCCACATCCGTACTGCTCTGACAGTAAAGAACCCTCTATGTAGTTTAACGTTAAATCTCTTCTCTTTCAATTCCATTGAGTGGACACATTACTTCTAAAGCTCCCTGAAACTGAATAGTTTTCTCCCTATGCTAGAATCATCTAGAGGTACAGTGGAACCTTGGTGTGACGGTCGTCGAACATATCTCCGTCAAGCCTTCCCTTCTTCTCCCATAAAAGAAATCACACCAATATTCCCCGACTAGGAATATCCCTGGAATCGCTGAATAATCCACACATGAGCCATGGCTTAATGCTGAATGTAACAGGACACACTTTAATGGCAAAACTCTGCAGATTTATATACACAGTTTACAAGCTTGTCATCAATCAAAGAACAATGAAAACTCCACCCCCTTTTCCACACACTGGGGGTTTCCATACAGAGGCATTTCGGCACCGCAAAGCTTGACACATCACATTCTTTTGAATTGAATTAACCTTTAGAATACACAATTACAGATCTAAAAGACATTTAGTAATTATCTCCCAGAGAGAGAAGCCCCCAGGGGGTCAATCAATGTACACAATAGCCAGCCACAGAACAATGGAACTGTCTGGAGACCAGAGACAGGGCAGAAGACATTTACACCTGATAATAGAAAGGCTTTAGATAGGGTTATCACACAATGGACAATAAGTATCACTTATGAGTCTGTTGACCTGGCTGGGGTTCAGAATAAAATCTGTAATACATGAATTAGGATTTCATGTAGAAACACTTCAGTATTTCATGGTCCATGACATTACTCCCCCTGGGAAATAGTTCAACATCCGCAGTGGGACCCAAACGGGTCACTCGAGGATGTTGGGCAAGTAGTCTTAATGTTCCAGGACTGTCTGCCAGGATAACCCATCCGCCTTCCTGCTTTGAGGCCCTGGCCCATAATCGGACGGCAAGAGGCTCACATTCAGTCCTCTCCAAAAGCCCCTGTCCCGGCTAGGCCTGTCACACATCTCCCCTTTTGGCAGGGGACTAACCCAGTAGGAGACACCAGATGGGTTGTCTCTGAATTTAGTCAGTAGTTCCAGTCCCCCAAGGCCGGTATCCATACAGTACCCCAAATCACTTGCTCCAAACCGAGCATTACTCACCCCGCCATCCTCTGCCTCTCTCAGGGAACACGTCTGCCACTGGGGAGAGGCCTGGACTAGCCCTTCTCCCTGGAGTCCTTTCAGCCGCTGGAGAGATGACAGGGTGGCTGGGCTCAGTCCATCATGCTGTTGGGGATCTGGGCCAACTGGCCACCATTTATGGGGTATACCAGTGGAGACTGAAGTCCCATCCACTGATGTGAGGTGAAAATCCCCCAGTGCTTGCAAAGCAAAGCCGACATCCTCCTGTTTCAGTCCTGTACCATTTTCTGGGGTTGTGCCAGTGGAGACTGAAGTCCCATCCACTACCCCAGGAACCCCTTCTTCTGTTAGGTGAAAGCAGAGGCCCGGGGCACTCTGCTCTGTTGCCAGCTCTTCCGCTGGATTGCTGTGAGTGGAGACCACAGTCCCATCCACCGATATCCACTCAAGCTGTAGTGGGGTGCAGCCGCCAGTAGCATCCTGTCCTGCTGCCAGTGATTCCGCTGGGAGTAAGAGCTTTACCACCTCAGCTGGTTGCTGGGGAGGGGGGCCAACCGCCCCGGCTCCCTGGAACTCCACAGTTGGTCCCAGTGCTGGGCAGAGATGGCTGGCAATCTGCCCTGTTGCCAGCACTTCTGCTGGGGGTGCATAATCCAGAACATCCTCTGAACAGTCCATACATTCTGTAATCTGTGGCTGGGGAGTGATCGCCATCTTCTCACCCTGAGCCTCTGAAACTGCCACAGGGGTGGGGCAGAGGTCTTGAACCCTCTGTCCGGTGACCAGCGCTTCAGCTGGGGAAGTTCCTTGTAACTCCACAAATACTGCTCTTGGTGCTGGGCAGAGCACAGTGAAGTTTGGCCCTGATACCAGCTCTTCTGCTGGAGGCCCATCAGGTTGTTTGTCCTCAGCAGAAAGATCTATTAAATCCCCGGTCTCTGGTGTCTGGGGATAGAGGTTCACCATCTCCTGTCCATGGAACCCAGAAAATGCTATAGGTACTGAGCAGAGGTTAGCAGAGCTCGGCCCTGCGGTCAGAACTTTAGCTTTGGGAATGGCAATCTCTAGATTTTCCACTGCCGATTCACTGGCATACTGCTGGACAGGCACATTCCTCCCTTCAGGATCATCCCATGCAGAAACGGGATCATCCAGGTCAGTCGGCACTTGCTGCATCCGCCATATAACCTCCTGGTCCATAGCTGCAGGGGCAGGTTGGAAAAGCACACTGTTACCCTGCCACATGGACGATTCTTCAGCCAGGATTTCAGCATTGTCCACTGGTATTTCCTGATAGTCCCAGGCAAAGGTAGCCCGGTCCTGGTGCTGAGCAGAGTCTAGCAGCTGTTTGTAGGCGATCTCCAGGTCCCATTCCCGAGCGGCCAGAAATTCCAAATCTTCCTGTAGCCAGTGCGCTTCCGAGATATTCAATTTTTTCTCTCTGTGCTCCATTATGTCCTCCAAGCGCCACTCCCGATCATCCCCAAAGTCGGGATCACTGGACATCCTCCAATATAACAATCCCAGGCCATCATAGTCATAGCCTTCTGTGGGGCTGTCATCCGCTGACCATGGGCACTCTTGGGCTACATACCACCGGAGGGCTCTGTAGCTCTCATCCAGCTGCATCTCTGCCCGGAGCAGCCTGCTTAATTCTGCTATCCACTCCTGCTTCGGTTGTTCCCCCAACAACGGCAGTCGTACGTCATACTGCGGCCAGTACCTTGCATAGATGTAGGGCAGGACTTCTCTTTGGTGTTGCTGCTCCAGAGCTAGCGCTTCCTTCCAGAGTTGGCACCGAATCACATCTGCCCATCCCAGCAGGACCTCCTCTGATTCTGGTCCTGTGTGCTGTATCCGCATCTCTTATAACCTTCTTCTGAATTCCTCTTCCATGGTTACTGGTATCTGCACCTCTCCTCGTCTTTCATTTGGTGCTGCTTCTTTAGGCGTTGTCACCGATCGTCGTATTTCTGCAATTCTCAGCTCATGTTGCCGCTCTCGTTCTTTCTCATCAAAAGCTTCAAAAGCGCTAAACGGAATCTTCCTTGTGTCTGCTGTGCTGTACTCACTGTTTGGAGAATGTGCGGCTGCTTGTTGGACTGCTGCCAGTTTTAACTGTAGCTCTGCGTCTCTTATTTGTTTAGCCTCCTCCGCTAACAGGGTCATCACTTTCAGCACCACATCCGCCGTTGGGTTCGGACCGAACCATGCTAATTTCTCTCTTATTAGCTTGTTGGCTGGTGATTCCTCATCCTGAATCACTGGTGTCCCCATCTCTTGTACTGCAGGCCTTGCTGCAACCGAGTTCTCCTGGTCTAGCTCCATTTATTCTGCTATGATGACACGCTCGGTTTTGCTGCTAGCAATCCTTCCACAAACTTCCAGTAGTCCTTTCCGTGTATTTCTTTTAAGCCGGGTGTATCAGTCTTCCATTCACTGTTCCCAGTGTCTGCTTGGAATCCTGGTGTAAAGGAAAGTAGTAGGGAAAATCCCGCTGCTGCCAACCAGTGTGACGGTCGTCGAACATATCTCCGTCAAGCCTTCCCTTCTTCTCCCATAAAAGAAATCACCCCAATATTCCCCGACTAAGAATATCCCTGGAATCGCTGAATAATCCACGCCATGGCTTAATGCTGAATGTAACAGGACACACTTTAATGGCAAAACTCTGCAGATTTATATACACAGTTTACAAGCTTGTCATCAATCAAAGAACAATGAAATCTCCACCCCCTTTTCCACACACTGGGGGTTTCCATACAGAGGCATTTCGGCACCGCAAAGCTTGACACATCACATTCTTTTGAATTGAATTAACCTTTAGAATACACAATTACAGATCTAAAAGACATTTAGTAATTATCTCCCAGAGAGAGAAGCCCCCAGGGGGTCAATCAATGTACACAATAGCCAGCCACAGAACAATGGAACTGTCTGGAGACCAGAGACAGGGCAGAAGACATTTACACCTGATAATAGAAAGGCTTTAGATAGGGTTATCACACAATTGACAATAAGTATCACTTATGAGTCTGTTGACCTGGCTGGGGTTCAGAATAAAATCTGTAATACATGAATTAGGATTTCATGTAGAAACACTTCAGTATTTCATGGTCCATGACACTTGGTTTATGAATAACGGGGTTAACAAACGTTTTGAAAGACGAGCAACTTTAAAAAAAAAATCCTGACTCGGTTTCCGAGTGTTGTCCCGCAACTCGAGCAGAATTCAAGCCTCTGCGGTGTGTAGTACTGCATTTGGCCAGAGGTGCGGGGGCACCAGTGATACTTGGAACGGTTCGGAGCCATTCAGAAATACTAGGAATCACTCAGAAATACTGGGAAACACTTGGAAATACTCAGTTCCAGAGTGTTTCCGAGTCTTTCCAAGGGTTTCCAAGTTCAGCTGAGCTGTCTCAGAGTGTTTACGAGTCTCTCTGGTGCCCCCCACCTCTGGCCACATGCGGTATTGCATGCAATAGAAGTAAATGCAGAACAAATTATCTTAATTTCCATTGCTTTCTATGGGGAAACTCGCATTGATATGCGAGTGCTTTGGGGATTACAAGCATTCTCCTGGAACAGATTATGCTCGTATTCCAAGGTTCCACTGTATTTAAAATGATTTATAATTCTCTGCATTAAGGTAGCTAGCACTGCTTCCCCCCACCAGCTCCTAAACAGTCCTCTCACAATCCAGCGCAATCCTGGCTGCAGCAGCTCTGCTCTTTCTTACTGGTCTTACAGGAGACTCTGAAAGCAGCGAGAGCCATAGACTGGGGGCATGGCCAAGCCACACTGTGTGTGTCTATGTACGCATTTAGCTTGGCTCTGGAGTGTGCCCACACAGATGCCCCCTCAGCACAAAGCTTGCTGAGGGGGCAGTCATATAAAGGTGGAGCGGAACGGATATTTAAAGTCATCCTGTTCCTGTTTTATCAGGTTCTGTGTTTAAATGCTTGAAGCCCAGTGTGACCTTATAAGAATGGTGACTTTTTGGTGAATTAATTGTGTGATTTGGTAGCTGTTCAATTAATTAGGGATATTATTTCAGTTGATGTGGGGTAGTTGTAGCATTTGCACTGTGAGACATAAGGGTATTAGCAGTTTTGTAATCTTTTTTGTAAGAATAGGATGATAATTGATAGTAAATGGGTCATGTGGCGAATTAACTACGTACATTATATTGAGTGTTCAGTGAGCTGCGTTGTTTGAACTGCTTTGTATAGACCTCCCCATGGGAAGCTCTTATCAGAGCTGTTCTAAGTGGTACCAAGACCGGGGAATTAGAACTTTGAAGCTGGCCTGGGAACACCCAGGAATCCCCAAGGAGGAGCTGAGTCATTGGCTGGGCCCAGCTGTGCCAAGGGAAGTCTGGCAGCTCTGCCCAGCATGCCTCCCTCACCAACCACATTAGGATAGGCAGATTGGAAAAGGTGATTGTGACGATGACGTATTGGCACACTCTTTTGTTTCTTCACAGTTAATGATGTAATTAGCTATTAGTTGTAGCATACCATATTTATGTGTCAGAAACAAATTATTGTATTATTTAAAAAAGGTAGTGCAATGGTAATGTTTATATACAACGTGCAAAAACCTGGTTCAACCAATGAAAATTCATGTGACTAAAGTATATTAAATTCTGTTCTGTATTTTTCCTTTGCACACCATCATCACTATTCATATGTATGCTGCCAATAGCAGCTAATCAAAAGTTTTGATTCAAAACATAAAAACTTTAATGGAACTTCTTGTGGACCAGTGTGCATCATTGGTACGTCCTCCAGGAACTGAACTCCTAGGCCCGGATTCAGGAACGTTTTACGCCGGCGTATCTATAGATACGTCATCGCAAGTACAAATGTGCGCCGTCGTATTGCTATGCCGATTCGCGAAGCTAGATACGCCGTAAAACAAGGCTTTAGTCGCCCGACGTAACTTGCCTACGCCGGCGTATCGTGGGCGCATAGTTACGCTGGACGCATTCGGCGTTCCCATTATAAATATGCAAATGAGTAAGATTTGCGATTTAAGAACGTAGATGCGCCCGGCCACTTCATATACGCGATTTGCGTAAAGCTTATGTCCGGCGTAAAGTTACCCCTGCTAAAGCAGGCGCAGCTAATGTAAAGGTATGGGCCAGGGAACGACGCCGTCGAATTTTACACCGCGTACGCCGTTTACGTAGAACGAGAATAGGGCTGTGCGTAAGTGACGATCATGTCGTAGGCATTGCGCCGATGTCTCTTAGGGAGTATATGCGACGTGATTCTGAGCATGCGCACGCTTTTTCAGTTCGACCAGCCATTCATTAGCATGGGGTCACGCTTAATTTAAATAGATGACGCCCACCTCCTTCCTACTTTGAATTACGCAGGCTTACGCCGGCTAATTTACGCTACACCGCCGCAACCTATGGAGCAAGTGCTTTGTGAATACTGTACTTGCCTCTCTAAGTTGTGGCGGTGTAGCGTAAAGAAGATACGCTACGCCCGCACAAATATACGCCTCTCTACGTGAATCAGGGCCCTAGTCATGAATTGTCTTGTGATCACTGATCACGCTGTAATTAGACACAGGAGATGACAGGCAAAAGATACAGAGCCAGCGGGAGTGACTCTGTACCATATGATTGCTTTGACCAATCACAACATCACAGAATGTAAACACAGGCTGCAACCAGCAGTCATGTGTCACATACTGGCCAGTGATTAGGGAGCTTTTTTTTTTGTGACAGAAGACCACAAGCTGGCACTAGTGCAATCTAGTAATAGTGCAAATAATAATAAAATAATCCCTTGTAATGTCATCCACCCCTCCAAAGTATATGTCAGCCCCAACCTGTCTTTGATCTGACCTGTATATGAACCCCTCACTGCTCTTATCCTGCACAACTGTACATCAATCCTTCATCTCCATATTCCCATATTCCCTTTGTGTATGGTCTATACATTTAACCACTTAACAAACTGGAAGATTTTCCGCCTTTAATGACCAGGCCATTTTTTGCGATACAGCACTTTGTCGCTTTAACTGACAATTGTGCGGACATTGATTGGTTTGAGCAAAAGTTATAGCGTCTACAAAATAGGGGATATGGTATTTTTATTATTATTTTTTTTACTAGCAATTGCTGCGATTTGTGATTTTTAGCGGGACTGTGACATTGCAGTGGACAGATCGAACACTTTTGACACTTTTTTGGGACCAATGACCTATATACATCAATCAGTTCTATAAAAATGCACTGATTACTGTAAAAATGACACTGGCAGGGAAGGGAGCTAACACTAGTAGGCGATCAAGGGGTTAAGTGTGTTCACTGAGAGATGTTTCTAACTGTGGGGGAATGGGAGTGACTAGAGGAGGAGACAGGTCGTTGTTCCTAATCACTAGGAACAGCAGATCTCTCTCTTCTCTCCTGTCAGAATGGGGATCTGTCTGTTTACATTGACAGATCCCCATTACTGGCTTTCATTCCCGTGATCGCGGGTGGCTGTTGGCCACGTACATCGGGGCCCTCGCTAAGCAGAAACACAGATCTCTGTCTTCCTCCAGTCACAGCATTCCCCCACAGATAGAAAGTACTCCCTAGGAGCACGCTTAACCCTTTGATCGCCCGTGATGTTAACCCCTTTCCTACTAGTTTAATTCATACAATGACAGTGCTTTTTATTTAGCACTGATCACTGTATGGGTCTTACCGGTCCCAAAAAAGTGTCAATTAGTGTCAATTTGTCCGCTGCAATGTCACAATCCCGCTAAAAATTGCTGATTGCCGCCATTACTAGTAAAAACAATAAAAAAATACCAAAAATATGTAGCAGAATACATATTGGCCGAAATTGATGAAGAAATTGGATGCGTCGCCCCACCCTCAGTTATTTAAGAGCTGTCAGACGGGTCACACGTCATTCGGCGAGCGCTTCTTATGGAGGCTGTATCGATCATGGCAGCAGGTCATCGAAGCATTACAGCGCTAGAATTTATTTTTATTTTTTAGTAAAGGACTTGTCCCAAGCTGTGTGTGTGTGTTTTTTTAATGAAATAGTAGGGGTACAATGTACCCCGTTATCAATTCACATGGGGGCGCCGGCATCTGGGGGTCCCCTTTGTTAAAGCGGGCTTCCAGATTCCAATAGGCCCCCCACCCGCAGACCCCCACAACCACCGGGCAAGGGTTGTGGGGATGAGGTCCTTGTCCCCTTTTTGAGGGCATGTGGTCTGGTATGGTTCAGTAGGGGGGCGCTCTCTCGTCCCCCCCTCTTTTTCTGTGGCCTGCCAGGTTGCATGCTCGGATAAGGGTTTGGTATGGATTTTTGGGGGGAACCCCACATCATTTTTTTTATAATTTTGGCGCAGGGTTCCTCTTAAAATCCATACCAGACCTGAAGTGTCTGGTATGGATTTTGAGGGGGACCCCTACACCATTTAAAAAAAAAATGGCGCAGGGTTCCCCTTAACCACTTAAGGACCGGACCAATATGCTGCTAAATAACCCAAGGGGTTTTTACAATTCGGCACTGCGTCGCTTTAACAGACAATTGCGCGGTCGTACGAAGTGGCTTCCAAACAAAATTCACGTCCTTTTCTTCCCACAAATAGAGCTTTCTTTTGATTGTATTTGATCGCCTCTGCGATTTTTCTTTTTTGCGCTATATACAAAAATAGAGCGACATTTTTGAAAAAAAAACAATATTTTTTACTTTTTGTTATAAGTAAAATCAAATAAACGAAATTTTAGTCAAACATTTAGGCCAAAATTGATTTAGCCACATGTCTTTAGTAAAAAAATCACAATAAAAAAAAAAAGCTACCTAGCGGGAACAGCGACACTAATACAGCGATCAGAAAAATGATCGCTTAGTGACGCTGGCAATAGGGAGTGAAAGGGTTAACTAGGGCGGTGATCAAGGGGTTAAAACTTTATTAGGGGGGGGTACGGGGGCTACCCTGAACCTAACACTAACTGCCTGTCACAGAATGCAGTAATCATTCATATATGATCACTGCATTCAGTGACACTGTGACAGGGGGAGGGGGGGGGTGATCGCAAGGGGTTAAGTGTGCCTGTGTGTCCTGGTGTCAGTGTAGTGTTGTGCAGACTTACTATGTGATGTGATCTCTCCTCAGTGGCGGTTGAAAAAAACACCGAGAGCAGAGATCACATCACTTCCTCCTGTGTTTACACAGGAGGAGGAAATGACACTGCAGGCGAGCGCGCGCATTGGCTGGGAGCGATCCGGAGGGGGCGGACAAAAACGAACCGCCGCCTCCTCAGCACGGATCGCTCCTACAGCAAACCGGACCGCCGTATGTACCGGGGGGGGGGGTCCCGATCGGACCCCCGACCCAGGTCAAGGCAGCCACGTACAGGTACGTTGATGTGCCTGTCCGTGCCATGCTGCCGACGTAAATGTACATGCGGTGGTCCTTAAGGAGTTAATATCCATAGCAGGCCAGCAGGGCCTGATATGTAATTTCACAGATTTTTTTTTATTATTTTGATTCGGGGTTCCCCTTAATATTCATACCAGACCCAAAGGGCCTGGTAATGGACTGGGGGGGAGACCCATGTCGTTTATTGCAAAAAATATTTTTTTTTATCTGTATTACCGGTACCCGACACAGACATGCGCTACTTTACAGACATGCTATAGAGACCCCCCAGGTACAAAATTTAAAGGAATATTTCACTTTTATTGCTTCACTTTAAGCATTATTAAAATCACTGCTCCCGAATAAACGGACATTTTTAAAACTTTTTTTGCATTGATACATGTCCCATGGGGCAGGACCCAGCTCCCCAAACACTTTTTATGACAATAACTTGCATATTAACCTTTAAAATTAGCAATTTTTCATGTTCGTGTCCCATAGACTTTAACCACTTAAGACCCGGACCTTTAGGCAGCTAAAGGACCCGGCCAGGTTTTGCGATTCGGCACTGCTTCTCTTTAACAGACAATTGCGACATGGCTCCCAAACAAAATTGGCGTCCTTTTTTTCCCACAAATAGAGCTTTCTTTTGGTGGTATTTGATCACCTCTGCGATCTTTATTTTTTGCGCTATAAACAAAAATAGAGCGACAATTTTGAAAAAAATTCAATATTTTTTACTTTTTGCTATAATAAATATCCCCCAAAAATATATAGAAAAATATATTTTTTCCTCAGTTTAGGCCGATACTTATTCTATCTATTTTTGGTAAAAAAAAAAAAAAAACGCAATAAGTGTTTATTGGTTGGTTTGCGCAAAATTTATATCGTTTACAAAATAGGGGATAGTTTTATTGCATTTTTATAAAAAAAATGTTTTTACTACTAATGGCGGTGATCAGCGATTTTTTTCGTGACTGCGACATTATGGCGGACACTTCGGACAATTTTGACACATTTTTGGCACCATTGTCATTTTCACAGCAAAAAATGCATTTAGAATGCATTGTTTATTTTGAAAATGGCAATTGCAGTTTGGGAGTTAACCACTAGGGGGCGTTGAAGGGGTTATGTGTGACCTAATATGTGTTTACAACTGTAGGGGTGTGTGGCTGTATGTGTGACGTCATCGATTGTGTATCCCTATAAATGGGATCACACGATCGATGTCGCCACCACAGTGAAGAACGGGGAAGCTGTGTTTACACACAGCTCTCCCCGTTCTTCAGCTCCGGGGACTGATCACGGGACTCCAGCGGCGATCGGGTCTGCGGGTCGTGCATGTGCCCAGCCGTGCCATTCTGCCGACGTAAATGTGCAGGAGGCGGTCCTTAAGTGGTTAAAGGTGTTTGCGTGTTCGAACAAATTTTTTGCCTGTTCGCATGTACTGCTGCAAAAAGGAATTGGGGGTGTTCGCTTCATCCCTACCACCAAAAGAAAGCTCTATTTATGGGAAAAAAAGGCATACATTTTGTTTTGGTACAGTGTCGCATGTCTGCGCAATTGTCAGTTAGAGCCCTTTCACACTGCCAGAGCCTGAAAAAAGCTGGTAAAGCGACACTAGCGGCGCTTTACCGGTGTTTTTCGAGTGCTAGCGGGGCGCTTTTATCCCCTGCTAATGGCCGAATAAAGGGTTAAAAGTGCCCACAAAAAGCCGCTGCCAAGGCGCTTTGCAGGCGATTCCTATTGATTTCAATGGGAAGGGGTGCTTTAGGAGTGGTGTATTCACCGCTCCTAAAGCCGGGGTTAAAAGCGCCCTGATAGCAGCTGAAAAGTGACGGAAAAGCACCGCTCTGCAGCTCAGCGACCCCAGTGTCATGTCATGGCCTAGTCATGAAGGGGGGTGAAAACTTCCGGTGCTAAAGTGGTTAAACAATAACAAAGTCAACCCCACAGGTACAAGAGTAAAACAAAAAAACACACAAATAAGCGCTTGCGACAGGTGAGGGGAAGTTCTTGTTGAAAAAAATGTCGGTACTTGTGACAGGAGCTGCAGCCCTTTATATAATGTGCCCCCAGGTGTTCCAGAATCTTCCGCCACACCTGATTGGGCAGCTTTACCTGTGCCCAAAGGTGTGGAGAAAATTCAAAAGGCCAGTACACCTCAAATAGTAACTTATGTAAAATGTATAAAATGTATGTGTGCGATGAGAAATTGAGTGTGGGGGGGGGGGTCAGCCACGCACCCCTTAATACCGCGTACACGTGATCGGACATTCCGTGGATTTTTTTTCTGACTGGAATGTTGGCTCAAACTTGTCTTGCATACACATGGTCGCACAAATGTTGTCGGAAATTCTGAACGTCAAGAACGCGGTGACGTACAACACTACGACGAGCTGAGAAAAATAAAATTCAATGATTCCGAGCATGCGTCAAATAGATTCCAAGCATGGGTAGGATTTTTGTGCATCAGAATTGGCTACAGACGAGCCGAGAAAAATTAAGTTCAATGATTCCGAGCATGTGTCAAAATGATTCCCAGCATGGGTAGAATGCTTGTGCGTCGGAATTGGCTACAGACTATCAGAATTTCTGACAAGAACTTTTGTTGTCGGAGAAATTGAGAACCAGCTCTTAATCATTTGTTGTTGGAAATTCCGACAGCAAATGTCTGATGGAGCCTACACGCGGTCGGAACATCCGACCAAAAGCTTGAATCGAACATTGGTTGACGGAAATTCCAACTGTGTGTACGTGGCATAAGCGTGACCAAATATTGGTCCCAAATTAAACATTTTGGTACAGAGAAATTGCCAAATAATATATAAAATAAAATAAAATAATAATAAAATAATAATCGCAGCTCTGGAAAATTAAACATGCGGGTCCTGAAATGATAAAAAAAGAAAAAGAAAAACCTTGTTATACCTAATTAAAGGGAGTATCTGATTTTTACAAAGCAACACGTCTTTAAGACCCTTGCCATTGAGACTACAGTATATCTTGTGTTGTTTACTCTAAAATCTCACAAAACTGTATCTGCCTTTTGCTTGTAAGGCTTGCTGGAACATGTAGTTCCACAACAGATGGCTGCCTAAGCTTAGTAACAGCACTAGCTGTCACCAGTAGAGCTGAGTTGGAGAAATAGGCTCCTCTAATTGAATGGCTTACAGCCTGCACACATTAATCCCGGTCTCTTGATTTGTGTGCCAAAGCACATAAGGTGCCGGCTAAATCAGTCCTATAGCTTTCTGCTATTTTTTATTTTATTTTTTATGAATTTTATACTATAAGAAAAAAATGTTCTGGAGCCATTTGTAATCTGTTTCAGTATGTCGGCGTACACCTTTCTTTCTTAACCCCTTTTAAACGGATGCGTTTCCTAGATACCATAGTCTGCAGTCAGCTGATTGGCTATAGAGAAAGCCAGTAACTCCCTGCCGACCACTGCTCCACAATGTAAGGCTTTTCTGGTAGAGGGATTTCTATACCTCCATTATCCTACTAAGACTGGGAAACATCTATGCTGCTTCTATTAGACTGCAGATGACTTGCTGCAGAGAGGGGATGGAATTCTCTGGGATGATTTGCTGAATCCTGAGAAGAAAAAAAAAGAGTAATCATTTGTGCCGCACGCACAGCCCTTCACAGAAGACTATGCGGAATAAATAGATCTACCACCTCTGACAGCTGCACAGCCCCATCCTTTTGTTTGCGGCCAGAAGCCGTTAGGATCTGCACTATTTGCTTGTCTCAGGCCGAGCTATGGCAAGGGACCGAGCCAGAAAAAAATGGAGCACCCTTCACGCCATCCTTCGCTGCAACATGAACCCCGAAACCCAACGCATCGTGGTCTTTGTCATCCTGCTCTTTCTCATTTTTATTAACGTTGTGCTCATGTTTCTCCTGGCCTTCTTCTGAGTCAGCCCTGGACTATCTCTCTCCGGAAGCCAGCATCCGATCAGCAGGTCAGCTTGCCATTGTCTGTCACCAGGTCTCCTGGTCACCTTGACGATGCGTCTGGTACCAAATAATCGCAGGCGACACTTGTGCCTTGAAGACATGCCATTCACAAGATGGAGAGACTTCATTACATAACTGCTGGCGCTGCCTTTGTTCCTGCACAATACAATAGTGTTTTATTTTTATTTTTTTCCTTTTACATTTACATGCTTGTATTATTATTTATTTTTTTGTAAAAAGGCGGTTTTTGGAAATAAACAAAAAAAAAAAAAACAAAAAAAAAAAAAACAACAGGTACATACAAAGAGATGTTCACAGATGTTGGCCTTGGAAAGACAAATGTTCCTTATCCAGGACATTGTGCGTGTGTGTTATGGAGCGTCAGCCATAGATCCTCTTCAGGTATTCCAAGAGTATGGAGGACGGGAGACGGTACCTAACAAGAACTGTACTACTCTCATCCTCGTTGGGTTCCGGCATTTTTGTAACTGTGAAACCTAATCATATGCTGGTTCATTACTGCACAGTGACAGATGCCTCAGAGAACCACAAGGCAAATTCCTCCTCAGCTAGCATTGATTCCATGCCGTCTTCTTTGGCTGCCATGCACAGGACAGATCTACCATTTATTTCCTTTAATTCCATTTCTTGCTGTATCTCCATACATGGACCTGTTTTTTTTTTTATACACAAAGTAAAATGAAGAAGTCAGGAAAATACAGCATGAATACCGTTAAACAAATACCCAGTGTTGAGTTATAGCCAAAAAAGCCTTATGACTGCTTTTTACCATAAAGAACAATGAAGGATGTAGTATTATTTACACAACACATGCCTTCCGGTATGGAGGATTTGGGGTTATTGTAGCAGGGCACATACAAGTAGATTTAGTCTTATTTTGATGCTAGAAAGGCATTTTTGTATGTTTTGTCTGTTGTTGGAGATGATTATGTGGCAAGTCTTTTTCCCCCCTTGTGGTTTTGGAAATGGTAATGTTATCGTGGCACGTTAGGTCGATTTAAGTGTCGTCCACATTTATTAGCCTGACTGCCGGGATGGGCCATCTGTCAGTGTATGCTTTCACTGTATGACTTCTCTAATGTCCTCGTATAAAGAAATCTTTTGAGGATCAGGCATCTCCAATCTAGTCTCACTATTTTACGTTAAAAATCTCATTAGGTAAATTGTGTATAATGGGTATTGGACAGGATAGGTGGTTTAAAGCTGGACACCGGGAATTATTTGTAATGCATAGCTTTAATGTAAGTATTTATATCTCATACCTAAGGGGCCTCTGGGTTATTTGATACTCATTGTAGTAGTCAGCTCTACTACGGTGACAGCTGTGATCTTCCAAGTCCTCGTTCATTCATTCATAGATAGCCTTGTATTTTTTTTTGGAGGAATTCAAGGTGTTTTGTGATTGGATAAGGTGGAGACCCTGATGTCACCATCCCTCCTTTCTACCTATTCCAGTTCATTTAGAAAAAAAATACAAGACGTTCTATGAATGGCAACTGTGTCAAGTGAGCAACCCCCTCTGGTCAGTGTGCAGAGGGAAAGCCACTCACATAAAACCTGAGCAGGACCCAGAAGACTTCTAAAGTGATTTCCAGCTTTCTTTGCTGTCCATCATGTATGAGTATTGTACCAGGGATGCTATAAAGATCATACCAGGAGTTCAGCTCATACATGGTGGGGATCCCACAGCCTGGCCTGTCTCCAGCTCCAGTGGCCCAGTCTTTTACAAACACGTATGATGCATATGGCCAAGTTAACCTTTAAAAAAAAAAAACTATATATGATTACAGCAATATTGTAAACATCACAACAAATCAAAAAAATCTGTGAAAAAACAAGTTCATATACAGTAATTGTGCAAATGAACTCCAATCAATAAAGTGCAGTTGTGCTTCAAACTTCAAGGTGCATCACACACCCCTCCTGTGTCCTCACTCACCAAAAGGAATAGACCCCTAGCTTTTCAGTCCAGGGGTCATTCAGGCTTGAACGTTGGCCATGAATGGCAATTCATTGAAGGGTCCAATGAAGATCCCCCCAATCGTGATGGTGATATGCAGATATTTGCACCAAAAATGAAAAAAGGACTAATAGTGAAGTGCATTTTGGCAGGATTTTAAAGCGCAAATGTGGTAAGGTACTTACAGACTAGAAAAAGCGCAAGAGTTATTGCAGTGATAAAATCACGTAAGACGTCATTTCCTTTGTTGAAGTCCAAACAATGTCACTTCCAGTTTCGGGGAACGCATGTTGGATGCGGTGTTTCCTTGATTTTATCACTGCAATAACTCTTGTGATAGCATATTTTCTAGTCTGTAAGTACCTTACCACGTTTGCGTGATAAAATACTGCCAAAATGTACTTCACTATTGGTCCTTCCTTCATTTTTGGTGCCAATATCTACCTAGGACCATCACGATTGGGGGGGATCTTCATTGGACCCGTCTATAAATTGCCATTCATGGCCAATGTTCAAGCCTGAATGCCCCCTGGACTAAAAAGCTAGGGGTCTATTCTATTTGGTGAGTGGGGACACAGGAGGGGTGTGTGATGCACCTTGAAGTTTGAAGTACAACTGCACTTTATTGATTGGAGCAAATTTGCACAATTATATGGATGATTTTTTTGTGATGTTTACAATACAGGCATACCCCACTTTAAGCCTACTCACCTTACATACACTCGCCAGTAAGGACACAAGTACTGTACAGACATTTTGCAGCCATAGTAGAAGTAGCTGAAGCTCCGAGAGCATAGCCCGTCCTGTTCCAGTGTGCCCCTGACACCTCCACTACAGCCCCTGAGACCTCAACTACAGCTCCTGAGACCCCCACTACAGTCCCTGACCCCCCACTACACCCTAGAAGTGAAAAAAGGTATTGTTTCACTTTAAGTACATTTTCATTTTACATACATGCTCTGGTCCCATTGTGTACTTAAAAGTGGGGTATGCCTGTATTGTGAGTGCTGTAATCATATAAAAAAAATCATTTTGTCAAGTGTATAGCACTTTTTGTACAGCAGCTGCAATCACTAGTTTAATAAGTCAACCATTGGATTAGCACCCTTACCAAACATCTACAGCGTTCAGTGACCACATAGAAGGAAAATGCAGTCGTCGTGTACATTTTCTAACATGCCTGAACAGTCCCTAGGTAGATAATGAGGTGTGAAGTTATGCACTTTCCATAGACATGATGATGATCAGGAGATTAGGATTGAAACAACCATTTCTAGCTGATAGCTGTCATATGCAAAGAGCACCATTAGAAACGTAATCATATGCAGCAGAACATTTGATTCCATGATGCTGTTGCCTGCTTGAGTGTTCAACCATATATATTTTTCGCTACATGACCTAGAACATTATTCAGGCTCCAAACATCGATCTCTTATGCCTTGTACACATGATCAGTTTTCCCGACGGGAAAACTGTGAGGAGAGCTTTTGGCCGGGAATCCTGGCCATGTGTATGCCCCTCTCAGTTTTTCAGACGGGAAAAATGCCCAAAAACCGTTGGACAAAAAAAGAGAACCAGTTCTTTTTTTTCCTGCCCGGAAAACAGGCAGACTTTTGCCTGGTGGTTTTTGGCAGTTTTCCTATGGGAAAACCTGCGATGGAGCATACACACGGCTGGGATTCCCAGCCAAAGCTCAATCTCAGTTTTCCTTTAGGGAAAACCGGCCATGTGTAGAGGAAAGACTGAACCAAGCAGGTTCTCGGCTTTTCCCCTCGGGATTTCCGACGGGAACCTTTCCCGTCGGAAACCCCGTACATGTGCATTGATAAATCTGTACAAATTTGGGCTTCTGAGTTTGGACCTAGTTCAGGCAGCCAAACCTAATGTTTGCAATCCATTAATCAGGGCCGTCTTAATAGCATCATGGGCCCATGGACAAAGTAATGCTCTGGGGCCCCTACAATGATGATAGTGCAGGTAAACAGACATCAAGTAGGTAGGAGGCAGACTGCCTCCCCTGTGTATCTATCAGTGCCATTATGGGGCCCCCAATTTCGGGGCAGCGTGGGCTCAAGGACCATCTGCTTTGAAGAAAGTGCAGGGGCCCCCCATGCAGTGCCCAGGTATGCCCTCTCATTAAGACAGACCTGCCATTAATATCAATTTTAGCTTCATATTGAAAACACTGGGACAGTAGGCAATATTTGGGTCTATATTTGGGTCTATATTTGATGGATTTGGGTCAGTGCAAACAGCAGTGCCAGCTATATTCATTCACGATTCATCTCCTTCGAATAGGTTGTGCATGGTGAGTCCACTGAAGAATTATTGCTAGGTGTTCTTTCACTTTGCTTTTATGCCTTATTAAATAAAGATGGCATTAAAGGGAAAGTATAATGGCTTTTAGCCAGCTTTAACGGCTTTTTAGAATGTTTACAAATTTATAAACTCATCTTTTATATATTTTTTTCATTACTTGTATATAATCTTTACTTTAGGAAGAAAAAAGGAATTGTGGGTGCTTCCATTATACTTTCTTTATAGAACATGCTGGGTTTTCTATCATGAAAGCGCTGCCTGTTCACTTTTGACTGTAGCTCAAATGGCCCCATATGAAGTTTTAGTTGGAAAGAGACAGACAGTTTGGGAGGTACATTGCTCTGATTCATTTAGATGCGTGTTTGTTGTAAATACAGCCAGGAAGCAAACAAATTATAGCTGACTACTCACAGTATAGCAGTATAATAAATTGATAAATATGTAAAGAAGGGTGCCTTGAGTATACCTCCTGCTGTGGCAAGTATGAAATATTTGTATACTGTATTTCATATTTATCTGACTAAAAAAGCAAAAAGTATATTTTTAAAATGTAATTTTTTAGCCTGAACAAAATAAATATTTAAAAAACATCTACTAAAACACTCTACATTCCTTTAATGTGAACCTGTACTTTAACCGTTCAGAGCAAATTTAACAGATTCGCTAGATAGCAGGCCTCTTCTGGTTTTTCTACTTCCACCTGCCCCTTTACTGCCCCATTTGTCCACCAGAGCCCCTAGAAAACACCAGTGTGTCTGGGGATGGGGGAGCATGCCTCTCTCTACTTACGGCCACTCTACAGCCAATCTGTAGGCCTGAATCCTGCCATGTGTGGGTGGGGGAGATAGGATTTGAATTGGGGATCTGATGGGTAAAAAGGGCATTTGAGCAGCAGCTGGAAGGTAAATACAAGCTGCAGAGGGTGCTTGTTGTGCAGCAAACCTGTCATTTTCCCCTGTATAGGCAAAGTACAGGTCTGCTTTAAAATATGTCTAATTGGTTTAGCTATAGAAATAAAAATGACTTTTCTAGCATCAATTTTATGCCAAAATTGCCTTCAAAATTGGGGCTCTGTGCAACTTGTGTTTGCCCCAGTGAGCACTACAACTTGATATTTTGTAACATATTACAAAAATGTAGACAGTGTAGAAGTCCAATGTTTTGCCTAGTACATGTCCAGTTTTCTCCTAACTTTCTGGTGCCAAAATGTATGTTTTATTTTGCTAGTCATTGTCTTTTGTTAATGGCTAAAATCTCTGTATGCACTTTCAAAAAAATAAATAAATCTCTTTTCTAGACTTTGTGAATGTTCCGTTGCTTATATATTGAAAATATTCACTTGAATCGTATGTAAGAATACAAGGGAAACCTTTGCCTTTAGTTATTTACAGAGTGGGGAAGGCTTAGAACCTCTGTCATGTTTTTACTTTCTATGTCCCTGCAGGGAATATTTCCCCTTAGTTCCTCTTCTGGTGACACCCTTTCACACCCTAACACAATGGATTGGAAATAAATGTAAGGGGACCAAAGGAAGGCATACCAATAAAAACCTAAACCTAAGGGAGGTGCTAATATTTCTCTGCTGTACCCAAAAAGGTGTTCCCATTGATGTTTGTAATCACTCAGGCCTTCTTTAGATGTTTCCCTTGTTCTCCTCAGATGGCAGCCTTGTAAGGTCTTCTTTTAGTAAGGAGCTTCTATCCTTGAAGAGATACTACCAAATATTTTCCCTCTTACTTTGGTTCTTGTATAACATTTGAAAGCATTGCACATTTTGTGTTTTCTGCTTAAATACTTTTTTTCTCAGAGCAACAAAGGAAAATTACACAGTTTCATACCTCCCAACTTTAGAACATGACACCATAATGACTGGGCAATATGTGGCTGAACCTACTCATTGCATACACAACACATTTATGCCACAGTTCTTTTAGGCACAAAATATTCCGTACTCACAGACACACATAAACCCTGGCACAAAGGATCAGTTTCAAAAAAATCAAACTCTTCCATTACATATGTTTTTTGCTTTTTTTTCAAGCAGAACATGGACAGAGAACTAATACATTGTCTGAGCCTACCTTAATGAAAAACATCTTTAAAAGTTACAGACTGCATAGCAACCAGCAACTGTTATGACAACGTTTTGATCAGTACTGTGTAATGTGCAGTGGAATTTAAAAATATGTCATAGTGCCCCTTTTATTACTGGTCAGTGGGAAGAAAAAAGTGTCCTGGTTTAAGTGGTTAGTGAGAGGAAGAATATCCTAGTGTTGGGGGTCAGTAGAAGTAAAAAAAAAACAAATTGTTGCTGTCAGTGGGATACAGAAAAATAGCCCTAGCATTGGTGTCAGTGGAATTATATAAATAAATAAAAAAACAGCTTTGTTGTCAGTGGGATTGAAGAAAGTATCCCCTAGTATTAATGTCAGTGGGAATCCATAAACATTCTAACTGCCTTTACCATCCCCCCCTCCACCAAATACTCAGCAGTAGTGTCAGTGGGGTGTTATACTCGCCCAGCACTGTGGGATTATAATATCCCCTCTCAGCATTGGTGTCAATGGTAATTATTCCTCTCCCCCACTGTGCATTTTTATCAATGGGATCTTATAATTGGGTCAATTGCATTTTAGAAGCCCCCCATCCAGCAGTGCTGTCAGTGGGATTTTATAACCCCCTCCAGCATTGGTGTCAGTGGGTTTTGATTACCCCCTTACCAAGCATTGTTGTCAGTGGGTTTTGATTACCCCCTTACCAAGCATTGGTGTCAGTGGGTTTTGATTACCCCCTTACCAAGCATTGGTGTCAGTGGGTTTTGATTACCCCCTTACCAAGCATTGGTGTCAGTGGGTTTTGATTACCCCCTTACTAAGCATTGGTGTCAGTAGAAGCTTAGCCCCTTTATACTTGAGAGTTGCCAGCTCCCTGTCCTGCACTGCCACCTGTCTAGAACATCATTGCCAGAACTATAAAAGTTATTTTAGGCAGAAGATCACTCTTCCCTACCATACTAGTATGGAGTTGGAATGTGCCCAAGCATCCCGCAGCGGGACAATGTCCTTGACCCGCTGGATACTGGGATTTTATAAAAAAAACTCAGGACATCCCCAAAAAATCTGAGACAGTTGGGAGATCAGTGGAAAGTTATGGAGACAGCACAGCTAGCCCACTACACCAGGAATAAATAGCCCTTATTCCATGATAGTCTTCCTGGTGCATGTTAAACACTGATGTAAGTCTGCAGTAGTAATAACTTTATGGGGCATATTTATAAAGTGGTGAATGTGATTGATGGTGAATAAATCACTAATTTAAAACACATGCACCTGAAAGATTCACCTGTAGTAAATGTTTGATGGATGTCAAATTAACTGTTTATAAATATGCCCATAGTGTCCCTCATTCATCACCTTTCTGCATTTTTTCAGGAAATACATAAAGTGTATGCTACTCTTAAAATCAGTAATGTAATTGTAGCACTACTCCTGTAGGAGCTACTGGTTTAAATTTGGGCCTTGCACCTTACCTCGCTATTCGTTGTCTAGGGAATGAGATGAGAGTCTAAGGCCTTGTACACACGAGGCAATTCATTTGTTCAAATCGGTCAGACCGACCGATTTGAACAAATCTGTCTTTTTGGATTTTGGTTTGCTCGCGTGTACACACAAGCAAACCAAAATCCCCGCCAGCAGACAGCGCGCTGATGTGTCGTGACGTGGCGGTGATGTTGACGCCGCCACGTCACCGCACCAGGAAGTAAAACACTTCCGCGCATGCGTCGAAACCATTCGGCGTGTGTGCGAGAAGACATGTCTGCTGGTTAGCGTACTAACCAGCAGACATGTCGGGCGGACGGGTTCCCAGCCGCCGGATTGGTAAGCATGCTTTCCAATCTGTCGGGTGGCCAAATCCGTCTGCTCGCCCGTACACACGATCGAATCTGTCTGCTGGGACGGTCTAGCAGACCGTTTCCAGCAGACAAATTTGATCGTGTGTACGAGGCCTAAGAACCTTCAATGTCCACACAAGTTGTAAACCCCTTTTCTATCAGGTTTTATTTCACACAAACTTGTATAGGTAGAGGGACGCAGGGTTAGGGGAAGGTTCACGTACATGATGCAGATCACTGGGGAACTTCTAAGTTTCAAAAGTCACACTCACCACTTTCCTCAGAGTGGGTATTTTTGGCCCGGATAGGCCTCTCTGACTGGCCTAGCAGCCGGCATGATGCAGGGACAAAAAAGAATACAGTCTCTGCCACAGACCTTTCTTTAAAAATAAAAATAAATTGTTACAGGATCCGATGCCACAGGATTTAGTACCCGTCTCTACAGCCGTACAGTTTAGAGCCTTAAAGCCGACCCGGCAACACTGTAAGGCATCATAGAATGCGGTGCATCCTCCAATAAAGTTACCAGGCCTCTCCCGAGATACCAGCCTTCCGCTTGGTCCTCTCCAGGACAGGTCCTCCCCTGATTTCCTCCACTGAGTGGCTTCCTCCCGCAGGACAGACAGCACAGGATCACCTTCAAAGTGCAGACCCCAGTCAAGACAACTGGGCCTACCTGGCAGAAATGCAGCCTCGGCCCAACGTGGTCCCGGGGCTAAAATTGAACCATCACATACCTCTAGCCAGGAGGGCCACGAGGCAAAGAGTCCAGAGAAAATGGCGTCTGCCCCTTAAGTATCCTTCCCCAGCATGCCCAGCGAGAAGACCACACCCACTGGCCTGTTCCCGGAGAAAAACACCCAATACACTCTGGCTTGCCTGTGTTCCAACATTGGCCTGTAGTGGTAATGCCACCTACAGGCAAACAATGGGAAAACCCTCCAAGCACAGCCATAGCCGGAACAGAGGCTGATTTAGCCTTAATCATCAGAGTCTAAACTACCAGCTCAGACACCCACTAAATTTAAACATAGTGCCTGTTCATCAGGAGCAGAGCGCTACATAATAATTCCTTTTTTTGGCACTAATGATTTTTTGAACATGTTTCTTACAAAAGTAGTTCAGTGAAATTACAGATTGTGTTACAACAGTTGTTATAAAGCATGTTACATTGATGTAATAGTAGTGCAGTGAATACATTGGTAAGGGGATATAATCAATCAATTTTACCTACGCAAACAGGGCCGCCATCAGGGGGGTACAGGCATTACACCTGTAAGGGGCCCGAATGGGAACCCCCTAAAAAACAGGGCTTTTTTTCTGGGGGAACTTGGTGGAACTCAGTTCCACCACCTTTGGCTCAGACCCTTTGGTGCCCACTCACCACAATCACTTGTGAACACAGAAGTCTGGTTTCTGTGTTTACAAGTGACTGCTTTGTAACCCCCTGAACTCTGCACACTGTATGTAATGCAATTCTGGTATTTAATGCCCCTTTAAGACCCTTCTAATCTGAACGGGTCGTGGTTGAGTTCCTGCACCTATTTTCTGAGAAAAAAAGCTCTGCTAAAAAATATTTATTTTTTAGGGGTCCGGAGGCCCCCAGGGCCCCAGATGGCTACCCCCTCTTTTTTTATTTATCTTTTATAAAAAATATATAGTTTTTAATATATTTTTCTTTTATTTTTTATTAAAGGGCCAATTTTTTTTCTTTTATTTTTTAGGGGTCCGGAGGTCCCCAGGGCCCCAGATGACAACCCTCTCTTTTTTTATTTATTTTTTATAAAAATATATATTTTTTATATATTTTTATTTTATTTTTTATTAAAGGACCAATTTTTTTTCCTTTTCTTTTTTTTTTAGAGGTCCGGAGGTCCCCAAGGGCCCGGGGGCCCCCAGGCCCCCAGATGGCAACCCCCTATTTTTTTAATTTTTTTTTATAAAAATATATATTTTTTTTAATATATTTGTATTTTATTTTTTATTAAAGGGCCAATTTTTTTTCTTTTAATATTTTTTAGAGGTCCAGAGGTCCCCAAGGGCCCGGAGGTCCCCAGATGGCAAACATAGAAGCAGCTCTGTGCTGGCATGGTCAATTTGTGTTCCTTAGTTCTCTGATCGGAACTATAGGACACTGTGCTGAGGCACAACATGCCTGTAGTCCCGTTGTCATCTTTGCCGACATGCCCCCTTCAAAGCCCAGCTCTGCAAAGAATTCATTTCACCGTTGGCACTAACGGAAACACACTCTCTGTCGATCAATTAAGACATGCCCGCTGGCCAATCCTGCTACAGCCATTTCCATGAAGCAAAGTACCTCCTATCACACAGCTCATTAACCAATCTTTCATGGAGGGCATAGTGCCCTCCCAGTTGAAGGAGGGTATAATTAGACCCATCTTGAAGAAATCTACCCTGGACCCCAAGGATCCACTCCACCGCCACCCTATAACAAGCTTAAACACTTTTTCCAAGATTATGGAGAAAGCAGTGGTGCAACAGCTGCAACAGCATCTAGACACCCACAACCTACTCGACCCATTTCAATCAGGTTTCCGCCCTGGACATGGGACAGAAACAGCATTGCTCAAGATATGGGACGACGCTCTCGAGGCCGCAGACGAAGGAGAATCCTGTCTTCTGGTTCTGTTAGACCTGAGCGCAGCTTTCGACACAGTAGACCACAAGCTTCTATTGACCCGGCTAGCTGAAGTAGCCAGAGTCGCAGAAGGCGATTTATCTTGGTTCTCCTCTTTTTTGGAAAACAGATCGCAAATAGTGAAGTTAGGACCTTTCTTTTCGGAAAAACGCACGGTATCATACGGAGTCCCTCAGGGATCCCCGCTGTCGCCGGTGTTATTCAACATCTATCTTCGTCCGCTTTTTGAGATCATCAGCAGTCAAAAACTGCTCTATCACTCATATGCAGACGACACGCAACTGTATTTCCGCATTTGCAATAAAAAGGATCACCACCTCAATCTAGAGACATGCCTCTCTTTGATAGAGGACTGGATGACAAAGAGTTATCTTAAACTCAACGGAGCGAAAACAGAACTCCTTCTGTTGCAAGCCAAGCGTAAGAATCTACCTGCAACAACTTGGACACCCCCGCCCATTCTGGGCAAAATCATCACCCCTAGCGCCAAAGTCAAAAGCCTCGGGGTCATTTTCGACTCCTACATGACTATGGACGCACAAATAGGGTCAGTAGTCAGCGGATCTCACCATCTGCTGCGCCTACTACGCAGGCTTATCCCTTTTATCCCCAAAGAAGACATAGCGGTCGTGGTGGGAGCAATTGTTAACTCCAGATTGGACTACGCAAATGCCCTTTACCTCGGACTCCCTAAGTACCAAATCGCTCGTCTACAAGTCGTTCAAAATACGGCCGCTAGACTTGTGACTGGGAAAAAACCCTGGGAATCAATCTCACCTTCACTGAGATCCCTTCACTGGCTGCCAGTAAAAGACAGAATCACTTTTAAAGCACTCTGTCTAACGCATAGATGTGCCCATGGGAACGCCCCCCAATATCTATGCGATAAAATAAAAGCCCACAACCCCAATCGCGTTCTGCGATCCACTGATCAAAACCTCCTGCAGATACCGAAAGCCGGATACAAATCCAAAGGAGATAGAAGATTCGCGGTCCAAGGTCCCAGACTATGGAACGCATTGCCAACCAGTATTCGGTTGGAGGAGAACTACCTAGCATTCAGGAGAAAGATCAAGACTCATCTCTTTTGATACCAAAGGAGACAGGAACAACAAGCGCCCAGAGGCGATTCAGTTCGCATGTGCCGCGCTATATAAGTTTTCATTCATTCATTCATTCATTCATTCATTCAAAGTTATTTTTTTTCATGAAATTGTCTCCACTCTTCCGCTCTAACCAACCCTGGAAGGTAGACAAGTAGCTGTCATGTGACTGCTTTATCAAAGTCAAACATAAGCTGTTTAATAATAACATTTTATTAGAAAAAGTTAATATATTAAAGAAACACTAAAGTAAATTTTTTTTTTAAATAACATGTTATACTTACCTCCACTGTGCAGCTCGTTTTGCACAGAGTGTCCTCTAACCCTGTCTTCTGGAGTCCCTCGGCGGCTGTCTCAGGTCCTGCTCACAAAAGCATTCCACCTTAATGCGAGCTCGCACGGTGGAAAGCTTTTGCGATGGCGCTCCCGTGATACAGCGGTGGCCATAGGCGCGCCGTGTCATCCGCTGTGATTGACAGCAGCGCCAGCCAATGGCTGCACTGCTATCAATCTGCCCAGCCTAGCCAATCAACAGCCAGGCTGGGAACCGAAGAGGATCACGTGGACGCGCCCGGGAATTGCGAACGGTCAGGTAAGTAAAACGGGGGCTCGGGGGGGGCGGTATCATCGGATGTTTTTTCACCTTAATGCTTAGGATGCATTAAGGTGAAAAAACATTTACCTTTACAACCCCTTTAAACTAACATTATTTATAGTACACTAAATAATAGGGGATCTTTAGTATTCAAGAACATCTTTAATAAATGGAACTAAACCCTCCTATCCTTTACAGCCAAGGAAGCTGCCATCTTAGCTTCTGTTTGATCTGTAGTTGCCATGGTGCTACAAATGTGATCAGTTATGATACCAGACATTTTATCGCTTGACAGTTTGGTTGGGAATACAAGCAACTGTGATAGTTATCATTCATACCATGCCTATAATGTACAGTAACTGTTTTGGGAAACTGTTAAATTGAAGGGTTTAGTTTGGCTTTGAGATCTGACTGTGAACACTGTCTTCATACAGTCTTGGCTGCCAATGCAAATGCAGTACATTTATTTAAATATGAGTCCAGAAAAACCTATACACATGATACCAATGACAAAGAGGCAGATTCTTAATAGTCAGCACATAAAAGACTAGGCTCTGTGATTGTAGCCTCTGTAATGTTTGCAGATTGTCTAGCTCCGTGCAGAGCTCACCAGTGAGTCTATTCTAGTTTTGCCATTTAAGAGCTTGTTGGCCCACCTTTATTAAAAAGAAATCAAACGTCCAGCAAAATAAAAAGTTGCCCCTGCAGGTGTATCCACTATCAACGCAAAACAAAATAAGTCAGGTTCAGCCTCCTGGCTCTCCCTAGCCGCACCACTGCTCAGGCTTTATGCCTTGGTCCTCCTAACCATATAACGGCATCCCTGTATTCAAAAACAAACACTGTACCTCGGTTAGCACTCTTTTTGCAGCTTCCTGCTGCTCTGCTGAAATGAGCACCATACAGACCTGGACACTACACATGGACTCCTCGAGAGGGTGGAGCCCAGAACCCTGATCCTGACTCTACAAGAAGACCCGAACACACCTCCTGGCTATTCCCAAAACCTGGTCTCAGGATTGGAGATTTTCTCCCACCTGGATCACTAAGAAATCCCTGGGCTCCAGATCCCCAACAGAGTTTTAACAAGCACAGAGGAAACTGAGACAAGCACCCTCAACCTGCCTAGTTGAGAATCCTGGGCGACATTTTTCATGACAGATAACTGCACTTTCACACCTCTAAACTCCCCAAATACTCTCACAAATTTTGCGGCTTTAATGGTATGATGGACTATAAACATTCGTACAGACGATCGTAATTTCTGATGAAAAAAGTCAGACGGAATTTTTTCATTGGATATTCCGACCGCGTGTGTGCCCCATCTGAGCTTTTCCTTTGGAGATTCTGAGGGACTTAGAAAGAAAACAAGTTTTTTCTATCGGAAATTCCGATCAAGTCAACGCATGCTCGCAAGGATTGAACTTCATTTTTCTCGGCTCGTCGTAGTGTTGTACGTCACCGCGTTCTTGACGGTCGAAATTTGATGTGACAGTGTGTATGCAAGACAGCTTGAACGGAATTCTGTCAGAAAAATACATCTGAGTTTATCCTGACGTAAATTCTGATCGTGTGTATAAGGCATAAGACACGTTTTCTAAAGTATGTGAACAGATTTTGTACTGAATAAACAGCATCACATGGCTACAGATGAGAAAGCATATTGTATTTGTTATAAAAACTGGTAGCTGAGCCTATCCTCACAAGAATCTTTCCAGAACTTTCATCCATCATAATACAATGGCAAAGGTCACAAGGGAGGAACGAGGTATTCATATTTAGATGACTGATCACCAATAGTGAGTTATACAAAACACCTGCTGAATACAGGGAGGCAAGGTGTAAACTTAAATTTATGTGTAATATGTTCATATAGCAACTCTTTCAGGTGGAGTTAGATGCAGGCAGATAAAGCTGGTTAGTGCTATACCAAAGATGAAGGTTCTGCTTCTTCCTGCCACGACCATTCTTTTTAACTCACTTTAGGGTAAGGGAGGTGATCAGTATTGAGTACTGCCTTCCCTACCACCTGGCCTGGACTGTCATGTCAAACGTATAACTATTCAGTCATATTTGACTCTTGGCGATTCTGTGGGCCAGCCCTCAGGACACCATGTCTGATGCACTTGAAAGCCTTTTCTATCTACTGTAAATTGTTTATGCGGTAGGTCAGTGGGGATTTTCTCAACCTTTCCTAGTTGCTCGGCATAGGACCTATAGTTACTAAATAATTTCTATATCAAATTGAATGATATGTGTACTTCAATTTCAGAAATAACTATTGCCTACTTGGCCTGGACTGTCCCATCAAAAGAGACTGTTCATTGAAATGTGACTGTTCAGTCATTTCTGACTCTTGGCGGTTCTATGAGCCAGCTCCCTGAGCACCATACCTGACCTGATGTGCTTGAAAACCTTTTCAATAAAATGTTCTTGTCATTTTTTTTTTTTTTTGAGGTAGGTCTCCATGTCTTTTCCTCAACATTCCCAAATTGCTTGGCTTTGGACCTATAGTTACTAAATCAATTTAAAGTAAATGTGTGCTTTAATTTCAGAAATAAGTATAAGCCGTTCCTGTACTGGACATTCTTGTCAAAAGTCAAACATGACTGACAAAAATTGAAAAAAAAATATGTTGTGCTATCAGGAAAACAAATCCAATATATATATATAGAGTATAACAAACAAATCAAGAAATAATGGTCTTTTATTATCTATTATCTTTTATGGTCTAACAAATGAAATTTCAAAGTTCATCAAAAGTGTGCAAATGCCAAAGTCTTCATGCAGCTGTTGTGCACCAACCACCAAGTGATGATAAGGCTGCTTACCAAATCCTCAGACCCCACAAATCAAGAGGTCTAAATAGGCATTTAAAAGATGACAAATCCTGCATGGATGGATAGTGGCAGCTCTCTTCCTCTCATACCTCAGCAAGCCTCACTCTTATGAATGCCATGCCCCAAAAGTGGTCACTGGATCGCTTCTCACATACCGGTCTTAGCAGAAAAAAACACATACCAAGCAAGGAAATCCCATAGTGAAGTACAGTTTCAAAATAAAGCAAGTGGGTACTGACAAAACAGATATTATGACAAGCATATCACACAGCACCACCGACTCTCTAACGTTACGGTATCAGGCTTTGGATGAAAAGAAAGCAGTCCTGCTCCCCTGTAGTAGAACAATTCGTCACCACTCTAGCCAGAGTGGGTAAAGTGCCTCCGGACACACTTCTGCCACAAGCCTGGCAGCCGCAACCTCACTTAAGGTTGCTGGGAGGAACAAGTCTCTCTCACTGACTTGGCTCTAGCTGAATTTCGTGTTTTAGATAAAGGCCCCTGCCACAGGCCCAATGTTGGACTGTAGAGCAAATCCTCCCAGAAAGTTCTCTTTTCAGTATGGGTCACCAGCTGACAGTCTATGGTTATCTGTCAGTTCCTGGCAACCAGATCTCCGATGGTTCGTTCAAGCCCTTTTGGATCATGTGCCTCCCGGTTCTCCTCAAGCCGATCCCCCACCGAACAGCACACAGCTTAGGATCTCCTCAGTAGAAGTGGGGCCTCCAGCAAGTCGCCAGGGCCCCTTTCTGCATCAGCAGGGAACTCCGCGTAGCATGTGACCCCGGCCTGGTAGGCCATATCGCCGGTTCCGTTTGGTGCGCACAACCTAAAGGTGGGTGCCGCACCTGGAACCTGGACCCCATGAAGAACCCCCCGAAAAATGGCGTCTGCCACAGATATACCCCCCCCAGCATGATCCGCGAGGGAAAACTCCTCCAATTGGCTGCTGGGGAAAAGTGGCTCTGCCTGAATCCCTCTGGCGCCACCTGCCACCCAGAGATGGAACTACATCTCTGGAGCACAGAAAGACCCACAGGATAATTCAGGGCAGACAGCAGCCCAATTTAGCAAAATTAGGAGTTGGAGCAACATAACTCTCCCACTCTGCCACTAACTTTAGCGTAGTGCCTTTTATGAAAGAAAGGGGGCGCTACACTAATATGAAGACAGATTCAGGTACTTATGTTAGTTATATGTAAAAATATATAACTGTATAAAATGGTTTTGATTATATCTGACTGGACTATGACTTTAATAATGTTTCAGGTTAGTATAGAGAATGATAAACTAGTTATTTAAGGAAGATAATATACAATGGCAAAAAGTGTCATAACTAATATATGTGAACTGAAGATTACTGAAAACTACGGAAAATGTGTATTTCATTATGTAAAGTGCTGTGCAAACTGTTGGCGCTATATAAAACCTGTATGATAATAAAAATAATAATAATATTTCCCCACAGCTGATCAGTGATGGAAGCGTGGTGTATGCAGAAGCCCTGTGGGATCATGTCACTATGGATGACCAGGAGCTTGGCTTCAAAGTTGGAAGCGTCATTGAAGTGATGGATGCCACAAACAAAGAGTGGTGGTGGGGGAGGATCCTGGACAGTGAAGGATGGTTCCCTGCAAGCTTTGTCAGAGTGAGTATTGAATCTGATCAATGCCATGATATTGGATGGTCACTGTGTGAAATGTATTAGTATATTATTAATAGAAAAGATCAATCATGCCTGTAGAAGGGCCTTCTATAATGAAACATCTATGTGTCATACATGATACATCATATTAGGAGTCAGGGCCCACCTTAACAAACAAAAACAAATAAAACATTATATATATATATATATATATATATATATATATATATATATATATATATATATATATATATATATAAAATTACTGTATTAACAACAATATTTCATATTGGTACCAGCCAAATTTAATTACTTAAACTTGTATGCTATCGAACATGAACATATCTCATGCCTGTAGAGAGCCATCTTCAAATTAGGAGTTGATGTTCTCTTTAAAAAAAAAAAAAAAAAAATATATATATATATACACACATATACTAAATATATTTTTAAATTACTGTAACAACAATATTAGATGTTACTACTGGCCAAGTTTAATTACTCAAACATGTATGCTATCATACGTGAAAATATGAATCATGCCTGTAGACCTTTTCCTCACCTCTATAATGAAATTTGTCATACATGATATATCTTTCTATTAGGGGTCAAGGTCCAATTGTATATATTCTCTTCTGTAGGGTTTTTTTTTTTTTTTTTTCTGTTATTTTGCAAGATTATAATGATTCAGAATTTGTTACATAATATTACTGTAAAATTGTACACTATAAATTTCTATTAGATTGGCAGGTGTCATTTACCATATTATTTACATACAAGTATTTATAAGTACAGTATAAGAAAAGTGACTTCTGTATTTTAGTGAACAGATTGTTTTACTGCGCAATACATCCTATAACATACAGTGCCATCTAGTGACCACAGATTGCATAGCTTAGTTTTATTTCAGTTCTGCATACCCAGCATTAAGAGAATGACCCAGTGCTGCCTCTGAGTTATAAAATAATGCCCATTTGGTACACAGCTTCGTGTGAACCAGGATGATCCAGTCGATGAATATTCCAGCAAGCCCGGAGACAAACAACAGGATTCCAGGAATGTCTTGAGGCGTCACGGTTTTGGCCCAACAAACAAGGACCAAATGAGAACCAATGTGATAAACGAGATCTTGAACACAGAGAAGGACTACATCAAGCACCTAAAGGACATCTGTGAGGTAAATTATTAGCCCTAATTCACTGTTTAAAGGAAACCTGTACTGAGATAATACACAGGAGGCCATTGCTGTTCATTCTGTTTTTATGGCATGCTGGAAGATGTATCAGTTGTTAAAAGGGCCCTAATGCCACTGGCAAAACATGGCATCAATGCTAGAATGATAATGCCAAATATTGCAACAGTGATTACTTAATAATTAGTACTAGAGTAACATTACGTTGGAAAGCCACGTTGATCATTGTTCTTAAACGATAAATAAAGTATTACTAAAATCCAGCCAATGACAACCTTCCCCTCCACTCAGGAGATTGTATCATACCAATATACTAAAAGATAGGGCCTTGTTCTCTATTCAGATGCACAAAGCATAATTTAGCTGCAGCAGTCATGAGCAGGCCATGTGGTGAAAATCTGCAACATTGTTAAATAAAAAATGAAGGAGACTGTATAGGTGTATATAGGAATATGTCTCTGAAGTTTTGCTGAAGTCAAGTGGGAATCCCATAACCTTCCATCCCTTTTCAAGTTATTAACACTTTAATAAAAAAAACAAAAAACAAAGTGAAGCCTCGTACACACATACGAGAACCTTGACGGGCGGAACACATCGTTCCGCCCGTCGAGGTTTTCGGCCGGCCTTCAGAATCGGCGACCATCCCGTCGGGAAAGGCGACCAGCTGTTAATCCCGACGGGCCGCCGAGAAAATAGAGAACCTGCTCTCTATTTTCTCTCGGCGGCTTTCCCGACGGGATGCTCACCCAGAGTTTACACACGGCCGAGGTTCTCGGCAGAATGAGGATCCCGGCGAGCTTCTCGCTGGTTTCTGCCGAGAACCTCGGCCGTGTGTACGAGGCCTCACGGACTGTTCTCTGACTCCGGGTGTTTGTGAAAATTCAGTGTGCCTGGCTGTGAAGGAGTAGGGGGTCCAAGTTCATCAGCAGTCTCTACAGGGGTGTCCTACACACCTAAAACATTTACCTGTTTCAACTTACCCACACAAATAAATATAAGAACAAACCTCTCCTCCAACACATTCACTTGCTTGCTTCACATTAACTTGCTTGCTCTGATTTATCTGACAGGCTTCCAGTCAGATCAGCAATTTCCCATTACAGGCAGGAACTCATAGCCCTTTATTGTGTAGCACAGTAGTTGTGAAACAGTTTAAAACTTCTCCCCTGTGACCACTGATCCCAGCATCACCGCTTCAGGCACTGTCAACCTGCCTGGCTGAAGCTGCCCCTTTCACTCCAGGCTAACTCATTACACCAGTCAACCTGACTGACTCTTCACCAGCCCACCCAACTGACTCTCATGAGATCTCCAGGGAAAGGCTGAAGACTGAAACACACTGCTGTCTGTAAGGGAGACCAGCTACATGTGGCAGTCCCCCCCCCCTTTGTTAGTTCCCACAGTGTTGACTACTTATTCTGTCCTCTCTCTTGCTCCCATGCCTCCAGGAAAGACTCATCCTGTGTGTTTTAGAGCACGATCCTTCCAGCACCCGAGCCCTGGCCCAAGGCAGGACACACACCCCCCACCAGACTAGGGCGCACCCCTTAGGGGCCACCGAAAGCCTCCTCAACAATGTATCTCTATCTTCCACCCAACTACCCTTGCTGGCATGGCCCATGTTTATTTATGGAGTGGTCTCAGCCTCCAGCCAGCCTACTTCTGAGGCTTGGCTGAGGATCCATAAATATTCAAGGCAGCTCCTCCTACCCTCCACCCTCTAATTCTAGAAGTTTCTCCAACCTTCTAGACCAGGAGGAGGTACCAGAGAGCTTCCAGGATGAGTCACCTAACCCTGACCCAAATTCCATAGCTCAGGCTTAGCCCTGAGCTAAACTATAATTTTCCTACTCTCACTTCTAGGGTGCTACACACACACAAGGGTGCTACAAGTGTAACTACTCTGGATAGATAGCATAGGGAAGGGTTAACAACCCTGTAAGGTTTGTTTTATTGTTTGTGCCCCTGTTCAGAATATTTTACCTTACTTTCTGTCCCTGTAACAATTTTGGGTTGTTGTGGAAACAAGGATTGATGCTAAACCTTCAGCGAAGACACTTTTTTCCCCATGAGAACTCTTAGGCCTTGTACACACGATGTAATTTATCCGATGGAAACGGTCCGGACCGTTTCCATCGGATATGTCCGCCGGGCTGTTTGATCTGGTGGCTGTACACATCATCGGATCATCGGATCAAATTCCCCGCCGGCGGACAGCACGGTGACGCGGCGGTGACGTTGATGACGCCACGTCACCGCCACGTCACCGCACCAGGAAGTAAAACACTTCCGCGCGCATGTGCGGGCAGATATGTCCGCAGGTTAGGCGTACTAACCAGCGGACATATCCGACGGCCAGCTCTCCGGCGGAAAAATTTCAAAGCATGCTTTGAAACTTTTCCGCTGGAGGAATCCGTCCAAAACTGTCCGTTTGCCCCTACAGACGAGCGGATTTTTCGGCTGAAATGGTCCGTCAGACCATTTTCAGCGAATAAATTCACTCATGTGTACAAGGCCTTACAGGAGAAAATTTCCCTTCCTAGAGGTAGATTTCCTCTTCCCGTTGTCTCCCTCCAGTTGTAAGTATGAGTCGTATGTAACTTGGATGCATGCAACTCAGGGACTGCCTGTACTGTCAAATGTACCATTATTCACTGAATTATTGTTTTCCTATTTGTAAAGGGTTACATCAAGCAGTGTCGTAAAAGAGCGGACATGTTCACGGAGGAGCAGCTGTGGACTATTTTTGGGAACATTGAAGACATCTACAAGTTCCAGAAGAAATTTCTGAAGACCCTGGAAAAACGAATTAACAAGGAAGCCCCACATTTGAGTGAGATTGGTTCCTGCTTTCTGCAGTATGTAAGTTCTGGAGTATTTAATTTATGGTCTCCTAACCATTATATTATGGATACAAGTCAGGGCAGAATGTTGCCATTGTATTTTTCTTCTAATTTGTGTCTTGAAGTTTGTTCATTGTGGCTATCATGGAGTATGGTGCACCCAATGTGTCTCCAGGAGCTATAGTCAAATAATAGCCAGGGTAGATGTAGTGCTGTATAAATCTTCAAACAGATAGTCATCAGGCAGTAACAGGGACAGCAAGCTGATGGTCAGATCAGGTGCAGGCAAACTGATACTAAAGTCCAAAGTATCAACAATCCAGCAAAGTCAAACAGATATATATATATATATATATATATATATGTATATATACTGTATATATATATATATATATATATATATATATAAAAACTATATATACAAAAACTGTAGCTGCTGACTTAATAAACAGACACTTACCTGTTCCAGGATCCGGCGTTGTCCTCACCCGAGCCGTTTTTTTCCACCGGTGTTCGGTTTGCGGCACTGGCATCTTATCTGTGGGCATGCGGCTTCACAGCTGGATGCCCACTGCGCATTGTGAATGGTCTCACAGTCTTTTGGGACCTGTGATGTGTCCCAGAAAAATGCAGGGAGGGAGGTGGGAGAAGAACTTCTGCTTGGACTGCTTAGGCGATCTGAGCAGAGGTGGAAGCAGGTCAAAACCAGATACCCACCCTAAAAAAAAAAACATAGCAGGGCCAGATTCAGATAGCCCGCCGTAACTTTGTGCGGGCATAGTGTATCTTGTGTACGCTACGCCCCCGTAACTTTGAGAGGCAGGTGCCGTATTCAGAAAGAATTTGCGCCCAAAGTTACGGCGGCGTAGCGTAAATAGGCAGTCGTAAGAGCGCCTAATTCAAAATAGGCAGGTAGGGGGCGTGATCCATGTAAATGAATCGTGACCCCGCGCAATTGGCACTTTTTCTGAACTACGCATTTGCCGGCCGTGAATGTATCCCAGTGCGCATGCTCCAAATCACGTCGCAAATAGTCAGCTCCATTTCTGAATCGGCTTACACAAACAACGTAATACGACGATGTCCCGACGTTCATACTTAAAGCGGAGCTCCAGCCGCGAAAAATTTTTTTTTTAAAGTCAGCAGCTACTAACAGTGTAGCTGCTGACTTTAAATAAGGACACTTACCTGTCCTAGGCGCCCACGCTGATGGCCCCCCCGATGCCGGTCCCGCGATCGCTCCGAGTCCCGCACCGCCATTCACACTATGGGAAACAGGCAGTGAAGCCATACGGCTTCACTGCCCGTTTCCTACTGTGCCTGCGCGAGTCTCACGCTGGCTTGTGAATGGGCGCGCTGCTCTCTGAGAACACACACAGTTCCCAGAAAGCAGCGCGCCCCATTCACAAGGAGAAGGACAAGAAGAAATCAAACCGCGGTGCAGGTGAGGCAGATTACGGACTTCCGCATAGCAACAGCTATTTCGGGTGAGTATTTTATTTATTTTTTTTCAGGTTTTTTTTTTTTTTTTTTTTAAACAACATGGCAAAATGTTGTTTTCCTGGGTGGAGCTCCGCTTTAACATTGGCTGCGCCTCATATAGCAGGGGAAACTTTACGCCGGACTTATGCTTACGCAAACAACGTAAAATACGATGATCGGGTGCAAGTACCTCCGTTAATCAGCGTATCTAGCTCATTTGCATTTTTAACGCGTAAATCGACAGAAGCGCCACCTAGAGGCCAGCGTAAATATGCAACTAAGATACAACGGCGTAAGTCTTGTATCTTAGCTAAATTCCAGCGTATCTTGTTTTCTAAATACAGAAAAAAGATACGCCGGCGCTTCTTAGAAGTTACGCGGCGTATCTCTAGATACGCCAACGTATCTTCTTTCTGAATCTGGCCCGCAGGCTTTAAATTGGAGCTTCCTGTTTTGAGTGAAGCTCCACTTTAAGCAAACAGTTACAGCAAATACATACTGTATTTATTTCAGCTGTTTTACAATCATCTTCTTCTTAACATAGTCAGATTTTTTTAAACAAAGCAGTGCACCACAGGTACGCAGTCACTCATGTCAACCAATCTAAATTCAGCATTCAGCCTTAAGCCTCGTACACATGGTATGATTGGTGGCCAACCGAGCGTCTGATTTTTGTCTAAAGGACATGTGCCAGGATCTTGTCTTGCATACTAACGGTACACAATTGTCATGACACAAACACAAATGTAGTGACGTACTACGAGGAATTTCAGCTCTTGAGCGCCACCCTTTGGGCACCTTCTGCTAATTTCATGTTTGGCGAGCATTGATTCCAAGAATGCGTGTTTGTACTTTTGACTTTTGTGTGACGGACTTGTGTTCTGACCATACGAAAACCTGACAGCCAACCGTTGTCCGCCAAATATTTAATAGCCTGTCATCCAACATCTCTTGGACATTAATTGTCAAAATGGGTGTACTAACGGTCAGATTTTAGGACAACAGTCTGTCAACAGACAATCCCCTGCCAACAATCGTATCATGTGTACAACGCTTTAGAGTGGGCTGGGAATGAAAAATGTACTATAAATTTAGAAGTACATTAAATACAGTGCCTTGCGAAAGTATTCGGCCCCCTTGAACTTTGCGACCTTTTGCCACATTTCAGGCTTCAAACATAAAGATATAAAACTGTAATTTTTTGTAAAGAATCAACAACAAGTGGGACACAATCATGAAGTGGAATTAACAAATAAAAAAACTGTAAAATTGGGCGTGCAAAATGATTCAGCCCCTTTACTTTCAGTGCAGCAAACTCTGTCCAGAAGTTCAGTGTAATCAAGTCTCTGTATAAATGCACCTGCACTGTGATAGGCTCAGAGGTCCGTTTAAAGTGCAGAGAGCATCATGAAGAACAAGGAACACACCAGGCAGGTCTGAGATACTGTTGTGGAGAAGTTTAAAGCCAGATTAGGATACAAAAATATTTCTCAAGCTTTAAACATCCCAAGGAGCACTGTGCAAGCGATAATATTGAAATGGAAGGAGTATCAGACCACTGCAAATCTACGAAGACCTGGCCGTCCCTCTAAACTTTCAGCTCATACAAGGAGAAGACTGATCAGAGATGCAGCCAAGAGGCCCATGATCACTCTGGATGAACTGCAGAGATCTACAGCTGAGGTGGGAGACTCTGTCCATAGGACAACAATCAGTCGTATACTGCACAAATCTGGCCTTTATGGAAAAGTGGCAAGAAGAAAGCCATTTCTTAAAGATATCCATAAAAAGTGTAGTTTAAAGTTTGCCACAAGCAACCTGGGAGACACACCAACCATGTGGAAGAAGGTGCTCTGGTCAGATGAAACCAAAATCGAACTTTTTGGCAACAATGCAAAACGTTATGTTTGGCGTAAAAGCAACACTGCTCATCACCCTAAACACACCATCCCCACTGTCAAACATGGTGGTGGCAGCATCATGGTTTGGACCTGCTTTTCTTCAGCAGGGACAGGGAAGATGGTTAAAATTGATGGGAAGATGGATGGAGCCAAATACAGGACCATTCTGGAAGAAAACCTGATGGAGTCTGCAAAAGATCCAAGACTGGGACGGAGATTTGTCTTCCAACAAGACAATGATCCAAAACATAAAGCAAAATCTACAATGGAATGGTTCACAAATAAACATATCCAGGTGTTAGAATGGCTAAGTCAAAGTCCAGACCTGAATCCAATCAAGAATCTGTGGAAAGAACTGAAAACTGCTGTTCACAAACGCTCTCTATCCAACCTCACTGAGCTTGAGCTGTTTTGCAAGGAGGAATGGGCACAAATTTCAGTCTCTCAATGTGCAAAACTGATAGAGACATACCCCAAGCGACTTACAGCTGTAATCGCAGCAAAAGGTGGCGCTACAAAGTATTAACTTAAGGGGGCTGAATAATTTTGCACCCCCAATTTTTCAGTTTATTTGTTAAAAAAGTTTGAAATATCCAATAAATTTCGTTCCACTTAATGATTGTGTCCCACTTGTTGATTCTTCACCAAAAATTATGTTTGAAGCCTGAAATGTGGCAAAAGGTTGCAAAGTTGAAGGGGGCCGAATACTTCCGCAAGGCACTGTATATGTACTTATGAATTATAAAGAATAAAGTGAAAACTGCGCTCCCCTATATTGTTATTATTCACATCCTATTGTGTTGCTAGTGGAGTATTCTCCTTGTTGGGGGTGCTCTACCCTCTTAGTGCTATGTTTTACAGTGATATCGTGTCATACATGAAAAACCTTAAAAGATCCAAATTGTCATCTCATCAACATAAACAATAAAAAAAAAAAAATTGAAAAATGTAAGAAAAAATATATGCATTTACAGTTTAGCACCTATGTAAATTACAAAAATGTGTCTTGTGAGAGTTCTTATATAGCGTCCAATGTTCTGCCCCAGCAGTGTGCCTCTGCAATGGTTTCAGACTATTATTCGATTATCTTTAATATGTGGTATCCCATCACCATTAAAAATGGACACTCACCAGATGTTGTAATATTCCAGGCCTGTGGTTCATTGATCAGGAAAACCAATCCTATAGCGTTATTCCTGATATCTATCAGTTTTTTATACAATAAATTTGTTTTAAAACAATATCACACCATGTGGAGCACCTTTCTTTTCCTGTGAAACACCGTAGGAGAAGACAACATAATAACCCACCCAATTCACCTGGCAGCAGTAGGAATAACGCTATAGGATTGGTTATCCTGATCAATGAACCACAGGCCTGGAATATTACAACATCTGGTGAGTGTTCATTTTTAATGGTGATGGGATACCACATATTAAAGATAATCGAATAATAGTCTGAAATCATTGCAGAGGCACACTGCTGGGGCAGAACATTGGACGCTATATAAGAACTCTCACAAGACACGTTTTTTGTAATTTACAGGTGCTAAACTGTAAATGCATATATTTTTTCTTAAATTTTTCAATTTTTTTTTTTTTTTTTACTTTTTATTGTTTATGTTGATGAGATGACAATTTGGATCTTTTAAGGTTTTTCATGTATGACACAATATCACTGTAAAACATAGCACTAAGAGGGTAGAGCACCCCCAACAAGGAGAATACTCCACTAGCAACACAATAGGAGGTGAATAATAATAATATAGGGGAGCGCAGTTTTCACTTTATTCTTTATACACTATTGGGACTGGATTCCCTTTTTAGGCAAACAGACCCATTTTTTCTAAATTGCAGCACACCCAATAGTTTTATATTTTTTTTCCACTAGCGCCAACCACAATCACACAAAACTTATGAATTATAGATGAGATTATTGTGCTGTATATTTTACTGGTTGTTGCTACGAAGATTGGATACATTGTGGTGTTTTTCTGATATGCGTGCTTTTTTATATGTCAGCAAACAGATTTTCAGATCTACTCAGAGTATTGCAACAACCATCCAAACGCCTGCACAGAACTTTCCAAACTTTGTAAAGTGAAGAAGTATGGCTATTTCTTTGAGACATGTCGCTTAGTACAGAAGATGATCGATATATCACTGGATGGATTCTTATTGACACCAGTGCAGAAAATCTGCAAATATCCCTTACAGTTGGCCGAGCTTCTCAAATATACCAACCCCCAGCACAGGTATGTCCAGGATAAACCAAATGATATGATTTTTAACACTTATATCACACATATTTGTTTAAATTGAATGTCCCATTCCTTTTGGTCAACCAGCCCACTTGACCCATGCCTATGCCTGCTGCATTTTTATCCTGAAACTTTCATAAAACACTGTTAAGTCTTGAGTAAAGGTGATGGGACAGGCTTGGTACTTACCTCTATGGAACACTATAAAACTTTAGGTCAGTGAACACACTCTTGGCTTTCCTGCTGTTGTGGTTGTCTGGGTATTGGAAGATTCCTTTTAAAGTCAGCTGGGGTTTTTATATACAACCAGTGTGTAGTAAAGACTCAAGCCCTGTTCTCTATTTGCTCGACGGGTTTCCCGACGGGCGGGGCTCGCCGAGAGCGTACACACGGCCGAGGTTCTCGGCAGAATGCGGCTCCCAGCGAGGTTCTCGCTGGTTTCTGCCGAGAACCTCGGCCGTGTGTACGGGGCTTAAGGCCCCGTACACACAAGTAAATCTATCTGTTCAAATCAGTCGGACAGAACGATTTGAACAGATCTGTCTGCTGGGACGTATTGGTTTGATTGTGTACACAGGATCAAACCAAAATCCCTGCCGGCAGACAGCGCGCTGACGTGGCGGTGACGTTGACGCCACCACGTCACCGCACCAGGAAGTAAAACACTTCCGTGCATGCGTCAAAACCATTCGACGCGTGTGCGAGAAGATATGTCTGCTGGTTAGCATACTAACCAGCAGACATGTCGGGCGGACGGGTTCCCAGCCGACAGATTTGAAAGCATGCTTTCAAATCTGTCGGCTGGCCAAATCCGTCTGTTTGCCCGTACACACGATCAAATCTGTCTGCTGAAACGGTCTGGCAGATCGTTTCCAGCAGACAGATTTGATCGTGTGTACGCGGCCTAACAGTGGCCAGAAAAAAACATCACAGCCCTTTATAATAGGCAACTCAAGCTGCATACACATGGTCGGAATTTCCGATGGGAGCTTTTCATCGGATATTCCGACCGTGTATGCCTTGACTTTTTCGACGGAATTAGATAGAGAGCAGGTTCTGTATATTTCTGAAGGGTGAATTACTAATGCGCTACTGCAAGTAAAGAAATCGGTAAAGAGCGAAGTGCAAATGAATAACATGACTTGAAAGCAGCTGTATCTGGTAGTGTTCACTGAATACACAGAAAAGGGAAATGATAAAAATGGGTGATAAGCGCTAAAACTCAGACAAAAACAAAATGAGTAAATGCCGCAATGACCACCCTGATTCCAATGCCTAGTGCGAATCAGGTGGCTGGTGAATCAATGTAACACAATAACAGTGAGCAGTATTGAATGAGAATAAACAAACCTGCAAATGAGTGAAAACATGGGTCACTAAGTGACTGAGAGCATAATGCATGGGTCAGAAAGGCATAAAGGAGAACAATGTCCTAAGGAGAAAAATGTCCTGTGATAAGCTGATAACAAAAAATCTTCAACTGGTGGCTGCAGATAAATGCGTAACGTTTTTAAGGCTTCCCGAATGCTTATCAATGCCATACAAAATTGTTACAATAGGGAGCAGATAGAGGTGTTCATACTGCAGCATTGGCACTGCTTTGGGTTGCAGAAAGGCAAAAATAACACTGTCTGCAGAGTTTGGCAGGAGTTAACGCTTTGCAGCTGTCTCCATTCACTTCTATTGAAACACACCACAACCAAGCGTTAAAAGTAATAATTTCTCATTTTAGCCTTGTTAAAAAAAACACAACACAGGGACTTTGAGAGGATTAAATACTCGCCATCAGGGAGAGAGAACAAAAGGAATGCCCTAATAGTGAAGTATGTAAAAATAGGGGAATTTTAATAAAAAACGAGTGGACTCTTACATCAGGTGAATAAAACAAGCGCATGAAACAAAAGTGGACGCGGCGTGTACAGCGCCGTCTTACGTCTTTCTGTTGGTCTCCGGTAGAGATGGTAGCACGTAATCCCAAATCCCTACGGTGTTACGTCACAAGGCATGTGCCTTCATCAGGGGACATATGAAGTCACGTGCCTTGTGATGTAACGCCGTAATGCCCATTACTGAGAGTTTTGGGAGACCATTTGTGGATATTTATTCAGCGCCATTTGCATTTATCTGCAGCCACCAGTTGAAGGTTTGTTATCAAACCACATTAAAGTTTAATCAGGGACACACAACCGCATAGGGAAGAGTCCCTACAATTGCAGAGAACAGGGGTCTAAATACAGGTACTTTACACTAGGATTTATTCTTTACTGAGATACATTTTCTGAACTTTAAAGGGATACCAATTATACAGAGTTCTTACTACGGTTTGGGTTAATATAACTTACACATGTTTTTAATTTTATAAGGTTTCAAACTAATGTTTTATATGTATTTTCATATTAAGGTAAATGCATGTAAATTAAAGCAACTAGATGTAAATACAGGCAGTATTGGTCAATACAATGTGTACAGCTTTTTAGTGCTAGATAGCCAATATTATTTACTGTTCCTCCTCACAATGCAAGTCTATGAGTTGAAAGCAATACACTCCCTTTGCTGTGTGGTTCATATCCTATTTAGAAAATCATTAAGCAGGGAGGGAGCCAGATTATTATAAATTGATTGATAACCTACATTAAACTTTACATCCCGTTAACCATACTTTTTTTTTTTTTAGGGATTTTGCAGATGTGGAAGCAGCACTCAATGCCATGAAAAATGTTGCCAAACTGATCAATGAGCGAAAGAGGAGACTAGAAAACATTGATAAGATAGCTCACTGGCAAAGTGCTATAGAAGAATGGGAGGTAAGTCTCCTTTCACTATTGACTCATTCAGGACATCTGTGATCTTAAGTCTAAGGCTGGCCATACATTATACAATTTTCTTGTACATGTAGCGCCCTCCTAGGTAGGTGCTAGAGAGAGTGTATATAGTTTTTGGTTTCTCTGCTTAACAGGGAGACAGCTAGGCAAATGTATATGATGTCTGCTTAACAGGGTGCTGTCATTGTTTAGTGAGTGCACTCTGGTGCTGCTCATGCTGCCTTGGTGTTTCACACTGATCCAATATTATGGGGTATATTGGACAATGGGTGGAAACCTGGCAGGTGAGAGCATGGATGTCTGTACAGCCCTGGTCAACTAGAAGGGGGTGTGCCCCGAGGCATGCTGGGTACTTTGATTTATCTCTGAAGAGCACATGGGCTTTGGGTCTTCTGCAGAGAGAGGTCCAGGTGAGGAAGGGGCCTGACACCCCTCCTCAGCGCAGGCTGCCATGTGGCCTCAGGTGGTCGACCTGAGGGCCTGAGACATTGAAGTTGCAAGCCATGGAACTTGTGAGAGCTGACTGAGGGAGGATGCCTGCGGATCCAGTCTGATACTGCTGGAAAAGGCTGCCATGAAGGGACATACTAAAAGGAATGACAGAAAGAAATGCCCATAGACTTTAACAGGGAGATGGAATGCCCATAGAGAATAATGGAAAAAAAAATCAATTAGTGACAGAGTCTTTATACCAAATTTTAGTATGTCCCGCCATGAATGCTTCAGGAGCCTTGTGAGTACAGACCCCCCACAGGGGATCCTTGGGACTTGTGCTGTTAAATCCCCCTCTGGGAGTTCCTTCTGCCACAAAGGGACTTGTTCATTCCATACTGCTGCTGTATGGTCCTACAGATAATCTGATATGCTTCGTACACACGATCAGGATTCCTGACGGGAAAAGATCCGTCGGAAATCCCAGGGGGAAAACCGAGAACCTTTTCCCCCGTACACACGAGAGGTTTTCCAGTCAGGAAAACTCTGATGAGAGCTTTGGTTGGGAATCCGACCGTGTGTATGCTCCATCGCAGTTTTTCCCGTAGGAAAACTGCCAAAAACTGGAGGAAAAAAGAAAGCAAGTTCTCTTTGGCGAGAAGAAGGAGAGCTGGAAAAAAAGAGCAAGTTATTTTTTATTGTCGGGAAAGCCGCCAAAAACTGTCGGGAAACAAGAGAGCAGGTTTTCTTTGGCGGGAAAAAAGAGAGCAGGTTTTCTTTTTTTTGTCTGGCAGTTTTCCTATCAGAAAAACTGTAAGGAGCATACACACGGCTACGGGATTCCTGGCCAAAAGCTCTCCACGCTATTTTCCCGTCTGGAAACCCCGTCCCTGTGTACGAGGCATTACACAGTTCTATTGAGAGAGTTGTCCTCACCTATGAATAGTTAATTTGGAGTATCCTACTAATTCCATTTTTCTATCCAAGTTCTCCAAATAAAATACAATCCCCTAGACTGGTCATTAAAGATAACGAGTAGAAGAGTGTGTTCACCTTGATGTGTGAAAATACCCTGTAACTGGCTGTGGATTAATCAGTGGGAGGCCCGGGAAAACCAATATTCGAGCGGCTCCTGCAGGGGTAACTGCTATGTACAATTTTCCTTTAGATTTACCAAATCCTTATAATATGAGGTCAAACCTAAACACTTTCAGATTGTATGCACTCAGGCAGGACCTTGCACTACATAGTTAAAGGTAAATCTAAAGGAAATTGAATAAGAAAATTGTATAATGTATGGCCAGCCTTAGTCAGTCTTTCGCTACTAAGGCTGCTTTTAGAACTCACATCTCCCTGGGCACTCCTAATTTATAAAAAAAAAAACTTTTGTACTCAGGCTACATTGCTTTATTATCAATCATATTACATAATCAGATAGATGCACAATGATATATCCTGAGTTAAGATTACACAAAGAGAAAATTTACATTCATTCCACATTAAGGCTTCATTTCCACTGGCATTTTTACAGCCACTTTTCTGAGCGTTTTTTACAGCTTAAAAACGCCTGTCCATGTTTATTTTAGAAAAAAAACAAAAAAACCTTTTTTTTTTGGAGCTGGAGCTTTAAAAATGCCGCGGCAGCGTTTTTGAGCGTTTGTGCGCATTTTTGCGCGTTTTTTAATGTCTGGCGTTTTTACAGCTCTATTGCTAGAGCTTCAGAACGCACTGGTCCCGCGTTTTTTTTGCATCTTAGCCATCTACAGCTCAAAAACGTCATGGTGGGTATGAGGCCATAGACTAACATGGACAGGCATTTTTAAGCTGCAAAAAACGCTCAGAAAAGTGGCTGTAAAAACGCCAGTGGAAATGAGCCCTAAAAATTATGTTACCAAAATTAGTTTGTGCTGTAAATTGCCTCCAGCATTGTTCCTGGTTTGTCTTGCTGGAGGCTGCCATTTTGCTGAAGCCCAGAGACCCCGCTGGTGTAAATCTTTAAGTGGCCAGCAGATCGGCCTCTACATTTTCGACACAGTGCTGTAAAATAGAGATCAACTGAGCATGTGCAGAGCAGGGTGAGGCATAGCTATACCTGCAAAAGGGCCCAGCCTAAAGTGATCTAGTAACACTTCATTTTCTGACCAAAGTTCCACTTTAACAATCAGGAGGTTGCAAAGAAAAGCAAACTGTCACCTTCAATTTTCCTTATTTTTGTTTTTTAGTCCTGAGCATAAAACATTTAGAACCTAGATAACAAAACACAGGAAAATTCTCTTAAGGACTTACTTTTAAATGTATAATAAAAGCTTAGGACTCCATGGTGTGAACCACAATCAAGGCTCCCTTTCAAATGTGGCTCCTCGAAGTGCTTTTGACCTCTACCACTTTGATATGCAAAGTGCAAGAAAGTTATGTTCAGAGCTCTCCATACCTTATCAAAGATTATGTATTTCTTTATCTGTCATAAGGGTGAAGACATTCTTACAAGAAGTTCGGAACTCATCCACTCTGGTGAATTAACAAAGATCTCACAGCTGCAATCAAAGGGGCAACAGCGGATATTTTTTCTTTTTGATCATCAGATTGTCTACTGTAAAAAGGTATTTTATAAGCAATCTTTTATTTTATTGTAATGTTCTTGAAGGGAAAAGAATGGACCTTTTATACTTATATACAGTATATAGAGTTACTGGTACATTTTAGGACATAAGTGAGCTGATCTTGCCACTATGTTTAAACATCTACTATTATTGCTGAATTCCAGAATAAGCAAATATTGTCTAAATACTGTATAAGAGTCATGTGTATTCTTACCTGAATCTTGGTGCTCTTTGTGTCTTTCTTCCAGATCTGTGCCATAATCTAGTTTGAAACTGTACATGAGATTGCTGCAATAAAGACCGGTCACTGCTGCTCTTTCTTTGTGCTGGGTGACTGGTCTTGTCTCCGCCCTCTCCTGTAGTTTGCTTGCCTTTATCTGGCACTTGGGGCACAGTTCCACCCACTAATAGGAGACACTATTCTGCCAAATGACATCAACAATGCAGCACCAATTCTCCCATTGACACCAACAATGAGGCAAAATGTCTCCCATTGACACCAACAATGAGGCAAAATTTCTCCCATTGACACCAAGAATGTGGCAAAATTTCTCCCATTGACACTAAGAATGTGGCACTATTTCTCCCATTGACATGCCAACGATGAAGCACCATTTCTCCCATTAACATCCACAATAGGGCACTATTCCTTTCAATGATAACAACAATGGGAATTCCTCCACCTAATACCAAATGTAAAGTTCCCTCCCAATGATGCCAGGAAAATTTCCACTCCCGCTGGCCCCCTTAATTCTGAAGGACCAAAACAGGGCCCTTTGTTTAGAAAGTTTGCAGACCCCTTCTGTAGTGGATGGAACCTGCTGGGTCCCTCCCACAGCTCTACTCTCTGCACAGGATATGTACAGCACAATGATGATGTAACTGCTGTCTTGGTTTATAAAGGTATTTGATGCATACAACGTGGATTTTGTCCTTTCTGGTCATTGAGAGATATATTTAAAGCAGAGTTCCACCAAAAAAAAATTAAAGTCAGCAGCTACAAATACTGCAGCTGCTGACTTTCAATATATGGACGCTTACCTGTCCAGGGTGCCCACAATGTCGCAATGTTGGGTGCTGCCGCCACCATCTTTGGTAAGGGGTTAGAAAGTGAAGCCTTGTGGCTTCACTTCCTGGTTCTCTACTGCACATGTGCGATCCCATTGGTCCCAGCTGTCTTCTGGGACCCGTGTGTCTCCCAGAAGACAGCGTGGGGAAAGGAGTAGGCGCCGGATGTGGCATAGGTCACTGTGGTGATCTATGCCCGGAAGTGGGAGCAAATACCTGTATTACATAGGTATCTGCTCCCTCCTCCCCCCTGAAAGGTGCCAAATGTGACACCAATGGGGGGGGGGGGATTCCAAAAAGGAGAAGTTCAATTTTTAGGTGGAACTCTGCTTTAAATGAAGGAAATTTTGCCTGGAGTTCAGCTTTAAGATTCCGTCCAGAGTAGCAATCTGTAGTCAAACTCCCTTACAACCCATTCATAGTTCATCTACCCTTCTACAGAAGGCCTTTCTGTGATGTCAGAAGATGGCAATATACAGGCAAACACCAGACAGCAGTTAAGCTTGGCTCGACTCCTCCAAATACCAATACATGTCTACAGAGCTTTTTTTCTCAGAAAATAGGTACAGGAACTCAACCACAAGCCCGTTCAGATTTCACAAACAGTAGAAGGATCTTAAAGGGGCATTAAATACCAGGATTGCATTACACACAGAGTGCAGAATTTAGGGGGTTACACACAGAGTGCAGAGCTGTCACTCGTAAACATAGAAACCAGACTTCTGTGTTTACAAGTAATTGTGGTGAGCAGGCACCAAAGGGTCTGAGCCAGAGGTGGTGGAACTGAGTTCCACCAAGTTCCCCCTTAAAAAAAGCCCTGCATGTCTACCATGGTTAATTTGGATAGAGCAAGGTAGGGATATAACTCCTGTCAGATTTTTTTTTTCACCATCTGTGTCCCAATGTGAAGATTTCCCCTCACTTCCTGTCCCACAGCCAAACAGGAAGTGAGAGGAAATACCTGAAAATTATGGGAATTCCTTGGGGACCCCAAGATCACCAGGACTAGAGTTCCAATTAGGTTTTCCCTCTGTTACTTTTCTGGGAACTACCCAAAAAATTGGATTTTCTTTTACTTTCACTTTCAGTGATAACGGTAATCAGGACAAATAGAGACGGTGAATTTCCATAATTAGGGGGCACAGAAAGCAATAAAAACTGACAGGTGTTCTAATCTAAAACCAAAATGTTTGCCTTTAGTCATACATAAGGATAGCTGAAGCCATTTATGGGCACCAAATGCAATACTGATAAATAAATTAGAAACATCTTAGCAATTCTGTTATGTAAAACAATATTATTTTGGGCCGGTGTAAGTGGTTGGTGTGTGACATTCAGGGATCTCTCTGCTATCTGAGAGATCACCAAATAAATATTCAGGTCTGTATCAGACCTGAATATTAAAAAATAGTATATTGTAAATTGCCCACATTGAGTGATTATTTCTTCTTACATATCCTTAGGACATTCTGAGACGGGACATGTTATATTATAAAGGAAAGATCAACATGGATGACATGGAAGTCATTAACCTGGAGGATGGTAAAGACAAGGACTTTAACATTACAGTAAAAAATGCCTTTAAGCTGCAGAGTAAAGTCTCTGATGAGGTTCACCTTCTCCTGGCAAAAAAACCTGAACAGAAGCAGCGCTGGCTGCAGGCTTTCGAAGAAGAGAGAAAGCAAGTACTTCAAGATGAGCAGACAGGTAATATGACAAAAGAACATTGGGGACCAGGGCTTGCTACTTCTGTACTGGAACATTCAGAGTGTGTATCATCTCATCCCATGCTTGCCTATAGGACTTCTCCTCCAGAGCCTCCCACTTCCCCTGGAACTCCTTACCCCAATCTGTCCAGCTCTCTTCTACTCTGTCTGCCTTTAGGCTATTTTGGAAAACTCATCTCTCCAGGCATCCCACCTTCACCCAAAAACTGTACTTCTGCTGTCTCAATCAGCTCATCCCTCATGAATATCACTCATGGTATCACTTGCCCATCCCATTTAGATTGTAAGTTCTCACAAGCTGGGCCCTCCTAACTCTCTTGTCTTGGATTGTATTATAACTGTACTGTCACCTATTTTATTGTAAAGTGCTGTGCAAAATGTTGGTGCTTTATACATCCTGTATAATACAACATGTTGCCTATGGATCTGTAATAACACACTCATGTCTTTATACTTGTCACTAGGTTTCAGCATTAGTGAAATTCAACGGAAACAAGCAATGATCAATGCCCACAAACCACGTCCTGCTGGAAAGCCAAAAGGTGAGTGTTGCCGGCTGTGTATTTTTCCAAAAAATAAAACTATTTTTAGATGATCAACTGACTTAAAAGTGCATGTATAGCTTAAACTTGTTTTAGTTCAATCTTATTTAAAGTGTTACCATAACTTACCATTCAGGCACTCAAGCACTGCCCGAGGGCCCCATGACACTAGGGGGCCCCATCAGGGTTGCCAGCCTCAGTAAAACCAGGGACAGTATGTAAAAGTCTGTGTTTTTTTTTATAAATCCCAAGATTATAGCTGCCCCACCTCTCCAGTACCTTTTCAGTGTGTGTATGTATACTGTGTGTATGTATACTGTGTGGCCCCATAATCTCATACTGCCCGGGGGCCCCATGATTTGTCAGTCCACCCCTGAGTGTTACCAAACCCAGGTCCCTGCATTCACTACATCTGGTCTCCCACAGTACACAGAATATGGAAATGCAATAATTTTTGTAAATATAAACTGCTAAATACCTTTTCTCAACGGCAGTATATAACAGTCTTGTGACTTCTATCAGTGACCATTCAAGCACTGGTTAAAGCTTGTAGGAGGAGTTTTCATTCTACCCTGGTTGTTCTATGTGGCTGCAGGACCCCTGACCCTATGTCTGGACAGTGCTGATTGGCCCTGTGCTGATCACATGCAGCCCTCCCAAGAAAAACCTGAGGTTGCAGGAAAGAAATTTGCTTGATTTCCCCATCAACACAGACAGTGTTGATGCAGGAATCCCTGCTGCCAAATCATTGGGGGAGATTTACTAAAACTGGAGAGTGCAAAATCTGGTGCAGCTGTGCATGGTGGCCAATCAGCTTGTTCATATAAGCTTTGCCAATAAACCTGGAAGCTGATTGGTTTCTATGTAGAGCTGCACCAGATTTTGCACTTTCCAGTTTTAGTAAATAACCACATTGTCTTCTTGCGGCGGGGGAAGGCAGTAATTATTGCTAGCGCTGTGTTCTATTTTTGTATATTTATACTTGTATTTAATTAGTATGTAGCACAGTGGTCCTGTAAGAAAAGACATTTCATTCTAGTACCATATGTCCTCACATGTAGTAGAATGACAAGAAAAAGCTTGACTTGACTATACCAGCAGCTAGTGATAATTGCAGGTAAAACCTAGCAGGCTGGTTGTACCCAAGTTGATCAATTGATCACCTTTGTATATTCAGCCTGCCCATACACCGTTTCGAATCTCGGTTGGTTTCTAAGGAACCAGCCAAGATTCAAACCATGTATGACCTGCCTAAGTGACACCACTGCTGTGGCCTGGTGTGAAGGGGCAGAAACGGCGTTATGAAATCTCACTACTGGAATCTTTGAGAGATATTGGCAGCAACAGGTGAGTTGATCCACTGGAGCACACCTAAAACTGGAACAGCAACCATGTTATTGACAGGTACTCTTTTATATAAACTGAGCTGAATACCCAGAGCTATTAGCACTTCAATAAAATGTGTTCCTCCCTCTCACCTTCCTTAGTCCTTACACAGCAGATGACCTCATAGTATGGGTCTGGTACATGCAACTGACAAATAAGAATTTTCCTTTACAATACTTTATCCTTGTACAAAGAAATAGTAAGGCCGCTCTCGTGACCTTTTATTTTATTTTTTCAGCCATTAATCGGACATACTATGATTTCTGGATGAGACAGAAGCATCCCACGTTGCCCGCCAACCTCCCCCAGCAACAAGTCTTCATGCTTGCTGAACCAAAGCGTAAACCCTCCAACTTCTGGCAGAACATCAGCCGGCTGACTCCTTTCCGAAAATAAAAAGCAGCTTTGTGTTCTGCTCTTGCCTCCTGTACAAAGAAAGCACTTTACTCACAGTTGACAAGAAGTGCCCGTGCCTGGGACTCCTACTTTTCCTCTTACAGGGCATGGTGCTAGCTGGTACATTACAATATATTTATTTTTTAATAAGCGTTGGACATCTTTTTCCATGTTTTGTTGTTGCTGCCTCTGCCCAGGTCAAGTGGCCCATCCGGAAGTGTTGTAGTTTCCTCTTTTGTTGTTAATATTAATGGACTGTATGTTTGTTTTTACACTGTTTACTACCAGAATCTTTTAAAAACTCCTACTGACGATCGATATACAATGGATATTAGGTTGAAGTTGATGTAGCAGGCCTCAGTTTCAGAACAGTCAGTTATGTTGACAGCAAGCAATCAAAGTCAATGTTCGCTAACCTGCTGCAATTTCAAAAACAGGTTATATCTGATTGGTTGCTGAATGGCGATACAGAATTGATTTCAGACAATCTGATCAACGAGGCCCAGAGATTTAGAACTGTTTTTGTGATGTTGCAGGACATTAGTGACCATACTTGTATAAAATACAGGTGTATTCTAGGCAATGGCACACGTTTGTTCAGTGCAGAACAGGCTCAGCAAGCGTTCTTATTTAAATGTTTCCGATCTAGTCTTCAGAATTTTTCGTTCTATAAAACATGACTTATGCCCTGTACACACAATAGGATTTTCCATCAAAAAAAGTCCGGTGTGAGTTTTTGGTCGGAAATTCCGACCCTGTGTATGCTCCATCTGACATTTTCTGTCAGAATTTCCGCCAGCAAAAAAATGAGAGCAGGTTCTTTACTTTTCCGACAAAAAAAGTTCTTGTTGGAAAATCCGCTCGTCTGTATGCAATTCCGACACGCAAAAAAAACCACGCATGCTCAGAATCAAGCAGAAGAGCTGAACTGCCTATTGAACTTCATTGATCTCGGCTCGTCGTACGTCTTGTACGTCACCACGATTTGGTGTGACCGTATGTGACCGTATGTATGCAACACAAGTTTGAGCCAAAATTCCGTCAGAAAAAAAACACGATTTTCTTGTGGGAATTTCCGATCGTGTGTACGGGGTATTAGTGCAGGTTGAGGTACAATGGGTCACCAATGTATTTAGAAATGTGGCAGATTTACTAATCTCCTTAACAAACAAGACAAAATAATCACAAATTATTAACATATATGTCCAGCCAAAATCTTTTTTTTAGTTTTGGGTGATTTAGGATTTGAACCCCTGTCGGGTTTTTATTATTATCTGGGGTTCTGTTAGGTAGATCTCCCCTCATTTTCTTTCCTGCTGACAGTGTTTTAAGGCTCCATGCACAGAGCTGTTAGAGCCCACATATGCTGTTATGTTGGGCATATTTCCGAAACGCCCGGAAAACCCAGGTGCTTCGTACAGCAGCCCAATAAATATGAATGGCTGTGACCAGCTGTTAATAGGCATACGATGGTACTCACATAAAAATGTGCAGTGTACTGGTGTATTCGGGGACTACACTATGTGCCTGTTTAAGGGAGTAGGTGAGTACCGGCCTATACTAAAATATAGCATGGGGGTGGCTGTCTGCAGCACCTGGGCTTTCTCTCTGCAGGTTTCAATGACTGTAGGGTTGTGTATAAAACAATAGTTCTCAACCATTTCAGCAAGGTCCACTGCTGAGGAATGGCCTCCTTCCTCCCGCCTTCTGCTAGCTGTAGTTTCCCTAACTTCCCACAATGCCTCCTAGCTCCCATAGTACCACCCAACCTCCCATAGTGGCCCTCATGTCCCCTAAGAGCCCTCGGTCCCTACAGAGCCTGCCAACCTTCCACAGTTCCCCCTACCTTGCTGCAGAGTTTTCAGTCCCCAACAGTGTGCCTCAGAGCCTCCCCTGACTCTACAGTGCCCTGCAGTCTTCCAAAGTTGCCCCTGCAAAACCACTAGCCTTCTGGGGAGGCCCTCCTCCCAACCTTCCACAGTTTCCCCCAGCTTCCTTCAGAAACCTCATCCACTACAGGGCCACCAAATCTGCTGCAGAACCCCTAACCTGCTTCATCCCCCACAGTCACACCCAGCCCCATCAAGAGATGTTACCAGGTTTTTGCAAATTATTGATCAGTGGGAATGTGTAAATGAGATAAATACCTGCATTATGGCCAATATAGATGGTGCCGACTATGATAGGAAAGAAGTATGCTCCTCCGCTCCATCTAGTGGCCATAATGAGGTATTTTCCCTATTTACACATTCAATTTGTAAACGCACAGAACAAACTTACATGCCATTTTGAAGGACGAGCATCTATGCAAAGTACACCTCATGAAATATTGGACAAACTTGTTTGCAAACAAACAACTGATTATGATAGCTGATTAGGCCTGTAGATTACAAATCTGCTAAGAATTGCTGTATGTATGGGGTGGAAACAAAGAAAGAACAATGATGGGTTATCAAACATTCAGGATAGGCATATGATGGCTGTGTATTTCAAGAAACTGTATTTACCAAGTAAGGAAAAATCGACAACTAAGTGCCCTGGTAAATATTATGAAGTAAAGAAAAACATCCTTTGCTGATAAGTCCTAAAGAACTGGACCATTTTTGACATGAATCCACCTTGTCAGTGCAAAGAAGGCCAAAAACACCTTGTGATCAATGCAGCAAATGCCCATTTAAATATGAGAGCTGCCATATTTATTACTGACTCGGATGAGGAGGTCTTTCTGAATGCCACTGATATATTTATATAAACTGTTTATTTGAAGCAGTTAGTCTGAAGACCCCCATGTGTATTGCAGGAAACTTGCTAATTCCTAAGAGCCGATGTGATGAAGTGGTGCCAATCAACAACGTACACATTTAAAAACCTTAAAAGTGTAATTTATATATAGAAATGTATATATATATATATATATATATATATATATATATATATATATATATATAATATAACATTGAAAAACGATGTGCCTAAACTAAGATTGCTACTTAAGGGTGGTAACATATATTAGGGTATGATATAGTACTAGTGCTTTCACGAGAGAAGTTTCCTACTGCTGTGCACAGAACTCTGTATAAAGGAAGCCTTCCCTAAAGATAGACATGAAGGTTGCCATTGCTGACTTATTCTACAAATGCTCATTGCCTGGAATTTTACTGACATTTGGCTTCATTATTTTGAGCCTCTAACCCAAAACAAGTATGTAAATAAAGATTTGTAAATTTAGAGCCAGTTTAGGCTGCAAGCTGTTGTCTGCCTACTTAGCATTGTTGCAACACAAGGCACTAGTTGCTTAAAAAAAATAAGTAAACATTTTTTTTTTAAATGTGAAATGTTTTGTAGCTTGTGGTGCGATGAGATGCATTCACATGAAGAGCGGTGTAAAAAAAATGCAGCTTGTTTGCATTTTACGTACCACACCTCAACCCAGCACTGTGGTGCGAACAAGGCCCATAGACAACAAGTGTTTTCTATGTAGCCTGGTGTTGAGTCTTTATTGATCTGTGCAGATCACTGCAGCTCAACTGATGCAGTATGAAGCCCCGTACACACGGCCGAGGTTCTCGGCAGAAACCAGCGAGAACCTCGCTCAGAGCCGCATTCTGCCGAGAACCTCGGCCGTGTGTACGCTCTCGGCGAGCCCTGCCCGTCGGGAAACCCGTCGAGCAAATAGAGAACAGGTTCTCTATTTGCTCGACGGCCCGTCGGGATGAATGGCTGGTTGCCTTTCCCGACGGGCGGGTCGACAGGAGGAACGATGTGTCTTCCGCCCGTCGAGGTTCTCTGCCGTGTGTACGGGGCCTGACTGAGCCCTTACTCTGTATACTTGCTTCAGGGCAGTGACTCAAAACATTGAAGCCACTGGGCCAGCATAACATTCAGGCAACTAGCACTTTAAAGCTGGATGGTTGGAATCTTATGCCACGTACACACGATCATTTTTCGGCATTAAAAAAAAAAACGTTTTTTTAGCATGTCCAAAAAAACAAAGTTTTTCCAACTTCATCATCAAAAACGACGTTGCCCACACACCATCGTCTAAAAAAAATTATGAGCAAAGCGCGGTGACGTACAACACGTACAACGGCACTCTAAAGGGGAAGTTCTATTCACATTTGGGCTGCTTTAGCTGATTCCTTGTTAGTAAAAGACGATTTGCGCTTTTCTGTCTGTTACAGCGTGATGAATGTGCTTACTCCATTATGAACGGTAGTTTTACCAGAACATAACTTGCTTCTGAGCATCCGCGGGTTTAAAACGTCGTTTTAGCTCACACACGATCATTTTTTACAACCTGAAAAACGACATTGTTTAAAACGACGTTAAAAAATGCAGCATGTTCGAATTTTTTATTTGTTGTTTTTCAGAACCTGAAAAATGATGTGAAGCCCACACACGATTATTTTACATGACGTTTTTCAAAAACTATGTTTTTTTCATGCCGAAAAATGATCATGTGTACGCAGCATTAGCGTGTTCAGCAGGAGATTTGAACCATCTATGGGCAGGCTGAATGTACCCAAATCAATCCTCTGATAGACTTGGGTAAAAACAGCATGTTGGATTTCTGGCATGCGATTATTGCCAGCGGCTTTAGCCACTAGAAGTAATCATTGCGTTCCCCCTGCAGGGACAGCTCCCTGCAACCCCCCACCAGGAGAATCACACCATCTATGGCCTGCCTAACAAGGTTTTAAGTTTAAAGCTGAAATCTGGGCATGAATGTTTTTGCAAAGGGACATTGGACCAGTCACTTCCTGTTCTTCTATCTGTAACTCCACAGTGTAATGCAAGGCTTTCTCCCTGGTGTGGAGTGTCATGCTCGCCCCCCCCCCCCCCCCCCTGGACTACACAAGAGTCAGGAAAACCACTAACACACAGCTCCTTTCTCTATCTGCAACCTAGAGAGCGTCCTGACTCTCCTGTAGTCCAAGAGAGGGGGCGAGCACGACACTCCACACCAGGGAGAAAGCCTTGTATTACTGTGTTTAGTTACAGACAGAAGAACAGGAAGTGAGGATTTCTCAGAAGAAATAAGGACATTTAAATGCATAATTGAAGGATGAGGTAAGTGAAGGAGGACTGCACTAAGGTAAAGGAAGCTAATTAGGGAAAAAAAAATTCACCTTTACAACCCCTTTAAGTGTGTATGCGCCATATCTTTGGAAGCTGGAAATCACTGTAGTAGACACCACTACTATAGTGATCCCTGCTGGCTTCCAGGTCCAATGCTGAGCGGTTGTCTTGCTGTTAGTGAACACAGGAGGTGGTTTTCTTGGCACAAGATCCATTCAGAGAACACTGCATCTTCTCAATGAATGCAAAGCGTTCTTTGTTTGGATAGTGTCACCGCCTTGCATCTCCACCTCCAATCAGAAAACACTTTGTATTCATTGAGAAAATGCAAATTGTACTCTTAATGGCACCAGGTGCCAAACGACAGTGACCTTATGTGTTCACTTGGCAGCAAGGCCACTGCTTGCCATGGCACCCGGAAGCTAGTGGCAATCGCTGTAGTAACGGTGCCTACTACAGTGATTTGCACTTGCCACGGACATTGACCAGGCATGACCAATGCATAGTTACATTGATTCAAGCTGGACTAATGTAGCTATGCAAAAATATCCATACCTGGAATTCAGCTTTAAGAATTGTAGCTCCTGGATTTCTCCTAGTAAAGGTTTACAATAATGTCTCAGCTGTTACTACCTAGTTTTACTGTGTAGAGCTTGTAAGCAACAGCCCTGTGTTGTGTACACTGCTTGAAGGATAGAGGTCTTCTTAGATGCAATGGCACTGGCAGAACCAAATTATAAGCGGCAGTGTTTATTTCTCCTATAGGTGGCGCTACTGATAAAATTTTCCTTTAGATCTTGGCTGTGTACCCCAGGGGTACGCTGTCTGGCAGGAGATCACTCCATATAATGATCAGAAGCAGCTGGGAAATATCCATGAAGCACTAATGTACACAACCAGTGTGCCTCCATACTTAGTGACAGTAGTGTCAATAACAACACACCTGACTTGGCAACTTCTTTTCCAGCAGCAAGGCAAATAATCGCGTATTTTCTGTTTTCTAAAACCTTTGCCATCTTTTTTTTTTTTTTATGTTTTGAGATTATTTTATTTATGATAAATAACACTGATGTACTTTTAAGTGTCTGTAGTAACATTTAGTGGGTTGTTTTTATGACTGTTTTGCCATTGTAAATTTGTTCTTTACAGATATGAAATAAAATTGCCTTACACAGGATAAAAATTCAAAGCCATAAAGAAAGACAGGAGTTGTACTTGAATCATTATGCTAACATCACACGCATCGAAAGTATCCAAAGTGTTCCAAATAAAAAGGCATAAATAATTTATGGAAAACAAAAAAGTATACATAGAATCCATAAGTCCCCCACAGTGGGCATTTGGCGCCTAACCAAGCTCAAAAAATCAATCAATCAATCAAGTCATGGGTGGGCAACCTTTTGAGCAGTGTGCCAAAAAATGTTTTGTAAAATAAAATGAATTTTTATAAAGTAAATGCTGTAGATTAGTTGAGTAAGAGCCGGTCCACACAGGGGCGACTTGTCAGGCGACTCAGCCGCCTGACAAGTCACGTCCCGTTCTTTACAATGGAACCATTCTAATGGGAGCGACTCAAGTCGCTCCGACTTAGAAAAGGGTTCCTGTACTATGACTTCCATACAGAAGTCATTTTGCAAGTTGCCTCTGAAGTCGTCTGCAGATCGCCTTGCCGAGTCGCGCGGCAAGTCGTACCGGCACTAAGGCCTCAGATGTTTTTTTTTTTACAGTCGATGAACTCCCCAACATGTTATCCTAGGTGTCCATGCACAGGTAGGCTCTTATCAACTGTTTTTGTCCGGGGCGTTTTTTGGCTGTAAAACCTTCCTAAAACTGGTGAGTTCTGAGAGGAGTTTTCCCCCGCTGTTTTCAGCTGTAAAAATCAGGGATAAACGCTCAAAAACACGTCTCATCAGCGTTTTTTTTTTTTACATTTTTGATCCATTGAAAAAAAAAAAACGCTAACGTGGAAAAACGATCTATATAATTATATGGTTGCTATGAAGGTTGATAATTAATCACTCAATACAGATGATCACAAGACAGCAGTGTATCGATGGGAAGTCTGCCAACACCTAGTGGTCAAATCTCAGTAAATCAGCAGGAACAGATTTTTAACACTAATTGCTGTTATCCTACGATCATTTGAAAGTTGCTATAAACATTTAGGCTCCATGCACACTGGACGCTAAAATAATGTTATAAAAACGCCAACGTTCAACGTTTTTTAACGTATTTGCAATACCGTTTATTCGTTTTTTTTTTTGCATTTTTCTGCGTTAGCGTTTTTAACCACCTTACTACCGGCCGCCATGAATTGACGGTGGCATGATAGCTCTGCTGTTCTTAGAGGATGTCATATGACGTCCTCGTCTTGCAGAGAAACTAGGGGGCACGCACGCACCCGCTGTGTTACTGGGAACCCGATGCGTGTGCACCCGCGATTGCCCAGTAACTGAGCAGGACCGTGGATCTCAGTGTGTTAACACAGAGATCCACGTCCGCGATGATGTGTCCCTTGTACATAGGGACACAGATCGGTCACCTCCCCCAGTCAGTCCCCTTCGCCCACAGTTAGAATCACTAGTAGGGAACACATTTAATCCCTTTCCTCGCCCCCTAGCGTTAACCCCTTCCCTGCCAGTCACATTTATACAGTAATCAGTACATATTTATAGCACTGATCGCTGTATAAATGTGAATGGTCCCAAAAATGTGTCAAAAGTGTCCGATGTGTCCATAATGTCGCAGTCCCAATAAAAATTGCAGATCGCCGCCATTGCTAGTAAAAAAAAAAATATCATAATTATGTCCCCTATTTTGTTTTGCGCAAAGCAGTCACTATAGGCTTATTGCGATTTTTTACCAAAAATATGTAGAAGAATACGTATCGGCCTCAACTGAGAAAAAAAATAATGAGATATTTATTATAGCAAAAAAGTAAAACATATTGGGCCAGATTCAGGTAGTCCAGAGCATCTTTGCTCTGGAGTAACGCTTCTCATTTGCGTGCGCTGCTGAAATTTTAGGAGCAAGTGCTGTCATTCAAAGCACTTGCTCCTAAAGTTGCGGCACGCATAAATGAGCCGGCGGAATTCAAATTTAGCGGGTACGGGGCGTGTGTATGAACTACGCCATGCCGCCAACATCGCACGTCGAGTGTCAAAACATCCCCGTGCGCATGCTCCAATTTTGAACGTCAATGACGTCACATTCCCATTCAAGTTTTACGCAAGCGACGTTTTTTTTTTTTTTCCCGACGCGAGACGACGCCTATACCTAACATAGGATACCAACCCCATGTAGGTATATCTATGCGCCGCGTATCCCGTCCGGAAATTTCGTCATTGCCGCGCCGGATGATCGTGAATTGCCGATTTCCGCTCATTAACATATTTTTTGAGCGTAAATCGGGGGAACGCCCCCGGCGCCATTTTTAAGTTGAAGTAACGTGCGATGGCGAAACTCAGTTACGCTGCTCGCAGGAACTTCAAGGCGTTTCTTGTTTTCTGTTAACAGAAACGCCGGCTCAAAGTCACAGTTAGGCTGGCGGATCATCGATCCGCCAGTATGTTCCTGAATCTGTGTGTTTTTTTCATATGAAAAAAGGACGTAAATTTTGGGGAGCCATGTCAAGGTTTTCAGTTAAAGCGATGAAGTGCCAGAAGCTGAAATTTCACCTGAGCAGGAAGGGGGTATATGTGCCCAGTAAGCAAGTGGTTAACCACTTCCCATCCCGCGTATAGTGATATGATGGCCACAAGGTGGCTCTGCCATCCTGAACGTCCGTCATATGACATCCTTGGACCGCCCGGCCTCGAACGCGTGCGTTAGCCAGTTACACAGCCAAGGACATGGATCTGTGTATGTAAACACACAGATCCACGTCCTGTCAGTGAGAGGAGATCAATGGGGTTTTCCTTGTACATAGGAACACCGATTGGTCACCTCCCCAAGTCAGTCCCCTCCCCCTTCAGTTAGAATCACTCACTAGGATACACAGTTAACCCCTTGATCGCCCCCCTAGTGTTAACCCCTTCCTTGCCAGTCACATTTACACAGTAATCACTGCAGTTTTATAGCACTGATCACTGTATAAATGTGAATGGTTCCAAAAATGTGTCAAATGTGTCCGATGCAATGTCGCAGTCACAATAAAAAAAAAAAAAAAAAAAATCGCAGATCGCCGCTGTTACTAGTAAAAAATAAAATAAAAATAAAATAACAATGCCCTAAATCTATCCTCTATTTTGTAGATGCTATAACTTTTGCGCAAACCAATCAATATAGGCTTATTGCGATTTTTTTAACCAAAAATATGTAGAAGAATACATATCGGCCTAAACAGAGAAAAAAAAAATAAAAAATTTAAATAGTGATATTTTTTATAGCAAAAAGTTAAAAAAAATGTTTTTTTTTCAAAATTGTCGCTTTTCTTTTGTTTATAGCGCAAAAAAATTAAAACTGCAGAGGTGATCAAATACCACTAAAAGAAAGCTCTATTTGTCGGGGGGAAAAACGTAAAAAAATTTTGGGTACAGTTTTGCATGACCACACAATTGTCATTCAAAGTGTGACAGCACTGAAAACTAAAAAGTGGTCTGGGCAGGAAGGGGGTGAAAATGCCCCGAATTGAAGGGGTTAAGCGTTTTTTTTTTTTTTCTTCAATGGTTCAAAAACGTAAAAAAACATTGGTGAGCCACATTTTTAAGCGTTTGTCAATTTTTATCAGTGTTTGAGCGTTTGGCGTTTTTTGTGGTCAGACAAAAAAGAATCTTGAACGCAATTTTAGGTCATTCAGAAAACAGCCCATAAACTCCACTGCTGATAAACGACCAAAAACGTCCATGTGTGCATGGGCACAAAGGATAATATATGGGCTTATGGGCTTAGCCCATACCCATAAAGGCTTGCACTCCACTAGATCTCTGAAGGTATTCTGTGGTATGTGTCACCTAGTCATCAGCAGCAGATCCTTTAAGTCCTGTAAGTTGTGGGGTGGGGCCTCCATGGATCGGACTTGTTTTTTTAGCACATCCCACAGATGATCGAATAGAGATCTGGAGGCCAATTCAACACCTTGAAGACACCTTCTTCCATTGCTGTTAGTCCAACAACTCTAATGTTGCCGGGCAGAGGCACTAACCAGTAAGCTACTGTGAAGAAATGAATCCGGAAGGCTGCACTTCCAAAAATCCTTTTATTGAAGCTTCATATGACAAGTGGTTGACAGATGGGGCAGGGGACAAAGAGGTAGATGTGTTTCACGCAAATGTTAGAGCTTAGTAATTACCTATTGGAACTGATCACCACAATCACCTATATACTGCTCTAATGTGTTATCATTAGGTTACAGATGAACTAACTAATTAAAATTAGTACTCAGCTGGTGTTAAAAAGAAATCCAGGCTAGAATACACGTACTTAGGGCCCTTTCACACGGGGCGGATCAGTATTGATCCGCCTCCGTGTGTCCGTTTGCTCAGCGGGGATCGCTCCATAAATCCCCACTGAGCGGATAACAGGGCGGTCCCCACACACTTTGCAGAGCCCGCCCTGTTTTTTCTCCACTCTCCCCTATGGGGGAGCAGATGAACACGGACCGCGTTCATCCGATCCGCTCTGCAGACGGAAGAAGAAATAGGGTTTTCTTCCGTCTGCAAAAGCGGATGTTTGCCGAGCGGATGATTACAGCTGTCAGCGGATGCTCATCCGCTGACACCCGCTATCCCATGGGGATACATGTATGTGCGCATTTCATCCGAAAACCGATGGATGAGATACTGACATACGGTCTGAAAGGGCCCTAACACTCAAATCTGATGTAAAGAGTTCGGTCCAAATCCAATGCCAGAAAAAATCTGATACACCAATTGAACTCAGAGCAAACTCGACACATCAGTCAAAATCATTGTATACAGTAGTTACAACAACATACACAAAATGAAGTTGATGTTGAGAACAAATGATTTTAAAAACAAAGTGTTAGAACATCATAAGGACCGATACTGGCATATTCCCAAAGTATGTGCAAAGTCTTGAATGAACGTCAAAGGAGGAAAAAAAAAAAAAAGAGGAGAGAAATAGGTGCTAATAGACTGCAGGAAACTAGCTAAAAGATAGAGAGCGAGAAAACCAATATATAATAAATATATAGAAGAGAAATAGGAGCTAATAGGCTGTAGGAAACTAGCTAATAGAGAGAGAAAAAATATATAATAAATATATAGGAGAAAAATAGGTGCTAATAGACTGCAGGAAACTAGCTAAAAATATATATTGTAAATATGTAGGAAAGAAACACAGTGGAACTTCGGATTGCGAGTAACAAGGTTAATGACTGCTTCGCACTACGCTCACTGTATTTAATGTATCTAATACAGCGTTTGGCCTGAAGTGGGGGGGTGTGGGAGCCAAGCAGAACCGAATGGTGCCGTTCTTAGGCTTTGGGAAATGCTCGGAAATACTCTGTTCCTGAGCCTTTCCGAGGTGTCCTCGGCCCTTTCAGAGTATTTCCGAGGCTCTCTGGAGCCCCCAACCCCTGGCCACATGCGTTATTGCATGCCATTGAAGTCAATGCAAAACTAATTATTTTTGTTTCCATTGACTTCAATGGGAAAAAATTTGCTTTGAAATGCGAGTGCTTTGGATTACGAGCATTCTCCTGGAACCGATTATGCTTGTAATCTGAGGTTCCACTGTAGGTGCTAATAGACTGCAGAGAACTACACCACAGTAAGTCCACCATGCCGGAACTGTCCAAATGAATGGGAATTGTTGTGCCTCCAGGATACCTTTCAGGCTCAAAAAGGACAAAAAGTAATCCAGAGGTATGTTGTCTCAGGTTAGCTGTTATGCTTGCGCCATCTACTGGCCAAACATGAATATAGTTAATAGAATGTAGTGAATTTTATTAGTTAGCTCTGATAGGCTGTGACATCAAAATCATCATTTCCTCTTTAGCCAGGAAGTGAAGGTCTCAGTATCTCCATGTTTAAGATCAAGGCAGCAAGGCCTGCATGCAATCTGTCCCCACCCATGGCATCGGAGGTAAGCAATCTCTTTCCTCTTCTTCCACAAGCTTAGGGAGATAGCTAGCCATCTCTGATAATGTTTATATGATGTTATTATTATCGTATAGTAATGTTATACCATTCTTATTATTTCTAGTTTTACCGCATATCATGTGTGTCATCCACATGTATATTCAAATCTGCAACGTGCCAATAAAGACACAAGATAAGAAACAGCAGTCTATTATTGTGTGCGCAAGGAAAAAGGTCATCTGCCTAGATAGCTACCCATAGACTCCGGGAGTACGGGAAGCGAGTCCAGGACAGTAAAACTCCGCCCAGTAACACTACGGATAGTGCAGAGGGGAAGAGGTTTAGCCGCATGGAAGAGCTACAGTCTGCAACCGACTATACAGCCACTTCCATACAGCCAAGCAGCATACAGAGACTGCAGCCTTATATGCTTACTGCTCCCACAGGCCGCTACACAGTCAAACGGCCATGTCACGCAGTAGCTCATCCTCGCTCAAAACCCGATCACAAGTTTACAGTTCCGGCAAGTCGATGACAGCCAGCGTCGCAGCCGAGGGAAAGCCGAAGCAGCAAAGACCCGAGCAGCCTTTGCTGAGCAAGAAATGCAGATTAAAAAAGAGAAAGTGAGGCTGAAGACAGAGAAAGTGCAGCAACAGGCACAGTTAGAGGCACAGAAAGTGCAGCAACAGGCACAGTTAGAGGCACAGAAAGTGCAGCAACAGGCAAAGTTAGAGGCTGAGGAAGCCCTCCTAGATGTCACTCTGGAGAAGCTCACCGCAGAAAGGGAAGCCGCAACCACCATAGCTGAAGCAGAAGCCCTGGAAGCAGCCGTGAGCATCAGTGGTGAACGCAACAATGTGCTTGGCTCAGAACAAGGAGAGCCGAATCCCACGCAATACACGTCAGAGTACTTGCACCAACACTTCAAATCAACCTACGATACCTCTCCTCTACAGGGAATAGACGGTGTCCTAGAAGAAACAAACCGAACACAGCAGGTAACAGAGCATGAGAGCAACCAAACTCCTCAGAGCTGCAAGCAGCAGAACCCTGGTCAGCACGCTACAGATCAAGCCTATGTCTCTGCACGCTATGACCCTCAACCTCCAAACCAACATCAGGACAACCCCTCTACTACACAACGGTACGAGACAAGAAGGCCCCAAGCAGAAGCTTCTGACAGGTATGGTTGCACACCACACTTCCACTACAGTAGTACATCGCCAACATGCTCTGACACCAACCAAGTTATAACAGACTTTGCCAAGTTCTTCGCCGGTCGCGATCTAATCATAAAGGGACTTGTAAAGTTCAACGATCGGCCAGAAAATTACAGAGCCTGGCGGTCGTCCTTTCAAAACACCATAAAAGGTCTAAACATGTCTCCTGACAATGAAATAAACTACCTAGTCCAATGGCTTGGGAAAGACTCTGCCGAACACGCCAGTAGAATCAGGAACATTAACATAAAACAACCAGAGATTGGTCTCAAAAAGATTTGGAGCAGATTAGAAGAGTGCTATGGTTCAACAGAGGCTATGGAGCATGCACTTTTTAAAAGGATTGAGGACTTTCCCAGAATTAGGTTATCACAAACTACGAGAATTAGCCGACTTGCTAGAAGAACTACTTCTTGCTAAAGAAGAGGGAGACTTGCCGGGTCTCGCCTCCCTGGATGCAGCCAGAGGGATTAAACCTTTGATTCTGAAGCTTCCTTATGACCTACAACAAAGGTGGGTCACATATGGTTCTAAACACAAGGAAAGGTTCCAGGTACTATTTCCACCATTCAACGTTTTTGTAGACTTTGTTACAAAGCAAGCCAAGTTCCTGAATGATCCCAGCTTCGACTTTATACTGCCATCAGCCACGCTCCCTAGCTTCAAACAGCATAGGATGCCAGTGCCAGTGACAAGTCTCATGTTTCCTCTACAGATTTCTCCTATAGATCTTCCAACATCGCTCGCCTAGAGGACAAAGTCAAAGACCCTAGCAAGCAATGCCCTCTACACAGGAAACCGCACCCTCTACTAAAATGCAGGACCTTCAGGGAGAAGTCTCTGGAAGATCGCAAAGCTTTCCTAAGAGAGAACCGCATATGCTTCAAGTGCTGCTCATCCATATCACACTTTGCCAAGGACTGTAAGGTTAGTGTATCATGCACAGAGTGTGACAAATCAGACCACAACTCAGCACTACATCCAGGCCCTGCTGCTTGGACCGCCCAGCGAGCTAGCGATACCAACGAGCATGGCGGGGAGCAAGAGAACACTGGTACAGACTCTCCAATGGTTACCACACAGTGTACTGAAGTATGCAAAGATCCTGCAGGTGGTAGGTCTTGTTCAAAGATCTGTCTTATTAGAGCTTATCCAATGGGTCAAAGAAACAAAGCTGTCAAGATGTATGCACTCTTAGATGACCAAAGCAACCACTCTATGGCTAGATCCGCATTCTTTGACACCTTCGATGTTAGGGGTCCAAGCTCCCCTTACTCTTTAAAGACTTGTGCGGGTACTGTTGAGACGGCGGGGAGGAGAGCTACCGCCTTTTGTGTAGAGTCCATAGATGGTCGGACTCGTCTACCTTTACCCACCATAATAGAGTGCAACCAGATCCCAGATAACCGGTCAGAAATCCCTACACCTGACGCAGCAATTCACCAGCCTCATCTAAAACGCATAGCCCATCTTCTACCAGAATATGACGAGCAGGCTCAGTTAATGCTGCTCCTGGGAAGAGACATTTTGCAGGTTCATAAAGTAAGGGAACAGATTAATGGTCTCCGCAATGCTCCCTTTGCCCAAAGACTTGACCTGGGGTGGGTCATCGTAGGGGACTTCTGCCTAAAGTCTGTGCACAGACCCGCCACGGTCAGTAGCATGTTCACTAACGTACTTGACAAAGGACGCCCTTCCTCCTTGCAACCATGTCACAACAGCTTCATCACAAAGGAACTTCCAGGTAGTACTCACATGCCCTGCTCCTCTGTAGACCCAGACACAGAGGACCACGCTTGTGACAGTGACCCAGATCACCTAAGATGTACAGTCTTTCATAGAACAAAGGAAGATCAGCAGGTAGCAATGTTCTTTTGAAGATAGACTTTTCTTGCAAATAATGGAAAAAGAGACAGCCAAGGAGGAGACAAACAATTGGGTCGCACCTCTCCCATTTAGACCCCATAGACAGCGTCTATCCAAAAAACAAGAAACAAGTCCTTAAACGCTTTGCCTCGCTTAAACGTAATTTCCAGAGAAAACCAGACATGAGAGATCACTTCTTTACCTTCATAGGTAAGATATTTGAGAATAATCACGCAGCGTTAGCTCCTGCCCTTAAAGACAACTTAGAGTGCTGGTACTTACCTATATTTGGAGTTTACCACCCCAAGAAACCAGGTCAGATTAGAGTGGTGTTTGACTCTAGCTCTAGAGAAGAAGGCGTGTCATTAAATGACGTTCTCCTCTCAGGACCGGATCTGAACAACAGACTCATTGGGGTGCTCCTCCGTTTCCGCAAAGACTCTGTTGCATTCATGGCGGACATCCAGCAGATGTTCCACTGTTTTCTCGTTAAAAAGGAACACAGGAACTTTTTGAGATTTTTCTGGTTTAAAGATAACAACCTTTCCAAAGAAATCGTAGAGTATCGCATGAAGGTCCACATATTTGGGAACAGCCCTTCCCCCGCAGTTGCCATTTACGGGCTTAGACGCTCAGCTCGTGAAGGTGAATCCATCTACGGGCCTGATGTAAAACACTTGGTAGAAAAGGACTTTTATGTAGATGACTGCTTAAAATCCCTACCCACCGCAAAAGCAGCTATCAGTCTCCTCAAGAGGGCGCAGGAGATGCTAGCCTGTTCTAACTTGAAGCTCCACAAGATCGCCTCTAACAGCGTAGAACTGATGAAGGCCTTCCCCTCTCAAGACCACTCTGGTGAGTTCAGAGACTTAGACTTAGGTTCTGACTCTCTGCCAACGCAACGTAGCCTTGGACTACTCTGGGACTTAAGGTCAGACACCTTCACCTTCCAGGTTAGTCGGGAAGAAAAGCCCTTTACACGCAGAGGCGTTCTGTCAACCATAAACTGTCTGTATGACCCTCTTGGGTTTGTAGCTCCAGTCACCATTGAGGGTAAAGCACTTCTCAGAGATCTCACTCAAGAGACAGTCAACTGGGATGATCCACTTCCCCCCGAGAAAAGAGATCAGTGGACAGAGTGGAAAAATTCCTTGACAACCTTGTCTAACTTAAAGGTCCCTCGACCATATGCTCCTGTACCGTCTACAGAAGTCCAAGACCAAAGACTTTGTGTTTTCTGTGATGCTTCTGTCAAAGCAATCGCTGCTGTAGCTTACCTCAAGATCAGGGACAAGAAAGGACAGTGCCATATAGGTTTTGTCATGGGAAAAGCAAAACTTGCCCCACTCCCAGAACACACAATACCTAGGCTAGAACTTTGTGCTCAATGCAGTGTTAGCCGTGGAGTTAGCCAACACTATCACTAGAGAGATGAACCTAGAAATCAAAGACACTGAGTTCTACACTGACAGTAAAGTAGTCCTGGGGTACATCTACAACGAAACCAGACGCTTCTACGTCTACGTCAGTAATCGAGTGTTGAGGATTAGGAGATCCACACACCCAAAACAGTGGCACTTCGTTCCAACTAAACACAATCCCACAGACCTAGCGACCAGAGCTGTCCCAGCCAACTGTCTTGAGGACACAACATGGTTTACAGGCCCTGCATTCCTGTACAATTCAGAACAGAGCACTCCTGAATCAGAGACTTTCAGCTTGATAGACGCAGTCAAGGATGCTGAAGTTCGTCCACAAGTGTCTGCATTAGTCACGGTGGCTACACAAAACCGACTCAAATCTCATTGGTTCTCCAGGTTTTCCACATGGAAATCACTCATTAGAGCTATTTCTACCTTATCCCACATAGCCCGTTCCTTTGGGAAAAAGACTAATTGCAAAGGCTGGCACCTCTGTGAAAATACCTATTCGGTGACTGACCTAGAACAATCAAACATCTGATCATCTACACTGTGCAACAAGAGACCTTTGCTAGAGAAATTGACTGTATTTGCAACAAAGAAACAATCCCTAAAGACAGTGTCCTAAGGAAACTCGATCCATTCCTCGACAGCAGTGACCTGTTGAGAATAGGAGGTCGCCTTAAAGAAGCTACCTTGGAGCACCACGAGAAGCATCCTCTCATTCTCCCGGCTCAACACCATGTCACTGCCCTGCTTGTACAGCACTATCACAGTCAAGTCAAACACCAAGGTCGGCTATTCACTGAAGGAGCTTTGAGGACTGCTGGACTGTGGAGAATAGGAGCAAAAAGATGTGTGAGCAAGTGTATCTTCAATTGCGTCACCTGTCACAGACTCCGGGGTCTCTTACAAACCCAAAAGATGGCTGACCTTCCATCTGACAGACTCAACTCAGACCCTCGTTTCTCAAGTGTGGGCCTTGACGTATTCGGTCCTTGGTCCGTTACTACTCGCCAAACCAGGGGAGGTCACGCCAGCAGCAAACGCTGGCCAGTTATATTTACTTGTATGACTGTTCGAGCTGTTCACATAGAGTTGATTGAATCAATGGACACTTCCAGCTTTATCAACGCTCTCAGGCGCTTCATTGCCATTACAGGTCCTGTTAAGCACATTCGCTCTGATAGGGGCACCAACTTTGTTGGAGCGGTCAAGGAACTTCAAATCCTTTCCAATCTAGACAACAACAACGTAGAAAGGTATCTCAACCAACAGGGATGTACTTGGACATTTAACCCTCCTCACTCTTCTCATATGGGTGGTGTGTGGGAAAGAATGATAGGCGTAGCCCGCAAGATCTTGGATTCTATTTTCCTTCAAATGGGAAATGCTAGACTCACGCATGAATGCCTGTCCACCTTTATGGCCGAAGTCTCAGCCATCATAAATGCTAGACCTCTGGTACCACTTAACAACGATCCAGAGGAACCCATGCTGCTGACACCTGCAACTCTACTCACTCAGAAAACCAATACGGTCAGTGCTCCAATTGGAGAGTTTACAAATAAAGACCTTTTCAGACGTCAATGGAGACAGGTGCAATGCCTAGCCAACACCTTCTGGGACAGATGGAGGAGATATTACATCCAAACCCTACAACCTAGGAATAAGTGGCAAGTTAACAAACCAGACCTGAAGTCAGGAGTAGTGATGAGCGGAATACGCCATATTCGATTTCGCGATATTTCGCGAATATTTAGAAGAATATTCGCAAATATTCGTTAATATCGAATATTCGTGATATTTTATGAAAAAATAAAAAATAAAAAATTGCGAATTTTCGCCAATGCGAATTTTCGCCAAGGCTGTGACATCAAAATCATCATTTCCTCTTTAGCCAGGAAGTGAAGGTCTCAGTATCTCCATGTTTAAGATCAAGGCAGCAAGGCCTGCATGCAATCTGTCCCCACCCATGGCATCAGAGGTAAGCAATCTCTTTCCTCTTCTTCCACAAGCTTAGGGAGATAGCTAGCCATCTCTGATAATGTTTATATGATGTTATTATTATCGTATAGTAATGTTATACCATTCTTATTATTTCTAGTTTTACCGCATATCACGTGTGTCATCCACATGTATATTCAAATCTGCAACGTGCCAATAAAGACACAAGATAAGAAACAGCAGTCTATTATTGTGTGCGCAGAGAAAGGTCATCTGCCTAGATAGCTACCCATAGACTCCGGGAGTACGGGAAGCGAGTCCAGGACAGGAATGTTCAGCAAATGCCCAGCAACTATGTGCAATGCAGTGCATTTGTGCACCATTTCCAGGGTTAAAATAGGCAGTAATGACGTAAGGGTGAATCTTCCTAATGGGGGCACAGACAGCAATAAGAAACTAAAAGGTGTGGTATCTCGCGCCAATAAAAATTAATGTGACAACAACATATAATTATAGTGAATAAGAAGCTCCCCTAAGATAGCGACCTCATCAAAGGTCTGAACTGAACAGTAATGGTATATGGAGGGGGCGCTAATAATGAATAATAAGAGAATAAACAATAAAGTCAAATCTAATAAATGATCCGTCTGAACCAACAATAGCAGACTTAGTGAGCAGCAACACACTGAAAATAGTAAAATAGAAATAGATTGTACAAAAAAATGATGAATGAATAAATAAACAAACTCAAGTCCATTCAAAGAGTGTTAGATAAATTCCAATCAAGGCTAATCTTTCTCAGATGCAAATTGTTGAAAATTCATTGTAAAAGGTGTCCACCTCCACCAAGAAGATCCCCCAAATGTGCACTAATGGATGGCTCCTTACCGCACGGTGTTGACCTGATTGTTTAAAAAAGGTCAAATACAGCAGTTGGTCACTAAACCAGTTGAATGATTCAGCTGCGCAGCTCTATGTTTCCCGGGAATCAAACAACGCTTCCTGACAATGTGTTAATCACGAAACGTACGTCGAAGTGCCTGGATACGTAAAAACAACGCACTTCCGGTCCCGCTGGTCCTCTGGCTTGGAATGCACGCCAGCTCCCTAGCGAGGAACCCTTATCCGGCTTGGACTACACCCCAGTTCCCCAGCGAGGAACTCTCATCATAGCCCATCCTGCCATGCTGACTAGCCTCAGTGCCGGGTCCTAGGCACTACTAAATTAAGAGGCCATTTGGCTATGCTGTTTTATCTGTGACATATTTTAAATAAACTGTACTTCACTATGGTGGTTTTCCCTCTCCCTCCTCCATGAGAGTGTTTGATTCCGGGAAACATAGAGCTGCGCAGCTGAATCATTCAACTGGTTTAGTGACCAACTGCTGTATTTGACCTTTTCTAAACAATCAGGTCAACACTGTGCATTGAGCCATCCATTAGTGCACATTTGGGGGATCTTCTTGGTGAAGGTGGACACCTTTTACAATGAATTTTCAACAATTTGCATCTGAGAAAGATTAGCCTTGATTGGACTTTATCTAACACTCTTTGAATGGACTTGAGTTTGTTTATTTATTCATTCATCACTTTTTTTTTTTTTTTTGTACAATCTATTTCTATTTCACTATTTTCAGTGTGTTGCTGCTCACTAAGTCTGCTATTGTTGGTTCAGACGGATCATTTATTAGATTTCACTTTATTGTGTATTCTCTTATTATTCATTATTAGCGCCCCCTCCATATACCATAGCAATAAGAAACTAACCTGTGTTCTAATCCCTCTCCACTCCATCCAAAACTAAAAAATAGGATTTTTAAAACAGCTTACCTGTAAAAATACTTTTCTTGGAGTACACCACAGGACACAGAGCCTATTGCCGCGTACACACAATCACTTTTTGTGATGAAAAAAAACGAAGTTTTCAAAAATGTCATTTAAAATCACTGTGTGTGTGGGCAAAACGTTGTTTTATGTCTTCAAAAAACCGACCAAAAAAAAATTCGAACATGCTTGAATTTTTTGTGTCGTTTTTCAAAACGTTGTTTTTTGTGTGATTTTTTAAAGCCGCGCATGCTCAGAGAAAAGTTATGAAACAGAGCTTCAATGGAACAGAGTGCCGTCGAACGTGGTGTACGTCCCACGCTTTGCTAGAGCATTTTGGAAAAATGATGGTGTGTATGCAACGTCGTTTTGAAAAACTTCGTTTTGTTTCATCACATGAAACGTTTTTTTTTCATCACAAAAAGTGATCGTGTGTACGCGGCATAAGGGCCAGATTCTCGTAGATCGGCGCATATTTATGCAGGCGTAGCGCATATCAGAAGATACAAGTCCTATATTCTTGGAGCACATGCGTCCAACGATGCGCCAGCGCAACGTAAATGTGTCGGCACCACTTACTGGCACGAGTGCCACATGTGTGCAATCAATGGCCCCGATGGTGCGTGGCAATCCTTCAATTAGGCAGAAATCCAGCATTGCCTTCTGCCGCAGATGCTCCTGGGTGGGTTTGATGATGTGGTGGGACATGCGTCTGAGGATTGCGGGGACAACCTGGTGCACACATCTGCTCATGCTGGTTTGTGACATCCCAGCCACGACTCCACTTGTACGTTGAAAAGATCCACTGGCAAGGAAATGGAGTGTTGCCAGTACCTTGACCAGTGGCTGCAGTGCATGTGAGCGGTGTGTCTGACTGGTGATGTCATCCTGCAGTGCTGTGGTAATTTCCAGGATGGCAGCAGGGCTGAATCTGAAGAGGCGATACATCGTCAAATCAGCCATGCCAAACACGTTTATGCGCGTTCGGTATATCCTTTCCCGTGCCCTCCTCCTCCTTCTATGCGCCTCTGCACACACTAGTAGTGCTAAGACCATGCCTGCCCCTGGCATGTTGGCATACGAATGTGTTGTCCTGTAAGTGTGGTTGCTCAGCTCGTCCGTAATGGTGCTGCTGTAGTTGCTCTCCAGCTGACTTGCACACGTCTGGTGCAAAGCTACCCCTGCTTTATGAGGGGTAACTTTAGGCCAGACATTCGTCTAACGCACATCGCGCCTAGCCTACGCCGAACGCGCGTATGTTCGGGAATCAGCGCATCTTCCTCATTTGCACATTTAAATACAAATTCAATGGGAGCGCAAGATGCCCCTAGCGTAAAGATGCGCCTGCGCTACGCAAGCTTAGAAAAGTTAGGACGGACGGGAGAAGCCGCCTTTTTTCTGGCGTATCTGGTTCTGTGGCTACGGAGCATAGATACAACGGCGCACATTTAGACTTACGCCACGCAACTCCATATACGCCAGGGTAACTTCTTTGAGAATCTGGCCCATTGTCTTTACATAATAGTTATATGCTCACCAGAGGTGACTGGACACAGTTCCCCTCCATATAGCCCCCCCCAAACCCGGGAAGTACCTCAGTTTTGTAGCAAAGCAATAAGGTCTCCCATAAGAAGGGTGGGACCTCTGTGTCGCGTGGTGTACTTCAAGAAAATGATTTTACAGGTAAGCTGATTTAAAAATCCTATTTCCTTTATCATACACCACGGAACACAGAGTCTTAGGGCCAGATTCCCGTACATTCTGGGGCGGCGTCGCGTAAGCTATTTACACTACGCTGCCCGAACTTACAGGAGCAAGTGCCGTATTCTCCAAGCACTTGCTCCGTAATTTGCGGCGGCGTAGTGTAAATGGCCAGGCGTAAGGCCGCGTAATTCAAAGGGGGCAGCTTGTATTTAAATTAAGCACGCCCCCGCGCCAAACGAACTGCGCATGCGCCGGCCTTAAAAGTAGCCCAGTGCGCATGCTCCAACTCACGTCGGAAAAAGTCAATGAAGCCGACATGGACGTCACTTACGCAAAGCCCTATTTGTGAACGTTTTACACAAACAACGGAAAAACACGACGCTGTCCCGAGTCCATACTTAACATGGCATACGGTGGACCGACGTAAAGCTACCCCTCATATAGCAGGGGTAACCTTACGCTTACGGAAACAACGTAAACTACGGAGACGTGGCGCAAATACGTTCGGGAATTGGCGTATCATGCTCATTTGCATAAACGCCACCTAGCGGACAGCGTAGTATTGCATTTAAGATCCGACGGTGTAAGTGACTTACGGCAGTCGGATCTACGCCGTATCTATGCGTAAATGATTCTAGGAATCAGACGCATTGATACCCGGGCTCAGAAAGAGATACAACGGTGTATCTGGAGATACACCGTCGTATCTCTTATGAGAATCTGGCCCTAAGTCTTTACATAATGGGATGTCCCAGAGCAATGCCCTATATGAAGGGGGGAGACACAGATCAAGCAGACCGCCAGGGACTAGAAGCTCTATACCGCTGCTTGCAGCACACTTCGCCCTAAGGCGGCATCCTCCTGTCCTCTCACGTCCATCTGATAGATCTGTAAAGCTGCAACTTGGTCCTTAGTCCACACATTTTCCAAATTCTGAGTCACCGAAGACTGGTGGTGCACTGCCCATGAAGCACTTATCGCCCTGGTTGAGTGTGCCTTAACAGAAAAAGGAGGAGTCCTATTCTTTAAACCGTAGGCTTGAAAAATTGTCTGTCGGATCCACCTGGAGATAGTGGATCTCGACGCAGCTTGTCCCTTCTTAGGACCATCTGGCAAAATAAACAAAATATTTGTCTTGCGTATCTGAGCGGTTGCCTGCAGATACACTCTCTAGATCTGGTGAGAGCTGTAAAGGTGTAACAACTTTTCTTCTGCTGTCTGCAGATTAAAAAAAAGGAAGGCAGGACAATGTCCTGATTTAAATGAAAAACTGACACCACCTTAGGCAAAAAGGTAGGTTGGGGTCGTAGTACAATTTCGGCTTTATGACAAATTAAATAAGACTCCTTGCAAGAAAGAGCTGCTAATTCCGATACCCTTTAGCCGAAGAGATAGCAATCAAAAATGCAGATTTCCTGCTTAAAAGTATCAGCGGATCTCTGAAAGAAGACTGATAGAGCTGATATTTGACCCTCAATGGTACTAAGGGCTAATTTCATATCTACTCCTAGCTGGCAAAAGGCAAGCATCCTACTTATGTCATATCTTTGAGGATTCCATTTGTTGGTTTCACACCATGAAGCATATGCTTTCTAGATTCTATAGTAAATAAGTCTGGAGGCTGGCTTTCTGGCATTAATAGGTGTAGAAAGCACTGGACCTCTTTTTCAGAATGTGGGTCTAAACAGCCAAACCGCCAAACCTGGCGTTTGTAAGGAAGGATGGAACACTGGACCTTGCGACAGCAGGTCGTGGCGAAGCGGAAGTTTCCAAGGTGTTCCTACCGCCATCTTTATGATCTTAGCGTACCAAGGTCTTCTGGGCCAATCTGGGGCCACTAAGATTGCAGGAATCTTTTCCTTTTTGATCCTGCAGAGTAGCCTCTGTAGAAGGGCGATCGGAGGGAATGCATTGATCAGTGAAAACTGATTCCACTAGTGCATCTGATCCGCAGGCCAGTGGATCTCTTGTCCTGGACACAAAGTTGTCCAATTTCCTGTTAAACCTGGAGGCTAACAGGTCTACATCCGGGGTTCCCCATATCTGGCACATGGCCTGGCTGAAGCTTCTTCCAACACAGCTCCCCAGCCCCTTATGCCGCGTACACACGGTCGTTTTTTGCGATGAAAAAAAACGTTCTTTTTTAAAACGTCATTTAAATTGATCGTGTGTGGGCAAAACGTCCAACATGCTTGAATTTTTTGTGTCGTTTTTCAAAACGTTGTTTTTTGTTTCACAAAAAGTCACTGTGTGTCGCAAAAACGTCGTTTAAAAATGACGTTTTTCAACCCGCGCATGCCCAGAAGCTAGTTATGAAGCGAGCTTCAATGGAAAAGAGTGGTGAACGTAACCTCGCTTTTTGTGAACGTAACCTCGCTTTTTGTGAAAAAAACGATGGTGTGTATGCAACATTGTCTTTGAAAAGTGACGTTTCAAAAACTTCATTTTTTACTTCACAGAAAACATCGTTTTTTTTCATCACAATAAATGATCGTGTGTACGCGGCATTAGACTAGCATCTGTGGATATCACTTTTCCAGGTGACTGGGAGAAAGGATCTTCCTTTTCCGTAAGGTCTCTTCTTTGCCTTGACTATGTGGATCAGGTCCCTTAGTGACTTGATTCTGATAAGAATACCAGGCTTTGGGTTGTATCTACCCTTCTTTGGGCTTGTAGAGAGCACTTTTGTAAGTTTACAATCCATCCTAGGTGCTCCAGGTATTATGGTGAGCACTGTGTGGTCTAGTCCTGCCATGGACTGATCTATTACAAGCAGATCATCTAGATAGGCTGTTATCTTTATGCCTTGTGCTCTGAGATTGCCCAACAAAGGAGCTAGTACCTTTGCAAATACCCGGGGTGCTGTAGCCACCCCAAAGGGTAGAGCCACAAACTGAAAGTGGCGACCTTCTACCGCAAACCTTAAAAATCTTTGGTGAGCGAGATGGATAGGCACATGTAAATATGCGTCCCTGATGTCTATGGACGCCATGATTTTCCCGCTTTGTAGGTGGCGGCCACTGCTCGAATTGTTTCCATTCGGAAATGGCGAATGTTCAAAAACTGATTTAGCGATTTTTAGATCCAGAATGGGTCTGACATCTCCGTTTGGTTTTGGGATCACAAAGAGGTTTGAATAAAAAACTGAACCCTGTTCCTCTAGGGGTACTTTGGTGATCACCCTTGGGACAGTAAGTGGTTTAATCCCTTGAAAAAGGAAGCTCTTTTTAGAGGATCTTTGGAGAGATCTGAGCTTTGGAACCGAGAACATGGGATCTCTTGAAATTCCAGCTGTAACCCTAGGGATACAGTGGATACCACCCACTTGTCCTGGATCTCTCTCTGCCATGCCAAAACTGACAAAGCCACCCCCCACTCGGCCGAGCAGGGACACTTCTTCATGCAGAGGTTTTGGGGTTTTGCTGGTTGGCTTTTGAACTCCACTGCTTCTTGTTCCTCTGGCCCTGGTCTTCCTTTGCTTTTGTGTTTGTCTGAAAATGCCTTAGCCACTGGCTGGAGGTAGTTTTACCAGGGACTGGGGAGAGAGAATGGTTAAAATAAGGTCGCTTGCTTTTCCTCTTCACTGGTAGCAGTGTAGATTTTCCGCTAGATATCTTTTGGATGTATTTTTCCCAAATCTTCCCCAAAGAGGCATTCACAATGAAACGGAAAACTTGTGAGAAGCTTTTTACATGGTACCTCTGCAGACCAATGTTTTAACCAAAGGACCATGCACCAACTGGAGCTCTCTCCTCCCAACCAATCAGTGTTTGATCCAGGGTCTCTCCGATCGCCCTAAGTGGGATCAGGAAGGAATTTTTCCCCTTTCCTTTGCAGATTGGCCCAGCACAGCTAAGGGTTTTTCGCCTTCCTCTGGATCAAACAGGGAGTGTAGCTCCCCAATCATTCATTGAATATCCCCCCCCCCATAAACCCCCCCCCGGGTACTTTCTGCAGGTATAGCTCACCTGAGTTACTCTGCGGAGATCATCCGGGGGCTAAAACCAGCCGTGATCAAAAAAGCCCTAAGGAACGAACAACTGTTACAAATCAATCGATGATCGACAGATAAAAATCGCAGGCATGGGCCCCAACCCAAGCACATTCTATGCGCATTGGTCAACACGAGGTCAGCAGTAAAACATTGTCATGAAATCCATGATTTCATCCTTCAATGCGATTTAGACTGCCTCTTCATTACAGAAAGCTGGCTCACAGCCGACTGCAACGACATTCTGGGAGAATTGGTGCCGGAAAATTATCGCATCTTAACAGAAAACAGAGTAGGGCAAAGAGGAGGAGGCCTGGCAGTGATCCATAAGACTCACCTCGCAATCACTAAACCAGTCCTTCAAAACCCACTTCCATTTATGGAAACCCTCACGCTGCAACTACAAATAAATCCCCAGGAAACCGTCCATATTCTACTCTGCTATAGACCACCGGGTCCAAAATCGCAGCTTCTCCGACTTTGGACAGAGTTCATGTCCACTTACACCCTAAACAGCAAACGCTGCTCGGGGACTTCAACCTGTGGGCCAACTCCCCACAAGATCCCGTTGCCGATGCCTGCATTGACCACCTGGAAGGATTAGGTCTGCAGCAACTAGTATGTGGGTCCACACATACTTCCGGTCACACGCTCGATCTTATTTTCGAAAAAGACCTGGAAATAAACATTCAAAAAAATGAACCGTTGCCATGGACAGACCACCATGCAATTAAACTCACAATCACCATAAATACCCCCTCAATAAAAACATCAAAACCGGTGACAACACACTGGACTAGATCGAAAAAGAAGCTCTACTCAGAGCTCTTCAAAACCACTTTAGGTAAAAAAATAAAAGAAAACCAATCACACCAAACAGCCACGGAAACATTGGATGCCATAAACACGCCTCTGCTACAGTCAGCCGACCTAGTAGCGCCCAAACGTAAAACTGAAGCAAGAGCGCAGAAGAGCAGAAGCCGCCTGGAAAAGAAGCTCTTCAGTGGAAAATCACGCCATCTACAAGGCAATAACAAAAAAATACCACAAAGAAATCTTCGAAGCAAAAAAAAAAACACTTTTCCAATGCCATCACCAATGCCCTAAACCGCCCCCCACAAACTCTTCAAGATTGTCACCCAGATCATGAATCCCGTCTGTCTTGAAGCCCCTAACTCAGATACCCAAGAATTTTGCAATGAATTATCAGATTATTTCATTAACAAAATTGAAAGAATCCGTGAAAGCATTCAGCAAAACTGTACCCCCCTTTACCCCCCCCCCCTCAATCATTCGCCCAAAATCCCTAAAAATCCACCGCATTCAACAAAGTTCACCCTTAAACCCATCTCCACCGATGCTGCCAAAAATATCATATGTACTCTGCGAAATAGCACAGCACCTAATGATATCATCCCCACCAAACAGCTGAAAGAATGTGCCGATATTCTAGCACCTCCTATCACGCAGCTTATAAACCAGTCCTTCAAGGAAAGTTTAGTGCCCTCCCAGTTGAAACAGGGCATAATTAAACCCATCTTGAAGAAACCTACCCTTGACCCCAAAGACCCAACTCACTGTCGCCCCATAACAGGCCTAAACGTCCTCTCCAAGGTAATGGAGAAAGTAGTGGTACAACAGCTGCAACAGCATCTAGATACCCACAAACTACTCGATCCATTTCAATCGGGTTTCTGTCCCGGGCACGGGACAGAAACAGCATTGCTCAAAATATGGGACGATGTTCTCGAGGCCGCAGACGAAGGAGAATCTTCGACACTGTAGACCACAATCTATTACTGACTAGGCTAGCTGAAGTAGCCAAAGTCGCAGAAGGTGATCTATCATGGTTCTCCTCTTTTCTGGAAAACCAATCACAAATAGTGAAATTGGGACCTTTCACTTCTGAAAAACGTACGGTGTCATGCGGAGTCCCTCAAGGATCCCCTCTGTCGCCGGTTCTGTTCAACATCTATCTCCGCCCTCTCTTTGAAAACATCAGTAGGCAAAAACTACTTTATCACTCATATGCAGACGGCACGCAACTGTATTTTCGAATCTGCGACAAAAAGGATCATCATCTCAGTTTTGAGAAATGTCTCTCTTTGATAGAAAACTGGATGACAAAGAGTTATCTTAAACTCAACGGTTTCACGCTCATGTTTCACGCCAGTCGTAAGAATCAACTTGCAACAACTTGGACACCCCTCCCATTCTGGGCAAAATCATTACCCCTAGCTCGAAAGTCAAAAGTCTTGGGGTCATCTTTGACACCTACATGACAATCGATACACAAATAGGGTCAGTAGTCAGCGGATCTCACCATCTGCTGCGCCTACTACGTAGACTTATTCCTTTTATTCCTAAAGAAGACATAGCAGTAGTGGTGGGAACAATCGTTAATTCCAGACTGGACTATGCATACGCCCTCTATCTCGGACTCCCCAAGTACCAAATCTCTCATCTTCAAGTCGTTCAAAATACGGCCGCCAGAATTGTGACGGGGAAAAAACCCTGGGAATCAATCTCACCTTCGCTGAGATCCCTTCATTGGTTGCCAGTAAAAGACAGAATTGCGTTTAAAGTACTTACCCATAAGTACATCCATGGAAAGGCCCCCAATATCAATGCGAAAAAATAAAAGCTCACAATTCCAATCGCGTTCTGTGATCCACCCACCAAAATCTGCTCCAGATACCCAAAGCCAAATACAAGTCCAAAGGAGAAAGAAGATTTGCGCTCCAAGGTCCCAGACTATGGAACGCTTTACCAACCAGCATACGGTTGGAGGAGAACCACCTAGCCTTCAGAAGAAATATCAAAACTCATCTCTTTTGATACCAAAGGAGAAAGGAACAACGAGCGCCCAGAGGCGATTAAGTTTGCATGTGCTGTGCTATATAAGTTTTTCACTCACTCACTCACTCACTCACTCATAGCATCTATAGTAAAGCATAAGGCTTTAGGTAAATTTTCCCATACTTTTGCCTGTTCTGGAGATAACTCCTTTAGCCCCTCTTTTACCTGGTCCTCAAGGACCTGACACATACCCACTGCAGCTACAGTGGGTTGTGCAACTGACCCTGCCAGCAGAAAGGAAGATTTCAGCAGGGATTCCAACCTCTTTTCTGAAGGGTCCTTAAACACCTGTATGTCATCCACTGGACAAGTCAGGTTCTTGTTTACACAAGAAATAGCTGCATCTACTGCAGGTAAACTCCACATCTTGGTAAATTCCTCATCCATGGGATATAGGAGAAACGCTTATCTGGATGTAACCATTCAGCGTAAATAAGCTTTTTTTTTTTTAGCAACGAATAAACTGGAAAAGAGCTTGAACTCTGCAGAGATTTTAACGAGCCCAGAGAGGAGACAGGTGATTCAGATAACTCCGAAGATGGCAGCCTGAATGCAGTTTGCACTGCTTCCGTATGGCAGCCTGAATGCAGTTTGCACTGCTTCCGTATAACATTGAACCTGCGATCTTAGCACCTGGGAAGCGGAAAAGGGTTCCTCCGTTACCCCTAAACAGTCCGACTCCTCATCCCTGTCCTCTGTGGGTAAAGCTTGATCCTCCTTTTCCTCTTCAGATTTTTCTGACCAAGGATCTAAATTTACTGAAGGGGATCTGCTTCTCTTTTTGTCCCTGTGAGGATTTAGCGATGAAATAAGCAATTTTTTCTTCAAGTTTTCCATGGCTGCAACAAAAGTGTCTTCAGTGACATATGCAGGCCCAGGTGCCACTGGAGAAACTCCTGATAGTGGCAAAGGTTCCTCCTGTATAGGCAAATCAAGGCTTACAGGGGAAGAAGGTACTGAGCAGGCACGGCTAGAACCGCCTGTCTCCTGCGGCGTTGCTTTCTTGCTCTTAGCCCTTGACCCTTGCCTAAGTGAAGCTATCTGACCAAGCCACAAGCTGAGCTGATACCCCGCGGGGAGTAAGCGTTCCTAAAACAATGCATAGATGATTGGCGTGCGAGTACAGCGCATCACGCCTTCCAGAAATAGCTGATGTGAGACTCGGCTGTTTACGGCGCCTGCGCCTGCAGTGTAGAGCTGACTGCGCAGGCGCCCTAAAAAGCAGAGTCCCACTTCGGGTATTTTCGTAAGGCGTGACGCGCTGTACGCACACGTCAATCACCTATGCATCGTTTTAGGAACACCCATTCCCCCGGGGCAGAGAGAACCCGGAAGCCGGATTAAAACTAGGATAATACAGTAAGTACAGGGAGGGGGGAAAAAACAGACTTACCCCTTTCATCCCCAAAGAAGATTTAGCGGGAGCAATTGTTAACTCCAGACTGGATTATGCAAATGCCCTTTACCTCGGACTCCCCAAGTACCAAATCGCTCGTCTGCAAGTCGTTCAAAATACGGCCGTCAGACTTGTGACTGGAAAAAAAACCTGGGAATCCATCTCACCTTCACTGAGAGCCCTTCACTGGTTACCAGTTAAAGACAGGATTGCCTTTAAAGCGCTCTGTCTAACGCATAGATGTATCCATGGGAATGCCCCCCAATATCTATGCGATAAAATAAAAGCTCACAATCCCAATCGCATCCTGCGATCCACCAATCAGAACCTACTACAGATCCCAAAAGCCAACTACAAGTCCAAAGGAGAAAGAAGATTCGCCGTCCAAGGTCCCAGACTATGGAACGCTTTACCAACCAGCATTCGGTTGGAGGCGAATCACTTAGCCTTCAGGAGAAAGATTAAGACTCATCTCTTTTGATATCAAAGGAGACAGGAACAACAAGCGCCCAGAGGCGATTCAGTTCACATGTGCCGCGCTCTATACGTTTTTCATTCATTCATCCATAGGGAGACGCTAAAGAATTTACACTGGCCCCTACACTAGAGGGCCTATATCATCATTATTTAACCATGGGCAATCACTCCCTATAACTAAGCTTCTACTTTAAGTCCTATGTATCCAATTCCAGGTAAACCAACACTGTGTCACGTTTAAATTTGCTGGTTATAAACAGTTATACACTTTGTGTGAATTCAGGCCCTAATTAACCATGGACTGGCAAGGTTACCCTAGATTAATTATTCTATGGTTTCCGCTTAGTGTCAATGCACTGTTGGCAAGTGTACGCGTCAACGTGGTTGAGTGTGATGCTAGCCCTGGCGCAAGTGTTTTTAAGGCGACGTTGTCAGTCCTTGATTTTAAATGGCGACTGGAGGACTGTTCTATGTCTTTAATGGCAAAATGATGCCTTTTGCCATTGATCTCAATCAAGTTCATGTATAACCTGGTTACACTGCTTTTGTCCTTCTGGTGAAGCTACTGTACTGGGATACCTCTTGTCTTCCCTGGTTTTGATTTTTGACTTAGGAAGACCCCACCAGATGGTGAGACAGTAACCAGATTTTTTTTTGATTACTCCAAGGGTGCTTTCACACCAAGGCGTCAAAGCAGCGATTTACTGTCATTTTTGCAGAGGTTTTTAGCTGCTAGCAGGACATTTTTAACCCCTCGCTAGCAACCAGAAAAACAATGAAAACTAGAGGTCGACCGATATGGGTTTTTCTCTCGCCGATGCCGATGCCGATATGTAGAAATCAGGGCGGCCAATGGCCGATTCATGATGCGGATTTTTGCGGCCAATATTTTAGTCCGATTTTTTTTGGGCAGATGGCACTGGCAGGTTGCACTGGATGGCACTAATTGGCACTAGCAGATGGCACTGATTGGCAGGTGGCACTTGGAGGTTGCACTGGATGGCACTGGAAGATGGTACTAGCAGATGGCACTGATTGGCAGGTGGCACTAATTGGCACTGGCAGGTGGCACTAGTTAGCATTGGCAGATGGCACTGATTGGCACGTGGCACTGGCAGGTGGCACTAACAGGTGACACTGGCAAGTGGCACTGGTTGGCACTGACTGGCAGGGGTCACTAATTGCCACTGTATGGCACTGGCAGGTGGCACTAATTGGCACTGGATGGTGGCGCTGGTATTGGCACTGACAGGTGGCATTGGCAGGTGGCACTGGATGGCAATAGTTAGCACTGGCAGATGGCACTGCTTGGCATTGGCAGGTGGCACTGGATGGCACTGGCAGGTGACACTGGATGGCAAGTGACACTAATTGGCACTGGATGGTAGCACTAGTATTGGCACTGGCAGGTGGCACTGTATGGCAGGAGGCACAAATTGGCACTGGATAGTGGCACTGGTATTGGCACTGGCAGGTGGCACTGGGTAGCAGGTGGCACTGGATGGTGGGACTTGTGCAAAAAAAATGGTGTCATCCCCTCAGTACAGACCCCTCTCCCTCCAGTATAGACACCCCCCCTCGGTGCAGACCCCCCCCCATTCCTCAGTACAGACCACCTCCCCCTCCTCAGTACAGATTTGCGGCCGATATTTTAGGCCGATTTATTTTTTGGCAGGTGGCACTGATTGGCAGGTGGCACTGGCAGGTTGCACTGGATGGCACTAATTGGCACTAGCAGATGGCACTGATTAGCAGGTGGCACTGGCAGGTTGCACTAGTTAGCATTGACAGATGGCACTGATTGGCACGTGGCACTGGCAGGTGGCACTAACAGGTGACACTGGCAAGTGGCACTGGTTGGCACTGACTGGAAGGTGGCACTAATTGGCACTGGCAGGTGGCACTGGATGGCAATATTTAGCACTGGCAGATGGCACTGGATGGCAAGTGGCACTAATTGGCACTGGATGGTGGCACTGGTATTGGCACTGGCAGGTGTCATTGACAGGTGGCACTGGATAGCAGGTGGCACTGGATGGTGGCACTGGTGCAAAAAAAATGGTCTCATCCCCCTCAGTACAGACCTCTCCCTCCAGTATAGACACCCCCCCTCAGTACAGACACCCCCCTGCCCCCCATAGTACAGATACCCACCTTCCCTCCCTCAGTACAGACACTGGAGAGTGGTGTGTGTGTGTCCCACGAGTGCGGCCCCTCCTCCTCTGTGGGTGTAAACAGGGAGGAGGGCCGCCGCGCTGGGAGTACCAAGATGGCCACGGCTCCGGAGGTAGGCCGAAACCGCGGCCTTTCCTGATGCTATGGCCGCGGCGGCAAGTCAAACCAATCACAGTCAACAGCTGGGCCGATGCAGACCAGGGACACAAAGACCATGGGACTGTCTAAATAATAAACTGACCATATTTAATTAGGGAAAATTGGGGAACTAAAAAAAGTTTTTGGCAAGACCAATGGGAAAAAAATTGCCAGGTTTAGGCCTCATTTCCACTGGCGTTTTTACAGCCACTTTTCTGAGCGTTTTTTGCAGCTTAACCACTTCAATACAGTGCACTAAAACCCCCTTCTTACCCAGACCAATTTTCAGCTTTCGGTGCTCTCACACTTTGAATTACAATTACTCAGTCATGCAACACTGCACCCAAATAAAATTCACGTCCTTTTTTTCACACAAATAGAGCTTTCTTTTGGTGGTATTTAATCACTTGTGGGATTTTTATTTTTTGCGCTATAAATAAAAAAAGGCGGAAAAGTTCGTGAAAAATTGCTGTTTTCTTTGTTTCTGTCATAAAATTTAGCAAATTAGTAATTTTTCTTCATAAATTTTGGCCAAAATTTATACTGCTACGTGTCTTTGGTAAAAATAAATGTGTATTATTTGGTCTTTGTGAAAGTTATAGAGTCTACAAACTATGGTGCCAATCCCTGAAAATTGATCAATCTGATCACACTTAAAGTACTGACGGTCTATCTAATTTCTTGAGATACTAACAAGTCAGAAAAGTAAAATTACCCCCCAAATGACCCCATTTTGGAAAGCAGACACCCCAACGTATAATCTATGAGGCATAATGAGTCTTTTGAGCGGTTATTTTTTTTCCAGAAGTTTTTGGAAAATGTGGAAAAAAAATTAAAACGCATTTTATTTACACAACGTTGTCCATTTATAAGATATTTCGAACACATAGCAAATGCATAGCAAAAATTACACCCCAAAAAACATTCTGCTACTCCTCCTGAGTATGGGGATACCAAATATGTGGGACTTTTACACAGCCTGGCCACATAAATAGGCCCAACATTGAAGTAGCACCATCAGGCGATCTACGAGCATAAATTGCACATCTCATTTCTCAACCACCTATTACACTTTTGAAGGCCCTGGAGCACCAAGACAATGGAATTGCCCACAAAATGACCCCATTTTGGAAAGCAGACACCCCAACGTATAATCTATGAGGCATAATGAGTCTTTTGAGCGGTTATTTTTTTTCCAGAAGTTTTGGGAAAATGTGGAAAAAAAATTAAAACGTATTTTATTTACGCAACGTTGTCCATTTATAAGATATTTCGAACACATAGCAAATGCATAGCAAAAATTACACCCCAAAAAACATTCTGCTACTCCTCCTGAGTATGGGGATACCAAATGTGTGGGACTTTTACACAGCCTGGCCACATAAATAGGCCCAACATTGAAGTAGCACCATCAGGCGATCTACGAGCATAAATTGCACATCTCATTTCTCAACCACCTATTACACTTTTGAAGGCCCTGGAGCACCAAGACAATGGAATTGCCCACAAAATGACCCCATTTTGGAAAGCAGACACCCCAACGTATAATCTATGAGGCATAATGAGTCTTTTGAGCGGTTATTTTTTTTCCAGAAGTTTTGGGAAAATGTGGAAAAAAAATTAAAACGTATTTTATTTACACAACGTTGTCCATTTATAAGATATTTCGAACACATAGCAAATGCATAGCAAAAATTACACCCCAAAAAACATTCTGCTACTCCTCCTGAGTATGGGGATACCAAATGTGTGGGACTTTTACACAGCCTGGCCACATAAATAGGCCCAACATTGAAGTAGCACCATCAGGCGATCTACGAGCATAAATTGCACATCTCATTTCTCAACCACCTATTACACTTTTGAAGGCCCTGGAGCACCAAGACAATGGAATTGCCCACAAAATGACCCCATTTTGGAAAGCAGACACCCCAACGTATAATCTATGAGGCATAATGAGTCTTTTGAGCGGTTATTTTTTTTCCAGAAGTTTTGGGAAAATGTGGAAAAAAAATTAAAACGCATTTTATTTGCACAAAGTTGTCCATTTATAAGATATTTCGAACACATAGCGAATGCATAGCAAAAATGACACCCCAAAAAACATTCTGCTACTCCTCCTGAGTATGGGGATACCAAATGTGTGGGACTTTTACACAGCCTGGCCACATAAATAGGCCCAACATTGAAGTAGCACCATCAGGCGATCTACGAGCATAAATTGCACATCTCATTTCTCAACCACCTATTACACTTTTGAAGGCCCTGGAGCACCAAGACAATGGAATTGCCCACAAAATGACCCCATTTTGGAAAGCAGACACCCCAACGTATAATCTATGAGGCATAATGAGACTTTTGAGCGGTTATTTTTTTTCCAGAAGTTTTGGGAATATGTGGAAAAAAAATTAAAACGCATTTTTTTTACACAAAGTTGTCCATTTATAAGATATTTCAAACACATAGCAAATGCATAGCAAAAATTACACCCCAAAAAACATTCTGCTACTCCTCCTGAGTATGGGGATACCAAATGTGTGGGACTTTTACACAGCCTGGCCACATAAATAGGCCCAACATTGAAGTAGCACTATCAGGCGATCTACGAGCATAAATTGCACATCTCATTTCTCAACCACCTATTACACTTTTGAAGGCCCTGGAGCACCAAGACAATGGAATTGCCCACAAAATGACCCCATTTTGGAAAGCAGACACCCCAACGTATAATCTATGAGGCATAATGAGTCTTTTGAGCGGTTATTTTTTTTCCAGAAGTTTTTGAAAAATGTGGGAAAAAAAATGAAAATGCATTTCATTTACACAAAGTTGTCCATTTATAAGATATTTCCAACACATAGGGCCAGATTCAGGTAGATGAGAGTATCTTTCCTCTGGAGTAACGCTTCTCATTTACGTTACTCTGAAGACCCTTTCAGCGCAAGTCCTGTAATTCACATAGCAGTTGCGCGTAAACTTGCGCCAGAGTAACGATAATGCGCTGGCGTAACCCGACGCAAGTGAAACTGGGTGTGATCATATGTAAATGATGGGCGGAGCCCAGCGCAGAGGCTTACGTTCAGCGCATCATCCACGGAGCATGCGCAGTGAGTGCGGCTCCACTCGCCCCCTTGTGCGCATGCTCACAACTTCCGTCGGCACCACTTCCTGGGAAACGTCAGCGCAATGCGTTCCGCTGGGCGCTTAAAAGCGCTGGCGGAAACGCCATTCCGGCGCAAAAGTAGTTCCATTTCCCCCCACCCCAGGGAAGATACTTTTGCCCTGTAATGGCTGCTCCCGCTGCCCCCAAAGAGAGGAGGAACCTAAATTATAATGCCCAGGAGGTCACAGTGATAATATCGGCTATGGAGGCATTTAATGATTTTCTCCATGGTAAAAAAAGCAGGAAGACCAGCCGGGAGAGAAAGCAGGCCATCCTGGACACCATAGCTGCCAGGGTCAATGTGCTGGGGTACTCCACCCGGAGTGCTTCAGACATTCGAAAAAAAATCAATGACCTGCGGCGCAAGGTGAGGGGCAAGGTGTCCACCATTAGGAGCCATGAGAGGGGCACAGGTGGTGGTCCCCCATGTCCTGTCACCCTGACCGCGGAGGAGGAGGTGGTCGCCCGCTGCCTGGACAGGGAGCAGTTGGAGGGGGTCCCAGGCTATGATTCCGTAGAGGAAGGCTCCAGGACAGGTAAGTGATTTTTACCCCCTTTTTGGTGTGTTGCATGTGGGGCGGGGGTGGGTACATGTGCCAAGTGTGTGGGACCACCAACATGTGTCTGCTTTGTGTCATCCACAGATGACGGTGCTGGGCCATCTCGTGCCGGCCAGTCCACCCCAACCCCCCAACGGGATGCTGAAGACGAGGCCCTGGGTGCTGGAGACACCGAGGTGGAGGAGGAGAGTGCCCACACCACTTCAGCAGAGGTGGTTGTGGAGGAGCCTGTCCCTGAACAGGAGTTCATTTTAATGTTGGAGGAGTCCTCCTCCTCTGCAGGGCCCTCTGTGATCCCCTCCCCCATCCTAGGTAGCCCCTCAAGGGCGACTCCATCCCCACGGGGACAACCTTCCTCTGCCCCCAGGAAGGCCACCCGGAAGACCAGGGGGGTGTGTGATTTGGTCGAAGACCAGGTGCTTTTGGACCACGCGAAACAGACCCAGCAAATGGGGGAGATGGCTGGCCACCTAGACAGGGTCGCAGACAGCCTGGGCTCTATGTCACAGCTGCCCAGTCGCGTGCAGGGCGTTGTGACCAGCCTGGGGGAGGTGCAGGCTGATATCCGGCACTTGACAGCAGCTGTTCGAGACAACACTGCTGCCATTCGGGAAGAGGGGAGGCAGCGGCAACGTGACCAGCGGCATCAGATCACCCGCCAGCTGAGGATGCAGGCCCAAACAAATTTGTATCTGAGCCGTATCGCTGTGGCATTGGAGGGCATGCAGCCAACAGCTCCCAGGAGTGGCCCACCCGGGGATCAGCCTCCTCCTGATGCCCCCCCACCACCACCACCACCCACTCCCTCCAGGCAGATGAGGAGCCCGAGAGTGCCCCCAAGGAGGAGCCCCCGTCATCCCAGATGAGGGTTTTTTGTTTTTTTGGTTGTTATATATTTTTGTTTATACTCAGGACATGAGTTTATTTATTTTATTTATTATTATTGTTTATACTCAGGACATGAGTTTTTGTTAATTTTTTTGGTTCTCAGGTTATGAGATTTTATTTTTATTTTTTGATACTGCACACGTTGCAGTGTGAATGGTGTGTGAATGTGAGAGGGTGGCACTCCTGAAAGTAAGGGGTGTCACCCTCGGCCGTGGTGGTGAAGTTAACCCCACGGCTGAATGAATGACGTGTGAAAGGTGTGTGAATGGACAGTGACATCATTGGGGCCTTGACGCGGCGTTACTGCTCCCAACTCCTACATGCTGGACTTGGGCTAATCCAATGCGATGTGCATGTGATGTGTGTGATCTAGGGACATCAGTGGTGTACATGCGTGCACTGTCTGTGTTAGTAATGTTTTGGTTTAGTGTCCAAAGATGCCTACGGCGAGGACCCTCCTGACTGCTCTTCCATCAGCAGACTGGGTGTCCTCTGGCAGGTGGGGACTGTGTGGGTCGGGGGTCAGGTCATCACGTATGTCAATCTGCAGGCCTTTTTTCATAGCAAAGTTATGTAGTATGCAACATGCACCGATGATCTGACACACAAAGGTAGGGGAATACAATAGGGTCCCCCCGGACTTATCCAGGCAGCGGAAACGGGACTTCAGGAGCCCAAATGTTTGCTCCACCACTCCACGGGTTTTGATGTGTGCTTCATTGTATTTTCTCTCTCCTCTGGTTTGGGGGTTCCGGAAAGGAGTCATTAGATGGGGTCCCAGTGCATATGCAGAGTCACCTGTAAGGTAAAAGACAGGAGAATGTTAGTCATGCATGTGCGACTTCTGTTGTGCATCACGGGAGGGGATAGTCATGCCTGACTCCCATGTCACTCACCAACCAGCCAGCTGTCCCCATACATGTTCTGTTCGAATTCTGCTGGGATGGGACTCTGACGGTATATGAAGCTGTCATGGCTGGACCCGGGGTGTTTGGCACGGACGTGCCATATGAGGCGTTGGGCATCGGCTATCACCTGTACGTTGATGGAGTGCCAATGCTTCCGATTGCGGTATATGTGCTCTGTGGCACTGGGGGGCTGTAGGGCCACATGTGTGCAATCAATGGCCCCGATGGTGCGTGGGAATCTGGCAATGTTGTAGAAATCTGTCATTGCCTTCAGCCGCAGCTCCTCAGTGGTGGGTCTGATGAACTGGTTGGACATGCGTCTGAGGATTGCAGGGACAACCTGGTGCACACATCTGCTTATGGAGGACTGTGACATCCCAGCCACCACTCCACTTGTACGCTGGAATGATCCACTGGCAAGGAAATGAAGTGTTGCCAGGACCTTCACCAGTGGCTGCACTGCTTGTGAGCGGTGTGTCTTGCTGGTGATGTCACCCTGCAGGGTTGTGGTTAGTTCAAGTATTGCATCTGGGCTGAATCTGAAGAGGCGATACACCTCCTCATCCCCCATGCCAAAGAGGTTCATACGAGTGCGGTATATCCTCTCACGTGCCCGCCTCCTCCGTAGCGAGGGACCCAGTACTAGTCTTAGGACCACGAGTGCCCCTGGCATGTTGGCACACAGAGGTGTTGTCCTTGCTAGTGTTGTTGTTCAGCTTGCTAGTTTCGTCGGTAACGCTGCTGTAGCTGCTCTCCTGCTGACCTGTGACCGTCTGGAGTAAAGATAAAGCAGCCTTTTGTAGAAATAACTTTGCGCCGGACGGACCAGATACGCGCGGCGCATGTAGCCAGCGTATGGTGCTAATCCGATCGTGAATTGGGAAAAATCCCTCATTTGCATATTTGCAGGGGAAATCAATAGGCGCGACTGATGCGCCCAGCGAAAATAAGCGCTGACGATACTCTGGCGTCGGAACGTTCCGCCGGTCGCAAATGACCCGTTATTGGGCGCATCTAGTTTGGTGGGTACGGGCACATAGAAAAGACGGCGCATCATCACAGTTACGCGGCGCATATCCAAATACTCCAGCGCAAGTGTTCGTGAATCTGGCCCATAGTGTGTACATAGCAAAACTTACAACCCAAAATACATTCTGCTACTTGTTCTGAGTATGGGGATACCAAATGTGTGGGACTTTTACACAGCTTGGCCACATACAGATGCCCAACATCCAAGTAGCACCATCAGGCGTTCTAGGAGCATACATTACATATATAATTTCCTGGCAACCTATCGTTTTTGAAGGCTCTTCATATTTCTAACACATAGCATGTACATACCAAGAATTACAATCCAAAATAAATTCTATTGCGGAAAGGGTAAAAAAAAAGTATTACCTGTGCTTTTAGTAGTGTCCACAGAAGAGAGCACTGGTCCAGGCAGCAGTCAGGGATGTGCTTAGCGACAGCTAAAGTAATTATCCAGGCAGCATATTTGCATAGTCCAGGTAGCAGTGGTGTGGCTCGTTCATGCCGCAGGCAAAGATGATGGCAGGCATGATGGCAGTAAGTCAGCAGCAGGCTGAGGGCTGCAATCGGGTAAGACCTGTGCACAGGGGCACAGGGGTAGAGGCTTCGACCCACCCAAATCTCTATGAAGCCTCCGGACTCCAGACCCTAATCCGGAAATTACAAAACCCGGAGAAAACAAAAAAAAATGTTTTCTCCATCCGGGAAAACTATTCTGGAGCCCCTCACATATGTGAGACCCCTGTGTACTACAATTGTAGGGCAACAGATCAGTCCAAGTGGTAGGCAAAAGCATAGTCCATAAAACAGGCCAGGGTTAGTTCACGTGGAAGCAGTCCAAACGGTAGGCAGAGGCATAGTCCATAAAACAGGCCAGGGTCAATTTATGTGGAAGCAGTCCAAACGGTAGGCAGAGGCATAGTCAAAAAACAGGCCAGGGTCAGTTTACGTGGAAGCAGTCCAAGCAGTAGGCAAAAGCATAGTCCATAAAACAGGCCAGGGTCAGTTTACGTGGAAGCAGTCCAAACAGTAGGCAGAGGCATAGTGAAAAAGCAGGCCAGGGTCAGTTCACGTGGAAGGCAGTAGCATGAAAATGGTCAGAAAATGGTCAGATGGGCGAAATGGTTAAAAATATGGGCTAATATTTTGGGGATTCGTGATAAGTTTCAAAGCATTCTCCAATGCAAAGGCCAGGTTGGGAGGGACACCGGGGACAATGGTAGCTGGAATCTTTTCGAAATCCTCTTTTGCTGCACACGCGACATCTTTTTTGCCGTCTTCGGCCTCCTTCGGATGGTGGGATGTTGTGTGGGTAGTGGCGTCCATGAAGTCGGCTAACGGCATCAGAGCAAAGGGTCTCTGTGGGGGGTCCTTGTGGATAGATGAGGGACGTGACTATTTCTTCTGTGAAGTGTAGCAAGCGGGCAGGGTTTTCAGTGGATTTGGAGTAGACTACATAAGAATTATAAATGGCCAAATGGATGAGATAAATTGCTACCTTCTTGTACCAGAATCGGGACCTCCTTATTGATAAATAGGGCTGAATCATTTGATCATTGAAATCCACCCCCCCCCCCATGTACAGATTATAATCTTGGACACATGTCGGCTTTTCAATGGGACCTTGACTTTGTGGAACAACAACTGCAGTGTCATTGTGAACATCATGTGCACGTCTCTGTTATCCTTCCACCTCAAGGCCAGCACTTTGTTGCACCTCACTGCTGCTCTTTGCCCCCTTCGCAGCTTTTTGTTGACAATTGATTGTGGGAAGCCCTTCCTATTTTTTCTGGAGGTTCCGCAGGCCAGGGTTTTTTCAACATATAAGTGTCGGAAAAGGGGCAGGCTGGTGTAAAAATTATCAAGGTAAAGATGATATCCCTTTCTCAAGAGTGGGTAAGCCAGGTCCCATACAATTTTTCCAGCTGTGCCTATGTAGGCCGGGCACTCAGGGGGCTGGAGCTGGGAATCTCTTCCTTCATAAATGCGAAACGCATACAGATATCCCGTGGCTCTCTCACAAAGTTTGTAAAATTTTACACCATATTTAGCCTTTTTGCTAGGAATGTATTGCTTTATTCCTAGACGGCCACAAAAGGGTACCAGGGACTCATCCACACATATATGTTTCTCGGGGACATAGATTTCTGCAAATTGCTGGGAAAGGAAATTGATCAGAGGGCGAATCTTGTACAATTTATCGTAATCTGGATGATTATGGGGAGGGCACTTGGTATTGTCATTGAAATGAAAGAATCGCATTATCATTTCATATCGGGACCTGGACATTTTGGCAGAATACATGGGCTGATGGTAGATGGGTTTGGTGAACCAATAAGAATGTCCTTGATTTTTTTTGTTAAGCCCCATGTTTATGGTGAGGCCAAGAAACAATTTGAACTGCTCCAAATTGACATCTCTCCACTCAAATGGACGGGCATAAGATGATTGGGGGTTGTTGGCAATATACTGCTGGGCATACAAATTTGTCTGGTCGATAATTAACTGCAAAAAAGTGTCGGGCAAAAAGAGATGAAGGTAATCAACTTCTGAAAAATTTTGGGTGTTGGCCTGCACACCTGGCTGTGCGGTGAAAGGGGGAATAATGGGTGATCCAGAGTCGGAAGGCAGCCATTTTGGGTTGGCAAGACAATCTGGCATGAATGTAGTGGCCCTGGCTCCTGGGGGACGTGACACTCCAGTAGTTGGGGGGGTTGAATTTCTTGTGCTGGTAATTAGGAGTGATCTGGCACCACTGGGCCTGGGCATTTGTTCATCAGGGGTTTCGCTGGCGGCATCGCTGGTACTGGGGCTTTGTTCCCGGGGCCTTTTGCTGGCATCAGCGCTGGTACCGGGCCTATTGCTCGTGGCGCTGGTACTGGGCCTTTGTTCCCAGGGCCTTTTGCTGGCGTCAGCGCTGGTTTTGCCCCTATTGCTGGTGGCGCTGGTACTGGGTCTTTGTTCCCGGGGCCTTTTTCTGGCGTCAGCGCTGGTACTGGGCCTATTGCTGGTGGCGCTGGTACTGGGCCTAGAAATATCTTCCTGGTTGCTGGCGGCTGCCTGGTTTTCAGCATGCCGTGCCCTTTTAGGAGGGACCCATACTTCATCCGAATCGTTGCTATATTCAATCGGTTCAAATTCCGATTCGGAATCAGAAATGGAATCTGATGAGAGCTCCCCGGTGCTCTCATCGGTCATTGAGAGGATATGGAACGCCTCTTGGGTACTATACAATCTTTTGGACATTTTGGCTGTGTGGCGGGTAGCTGTATACAATGGGTGACAGATGGGTGGCAGGTGATGTTCACTGATGGGTGATGGTGTGATGGACGATGGTCCCTGATGGGTGACAGGTGATGGTGATGGTCACAGATGGGTGACAGGCCACGGACGGTGACGGGTGATGGTCACTGATGGGTGACGGGTGATAAGGCAGGTCACTGATGTTTGACGAGTGCACCGCTGATGGGTGACGGGTGATGGGAGATAGAGCAGGTCACTGATGGGTGACGGGTGACAGATGCACTGCTGATGGTCACAGATGGGTGACTGGGCAGGTCACTGATGGGTGACGGGTGAAAGTGCAGGTCACTGATGGGTGACGGGTCACAGGGCAGGTCACTGATGGGTGACGGGTCACAGGGCAGGTCACTGATGGGTGACGGGTCACAGGGCAGGTCACTGATGGGTGACGGGTCACAGGGCAGGTCACTGATGGGTGACGGGTCACAGGGCAGGTCACTGATGGGTGACGGGTCACAGGGCAGGTCACTGATGGGTGACGGTGAAAGGGCACGGTCACTGATGGCTGACTGTTGCACCGCTGATGGCAGTCTCTTTGTGTGACAGGTGCACTTTATGGGTGACTGTTGGGTGACTGTTAACAATTGGGGGGGGGCAAAGGGTGGTGTGGTGTTTGTGCAGACACTACAGAAACACAGAACTGTAACTCACTGATAGTAGCTCTTCTCTCCTCACACTGGAAACAATGTGTGAGGAGAGAAGAGCTGGTAACAGTTAGTTACAGCTCTGTGTTTACACTTACAGATCAGGCTGTGAATGGATCACAGCTGATCACGTGGTACACAGCCCTGACCAATGGCTGTGTACCATTGTCGGCGATGAGCAGTGTTCCCGGGAACACGCTGCCGCCGACGGGCACGCGCGGCGCGCGCACGATCGCGCGCAAACGCCGTGCACAGCGGTCTATTCAATTAGTGATCAGCCGTGAATTCAACACGGCCGATCACGTGGTGAACAGCGCATCCGCGCCGCTGTTCACCCCTGTCGGTGACGAGCGGTGTCTCGGTGACACGCCGCCACCGTCAGTACAGGGATGCGCGCACGCGATCGCGCGCATTCCCTATTTAAAGACATCACGTCATATGATGTGATGTCAGAACAATGGAGTCCTCCGCCCACCGTCATATGACGGTGGGCGGTGGACAAGTGGTTAAAAACGCCTGTCCATGTTAGTCTATGGCCTCATGCCCACCATGACGTTTTTGAGCTGTAGATGGCTAAGCTGCAAAAAAAACGCGGGACCAGTGCGTTCTGAAGCTCCAGCAATAGAGCTGTAAAAACGCCAGACATTAAAAAACGCGCACATTCATATAATAAACTCCTCCCCCCAATATACATACAATACACACCCCAAATATATATATATAATACACCCCCCCAATATATACATATAACACACCCCCATATACACATATAACACACCCCCTCCCAAATAAATACATATAATACACCCTCTCATACCCCCAAATATATATAAAATACACCCCTCCTCCAATATATACATATAATACCCCCCCCCCCCCCCCCATATATACAGATAATACACTAGACTGATATGGGTTTTCTCTGGCCAATGCTGATGCTAATATTCAGAAATTGGGGCGGCTGATGGGCGATATATGATGCCGATTTTTGTGGCCAATATTTTAGGCCGATTTTTTTTTAACTCACCCAATCCACTCCTTCCGCTTATTTCTGTCACTCTAACACACACTTGATTGCCTCAGTACAGATGGCACTGGTTGGCACTGGCAGGCAGCACTGGTTGATGGCACTGCTTTGGAACTTGCAGGTGGCACTGGTTTGGAACTGACAGATAGCACTATTGGCACTAGCAGGTGGCACTGCTTTGGAACTGACAGATGGCACTGGCAAATGGCACTGGTTTGGAACTGACAGATGGCACTATTGGCACTGGCAGGTGGCACTGGTTTGGAACTGACAGATGGCACTAGTTTGGGACAGATGGCACTGATTGGCAGTGGCACTGGCAATTGGAACTGGTTGGCATTGGCAGGTGCCACTGATTGGTGGTGGCACTGGTAGGCAGCAGTGGGTGACACTGGTTGGCACTGGTGGGTGGCACTGACAGATGGCACTGTCTGGTGACACTGATTGGCAGTGGCACTGGAAATTGGAACTGGTTGGCACTGGCAGGTGGCACTGACTGGCTGTGGCAGATGACACTGGCAGTGGTTGGCACTGGCGGGTGACACTAATTGGCACTGGCTGGTGACACTGATTGGCAGTGGCACTGGCAATTGGAACTGGTTGGCACTGGCAGGTGGCACTGATTGGCAGTGGCACTGGTAGGCATTGGCTGGCAGTGGTTGGTACTGGCGGATGACACTGGTTGGCACTGGCGGGTGGCAGTGACAGATGGCACTGGCTGGTGACACTGATTGGCGGTGGCACTGGCAGGTTTCACAGTAAGCCGAGTGTAACTATAACTGTGTGAAACTAATAGAGGAGAGAGAGAGAAGCTGTCAGCTCGATGTCGGGGGTGGGCAGCTAAATTACTCCAGCCAATGAATGGGCTGCCTTAGAAAGGGGGCAGGGCCACATACATGTAGCGGCCTGCCCAGATACCATCCCATTGGCTGGTGTAATATAGCTGCTGGGTCCGGCCTACCCTGGCCGGGTCCTGCCCACCCCCGACATCGAGCTGACAGCTTCTCTCTCTCTTCTTTCTGTTACTTGTCAGTTTCACACTCAGCTCGGCGCTTGATGCTGCCAGAACCAATGAGTGTGGAGAAGGGAGGAGGAACGGCGGTCAGTGTAAAATAATTTTGATGAAAAATCATCCGATGCCGATTGATCAAAAATAGCCAAATATCAGCCGATATATCGGTCTACCTCTATAATACACCCCTCATATATACATATAATACACCCCCTCCCCCCAAAATATACATATAGCTCCCAACTGTCCTTGATTTCGAGGAACTGTCCCTGATTTGGAGCAATGTCCCTCTTTCCTCCTCATTTGATGCTCATTTTGGTCTGATCCATATAGTTGTATATAAAATACACATTTTATCTTTCAAAAAGTGATTCCAAGTGCTAAACATTTCATCCAAATTTAAATGTTAAAAGCCAATATAAAGAAATAGTAGTGGTAAAAAAAAATACTTGGCAAATTAATTAACTTTTTTTGGTTAATTCTCCTTTAGGGGGTGTGTAAGGGGGTGTGTCCTATGCCTTCATACATTTGCTAGTAGGAATCCCTCATTCCCATCTAAAAATGTTGGGAGGTGTGTATACATATAATACATGCCCATATATACATAAAATACATCCCCCCACATATACACAAAATACATTCCCCCATATATACATATAATACACACACCCCCCATATATACATATAATACACCCCGCCCATATATACATATAATACACACACCCCCCCATATAATACACACACCCCATTTATACATATAATACACACACCCCCCATATATACATATAAGAAGAACAACTCGCAGTGAGGGAAGAACAACTTGCAAAGATGCAAGAAAAATTTGCAGAGATGCAGGAACTCGAAGTGAGAAAAGAAGAACAACTCGCAGTTATGGAAAAACAACTTGCAAAGATGCAAGAAATATTTGCAGAGATGCAGGAACTCACAGTGAGGAAAGAAGAACAACTCGGAGTGAGGGAAGAACAACTTGCAAAGATGCAAGAAAAATTTGCAGAGACGCAAAAACTCACAGTGAGCAAAGAAGAACAACTCGCAGTTAGGGAAGAACAACTCGCAGTGAGGGAAGAACAACTTGCAAAGATGCAAGAAAAATTTGCAGAGACTCAAAAACTTGCAGTGAGGAAAGAAGAAAAACTTGCAGTTATGGAAAAACAACTTGCAAAAATCCAAGAAATATTTGCAGAGATGCAGGAACTCACAGTGAGGGAAGAACAACTCGCAGTGAGGGAAGAACAACTCGCAGTGAGGGAAGAACAACTCGCAGTGAGGGAAGAACAACTCGCAGTGAGGGAAGAACAACTCGCAGTGAGGGAAGAACAACTTGCAGTGAGGGAAGAACAACTTGCAAAGATGCAAGAAAAATTTGCAGAGATGCAGGAACTCGCAGCGAGGAAAGAAGAACAACTCGCAGTTATGGAAAAACAACTTGCAAAAATCCAAGAAATATTTGCAGAGATGCAGGAACTCACAGTGAGGAAAGAAGAACAACTCGCAGTTAGGGAAGAACAATTTGCAGTGAGGGAAGGACAACTTGCAAAGATGCAAGAAAAATTTGCAGAGATGCAGGAACTCGCAGCGAGAAAAGAAGAACTCCTCGCAGTTAGGGAAGAACAACTTGCAAAAATGCAAGAAAAATTTGCAGAGACGCAAAAACTTGCAGTGAGGAAAGAAGAAAAAAGTTCAAAAATGTAGGGGACGGGGAAGCATAAAAGCACTCACATGTAGCCGACATCCGAAATAATTGAATCAAAAATAGAAAAATACTACATAGGGTAGTAGAGAGGCAGACTTTTTCGCAGTGAAAAAAAAAGAAAAAATACATAAACAAAACAGTTTTTTTTAAAAAAAACACTGAGAGTCAATAAACATATATGACACCCTTTCTGCGCTGTTTCTTTCTTTTTATGTTTCATCCGCATTGAGCTCTTACAAGCCATACGGATACTTACTTCTTCATCTTCGATATAATCGGATGGATAGCAATTCTTTTGGTATTGTTCTTTTGGGGATCCCTTGTCGCTTATTGACTCTCAGTGTTTTTTTTTTAAAAAACTGTTTTGTTAATGTATTTTTTCTTTTTTCAGATGTATGAAATTAGCAATTATATACTATCAGCCCTCTCTCAAACTCGCCCTGAAGAAGCCGCTAGGCGAAACGCGTAGGCGAGATGAAAGCTAATATTGCTCATGTATACTCTGTATACCCTGTTTTTGTATATTTTATTCTTTGTTTTTGAAAGAAGAAAAACTTGCAGTTAGGGAAGAACAACTTGCAAAGATGCAAGAAAAAATGATGCAAGAAAAAATTGCAGAGACGCAAAAACTCACAGTGAGGAAAGAAGAACAACTCGCAGTTAGGGAAGAACGACTCGCAGTGAGGGAAGAACAACTTGCAAAGATGCAAGAAAAATTTGCAGAGATGCAGGAACTCGCAGTGAGAAAAGAAGAACAACTCACAGTTAGGGAAGAACAATTTGCAGGGAGAGAAGGACAACTTGCAAAGATGCAAGAAAAATTTGCAGAGACACAAGAACTCACAGTGAGGAAAGAAGAACAACTCGCAGTGAGGGAAGAACAACTTGCAAAGATGCAAGAAAAATTTGCAGAGATACAGGAACTCGCAGTGAGAAAAGAAGAACAACTCACAGTTATGGAAAAACAACTTGCACAAATCCAAGAAATATTTGCAGAGATGCAGGAACTCACAGTGAGGAAAGAAGAACAACTCGCAGTTAGGGAAGAACAACTCGCATGCAGGGAAGAACACCTTGCAAAGATGCAAGAAAAATGTGCAGAGATGCAGGAACTTGCAGTGAGAAAAAAAGAAGAACTCGCAGTTATGGAAAAACAACTTGCAAAGATGCAAGAAATATTTGCAGAGATGCAGGAACTCACAGTGAGGAAAGAAGAACAACTCGGAGTGAAGGAAGAACAACTTGCAAAGATGCAAGAAAAATTTGCAGAGACGCAAAAGCTCACAGTGAGCAAAGAAGAACAACTCGCAGTTAGGGAAGAACAACTCGCAGTGAGGGAAGAACAACTTGCAAAGATGCAAGAAAAATTTGCAGAGACTCAAAAACTTGCAGTGAGGAAAGAAGAAACACTTGCAGTTATGGAAAAACAACTTGCAAAAATCCAAGAAATATTTGCAGAGATGCAGGAACTCACAGTGAGGAAAGAAGAACAACTCGCAGTTAGGGAAGAACAACTCGCAGTGAGGGAAGAACAACTCGCAGTGAGGGAAGAACAACTCGCAGTGAGGGAAGAACAATTTGCAGTGAGGGAAGGACAACTTGCAAAGATGCAAGAAAAATTTGCAGAGACGCAAGAACTCACAGTGAGGAAAGAAGAACAACTCGCAGTTAGGGAAGAACAACTTGCAAAGATGCAAGAAAAATTTGCAGAGATGCAGGAACTCGCAGCGAGGAAAGAAGAACAACTCGCAGTTATGGAAAAACAACTTGCAAAAATCCAAGAAATATTTGCAGAGATGCAGGAACTCACAGTGAGGAAAGAAGAACAACTCGCAGTTAGGGAAGAACAATTTGCAGTGAGGGAAGGACAACTTGCAAAGATGCAAGAAAAATTTGCAGAGACGCAAAAACTTGCAGTGAGGAAAGAAGAAAAAAGTTCAAAAATGTAGGGGACGGGGAAACATAAAAGCACTCACATGTAGCCGACATCCGAAATAATTGAATCAAAAATAGAAAAATACTACATAGGGTAGTAGAGAGGCGGACTTTTTCAGGCAAACACAAGGACGTAAAAGTTAAGAAGAAAATATTTTAAGTTTACTTACATATCATAAAATCCAAAAACAAAGAATAAAATATACAAAAACAGGGTATACAGAGTATACATGAGCAATATTAGCTTTCATCTCGCCTACGCGTTTCGCCTAACGGCTTCTTCAGGGCGAGTTTGAGAGAGGGCTGATAGTATATAATTGCTAATTTCATACATCTAAAAAAAGAAAATATACATAAACAAAACAGTTTTAAAAAAAAAAAAACACTGAGAGTCAATAAACATATATGACACCCTTTCTGCGCTGTTTCTTTCTTTTTATGTTTCAGCCGCATTGAGCTCTTACAAGCCATACGGATACTTACTTCTTCATCTTCGATATAATCGGATGGATAGCAATTCTTTTGGTATTGTTCTTTTGGGGATCCCTTGTCGCTTATTGACTCTCAGTGTATTTTTTTTAAAAACTGTTTTGTTTATGTATTTTTTCTTTTTTCAGATGTATGAAATTAGCAATTATATACTATCAGCCCTCTCTCAAACTCGCCCTGAAGAAGCCGCTAGGCGAAACGCGTAGGCGAGATGAAAGCTAATATTGCTCATGTATACTCTGTATACCCTGTTTTTGTATATTTTATTCTTTGTTTTTGAAAGAAGAAAAACTTGCAATTAGGGAAGAACAACTCGCAGTTAGGGAAGAACAACTTGCAAAGATGCAAGAAAAATTTGCAGAGATGCAGGAACTCGCAGTGAGAAAAGAAGAACAACTCACAGTTAGGGAAGAACAATTTGCAGGGAGAGAAGGACAACTTGCAAAGATGCAAGAAAAATTTGCAGAGACGCAAGAACTCACAGTGAGGAAAGAAGAACAACTCGCAGTGAGGGAAGAACAACTTGCACAAATCCAAGAAATATTTGCAGAGATGCAGGAACTCACAGTGAGGAAAGAAGAACAACTCGCAGTTAGGGAAGAACACCTTGCAAAGATGCAAGAAAAATGTGCAGAGATGCAGGAACTTGCAGTGAGAAAAGAAGAAGAACTCGCAGTTATGGAAAAACAACTTGAAAAGATGCAAAAAATATTTGCAGAGATGCAGGAACTCACAGTGAGGAAAGAAGAACAACTCGCAGTTAGGGAAGAACAACTCGCAGTGAGGGAAGAACAACGTGCAGTGAGGGAAGAACAACGTGCAGTGAGGGAAGAACAACTTGCAAAGATGCAAGAAAAATTTGCAGAGACGCAAAAACTTGCAGCGAGTAAAGAAAAAAAACTTGCAGTGAGGGAAGAACAACTTGCAAAGATGCAAGAAAATGTTTCAGAGATCCAGGAACTCGCAGCGAGGAAAGAAGAACAACTCGCAGTTATGGAAAAACAACTTGCAAAAATCCAAGAAATATTTGCAGAGATGCAGGAACCCACAGTGAGGAAAGAAGAACAACTCGCAGTTAGGGAAGAACAACTCACAGTGAGGGAAGAACAACTTGCAAAGATACAAGAAAAATTTGCAGAGACACAAAAACTTGCAGTGAGGAAAGAAGAACAACTCGCCGTTAGGGAAGAACAACTCACAGTGAGGAAAGAACAACTTGCAAAGATGCAAGAAAAATTGGCAGAGATGCAGGAACTCGCAGTGAGAAAAGAAGAACAACTCACAGTTAGGGAAGAACAATTTGCAGGGAGAGAAGGACAACTTGCAAAGATGCAAGAAAAATTTGCAGAGACGCAAGAACTCACAGTGAGGAAAGAAGAACAACTCGCAGTGAGGGAAGAACAACTTGCACAAATCCAAGAAATATTTGCAGAGATGCAGGAACTCACAGTGAGGAAAGAAGAACAACTCGCAGTTAGGGAAGAACACCTTGCAAAGATGCAAGAAAAATGTGCAGAGATGCAGGAACTTGCAGTGAGAAAAGAAGAAGAACTCGCAGTTATGGAAAAACAACTTGAAAAGATGCAAAAAATATTTGCAGAGATGCAGGAACTCACAGTGAGGAAAGAAGAACAACTCGCAGTTAGGGAAGAACAACTCGCAGTGAGGGAAGAACAACGTGCAGTGAGGGAAGAACAACGTGCAGTGAGGGAAGAACAACTTGCAAAGATGCAAGAAAAATTTGCAGAGACGCAAAAACTTGCAGCGAGTAAAGAAAAAAAACTTGCAGTGAGGGAAGAACAACTTGCAAAGATGCAAGAAAATGTTTCAGAGATCCAGGAACTCGCAGCGAGGAAAGAAGAACAACTCGCAGTTATGGAAAAACAACTTGCAAAAATCCAAGAAATATTTGCAGAGATGCAGGAACCCACAGTGAGGAAAGAAGAACAACTCGCAGTTAGGGAAGAACAACTCACAGTGAGGGAAGAACAACTTGCAAAGATACAAGAAAAATTTGCAGAGACACAAAAACTTGCAGTGAGGAAAGAAGAACAACTCGCCGTTAGGGAAGAACAACTCACAGTGAGGAAAGAACAACTTGCAAAGATGCAAGAAAAATTGGCAGAGATGCAGGAACTCGCAGTGAGAAAAGAAGAACAACTCGCAGTTAGGGAAGAACAATTTGCAGTGAGGGAAGGACATCTTGCAAAGATGCAAGAAAAATTTGCAGAGACGCAAGAACTCACAGTGAGGAAAGAAGAACAACTCGCATTTAGGGAAGAACAACTCGCAGTGAGGGAAGAACAACTTGCAAAGATGCAAGAAAAATTTGCAGAGATGCAGGAACTCACAGTGAGGAAAGAAGAACAACTCGCAGTTATGGAAAAACAACTTGCAAAAATGCAAGAAATATTTGCAGAGATGCAGGAACTCACAGTGAGGAAAGAAAAACAACTCGCAGTTAGGGAAGAACAACTCGCAGTGAGGGAATAACAACTTGCAAAAATGCAAGAAAAATTTGCAGAGATGCAAAAACTTGCAGTGAGGGAAGAACAACTTGCAAAGATGCAAGAAAAATTTGCAGAGATCCAGGAACTCGCAGCGAGGAAAGAAGAACTCCTCGCAGTTAGGGAAGAACAACTTGCAAAAATGCAAGAAAAATTTGCAGAGACGCAAAAACTTGCAGTGAGGAAAGAAGAACAACTCGCAGTTAGGGAAGAACAATTTGCAGTGAGGGAAGGACAACTTGCAAAGATGCAAGAACAATTTGCAGAGATGCAGGAACTCACAGTGAGAAAAGAAGAACTCTTCGCAGTTAGGGAAGAACAACTTGCAAAAATGCAAGAAAAATTTGCAGAGACGCAAAAACTTGCAGTGAGGAAAGAAGAAAAACTCTCAGTTAGGGAAGAACAACTTGCAAAGATGCAAGAAAAAAATTGCAGAGACGCAAAAACTCACAGTGAGGAAAGAAGAACAACTCGCAGTTAGGGAAGAACAACTCTAAGTGAGGAAATAACAACTTGCAAAGATGCAAGAAAAATTTGCAGAGATGCAGGAACTTGCAGTGAGGAAAGAAGAACAACTCGCAGTTAGGGAAGAACAACTCGCAGTGAGGGAAGAACAACTTGCAGTGAGGGAAGAAAAACTTGCAAAGATGCAAGAAAAATTTGCAGAGACGCAAAAACTTGCAGCGAGGAAAGAAAAAAAACTTGCAGTGAGGGAAGAACAACTTGCAAAGATGCAAGAAAAATTTTCAGAGATCCAGGAACTCGCAGCGAGGAAAGAAGAACAACTCGCAGTTATGGAAAAACAACTTGCAAAAATCCAAGAAATATTTGCAGAGATGCAGGAACCCACATTGAGGAAAGAAGAACAACTCGCAGTTAGGGAAGAACAACTCGCAGTGAGGGAAGAACAACTTGCAAAGATGCAAGAAAAATTTGCAGAGATGCAGGAACTCACAGTGAGAAAAGAAGGACTCCTCGCAGTTAGGGAAAAACAACTTGCAAAAATGCAAGAAAAATTTGCAGAGACGCAAAAACTTGCAGAGAGGAAAGAAGAAAAACTCGCAGTTAGGGAGGAACAACTTGCAAAGATGCAAGAAAAATTTGCAGAGATGCAGTAACTCACAGTGAGGAAAGAAGAACAACTCGCAGTTAGGGAAGAACAACTCGCAGTGAGGGAAAAACAACTTGCAAAGATGCAAGAAAATTTTGCAGAGACGCAAAAACTCACAGTGAGGAAAGAAGAACAACTCGCAGTTAGGGAAGAACAACTCGCAGTGAGGGAAGAACAACTTGCAAAGATGCAAGAAAAATTTGCAGAGATGCAGGAACTCGCAGTGAGAAAAGAAGAACAACTCGCAGTTATGGAAAAACAACTTGCAAAGATGCAAGAAATATTTGCAGAGATGCAGGAACTCACAGTGAGGAAAGAAGAACAACTCGCAGTTAGGGAAGAACAACTCGCAGTTAGGGAAGAACAACTCAAAGTGAGGGAAGAACAACTTGCAAAGATGCAAGAAAAATTTGCAGAAACGCAAAAACTCACAGTGAGGAAAGAAAAACAACTCGCAGTGAGGGAAGAACAACTTGCAAAGATGCAAGAAAAATTTGCAGAGATGCAGGAACTCGCAGTGAGAAATGAAGAACAACTCGCAGTTAGGGAAGAACAACTTGCAAAAATCCAAGAACTTATTTGCAGAGATGCAGGAACTCACAGTGAGGAAAGAAGAACAACTCGCAGTTAGGGAAGAACAATTCGCAGTTAGGGAAGAACAACTCGCAGTGAGGGAAGAACAACTTGCAAAGATGCAAGAAAATTTTGCAGAGACGCAAAAACTCACAGTGAGCAAAGAAGAACAACTCGCAGTTAGGGAAGAACAACTCACAGTGAGGGAAGAACAACTTGCAAAGATGCAAGAAAAATTTGCAGAGATGCAGGAACTCGCAGTGAGAAAAGAAGAACAACTCGCAGTTAGGGAAGAACAATTTGCAGTGAGGGAAGGACATCTTGCAAAGATGCAAGAAAAATGTGCAGAGACGCAAGAACTCACAGTGAGGAAAGAAGAACAACTCACATTCAGGGAAGAACAACTCACAGTGAGGGAAGAACAACTTGCAAAGATGCAAGAAAAATTTGCAGAGATGCAGGAACTCACAGTGAGGAAAGAAGAACAACTCGCAGTTATGGAAAAACAACTTGCAAAAATCCAAGAAATATTTGCAGAGATGCAGGAACCCACAGTGAGGAAAGAAGAACAACTCGCAGTTAGGGAAGAACAACTCACAGTAAGGGAAGAACAACTTGCAAAGATGCAAGAAAAATTTGCAGAGATGCAAGAACTCGCAGTGAGAAAAGAAGAACAACTCGCAGTTAAGGAAGAACAATTTGCAGGGAGGGAAGGACAACTTGCAAAGATGCAAGAGAAATTTGCAGAGACGCAATAACTCACAGTGAGGAAAGAAGAACTCCTCGCAGTTAGGGAAGAACAACAATTTGCAGTTAGCGAAAAACAACTCGCAGTGAGGGAAGAACAACTCGAAGTGAGGAAATAACAACTTGCAAAGATGCAAGAAAAATTTGCAGAGATGCAGGAACTTGCAGTGAGGAAAGAAGAACAACTCGCCGTTAGGGAAGAACAACTCGCCGTTAGGGAAGAACAACTCGCCGTTAGGGAAGAACAACTCGCCGTAAGAAAAATTTGCAGAGATGCAGGAACTCGCAGTGAGAAAAGAAGAACAACTCGCAGTTAGGGAAGAACAACTTGCAAAAATCCAAGAACTTATTTACAGAGATGCAGGAACTCACAGTGAGGAAAGAACAACAACTCGCAGTTAGGGACGAGCAACTCGCAGTGAGGGAAGAACAACTTGCAAAGATGCAAGAAAAATTTGCAGAAACGCAAAAACTCACAGTGAGGAAAGAAGAACAACTCGCAGTTAGGGAAGAACAACTCAAAGTGAGGGAAAAACAACTCGCAGTGAGGGAAGAACAACTTGCAAAGATGCAAGAAAAATTTGCAGAGACGCAAAAACTCACAGTGAGGAAAGAAGGACATCTCCCAGTTGGTGAAGAACAACTCGCAGTGAGGGAAGAACAACTTGCAAAGATGCAAGAAAAATTTGCAGAGATGCAGGAACTTGCAGTGAGGAAAGAAGAACAACTCGCAGTTAGGGAAGAACAACTCGCAGTGAGGGAAGAACAACTTGCAGTGAGGGAAGAAAAACTTGCAAAGATGCAAGAAAAATTTGCAGAGACGCAAAAACTTGCAGCGAGGAAAGAAAAAAAACTTGCAGTGAGGGAAGAACAACTTGCAAAGATGCAAGAAAAATTTTCAGAGATCCAGGAACTCGCAGCGAGGAAAGAAGAACAACTCGCAGTTATGGAAAAAACAACTTGCAAAAATCCAAGAAATATTTGCAGAGATGCAGGAACCCACATTGAGGAAAGAAGAACAACTCGCAGTTAGGGAAGAACAACTCGCAGTGAGGGAAGAACAACTTGCAAAGATGCAAGAAAAATTTGCAGAGATGCAGGAACTCACAGTGAGAAAAGAAGGACTCCTCGCAGTTAGGGAAAAACAACTTGCAAAAATGCAAGAAAAATTTGCAGAGACGCAAAAACTTGCAGAGAGGAAAGAAGAAAAACTCGCAGTTAGGGAGGAACAACTTGCAAAGATGCAAGAAAAATTTGCAGAGATGCAGTAACTCACAGTGAGGAAAGAAGAACAACTCGCAGTTAGGGAAGAACAACTCGCAGTGAGGGAAAAACAACTTGCAAAGATGCAAGAAAATTTTGCAGAGACGCAAAAACTCACAGTGAGGAAAGAAGAACAACTCGCAGTTAGGGAAGAACAACTCGCAGTGAGGGAAGAACAACTTGCAAAGATGCAAGAAAAATTTGCAGAGATGCAGGAACTCGCAGTGAGAAAAGAAGAACAACTCGCAGTTATGGAAAAACAACTTGCAAAGATGCAAGAAATATTTGCAGAGATGCAGGAACTCACAGTGAGGAAAGAAGAACAACTCGCAGTTAGGGAAGAACAACTCGCAGTTAGGGAAGAACAACTCAAAGTGAGGGAAGAACAACTTGCAAAGATGCAAGAAAAATTTGCAGAAACGCAAAAACTCACAGTGAGGAAAGAAAAACAACTCGCAGTGAGGGAAGAACAACTTGCAAAGATGCAAGAAAAATTTGCAGAGATGCAGGAACTCGCAGTGAGAAATGAAGAACAACTCGCAGTTAGGGAAGAACAACTTGCAAAAATCCAAGAACTTATTTGCAGAGATGCAGGAACTCACAGTGAGGAAAGAAGAACAACTCGCAGTTAGGGAAGAACAATTCGCAGTTAGGGAAGAACAACTCGCAGTGAGGGAAGAACAACTTGCAAAGATGCAAGAAAATTTTGCAGAGACGCAAAAACTCACAGTGAGCAAAGAAGAACAACTCGCAGTTAGGGAAGAACAACTCACAGTGAGGGAAGAACAACTTGCAAAGATGCAAGAAAAATTTGCAGAGATGCAGGAACTCGCAGTGAGAAAAGAAGAACAACTCGCAGTTAGGGAAGAACAATTTGCAGTGAGGGAAGGACATCTTGCAAAGATGCAAGAAAAATGTGCAGAGACGCAAGAACTCACAGTGAGGAAAGAAGAACAACTCACATTCAGGGAAGAACAACTCACAGTGAGGGAAGAACAACTTGCAAAGATGCAAGAAAAATTTGCAGAGATGCAGGAACTCACAGTGAGGAAAGAAGAACAACTCGCAGTTATGGAAAAACAACTTGCAAAAATCCAAGAAATATTTGCAGAGATGCAGGAACCCACAGTGAGGAAAGAAGAACAACTCGCAGTTAGGGAAGAACAACTCACAGTAAGGGAAGAACAACTTGCAAAGATGCAAGAAAAATTTGCAGAGATGCAAGAACTCGCAGTGAGAAAAGAAGAACAACTCGCAGTTAAGGAAGAACAATTTGCAGGGAGGGAAGGACAACTTGCAAAGATGCAAGAGAAATTTGCAGAGACGCAATAACTCACAGTGAGGAAAGAAGAACTCCTCGCAGTTAGGGAAGAACAACAATTTGCAGTTAGCGAAAAACAACTCGCAGTGAGGGAAGAACAACTCGAAGTGAGGAAATAACAACTTGCAAAGATGCAAGAAAAATTTGCAGAGATGCAGGAACTTGCAGTGAGGAAAGAAGAACAACTCGCCGTTAGGGAAGAACAACTCGCCGTTAGGGAAGAACAACTCGCCGTTAGGGAAGAACAACTCGCCGTAAGAAAAATTTGCAGAGATGCAGGAACTCGCAGTGAGAAAAGAAGAACAACTCGCAGTTAGGGAAGAACAACTTGCAAAAATCCAAGAACTTATTTACAGAGATGCAGGAACTCACAGTGAGGAAAGAACAACAACTCGCAGTTAGGGACGAGCAACTCGCAGTGAGGGAAGAACAACTTGCAAAGATGCAAGAAAAATTTGCAGAAACGCAAAAACTCACAGTGAGGAAAGAAGAACAACTCGCAGTTAGGGAAGAACAACTCAAAGTGAGGGAAAAACAACTCGCAGTGAGGGAAGAACAACTTGCAAAGATGCAAGAAAAATTTGCAGAGACGCAAAAACTCACAGTGAGGAAAGAAGGACATCTCCCAGTTGGTGAAGAACAACTCGCAGTGAGGGAAGAACAACTTGCAAAGATGCAAGAAAAATTTGCAGAGATGCAGGAACTCGCAGTGAGAAAAGAAGAACAACTCGCAGTTAGGGAAGAACAACTTGCAAAAATCCAAGAACTTATTTGCAGAGATGCAGGAACTCACAGTGAGGAAAGAAGAACAACTCGCAGTTAGGGAAGAACAACTCGCAGTGAGGGAAGAACAACTTGCAAAGATGCAAGAAAATTTTGCAGAGACGCAAAAACTCACAGTGAGCAAAGAAGAACAACTCGCAGTTAGGGAAGAACAACTCACAGTGAGGGAAGAACAACTTGCAAAGATGCAAGAAAAATTTGCAGAGATGCAGGAACTCGCAGTGAGAAAAGAAGAACAACTCGCAGTTAGGGAAGAACAATTTGCAGTGAGGGAAGGACATCTTGCAAAGATGCAAGAAAAATGTGCAGAGACGCAAGAACTCACAGTGAGGAAAGAAGAACAACTCACATTCAGGGAAGAACAACTCACAGTGAGGGAAGAACAACTTGCAAAGATGCAAGAAAAATTTGCAGAGATGCAGGAACTCACAGTGAGGAAAGAAGAACAACTCGCAGTTATGGAAAAACAACTTGCAAAAATCCAAGAAATATTTGCAGAGATGCAGGAACCCACAGTGAGGAAAGAAGAACAACTCGCAGTTAGGGAAGAACAACTCACAGTAAGGGAAGAACAACTTGCAAAGATGCAAGAAAAATTTGCAGAGATGCAAGAACTCGCAGTGAGAAAAGAAGAACAACTCGCAGTTAAGGAAGAACAATTTGCAGGGAGGGAAGGACAACTTGCAAAGATGCAAGAGAAATTTGCAGAGACGCAATAACTCACAGTGAGGAAAGAAGAACTCCTCGCAGTTAGGGAAGAACAACTCGCAGTTAGCGAAAAACAACTCGCAGTGAGGGAAGAACAACTCGAAGTGAGGAAATAACAACTTGCAAAGATGCAAGAAAAATTTGCAGAGATGCAGGAACTTGCAGTGAGGAAAGAAGAACAACTCGCCGTTAGGGAAGAACAACTCGCCGTTAGGGAAGAACAACTCGCCGTTAGGGAAGAACAACTCGCCGTAAGAAAAATTTGCAGAGATGCAGGAACTCGCAGTGAGAAAAGAAGAACAACTCGCAGTTAGGGAAGAACAACTTGCAAAAATCCAAGAACTTATTTGCAGAGATGCAGGAACTCACAGTGAGGAAAGAACAACAACTCGCAGTTAGGGACGAGCAACTCGCAGTGAGGGAAGAACAACTTGCAAAGATGCAAGAAAAATTTGCAGAAACGCAAAAACTCACAGTGAGGAAAGAAGAACAACTCGCAGTGAGGGAAGAACAACTCAAAGTGAGGGAAAAACAACTCGCAGTGAGGGAAGAACAACTTGCAAAGATGCAAGAAAAATTTGCAGAGACGCAAAAACTCACAGTGAGGAAAGAAGGACATCTCCCAGTTGGTGAAGAACAACTCGCAGTGAGGGAAGAACAACTTGCAAAGATGCAAGAAAAATTTGCAGAGATGCAGGAACACGCAGTGAGAAAAGAAGAACAACTCGCAGTTAGGGAAGAACAACTTGCAAAAATCCAAGAACTTATTTGCAGAGATGCAGGAACTCACAGTGAGGAAAGAAGAACAACTCGCAGTTAGGGAAGAACAACTCGCAGTTAGGGAAGAACAACTCGCAGTGAGGGAAGAACAACTTGCAAAGATGCAAGAAAATTTTGCAGAGACGCAAAAACTCACAGTGAGCAAAGAAGAACAACTCGCAGTTAGGGAAGAACAACTCACAGTGAGGGAAGAACAACTTGCAAAGATGCAAGAAAAATTTGCAGAGATGCAGGAACTCGCAGTGAGAAAAGAAGAACAACTCGCAGTTAGGGAAGAACAATTTGCAGTGAGGGAAGGACATCTTGCAAAGATGCAAGAAAAATGTGCAGAGACGCAAGAACTCACAGTGAGGAAAGAAGAACAACTCACATTCAGGGAAGAACAACTCACAGTGAGGGAAGAACAACTTGCAAAGATGCAAGAAAAATTTGCAGAGATGCAGGAACTCACAGTGAGGAAAGAAGAACAACTCGCAGTTATGGAAAAACAACTTGCAAAAATCCAAGAAATATTTGCAGAGATGCAGGAACCCACAGTGAGGAAAGAAGAACAACTCGCAGTTAGGGAAGAACAACTCACAGTAAGGGAAGAACAACTTGCAAACATGCAAGAAAAATTTGCAGAGATGCAAGAACTCGCAGTGAGAAAAGAAGAACAACTCGCAGTTAAGGAAGAACAATTTGCAGGGAGGGAAGGACAACTTGCAAAGATGCAAGAGAAATTTGCAGAGACGCAATAACTCACAGTGAGGAAAGAAGAACTCCTCGCAGTTAGGGAAGAACAACTCGCAGTTAGCGAAAAACAACTCGCAGTGAGGGAAGAACAACTCGAAGTGAGGAAATAACAACTTGCAAAGATGCAAGAAAAATTTGCAGAGATGCAGGAACTTGCAGTGAGGAAAGAAGAACAACTCGCCGTTAGGGAAGAACAACTCGCCGTTAGGGAAGAACAACTCGCCGTTAGGGAAGAACAACTCGCCGTTAGGGAAGAACAACTCGCAGTGAGGGAAGAACAACTCGCAGTGAGGGAAGAACAACTCGCAGTGAGGGAAGAACAACTTGCAGTGAGGGAAGAACAACTTGCAAAGATGCAAGAAAAATTTGCAGAGACGCAAAAACTTGCAGCGAGGAAAGAAAAAAAACTTGCAGTGAGGGAAGAACAACTTGCAAAGATGCAAGAAAAATTTTCAGAGATCCAGGAACTCGCAGCGAGGAAAGAAGAACAACTCGCAGTTATGGAAAAACAACTTGCAAAAATCCAAGAAATATTTGCAGAGATGCAGGAACCCACTGTGAGGAAAGAAGAACAACTCGCAGTTATGGAAAAACAACTTGCAAAAATCCAAGAAATATTTGCAGAGATGCAGGAACCCACAGTGAGGAAAGAAGAACAACTCGCAGTTAGGGAAGAACAATTCGCAGTGAGGGAAGAACAACTTGCAAAGATGCAAGAAAAATTTGCAGAGATGCAGGAACTCACAGTGAGAAAAGAAGAACAACTCGCAGTTAAGGAAGAACAATTTGCAGGGAGGGAAGGACAACTTGCAAAGATGCAAGAGAAATTTGCAGAGACAGAAGAACTCACAGTGAGGAAAGAAGAACTCCTCGCAGTTAGGGAAGAACAACTTGCAAAAATGCAAGAAAAATTTGCAGAGACGCAAAAACTTGCAGTGAGGAAAGAAGAAAAACTCGCAGTTGGGGAAGAACAACTTGCAAAGATGCAAGAAAAAAATTGCAGAGACGCAAAAACTCACAGTGAGGAAAGAAGAACAATTTGAAATTTTCCTAGCTTGTGACGGAAAATATTAGTTATATGAAGACAGGAGGCGAGTATCTTATGCATTATCTCTCTTTACTAATGCTCATAGCAGAAATACAGTGAAACATTAAAGTAACTTAAAACTTAAAGAACTACAACTCCCAGCAGTCCCTGGGCCCAGTTAGCCCCTCCCCGATCGTAGACTGTATATAAGGGACTGCCTGTGGTAGAATAGTCCTCTTTCTTGATGCTAAGCGTTGCAACCAGGAGCAGGAACTCCACCCGGACATCTCCGTCATCGCCTGGAACTCCTCGGCCGGTATGTGACATCCGAGTCTGGGGGAACCAACAGGGAACATGGCCAAACACGGGCCAACTTCATCCCAACGGGGACTGTAGAAACTTCAAACGTCCGTAGCCGACTGATCAGCCGTCTTCAGAACCATGATTGCAGTGTTCAGTATCCTGAAAGAAACAAGAATCGTAACAGGGTTGGGAAGGGAGTGAAGATACTCGCCTCCTGTCTTCATATAACTAATATTTTCCGTCACAAGCTAGGAAAATTTCAAATTATATATCAGACAGGAGGCTCATATCTTATGCAAGTTCAAAGCTAACCAATCAGTGTTAACGTACATACAATGCAGATAAAGATCACAAGACTGACATGGATATGTGGTCCTCCGGTCTGAAATAAAACTGGCGGAAGGTTGTCTCGGAAGACCAATCAGCCGCCAGAAGCAAGTCAGAAAGAGAGCCTCCAGAGGAGACGATTTTTGTGGCCATAGCGCCCCTTGAAGAGTGAGCTCTGAACAGGGAGGTATCTATGCCCGCCATCTCCATGGCGGAACGTACCCATCGCGCTAGGGTGGCGGAAGAGACTGGATGATGAGGTTTTACGTACGAGACTAGGAGCTGAGGAAAATTCGGGGAACGGAGGGTAGTAGTCCGCGCCTCGTATGCCTGTAGGCAGCGTACAACGCAAAGTTGGGGATGTGTGGGAAAAAACGGGTAAAAAACCGAGTGAATACCCGTTTTGGTCCTACGGACCACCGAGAAGTTGACCCCTTGAGGTGAGAATTGTCGCCTAGAAATGTCCAGCGCTCTCACGTCTGAGACGCGCTTGATGGAAACTAGACAAAGAAGTACAGTCAGTTTGTAAGACAACAGTTTTAGGGGGAGGGCGTTGTTGTCCTCCCATGATGCAAAAATGCCGAGTAACTTGGAGACGTCCCAGGTTGTCTGATATCTAGGCCTAGGGGGGCGATTGAATCTAATCCCCCGCAGTAGCCTACATACCAGTGGGTGTTTTCCCACAGGTAGGGAGTCTATAGGGTCATGATACGCCGAGATAGCCGAACGGTAAATATTGATGGAACTATACGATTTGCCAGATTCGAAGGAATCTGCCAAATAGTTCACCACTATTGACACAGGGGCATGTATGGGATCAACCTGCCGTTGATCACACCAACGCACCCAGAGGCGCCAGGCGTATCGGTAAGCTGATCTAGTCCCGGGGGCCCAGGCCACGGCGAGGAGATCCTTAGCTGCTCTTGAAAGGTTGCTATCCGTGTTCGGGACCCCGAAATCAACCATGCCAGAAGGTGGAGGTTGCCTTCCGTGATTAGCGGGTGAAGACCCCTGGTCGGGTTGGTCAGCAGGTGTGGGAAGTGGGGAATCAGCCTGGGGTAATCCACGGCCATTCCCAGGAGGAGAGGGAACCAAGGTTGCGTCGGCCACCAGGGTGTGACTAGCACGACTGTCGCTTGTTGATTCGTCGCCTGGAGGAGAACTCTGGAAATCATTTGGAAGGGGGGAAATGCATAGTGCGTTCCTCCCGGCCAAATGAGGCGGAAAGCGTCCACCGCGGATGCTTCCGGATCTGGCCTCCAGCTGAAGAAGCGGGGTAACTGATGGTTGAGGCGGGAGGCGAAGAGGTCCACAGATAAAGGGCCCCAGAGCCGTTGTAATCGAAGGAATACTGAACGATCCAGTCGCCAGTCGCTGGAGTCTGCAAGATGGCGTGAATTCCAGTCTGCCACTGTGTTGGAGACCCCCGGGATATACTCCGCGATAGGGACAATGTTGCGTGTTAGGCAAAAGTGCCAGAATTCCTTCGCAAGGTCTGCTAGGATCCTGGATCTGGTGCCTCCCAAGCGGTTGACATACTGAACCGCTGCCACATTGTCCATGCGGAACAACACACAACAATTGGATGCGTGTGGTAAGAAGCTCTTGACTGCAAAGTAAGCCGCCAGAAGTTCCAAGGCATTGATGTGAAGCTCTGCTTCGGAGGTGGACCATGTCCCACCTGTGGAAGCCTCCCCGCAACGAGCGCCCCAACTGTGGCGACTCGCATCCGACTCTATGATGATGTTGGGACCGGAATTGAAAATGGTCTTGCCGTTCCATTCGACGGCGTGTCGAAGCCACCAATGTAGTTCCTCTACGGCTTCTGGACAGAGCGGAATCTCGTCCGCGTACCTGAGTCCCTGACGCAAATGCATAATCTTGAGCCTCTGAAGGGCCCTGTAGTGAAGAGGTGCCGGGAAGATAGCCTGGATGGAGGCCGCTAGGAGCCCCACTAAGCGGGCCAGAACTCTTAAGGACAAGGAACCCTTGCGGAGAGCCGCTCTGATTTCCTTGCGTATCAGGGCCAACTTGGTCTTTGGGAGACGGAGGACACATAGATTGGTGTCTACCAGGAAGCCTAGGAACTCCATCTCCTGGGCCGGGACCAGAACCGACTTTTCTAAGTTGATCAAGAAACCCAGATTCTGTAACAATGAGACCGTCCATGACATGTGAAGGGCGGCTAGGTTTTTGGAATGGGCCATGATGAGGAGGTCGTCTAGATAGATGATCAGACGTACCCCTCTGCTCCGTAATGATGCCACCACTGGTTTCATCAGTTTGGTGAAACACCATGGCGCTGACGACAGACCGAATGGGAGGCAGGTAAATTGCCACATTCGATCCCTCCATAGGAAGCGGAGCAGGTGTTGCGACTCTGGGTGGATCGGGACGGTGAGATAGGCGTCCTTCAGGTCTACCTTCACCAACCAGTCTCCCGGTTGCAAGAGGTCTCGGAGGAAGTGAATACCCTCCATCTTGAAATGTCTGTAGCAGACGTGTTGATTTAGGTCCCTGAGGTTTATCACGGGACGGAAACCCCCCTTTCTTCTTCACCAGGAAGAGATTGCTTGAGAACCCCGGGGACGAATCTTTGACTTCTAAAATTGCATGCTTGGATCTGAGTTCCGTCATTTCGTTGTCTATGAGAACAACGTTTTGGTATGCAAATTTGATAGGAGGGGGAATGATGTTTAAGACCGGTGATGATAAGAGCTCTATTTGAAAACCCCTGACTGTCTGCAGTATCCACGGGTCTGCCGTAATCGCAGACCAGGCGTGGGTAAAATACGTCAGGCGTCCCCCCACTGGAATGTGTGGTCGTGGAGTGCAAGGTATACTCACCGGTAGGAGGACGGGAACGGGGGTAGCCGCGTCCGCCGCGTCCGCGCCAGGGTCTGCCTCGGGGTGGAAAAAACGGTGCCGGTTGCGCCACAGGGGCGGAATAGGGAGGAGGAGCCTGTTGATAGTGGTATTGGGTAGATCTACCTTGCGGCCTATAGGAGGACACGCGGCCGGCAGATCGGCCTCTACCTCTGCCGGCCCTGGGAAAAACCCTATTCGCCCCTGACCTTTTTAAAGAGGACTGGGCCTTGTCAAGTCCTGTGAATAGACCTACAAATCTATTTATGTCCTTCATGAGATTGTCCCCAAATAACATGCCAATCGCTGTAGGACCGGGCTCGGTTTCGGCCAGGTGGGAGAGTTGGGGGTCCAGCCGCTTTAGGATGGAGCGGCGTCTCTCCACCGAGCAAGAGGTGTTGGCGGTGCCTGCTAGGCAGATAGCCCTCTGGGCCCACCCACGCAATTGGACTAAGTCCACCGGTTGGCCTGATGCGGCCGCCTGTTCGGACAAATTAAGGATCTTTGTCAGGGGGCCCATCAGATCCAAGATGCGGTCTTGGATTAACTTGAAGGAACGTTCAATCCCTTTTTTGGGGAGCTTGCCTGACTTCGTCAGATATTTGGCCAGGATGGGGTCTATTTCTGGTGTAACCACCACCTTATTGGGGATGAAGGGTCTAGGGCATTCAGATCGCAATTTATTGCGGGCCGAGCTATCCAAAGATTTTCTGGCCCAGAGTTCCACGTATTGGGAGACGTGAGGAAGAGGGGACCACTCGCCTGATCTCGGATGGGAGATGGCGTCAGGGTGGAAAAATGGTTCACCCAGTGTGTCAAGGACCACTTCACCCTGCGTGGCAGGGGTGGCGTTGGAGACAAACGCCGTATCCCCAGCACCTTTATAACTGGTATCGGTCTCATAGCCGTCAGACTCATTATCCTCCGGAATATCCGGTGATTCCTCGTCAGAGGAGTCAATGTAGGAGTCAGGTTTTGTCCTTCTAGAGGATCTATGCCTCTTACCCGCTAACTCCCTGAGGCCCAGGGGTCGTTCGGAGTCTGGTAGGTGCTGGGGTTGGCAGACCGAGGGAGGAACTGCCTGCAACATATTATTTACTTCCCCTGTCGGGGAGTCGGGTGCCGCCAATGTATGTTTCTTTTTATGTGAAACTTTCCCCTTTTTGCTTGGCGGTTCGTCACTCTGGGGTTGGGGGGCGGACACATTAGGTATTGTGAATTGTGAACCTGCAGGGGGGATGGCTGATGCTAGAGCCGTTTGGACTGACCTGTTAATCAGGTCCTGTATTTGTTTGGCCGTCATGAACTGGGCCAGGTCTAGAGAGAAACCCTCCCCTCTAGGGGGGGTAGCCAAGGGTTCCTCAGACATGGTATGGGATTGGGGCAGTGGTACCAGAGGGTATTGTAGAGATGAGAAGCCCCCCGGCTGGAATAAATTCCTCTATGGTGAGGTAACTAGGCTAATAATCGCTGTCTAGGATTGAGGTCCGAGCGCTTCCCCCTCTGTAATTATGCCCCTATGTGTCAGAGAAAAAACCTGAGGGAGATGCAGAAACAGGCTCCTCTCCTTCCACTGTCCGCGCCGCACTGGCAGCGGTGAGGAGGGAGGCCCGAGATCTCCTGTGCTCTTGGGCGAAGTCTCGCGAGACTACGTCATCCAGAGCGTTGATAGGTGGATACGAGCGAGATCCGAAGAGCTCCGCCCCCCGAGCGCGCGCAAAGTTGTGAGGGAGAAAGAGAAGATGGCGGCGCCCGTGTAGCGGCGCCCGACGAGAACGGGGGGGGGGGATTTAGCATGCACACGGGGATGTGTGATCTGAGGTGTACTATGAGGTGTGCGGCGCGGGCGACAAGCGTCCGCACCGCGGAAGAAGGACAAATAGGGAAATATGTCACTAAAATAAAATAAAATAAAATAAAGAAAATAAATAAAGGAAATGTCACTAAGTAACAGCGGGGAGATAACAGGGAGGGGGAGTCCCCCCTATTCCCGCCTATGTCACACAAGTTTACTGTACAAACGAAATAGCAGGAGTAAATTTACTTATCTGAAATGCTGCCATGAGCAGAAAGAAAGAGGACTATTCTACCACAGGCAGTCCCTTATATACAGTCTATGATCGGGGAGGGGCTAACTGGGCCCAGGGACTGCTGGGAGTTGTAGTTCTTTAAGTTTTAAGTTACTTTAATGTTTCACTGTATTTCTGCTATGAGCATTAGTAAAGAGAGATAATGCATAAGATATGAGCCTCCTGTCTGATATATAACTCGCAGTTAGGGAAGAACAACTCGAAGTGAGTAAATAACAACTTGCAAAGATGCAAGAAAAATTTGCAGAGATACAGGAACTTGCAGTGAGGAAAGAAGAACAGCTCGCAGTTAGGGAAGAACAACTCGCAGTGAGGGAAGAACAACTTGCAGTGAGGGAAGAACAACTTGCAGTGAGGGAAGAACAACTTGCAAAGATGCAAGAAAAATTTGCAGAGACGCAAAAACTTGCAGCGAGTAAAGAAAAAAAACTTGCAGTGAGGGAAGAACAACTTGCAAAGATGCAAGAACATTTTTCAGAGATCCAGGAACTCGCAGCGAGGAAAGAAGAACAACTTGCAGTTATGGAAAAACAACTTGCAAAAATCCAAGAAATATTTGCAGAGATGCAGGAACCCACAGTGAGGAAAGAAGAACAACTCGCCGTTAGGGAAGAACAACTCACAGTGAGGGAAGAACAACTTGCAAAGATACAAGAAAAATTTGCAGAGACGCAAAAACTTGCAGTGAGGAAAGAAGAACAACTCGCCGTTAGGGAAGAACAACTCACAGTGAGGAAAGAACAACTTGCAAAGATGCAAGAAAAATTTGCAGAGATGCAGGAACTCACAGTGAGGAAAGAAGAACAACTCGCAGTTATGGAAAAACAACTTGCAAAAATGCAAGAAATATTTGCAGAGATGCAGGAACTCACAGTGAGGAAAGAAAAACAACTCGCAGTTAGGGAAGAACAACTCGCAGTGAGGGAAGAACAACTTGCAAAGATGCAAGAAAAATTTGCAGAGACACAAAAACTCACAGTGAGGAAAGAAGAACAACTCGCAGTTAGGGAAGAACAACTCTCAGTGAGGGAAGAACAACTTGCAAAAATGCAAGAAAAATTTGCAGAGATGCAAAAACTTGCAGTGAGGGAAGAACAACTTGCAAAGATGCAAGAAAAATTTTCAGAGATCCAGGAACTCGCAGCGAGGAAAGAAGAACTCCTCGCAGTTAGGGAAGAACAACTTGCAAAAATGCAAGAAAAATTTGCAGAGATCCAGGAACTCGCAGCGAGGAAAGAAGAACTCCTCGCAGTTAGGGAAGAACAACTTGCAAAAATGCAAGAAAAATTTGCAGAGACGCAAAAACTTGCAGTGAGGAAAGAAGAAAAACTCTCAGTTAGGGAAGAACAACTTGCAAAGATGCACGAAAAAAATTGCAGAGATGCAAAAACTCACAGTGAGGAAAGAAGAACAACTCGCAGTTAGGGAAGAACAACTCGAAGTGAGGAAATAACAACTTGCAAAGATGCAAGAAAAATTTGCAGAGATGCAGGAACTTGCAGCGAGGAAAGAAGAACAACTCGCAGTTAGGGAAGAACAACTCGCAGTTAGGGAAGAACAACTCGCAGTGAGGGAAGAACAACTTGCAGTGAGGGAAGAACAACTTGCAAAGATGCAAGAAAAATTTTCAGAGATCCAGGAACTCGCAGCGAGGAAAGAAGAACAACTCGCAGTTATGGAAAAACAACTTGCAAAAATCCAAGAAATATTTGCAGAGATGCAGGAACCCACAGTGAGGAAAGAAGAACAACTCGCAGTTATGGAAAAACAACTTGCAAAAATCCAAGAAATATTTGCAGAGATGCAGGAACCCACAGTGAGGAAAGAAGAACAACTCGCAGTTAGGGAAGAACAACTCGCAGTGAGGGAAGAACAACTTGCAAAGATGCAAGAAAAATTTGCAGAGATGCAGGAACTCACAGTGAGAAAAGAAGGACTCCTCGCAGTTAGGGAAGAACAACTTGCAAAAATGCAAGAAAAATTTGCAGGGACGCAAAAACTTTCAGTGAGGAAAGAAGAAAAATTCGCAGTTAGGGAAGAACAACTTGCAAAGATGCAAGAAAAAAATTGCAGAGATGCAAAAACTCACAGTGAGGAAAGAAGAACAACTCGCAGTTAGGGAAGAACAACTCGAAGTGAGTAAATAACAACTTGCAAAGATGCAAGAAAAATTTGCAGAGATGCAGGAACTTGCAGTGAGGAAAGAAGAACAACTCGCAGTGAGGGAAGAACAACTCGCAGTGAGGGAAGAACAACTTGCAGTGAGGGAAGAACAACTTGCAGTGAGGGAAGAACAACTTGCAGTGAGGGAAGAACAACTTGCAAAGATGCAAGAAAATTTTTCAGAGATCCAGGAACTCGCAGCGAGGAAAGAAGAACAACTCGCAGTTATGGAAAAACAACTTGCAAAAATCCAAGAAATATTTGCAGAGATGCAGGAACCCACAGTGAGGAAAGAAGAACAACTCGCAGTTAGGGAAGAACAACTCACAGTGAGGGAAGAACAACTTGCAAAGATACAAGAAAAATTTGCAGAGACGCAAAAACTTGCAGTGAGGAAAGAAGAACAACTCGCCGTTAGGGAAGAACAACTCACAGTGAGGAAAGAACAACTTGCAAAGATGCAAGAAAAATTGGCAGAGATGCAGGAACTCGCAGTGAAAAAAGAAGAACAACTCGCAGTTAGGGAAGAACAATTTGCAGTGAGGGAAGGACATCTTGCAAAGATGCAAGAAAAATTTGCAGAGACAGAAGAACTCACAGTGAGGAATGAAGAACAACTCGCAGTTAGGGAAGAACAACTCGCAGTGAGGGAAGAACAACTTGCAGTGAGGGAAGAACAACTTGCAAAAATGCAAGAAAAATTTGCAGAGATGCAAAAACTTGCAGTGAGGGAAGAACAACTTGCAAACATGCAAGAAAAATTTGCAGAGATCCAGGAACTCGCAGCGAGGAAAGAAGAACTCCTCGCAGTTAGGGAAGAACAACTTGCAAAAATGCAAGAAAAATTTGCAGAGACGCAAAAACTTGCAGTGAGGAAAGAAGAAAAACTTGCAGTAAGGGAAGAACAACTTGCAAAAATCCAAGAAATATTTGCAGAGATGCAGGAACTCACAGAGTGAGGAAAGAAGAACAACTCGCAGTTAGGGAAGAACAATTTGCAGTGAGGGAAGGACAAATTGCAAAGATGCAAGAAAAATTTGCAGAGATGCAGGAACTCACAGTGCGAAAAGAAGAACTCTTCGCAGTTAGGGAAGAACAACTTGCAAAAATGCAAGAAAAATTTGCAGAGACGCAAAAACTTGCAGTGAGGGAAGAAGAAAAACTCGCAGTTAGGGAAGAACAACTTGCAAAGATGCAAGAAAAAAATTGCAGAGACGCAAAAACTCACAGTGAGGAAAGAAGAACAACTCGCAGTTAGGGAAGAACAACTCGAAGTTAGGGAAGAACAACTCGCAGTTAGGGAAGAACAACTCGCAGTGAGGGAAGAACAACTTGCAGTGAGGGAAGAACAACTTGCAAAGATGCAAGAAAAATTTGCAGACGCAAAAACTGGCAGCGAGGAAAGAAAAAAAACTTGCAGTGAGGGAAGAACAACTTGCAAAGATGCAAGAAAAATTTGCAGAGATCCAGGAACTCGCAGCGAGGAAAGAAGAACAACTCGCAGTTATGGAAAAACAACTTGCAAAAATCCAAGAAATATTTGCAGAGATGCAGGAACCCACAAGTGAACCCACAACTCGCAGTTAGGGAAGAACAACTCACAGTGAGGGAAGAACAACTTGCAAAGATGCAAGAAAAATTTGCAGAGATGCAAGAACTCGCAGTGAGAAAAGAAGAACAACTCGCAGTTAGGGAAGAACAATTTGCAGGGAGGGAAGAACAACTTGCAAAGATGCAAGAGAAATTTGCAGAGACGCAATAACTCACAGTGAGGAAAGAAGAACTCCTCGCAGTTAGGGAAGAACAACTCGCAGTTAGGGAAGAACAACTCGCAGTGAGGGAAGAACAACTTGCAAAGATGCAAGAAAAATTTGCAGAGACGCAAAAACTTGCAGCGAGGAAAGAAAAAAAACTTGCAGTGAGGGAAGAACAACTTGCAAAGATGCAAGAAAAATTTTCAGAGATCCAGGAACTCGCAGCGAGGAAAGAAGAACAACTCGCAGTTATGGAAAAACAACTTGCAAAAATCCAAGAAATATTTGCAGAGATGCAGGAACCCACAAGTGAGGAAAGAAGAACAACTCGCAGTTATGGAAAAACAACTTGCAAAAATCCAAGAAAAATTTGCAGAGATGCAGGAACTCACAGTGAGAAAAGAAGAACTCCTCGCAGTTAGGGAAGAACAACTTGCAAAGATGCAAGAAAAAAATTGCAGAGACGCAAAAACTCACAGTGAGGAAAGAAGAACAACTCGCAGTTAGGGAAGAACAACTCGAAGTGAGTAAATAACAACTTGCAAAGATGCAAGAAAAATTTGCAGAGATGCAGGAACTTGCAGTGAGGAAAGAAGAACAACTCGCAGTTAGGGAAGAACAACTCGCAGTGAGGGAAGAACAACTTGCAGTGAGGGAAGAACAACTTGCAAAGATGCAAGAAAAATTTGCAGAGACGCAAAAACTTGCAGCGAGGAAAGAAAAAAAACTTGCAGTGAGGGAAGAACAACTTGCAAAAATCCAAGAAATATTTGCAGAGATGCAGGAACCCACAGTGAGGAAAGAAGAACAACTCGCAGTTATGGAAAAACAACTTGCAAAAATCCAAGAAATATTTGCAGAGATGCAGGAACTCACAGTGAGGAAAGAACAACTCGCAGTGAGGGAAGAACAACTTGCAAAGATGCAAGAAAAATTTGCAGAGATGCAGGAACTCACAGTGAGAAAAGAAGAACTCCTCGCAGTTAGGGAAGAACAACTTGCAAAGATGCAAGAAAAAAATTGCAGAGACGCAAAAACTCACAGTGAGGAAAGAAGAACAACTCGCAGTTAGGGAAGAACAACTCGAAGTGAGTAAATAACAACTTGCAAAAATCCAAGAAATATTTGCAGAGATGCAGGAACCCACAGTGAGGAAAGAAGAACAACTCGCAGTTAGGGAAGAACAACTCGCAGTGAGGGAAGAACAACTTGCAGTGAGGGAAGAACAACTTGCAGTGAGGGAAGAACAACTTGCAGTGAGGGAAGAACAACTTGCAAAGATGCAAGAACATTTTTCAGAGATCCAGGAACTCGCAGCGAGGAAAGAAGAACAACTCGCAGTTATGGAAAAACAACTTGCAAAAATCCAAGAAATATTTGCAGAGATGCAGGAACTCACAGTGAGGAAAGAACAACAACTCGCAGTTAGGGAAGAACAACTCACAGTGAGGAAAGAACAACTTGCAAAGATGCAAGAAAAATTGGCAGAGATGCAGGAACTCGCAGTGAGAAAAGAACAACTCGCAGTTAGGGAAGAACAATTTGCAGTGAGGGAAGGACATCTTGCAAAGATGCAAGAAAAATTTGCAGAGACAGAAGAACTCACAGTGAGGAAAGAAGAACAACTCGCAGTGAGGGAAGAACAACTTGCAAAAATGCAATAAATATTTGCAGAGATGCAGGAACTCGCAGTGAGAAAAGAAGAACAACTCGCAGTTATGGAAAAACAACTTGCAAAGATGCAAGAAATATTTGCAGAGATTTCCAAAAAACATTTGCCTCCTCTATCCCAAAACTCCTCCGATCATATAACAAAACATAAAACAATTTACTCAAAACCCAATCAACACATTCCTCCTCAGCCAACACAAAACTTCCTTTCCTGTAACCACATCTTGCTTTCCATACCACCTCCTTCACAATTGCTGACAAAATCCATCCTCTCCTTACATCAGGCCCACCATCCACCAAACCATACAAGCATAATTCTTGTGTAACATCCTTCACCCCAACACGTTTTTCACAAATACAGCCAACCTCCTCCATACATTTTTGACAAAAAAACACTCCAAGAACACACGTCTTATTCTTTCGATTCCACCACATCCTTCCCTTATACATCTGTCGTTTCTAACCAGGTCCCTTAATTTCAAAAAATACATTGTCAGCAAACACTCGTGGAATCCCATCCAAACAATCTCCTTTTGTTTATTGGTCACTCCATCCATCTCCAAATTCCTCCAACACTCTTAGGTCAGCGATATTGGAAACCACTTCCTCCCGCCTTAACCATCTATTCAGGGTATTTTTTTCTACTGCACCATTACCCAAATTCCTTAGGCCAGTTTTGTCATACCAGGCCTTTACCTTGGCATAATAGGAAGGGGGCACAAGGGCCACAGGTTTAGTTAGGTCCCGCAGTCCCCAACCTCACCCTACCACAAACCATCCCATCAGGTATCTCATAAAGCACATGGCTTTGCCATTACTCAAAAACACCTTGTGGTGCAGCAACCAGGAGTGCATTGCCAAGAAGGACTCCACCCTCGGAAAGTTGTAACCTCCCAACTTAATTTCTTTAACGACCGTAAGTCTCGCCACCCGTTCCATTTTCGTTCCCCAGAAAAAAACAAAAAGGAGCCTTTCTAACTTTTTTCCATTGATACATGTTCCCTGGGGCAAGACCTGGGTTCTCAAAGACGTTTTCCAACAATAACTTGAATATTGGTCTTTAAAATGATCGTTTTTGAATTCGAACGTTCGAGTCCCATAGACTTCAATGGGGTTCTAAATGTTCGCGCGAACGGTCGGTCTGTTCGACGGTTCTGGTGCGAACCGAACGCGGATAGGTTTGGCTCATCCCTAATACAGACACGGACCATGACAGTCTTAAAATCAAAGATATTATATGCATGCAACTCATTATATATAGAAAACCTGTTGTGTCACATACATAAAAAATGGCAAAATAAATATGTTATCATTATTACAAAAATGAACATTTGATTAAAAGTCACGCGTACTCAGCATTTAATTAAAAATGCAAAAGGGTATTGACTTTACCTTTACACACCATAATATCACTTATCACAAATGTGGGCTCTCATGTAAGTGATATTATGGTGTATAAAGGTAAAGTCAAATGTTAATTTATGTAATAATGGTAACATATGTATTTTGCCATTTTTTATGTATGTGACACAAGTTTTTTTTTTATATATATATATATACAGTGCAGAAAATAAGTATTTGAACACCCTGCTATTTTGCAAGTTCTCCCACTTGGAAATCATGGAGGGGTCTGAAATTGTTATCGTAGGTGCATGTCCACTGTGAGAGACATAATCAAAAAAAAAAATTCCAGAAATCACAATGTATGATTTTTTTAACTATTTATTTGTATGATACAGCTGCAAAGAAGTATTTGAACACCTGAGAAAATCAATGTTAATATTTGGTACAGTAGCCTTTGTTTGCAATTACAGAGGTCAAACGTTTCTTGTAGTTTTTCACCAGGTTTGCACACACTGGAGGAGGGATTTTGGCCCACTCCTCCACACAGATCTTCTCTAGATCAGTCAGGTTTCTGGGCTGTCGCTGAGAAACACAGAGTTTGAGCTCCCTCCAAAGATTCTCTATTGGGTTTAGGTCTGGAGACTGGCTAGGCCACGCCAGAACCTTGATATGCTTCTTACAGAGCCACTCCTTGGTTATCCTGGCTGTGTGCTTCGGGTCATTGTCATGTTGGAAGACCCAGCCTCGACCCATCTTCAAAGCTCTAACTGAGGGAAGGAGGTTGCTGCCCAAAATCTCGCAATACATGGCCCCGGTCATCCTCTCCTTAATACAGTGCAGTCGCCATGTCCCATGTGCAGGAAAACACCCCCAAAGCATGATGATACCACCCCCATGCTTCACAGTAGGGATGGTGTTCTTGGGATGGTACTCATCATTCTTCTTCCTCCAAACACGGTTAGTGGAATTATGACCAAAAAGTTATATTTTGGTCTCATCTGACCACCTGACTTTCTCCCATGACTCCTCTGGATCATCCAAATGGTCATTGGCAAACTTAAGACGGGCCTTGACATGTGCTGGTTTAAGCAGGGGAACCTTCCGTGCCATGCATGATTTCAAACCATGACGTCTTAGTGTATTACCTACCGTAAACTTGGAAACGGTGGTCCCAGCTCTTTTCAGGTCATTGACCAGCTCCTCCCGTGTAGTCCTGGGCTGATTTCTCACCTTTCTTAGGATCATTGAGACCCCATGAGGTGAGATTTTGCATGGAGCCCCAGTCCGAGGGAGATTGACAGTCATGTTTAGCTTCTTCCATTTTCTAATGATTGCTCCAACAGTGGACCTTTTTTCACCAAGCTGCTTGGCAATTTCCCTGTAGCCCTTTCCAGACTTGTGGAGGTGTACAATTTTGTCTCTAGCGTCTTTGGACAGCTCTTTGGTCTTGGCCATGTTAGTAGTTGGATTCTTACTGATTGTATGGGGTGGACAGGTGTCTTTATGCAGCTAATGACCTCAAACAGGTGCATCTAATTTAGGATAATAAATGGAGTGGAGGTGGACATTTTAAAGGCAGACTAACAGGTCTTTGAGGGTCAGAATTCTAGCTGATAGATAGGTGTTCAAATACTTCTTTGCAGCTGTATCATACAAATAAATAGTTAAAAAATCATAAATTGTGATTTCTGGATTATTTTTTTTGGATTATGTCTCTCACAGTGGACATGCACCTACGATGACAATTTCAGACCCCTCCATGATTTCCAAGTGGGAGAACTTGCAAAATAGCAGGGTGTTCAAATACTTATTTTTTGCACTGTATATATATATAATGAGTTGCATGTATATAATATCTTTGATTTTAAGACCGTCATGGTCCGTGTCTGTATACATATTATTATTATTATAGCTTTTCTCCAAAACTGAGACAAAGATGCTTGCCCCCTTTGTGGCTAAGATATGTCTCGGTAGCGGATGATTAGTAGGGGCGCTGAATGATTACACAGGATTTGTGCTTCAAAACGCTTCCGGTGTCACCGGTCAGATAATGTGTATATAAGAGCGAGGTGTGTGATGTCCGATTCTACACCTCCTTTCCCAGCAGAAGCCCGTTTGGATGAAACGCAGCGTCGGGCGGAGTGAGCATTGATTGATGTCACCACGCTCTCAGCTGATCGGTCAGGCAGTCATTTGATCTGATCCGACAGCAGAAATTACCACAGCACTTGTTTCCATAGCTTTTGCTATCTTTGCAAAAGTGTGGCGTTTGTTTTTACTACTGGCCCCTTGCAGCGGCAGTTAATATTTTTTTGCAACATGATGTCAGTACGATTGGAATAAAGTACTCTTTTAAACAAACTACTGCACTATGAATTCCTCTTTTTGCTTTTTAAACCCACATGCTTCCTAAATTTTTGGAAATACCATCTGTATCCTGGAATCAATCGGCAAAAGACACTATCAGATGTACTAGCCACCTTATTCCCATGCAGAGGAGACAACCCTGAACCACACATTAAGGAGAGACATCAGCGTTTGCAGTGCCTGAGTGACCCCCTGGGGTCCAACTTTCTGGTAAGCGGCCATTTACTTCCAGAGTTTTTTGATCAGCCGTTTTTTCTCCAGTCAAGTTTAAACACCCATGTTAGGCCTCTTTCACACAGAGCGGTCCGCTCCATGTGCCCGTCGGCTCAGCAGGAAGTCTCCCCTGAGCTGTCGGGCAGACAGGGCGGTCCCCGCACACTATGCAGGGACCGCGCTGTCTCTCCTCCGCTATCCCCTATGGGGAATCGGATGGAAACGGACCGTTTGTCCGTTTGAATCCAATCCGCCGACGGAAAAAAATTGGACATTCTTCCGTCCGAAAAAACGGATGCGGATCTTGCAGACGTTAGCGGATGCATCATCTGCTAACGGATCCGCTCCCATAGGGGCCCATTACAAGTCCGTAAACGGACTTGTAATGAGCGGACGAGCGGAACGAACGTGTGAAAGGACCCTTATGTGGATGAATGAGATTACATCTGAATCATCACCTGGAGGTTTTGTTTTTTCCTCATTACAATTAATGCACCTTGGTGTTATCTATTGTTGGACTTTGGTCTAACACCTTATCACTATTTGTTGCAATTTTTTGCTGTATTATATGTAGCGCACCTTCTTTCCCCTATATGCACATCTTTCAGGAACCCAATATTAGGTTTCTTTTGTTTTTAGGTGCAGCACTGTCATAACTTGTTTGTTCATTCACTTTTATTTCCATTTATTTACATATACATTTTTTCATCATCATCCATTTATGTCAGGTGTGAGATTAGCACGGATTGTTCTTGCCTACTTGCTTTACACTGATGCCTGTTCGTCCAGCTGTCTTAAGTGGTGGCTAGTTTGAGCAAGCTGTTCATTTTTAATGGTATTTCATTACAAGTTCCTTTTCCCATATATCGAGCTTGGTCGATCCTTGATATAAGAACATCTCTCTAGGGAAGCCTCAGTTTCCATTCCTCACACACCAGATCATTTGATTAGTCTTTGACCCTAGACTGCAAAGCTGGTGAGTATGTCACGCGACACCTCAACAAAAACAATTTTTGGGCGCACAGATGCACCATTTTTTTTTTTTTGAGCACCAAACACTTTATAGACTATGGATTTACATCAATTATGCATTTTCATTGAAAGAGCTGTTTATGTATTTCATAATTCTTTTAGTTTGTAGCACCTTTGCAACAGCAGCTGCATAGATTCCTTTTTGACTTGGCGCAAATTTTATATAGATTAATTGTGGTCCAATATATTCTGCAAGCGCTGTTAAACTCTTCCATCCAATCAGCTTGTTTGTTTAGTTAAGCTTTGACAATAAGGCCATTTTCAGACTTGTACGACATGACTGTTATCCTACTTTGCCCTGCAACATTGATCCTACTTCCATCAGACTTAAATGAACAGGCTAAGATTTTGCCGACTTGTCCTTTGACCAATCAAATCAATCCCAGTGTGACATATTCCTTTTACTGCTACTGTAATCACCATGTCAGAGGGCTAGGACAAGAATCAGACTTCAATTATATTCAATGGGCTGAAGTCAGACCAAAGAAGTGCAGGATTCTTTTCAAAGTCAGACCGACTTGTGTCAGACCAGTTAAAACTTCTCTCATAGGGAATCATTGATTTACACTCATCACGTGACATATGCTCCCAAAGTTGAAGCGCATGTCATACCAGTGTGAACCCAGCCTCAAACCTGGTTACTATACACAGCTACACCAGATTCTGTGTCTGCCAATTTAGTAAACCTTCCCATGTGCAGGCAGTGTTTAAAACCGCCAGAGAAAGTCTACCAATTAACAGAAGTGGATATACCCTTCTGCAGCCTTAGACCCCCTTCACACTGAAGTGTTTTTACAGCGTTTTAGCGTTAAAAATAGCGCCATTAAAATGCTTTCCATGCATCTCAAATGGACCCTTTCACAGTCCTGCAAGCAGCAGCTTTTGGGCACTGAAAACGCCCCTCCATCGAAATGAATTGAAAGCGCTGTAAAAACACCTTACCCTTTCACACTGAGGTGTTGCACTGGTGGGGCGTTAAGAAAAGTCCTGCAAGCAGCATATTTGGAGCAGCTTTTGGGCACTGAAAAAAAAAACGCCCCTCTCAATTGACATGAAAGCGCTGTAAAAACGCCTTACCTTTTCACAATGAGGCACTGCAAAAACGCCCTAAAACTTTAGGGTCTTAGCGGTGCTTTACCACTACATTGGGATTGCAGAGGAGGCTTCGCTCGAAAAACACCCCAGTGTGAAAAGGGCCTTAAAGCTACAAAAGCAGTTTTCAAAACAATCTCAACTCTCATAAGCAACACAAAAGTCAATCTTTATTCAAAACAGTATTAATACATAACAATTCTTGTTACAATAAACGTGCTTTTTAAGAATTCAAATCTGAGCTAATCTAATCACATTATACAAAAAGTATACATAATTGAACTGGCTCAGAATGGATACACCATCAACTATTGGAGAACTTGTGTAATGTAAGAATGGTACTTTGTTTTGGAAGACGACATGAATCCACAAAAAAAAAAAAAATATATATAAGTATGAAAACTGCATGTAAAAGAACGTTTTACATTTCAAACACAAATTTCAAAGCCAATAAAATACATGAACAATGAAATTCGTGCTCGAACACTAGCTGACAAGGTGACCAAATAGTCTGCAACAACCATATTGGGCTGACCCTGTTTGTACTTACGGTTTGACAGAAGTGTCACTTGCATTTCTTGGGTCTTTTTAGAATGTATGCTTAATTGGAGCCAGGACTACACTGCCATAGGGCTTTTCCAAGCAATAAACACTGCTCCATGTATAAAAAAAATAAAAAATAAAAAGAATCCTTGCGAAAATGTATAACTGAACCCACTGGTGCAAATCAGAAATTACTAATAAAATGGCAGCTTTTTGGGGGTGAATTTCATAAATGGGTAATATATTATTGGCTACAGGCTGCTTAGGTGACCTAGTGTGTAATGTTCGGTGCTCAGTTTTAAACATCCACCAGTATAGTTCATTCTACTCTGGCTGTTCCCAGAGAATTTCTGGTCAGCCATTCTAATACATTAGAAAAAGCACAATAGGAGGAATATAGCTGACCAAACACCTTGCAAATCTCTTTCAGAGATATGGAATAGCCCTACCTAAATCATAAACTCAATTTGTATCTACTCGGGTAATCATACTGTATAATGGTTGGTAGAGCTAAAAGTGGATCGCTTAATTAGATTGCTCAATTAGATTGCCATACATTATGCAAAGAACACAGCTGTCCATAGTAGGGACTCTGGAGACCTTGATAATTCCACCCATCAGGTACCTTAAAATTAATTTCCACCGAAATATGGCAATAAAATGGTGTTTATCACTAAACATTAGAATACTGTGCAACAATATGTAGGAGGATATTTTAGTTCATAGATGATGCAGGACATTTTCTCTCAAAAGCATATAACTAGTAGCACAGGAATTACATTAAGATATTTAAAGCAGTACATTTAGTACAAAAATGTAGCAAAAAGCTGAATTTATTTTTTGACACCTTGTGTTAGCCATACAAATCCTGCAGTAATTGAGGCAATGTGGATTCCATGTCTACCATCCACAAATTCAAAAATGATGAGTACTTCAATAAAATGTATGATATATGAATATTCTCTGGCAGTATTTTAAAACAGTTTTGGACTTGCCTCACCACATGCTTTACAATAAAGATGGCAAGTATAACATGTGACAATTAATAGTTTAGTAAATGTGGAAGAAAAGGAGTTCAGAGTCAGAGCTGTATCTAGCTGGGTGGAAGGTGGGTTCAGCAGAATAAAAAATAACCATAAAGCTCTGTACAGTGGCAAACAATAGAGATGGATCCAAATGCCACAAGGTGGGTATTTGAGTACACAAAACGGTCAAATGATTAGCAGAACAAAATGATGTGCGCATGCCTTGGGGAGGTGTAAACTAAGGTTCAGGAGAAAAAAAAAAAAAAACACACACCACGCTCCTTTTTCTACACATCTTCCGAATCCCACTTATAAAAGAAAGATATTTCCATCCCATATTAAAAACCCTTTTGAGATCGCCTATATTACTGTTACACGCCTCTCCATCCTTACCATGATATATTGTGCAAGTGGACATAACATTTCAGATTTAATAGGAAGAATTTTATATTACTGTGCTATAATGCCCCACGTATGTTAAAAGGGGTATGTATGCATCTGTATGCTGCAGGGGGGGGGGGGGGCCTTGATACCCGATATACAAGGGTAAAAAAAATAAATTAAAGTATGCTTTTTTATTTACCAGAACACCAAAGTCTAAGAAAACCTCACAGGTACATTGAATATGTGAGATGCCATTTTTTATTCAGTTAGAGCTCAGCCTACCAGACAGAACTGACATAGAGAGAATACCAAAGATTAAACAAAGAAAAGAAAACCTTTAGGGGTGATCCATAAAATGCACCTTTCTAAATGTTTGCCTAAATATTGTCTTTAGGCAACACTGAAAGTAAGTAAGTAAGTATATATGTATATATATGTGTATATATATATATATATATAAAACCAAAGTAGATGTTAAGCATGTCTGTCCCCTTGAAAATGATGGAAGCTACAAAAATGCTTTTTGTTAAAAAATAAAAAAAGGACTCGACCTATTTTTAATTTATAAAGAAAAAAAAAAAAAAAAAAAAAAAAAAAGTGATATTTAGATGATATTTTACTACTAACTGCCAAGTTTCCCCCTAATCTCAGCAGCAATGATCTGGCATCTAAATGTACAAAACACTAACAAAGCTCATTAATGACTCATTTATGCACACTAGAATTAGGAATGTCCAGCATATTTATTTATTTACTGTGGAATGCAAACAAAAACTTCTGCATAAAGTGAGCATAAAAATAAAGAAAAAAAACAAAACAAAACAAAAACAGCCATTTAAATGTGGTTACTGTATCGTATGAGCTGAAAGGGAACCAATCTCGACCTTTCACTTCATTTTCTTCACATTTCCTGATGCATAGTTTATTTTTTCTCTTAATATCTTTAAATCAAAAAATGAGAGCATAAGAAGCAGGTCCTGTGTTAGTGGAATGCAAAATGTGTCGTTTCTCTTACCTGCAAATAATGCAGAGGCAATACTAAACACGTTTAAGCTGTCAACTTGTGTGTGGCAGCAATTGTACCACATAATGATATAGACCAATAGTGTTCAAAGCCACACACTGCATCCCAACACTAAGAAATCTTCTTAGTCATACAGATAGCTGGTCACATCAAAAAGAGTCAGCTTTCTTATTTAAACACAAAATAATAATAAAAAAAAAAATGAAACTAGTAGTTCTAGTGTGAAGCTGGGTATATTATTCTGAAATACACTATTTTTATATGATGTAGTAGATTACGTTTCTCTTTAAAACATGGCACCATTTAACTAGCAACAATCTTCAAAAAATGGTAGAGCAACACTCAAAGTACACACTGGGTGATTAGTCTTGCCTCAAGCTCAGGAGGCCTCCCAAAAGAGGGAAGAGGCCTTCAAATCTCTTTATACCTATTCCTTTGGATTTTGCATACGATGTTTTTTTGCATATGTCACTGCAATAACTGAGCAAGCGTCGGTTTGTGTTTTAACATGCATTCAACTAGATATGGATTGAAACAACTTTATAACTCCCTTTTTATCATTAGAATTAGCTAAAAAAATTGCAAGACTGTCCACAAAAAACAGGATTTTCATATTAAGACAACCACTAGAGTCCCAAGATGTTAAGATATGCAATAATGGAAATCTTCGAATCCTGAATTAGTGTTAGGCAAAGTGTTGAGAGAATTCAGAAGGAAGAAACTTCTTGCTGGAGGCAGGAATGCTTCAGCACCAACTAATGAGCCTCTTTCTTGCTTGCATATCTTCCATCTTTAAACCTGCATATAAAAAAAAAAAGTGTGAAGTTAAAAAAAAAAAAAAAAAAGTCTATTGGCAACTATGCTTACAGGGGAGTGGGGGTAACAGAGGTGTTACAACCCAATGTCGAGTCACTTCAAACTAGGAACAAACTAACATTCCTAGTTTATGTATTCAACTGGCCACATGTTGCTTTACTGCTTAGCATGAACTTCTAACAAAAGATACTGTACAACCAAATAAGTCATCAGGGAAATGCTGGAAGATTGCTGCTGCAATCATACCTGGGAGTGAGCACCTGTCAAAATGTGGCAGTGGAAGGGTGCGAACAAGCAGAGCTTCCCTTTTGGGTGGAGCTCCGCTTTAAAGTCCTCTCTAAGGGTTGGTTCAAATCACAGAAACGCAGTCCAGAAGTGTTTTGGCATGCATTTTTATTTTTGAAAACCACCACCACACAAAACAGCATGTACTATTTTTTTTGCTCTGGAACCCATATAATCTGCTGGTGTTTTTGATGTTGAAGAAAAAAAAAAAACCCACTGCACTGCCTCTGATGTGAACTGGTCCTCAAAAAACATACAAATCTGGAGGCTTTAAAGGTTGTAAAGGAAAAAAAAAAAATATAGCGTCCTTTACCTTAGTGCAGTCCCCCTTCCTTTACCTCATCCTTCCATTTTGCTTTTAAATGTTCTTATTTCTTCTGAGAAATCCTCACTTCGTGTTCTGTCTAACTCACCACCGTAATGTGAGGCTTTCTCCCTGGTGTGGAGAAAGCCTTTTGAGGGGGAATGGGGTGAGCAGGCAAGTCAGGACACTACTTTGCAGATAGAGAAAGGAGCTGTGTGTTAGTAGGCGTCCTGACACTCCCTCAAGAGACTGTCCACACCAGGGAGAAAGCCTTGCATTACTGTGTGTAGTTACAGACAGAAGAACAGGAAGTGAGCATTTCTCAGAAGAAATAAGGACATTTAAAAGCAAAAATCAAAGGATGAGGTAAGTGAAGGAGGACTGCACTAAGGTAAATTCCTTAACAACCCCTTTAAGGGTTCTTTTTTTTTTAAATCAAAATTGTTACAAGAAACCTAAAGTCAGAAATAAAACATATTCCAAACAAGTCAGAAAAACGAGTATCATACACTTACACTGGTTGGTTAATCACCACTGTGGTGGGACATAACTATAAGTTGGTGTCCCTGGAGCCCGGTATGCAGGCATTGTGACTTGGTGATGAGGAGCCACTGGTGTGGGTGAATGGGTGGTCAACAATGTACCTACAAAATAAAAACATTTCTATTAATAAATGCATTATCCAGATATAAGCGCCAGTTCAGACCGGTATGATTTGTCAGCTAAAAACCACGTAACAAGTTGCCGGGACTAGAACCATTCAAATCTCTGTGACTCATATTGCAGCAAGTTTGAAAATCTCTAAGTTCATTGTGACTTGCATGGCTGTTACCACTTGAAGACCAGGCTTTTTCTGGCATGTTCACATGCAACAATCAAGTTTCATAGAAAATTACTTTAAGCACCCAAACATACATACATACGCGCAGCGGTTTTTTTAAACAAAATTTGTTGGGAAAACACACTTTACATTTTAATGCAAAAAAATAAACCCAATTGTTGTGTAAAATTTTCATGTCACGAGAAGTAAATGAATACCAAAACATGTCGCGCTTTAAAATTGCACACGCAGCGCCAACTAAATTTTACTATCCATAGGTGTCGCTTTAAAAACCTTCAGGAGGTTACCACTATATATCCACAGAGGTCCGTAAGCGGTCAAATAGCACAGCGAAATTGGCGGTGCTTAACCGCTGATGCTGCTTTCGCCCCAGTGTGAAAGGGGCCTTGGAGCTTTTTTTTGGGACAAGTTTACTTTACCGCCAGACTGAGGAAACCCTAATTTAATAAAAATGGTTATGGTTAGCCGTTACCTCACCGAACACAAAAGAACCGATGGAAAGATGTAAAAGTACCTGCCGACATCGCCATGGTGGTCCCAGCTACCATCCCCATAGTCACCCCACTACCTCTAGGAGGGGGGAGGGGTGCAGGATACATAGTTGCAGGCATTCCATTTGGTTGCACAACAGTGGTGTGATGGATTACGTGTGGAGGAGCTGCGTACAGAGGCTGTGTGTAATATGTTCCTTGCTGTAAAAATAAACAAAAAGACAAACCTTAGATGCAAACAATTTCCAAACAAGAAAAGCCAAAAAGAAAAAACACATTAATCCAATTGTAAAAATTCACCTGGGAGTTCTCAAATCTTTACATACCTGCCAACAAATCTATAGTTTAAGGGCCTTTCAAATAAAATATAAATAAATATGCGCACGATAAGGCAGGCTCTCACACTACATAACTGCGGGTTAAATGAAGGCACCATAAACAGCCTGTTCTGAAGCCCACCTATCCTGAAACAGCCTGGCGAGTTTACACCAAGTCCAGATCTGCATGGGCCTCAGACATCTTCTGTACTACAGGGTTGGGGTCCGATGACTGAAGGGGGGGGGGGGGGGGCGCAGCGAATGTCACGTGTCCACTCATACCTAGCGTTTTTCTTGGTTCTGCCAGGAAGGTTAGCATACACCCCACCCCCTTAAGAAGCCTGATATCCAACAAACCCCTGTGTTTAGAACGGACAAAACATTATGATTCACATGAAAGATAGAATTATCAAATCACAACAAACAAAAAAAAAACCTGAGGATTTTCCATCAACTATCCCTTCAAAAAATGTTCTTAAAGTTTATAAAAAAATACCTGTGCATATGGATTTTGCTGAGGATAGGCACTTCGTACTGGATACACTGCAGTCTGGTAAGGATTTGGGGAAGAAGAATAAGGTGGCACAGCCCCGCTGGTGGGAGAGCATGACACTTTGTATGGCGTTCCTGTCGTATATCCTTTAACAAACAAGAACAATTAGCACAGAACTTCTGATCCTGTATTGCTAGAGTTTAAATCATACAGTTGGGTTACTGATGCACCTCTGCTTGCATTTTTTTTTTTTTGTAGTTCTTTAACAAACATTTATCTCAGCCAAATTGAGAAGGCGAGATCTAAAACCGTTGCTAAAAATTTTATTACCTATGAAAAACAATAATTCTGGGAAGCCACATTACATACATATATACATACAATACATACATACATCTTTTTCACCCTGTGAATATCTCACTGGAAAATAATTCCAAGTAGATATTACAAGAATAAATCTTTGTTTGCAAATTATATATAGATTCCAACTACCAGTAAAAATAAGTCCTTACATTTAGAGCACCTGTCATTTCAGATCCATCATGACAGCGCCCGTTAGAGGCATCCTCACCTGCTGCTGCCACCATGTCCCTCACCTTGTTGTGTCCATTAAAGTGAATGGGACTGTTGGTGAGCCAACAGCGGGTCAGAGGAGAAGCTGTGGCAGGCCAGTGATGACAGTTGCTCTTTAAAAATCAAGCCTTTTTACTAGCGATTTAAAGTGGTTGTAAAGGTTTGTTTTTTATTTTCTTAATAGGTTCCTTTAAGCTAGTGCATTGTTGGTTCACTTACCTTTTCCTTCGATTTCCCTTCTAAATGACCCCCCCCCCCGATTTGTCTGAATTCCTCACTTCCTGTTTTTCCTCAGTAAACTTGCCCCCATGTCCTGGCTGGGGGTTAGTCAGCCAGGACAGCTTACTGAGGAACAGGAAGTGAGAAATTCAGACAAAAATAAATAAACATTTAGAAGGGAAATCAAAGGAAAAAGGTAAGTAAACCAACAGCACTAGCTTAACCACTTAAGACCCGGACCAAAATGCAGGTAAAGGACCTTGCCCCTGTTTGCGATTCGGCACTGCGTCGCTTTAACTGACAATTGCGCGGTCGTGCGACGTGGCTCCCAAACAAAATTGGCGTCCTTTTTTCCCCACAAATAGAGCTTTCTTTTGGTGTTATTTGATCACCTCTGCGGTTTTTATTTTTTGCGCTATAAACAAAAATAGAGCGACAATTTAAAAAAAAAAAATGCAATATTTTTTACTTTTTGCTATAATAAAAATCCCCCAAAAATATATAAAAAAACTTTTTTTTTTCCTCAGTTTAGGCCGATACGTATTCTACGTATTTTTGGTAAAAAAAAAAGAATCACAGACAGGTCCTCTTTATGGAGAGATGTGGGGTCAATAAGACCCCACATCTGTCCTCCAGGCTTATAAGCATTAGATCGGTGGAAAAAAAAGCCGACAGCCACCATTGCGGCTTTGTTTACTTCCGGGTACGGGACGTGACGTCATAACGTCGCGCCCGGACCTCCGACAGTCATAGAGATGACTGGTGACCATCTGGTCACCAGTCATCTCTATGCTTCCCCAGCAAGCGCCGGACGATTCGCTTCCCGGCCCTTCATGGCACGGGAGAGCCCGGACAAGCACTGGATGGCGGCGGGAGGGGGACGTCCCCTCCCGCCATCTATAAGAATGATCAAGCGGCAGAACTGCCGCTTTGATCGTTATTATGGTGCACAGAATCGGCGGCTATAGACGGTGGTATCTGAATGATGCCTGCAGCTACATCACTGCACAAACCCAAAAACGTCATATGACGTCCTTGGTTAAGTGGTTAATCAGCTATTGATCAAATTGAACTCTGCCAAGTTCATTGGTAGTGCCAGGAATTTAGTAGATCACATGATTTCACGTGTGGCTTTAGGACTTCATGCAGATTAAAGTCACACATGAACGTGCCAAAAATAGTGCAGGAAACTTTTCAAAAATCGAAGTTGCACCAATATTAATGGTTCCATAACCAGAAATGGGTCATGCGACTGTCAAATCGCATGACAAGTTGTCCCAGTGTGAAAGGGAGCTACTGTGTGCAAAGACCCTTAGTCATCACTAAGACACATCAGCCTCGCTTTATCACATTTTAAATAATACAAGTCACTGAATAAGTTACAATACAAATAAAAGACAAGAGGGCTAGATAGGCACTTCAGTGGTGTGGTGTGTCAGTCTGACACACCGCTACACCGATTTCAGTGAAGAGCCGTGTCCAATCACAGTTGATCACAATGTAACTCTGGAGAAAGGGGGTCTGTGCTTATTGTTTATTAGTGCTGCCCATCACTTCTGTCTACCAGTGCCACCTCATCGGTGACTCTCAGTGAAGGAGAAGAAAAAAAATACTTATTTACAACATTTTATAACAGAAACAAAAGAAAAACGTTAACATTCAATATTCTTTTGTTTAGCAACAAATAAACACAGCAGAGGTGATAATATACCACAAAAAGAAAGCTCCATTTGTGGGCACAAAAAAAATTCTGTTTGGGTACAGTGTAGCATGACTGCGCAATTGTCATTTAAAAAGCGACAGCGATGAAAGCTGAAAATTAGCTTGGGCAGGAAGTGCTTGGTATTGAAGTGGTTAAACAAATGCATCCATACAAATTAAATACAAAACATCTTCCCTTGGCCACAGAAATGAGCAACCATTTACGTCCTCAGGGCCCGACAGGCCAGATTTTATGCATTAAACTGGCCATACACGGTTTGAATCTCGAAAGAATTGTCTTGCAAAAATCGTACCAAAGAATTTTCATACGAATTTCACACCGTTAGTGGGCTGCAGCAACAGCCGATTTTTGTGCGGCAAACAAATTTGAGAAATCCGACATGTTGGAAATTTTCGGAAAAACAGACGATTTTCTGATCAATGCGAGAAATGTAATAGAAAAAAAAAATGTGCATGTGCAAGAAAAGAAAATTCCCGGCGAGAAACGAATATTCCCGGCAACATGAAAGTTTTGGTAGGCCGAATTTCGAAAATCAATGGTGGCATCATTGGATCACCAAAAAAAAAAAAAAAAAAAAGGCTGATTTTGAAAAGAAAATTTGTTCGAAATTCAACCGTGTATGGTCTCTGCATTACTTTGGGAGATACAGACTAGAATACTGCAATCTGAGCAGCAAATATCACCTGGTGATGTATTTCAGTTATCCTGCAAACCTGGCCTGTTAGTGGGCCCTGAGGACAGGGTTGATGACCACTAATATTTAATTTGTTCGAACACCTAAACTACACTGAGGTACAAGGCGAAAAAAGCACAACCTACCCGATGGGAAGGCAGGATTTGCACCAGCATACATATTGGGCGAGTAGGCAGGAGCCGCAGCATATCCCATTGGAAAGCCAACTACAGATGAAAGTTATTAAAAAAAAATATACAGTAAATACAAGTGAATATATTACAATAAAAGAATACAATAAAAGAATATAAGAATAAAAGAATGATGTATAAATGTATAGAATAAGACTATTAGTATAAATGTGTTCATTCAGGAAACATTTCAATAAAACAGACACATTCTGGCAGTTCTCTAATAGAATCCGATAGCAAAAATATATATACTTTTTTGTATTCAGACAGGTCTCATCTACCAGTTTCGGCCCCTTACCTCCTAAATACTTACCCGAGTCCTTACTAGTTCCAGCACTGTGCTCATCTGTAATGGCCTCTCCCTGCATTCACAGGACAAAGTGGCAGCAGCGGGAGCCATTGGCTGTCAAATCACACGAGTGGAGAAAAAGGTGTTGGGTCCCAAGCTACGCTTTGTCAACAAATGCACACAAGTGCCTACGTGCGCCCCGACAGAACGGTAACACACTCAGAAGAGGAGGAGCGATAAGCGCTGGTGGGGGACCCCAGAAAAAGGTAAGGGGCTGCTCTGTGTAATATCCTCTTAAAAAAAAAAAAAAAGAAACTCTGCATCCCGGCTTACTTTACCTGTTTAGGCAAATAAAAGCGAACAGGTTCGATTTAAATCCTGTGCTTTCCTTCCATGCGCTCACCAACCCAGAGCCTCCATGTATGGTGGACACTCCATCCCAAATCCTACACGACAGCCGATGAGGACTACGCTACCCTGTGCAATTTATGAATTCCTCACAAACTTACGAGTTTCTAGGGGCTGCTGCAGTAGATTTGGGTAGCAGGGAAACACAGGGAGGGTAAAAACAAGATGCTTATTGTTACTTCTGTACACTTTGTGCTAACTATGGGAAATATTTTCATTTTAAAAGTTGTCGTACACATAAAAGTAAAAGGATATACATGTCAGCATTTGGGTTACCCCAAGATTTATCTGATGGAAGAAAACCAACTGGCTGTGCTTGAGATGTATATACAATTCTGCTTAGCCTGCTATTCCCCATGTAGAGACAAAGTTGTGGGTCACACCAAGCAGAATCAAACAGGTACATCGTTACAGTACAACCAACCTCCACCACTGCTTAAAATGTACCCTCCCAGTAACTAGTCCCATGGCTTTGTGATTACAGCTGTTTTTACTAGTATAGGATGCTGCAGGTATTTGGACTCTGCATCCCAGAATGGTTTCATTAGGTTCCATAAATAGGAAAAGAGAAGTGAAAGCTCTAAAGCAGGGGTAGGCAGCCTTAAAGAGGTGGAGATCTACCTGAACATGGGAGAAGTCAAAGATTAGCGGCCACAGTGTCTCCTCCTCACACCAGATTTAAACCTCCAATTGCTGTACTACCCCGTCACAATTGCGTGCATTGCACGGCAATCATGGGTTTATTAAATCAGGTGGCGAGGAGGCAACATATCCCCACCTGTCAAACACACTCGGATCGCTTTTCAGAAGCAGTGCCTGCTGCACTTGTAAATGAGCCCTTAGTTGCATTTGGCAGCTGCACCTTTACTGCTTATTCACATGTGAAGTTATGGGGTGGTAAAACCATGCGGTCGAGTCATGGTTTTACTGCCCCAATCTCTATCCCCGTGAGCTGCTGAGGTAGCAGCCGAAAGGCGTACACATGCCGCAGCAGGAAATAAAACCTGTTGCTTTTGGAGGGTGCCACCACCTGCCAATCATGACCTATGGGGCCACTGCAAGTGCCCCGCAACTGCATGCTTATGCAGGGTCCAAGGAGTTAAAGCAGGCGGGGAGAAAGCAACACAACACTGCCTGCTTTAACCTCTTGTTTGCTGTATTGTACAAGATTGCAGGACACTTAGCATGGTCTTTTTCACTTGAATGGGTCATGTTTGGCAAGTGCTACACCCACCAACCATGACAGGGTGTATAACTGTTGCAACATCTGTACACCCCTTGACACTGCAGCTAAGGGGGTGCAGTTGTGGCAGGGGTGATAAAAAAAAATCATCTTAATTATAGGGTTTTACCAGTCCCAGCACTGCGGGGGCAGTGCATCTGCATTTTTCCTGGGTTAGCTGCACTTTGCCTTAGACTTCCATTATATCCTGCAGGTGTGGTGCACTTTCTGAAACCAGGGCAAAACTCCTACATCCAGAAAGTGCACCAAACCCGCAGGTTATAATAGAAGTCTAAAGGCCCATACACACGGTAGGACATCCAACAAAATTTCCCTTGGATTTTTGTCCTAATTGATTTGTCCGATCACACCCATAGCATACACACGCTCGGACTTTTCTGCAAACTTTTCTAAAACTTTCCCATCATCAAGTGGTTTTTCTGCTCTTTTCTCCTCTTTACTGCCACCCTTTGGTTAACTTCTGCTATTGTTGGTTGATTTTAACATTGGTTCTGAGCATGCGCATTTGTAATTTGTCCAAAAGTCAGATGGTTTGCTGTACACACGATCGGACTTTGCACCATCGGACTTTTGTTGCCTGAAAGTTGGTCCGTTCGCAGACCCAACTTTTTGTCCGATACAAGCCAAAAAAGTTGGTCCGATGGAACGTACACACGGTCGGACAAATGCGAAAAGTGTCGGATTTTGATGTTGGTTGGGCAAAAGTCCGACCGTGTGTACGGGGCTTTAAGGCTAAACCGCAACCCTATACCATTTTGCCGAATGTATTGCTTCACACTAACCTAAAGATCTCTAGAGATCACTGCTGGCACCACTCTGGAGACCCCTAGCTAGGATAAGAGGTGGAGAGCAGTTGGCATCACAACACATGGGACACTAGCCAGCACTAGAGGAGGCATAGGCTTATGCAGCTCTTGCTCCTTACTATACCTCCAACTTTACAACTGTATTGCACTCTGATGCTCTGCAATGGTGGGTCAGCAAACCCAGACCGAGATCTACCAGTCATCTGTCAGATCTACTAGTAGATGTCTGCCCCCCGCTCTAAAGGATGGCATTCCAGAAAAAAAAAAAATGTACTTTTCTCTGCAGCAGAACAGTCCAAGCTATTTAAAACAATGCAGTATTGAGTGTATTTCTGTACTCAGATAATGTAATTTATCCAGTGTTAAACCAAATAACATTACATTTTATGTATAATGAAAAGAATTCCTCCATCTAAAGTGGCTTCAAACAAACATGAGACTGAAGAGGCAAAGCTGCTTACCAGGATATCCAATACCTTTGGCATTTGCATATGGGACCCCAGAAGACCCAGGGCTATAGACAGGATTCATGATATTAGATCTACATAGGGAAAATGAATAAGAATTACCATTACAGCAGTCAGGAGGATATTTGCATGCCTAAATAAAATTAAACCTGGCACGCTTTAAACTGAACATTGCATGGAAAAATACATTAACCACTTGCTTACTGGGCACATACACCCCCCTCCTGCCCAGGTGAAATTTCAGCTTCCGGCACTGCGTCGCTTTAACTGACAATTGCGCGGTCGTGCGACGTGGCTTCCAAACAAAAAATTTACGTCCTTTGTTCCCCACAAGTAGAGCTTTCTTTTGGTGGTATTTGATCGCCCGTGCGGTTTTTATTTTTTGCGCTATAAACGCTATAAACAAAAAAGAGCGAAAATTTTGAAGAAAAATACAATATTTTTTACTTGTTGCTATAATAAATATCCCAATATAAAAAATAAAATTTTGTTCTCAGTTTAGGGCGATACGTATTCTTCTACATATTTTTGGTAAAAAAAATAAAATAAATTAAATCGCAATAAGCGACTGGTTTGCACAAAAGTTATAGCGCTTACAAAATAGGGGAGAAAATTATTATTATTTTTTTACTAGAAATGGCGGTGATCTTTTTATTGGTACTGCGACGTTATGGCGGACACGGCGGACACTTTTGACACATTTTTGGCGCCATTCACATTTATACTGCGATCAGTGCTATAAATATGCACTAATTACAGTATAAATGTGACTGGCATTGAAGGGGTTAACACTAGGGGTACAGCCCTGCGTGAAGATGCTAGTGCCCGGCAGGTACGATCGCCGCCGGGCACACGCGATAGCTCCCGGTCCCGGCTCTGTAACGAGCGATGTGTGTAAACACAAAGCTCCCGGTCCTGTCAGCGGGGGAAACGCTGATCTTCTGTTCATACAATGTATGAACAGAAGATCAGTGATTTCCCCTAGTGAGGCCACCCCCCTATACAGTTAGAACCCAGGAACACACTTAACCCCTTCCCCCTAGTGTTAACCCCTTCACTGCCAATGGCATTTTTATAGTAATCCAATGCATTTTTATAGCATTGATCGCTATAAAAATGCCAATGGCCCCAAAAATTTGTCAAAAGTGTCCGAAGTGCCCGCCATAACGTGGCAGTACTGAAAAAAAAGAATGCTGATCGCTGCCATTACTAGTAAAAAAAAAAAAAGAAGAAAGTCATAAAACGACCCCCTATTTTGTAAACACTATAACATTTGCGCAAACCAATCAATAAACGCTTATTGCGATTTTTTAACGAAAAATATGTAGAAAAATACATATCGGCCGAAACTGAGGAAAACATTTTTTTTTTATATATATATTTTTGGGGGATATTATAGCAAAAATTTTTGTTTATAACGCAAAAAATAAAAACCGCAGAGATGACCAAATACCACCAAAAGAAAGCTCTATTTGTGGGAAAAAAATGACGCCAATTTTGTTTGGGAGCCACGTCGCACGACAGCGCAATTGTCAGTTAAAGCGACGCAGTGCCGAATCACAAAAAGTGCTCTGGTCATTGGACAGTAATATGGTCCGGGGCTAAAGAAACAGTTAAAACATTTAAAAAAATAAAATAAAAAAGAAAGAAAACTGTAGTCAGTTGCAGATCAAGCAGAGGAAAAAAAAAAAAAGGAATCATTTTGTACTTTGCAGTTTTAAAAGCAAACATCTGCATCAGATTACATCCTGAAAATGTCATCACCAAACATTTTTAATTAATGGAATAAGAAAAGTGTCCAAAAAATCGTAATATAATCTTGTGAGCCATGACTAAGCACCAGTTAAGTGCGAAACTCGTCGGCTTTCCTGTTTCTGTGGTTGCGGTGACTGTACATGTTCCTGTTTTTACATTAAAGACAACTTTTTCATTTGAAATTCTTCTGGAGTGCGGCAGTCCATTTTTCTTCCTCTTCATTGTCAATCTTGTGTGTTTATTGAAGATTAAATGACTCCTCTCCCCGTCCCTTTACCCGACATGCAACCCCAGATTATCAATGATTGTGAAAATGTGCATGTTTTCTTCAGGCAGTCCTTTTCATACATGTCATTGGAACAGCAACAAATGTTCCAGCATCATCACCCTGCCCAATGCAGACTGGCAATTCCACACAGAATATCACTTTTATCCAGTCATCCACGATTGCTTTTCTTTAGCCCACTGTAACCCCCCCCACCCCCTTTAGGTGTTGATGGTTTTCGTTATACAAATCAAAATGGGAAGGTTGTTAAGGGAAACGTACTGGTAGACCAAGGAAGACATCAAATCATCAAGACAGAAAACTTAAAGCAATATGCATTAAAAACTGGAATCAATGTTTGTGACTGACCTGTAAGACATTGGACTTTCTGTATGTAAATCCCATTTCCTTCAGCCAAACAAAAACCATCATTAGCACCCAAACAGAAAAAAAACCAAAGGTAACAGTGGGCTAAAGAAAAGCAATCAGACACTGGATGAAAGCGATATTCTGTGAGGAATCGCCTATCTGCATTGGGCAGGGTGATGTTGCTGGAACTTGTTAGGTGCAGTTTCAATGAAATGTATGAAGACGGGCCTGAAGAAAAAAATGCCTATTTCCACAATCATTAATGATATGGGGTTGCATGTCACGTAAAAGCTACGGGGAGAAGACAGTCATTACATTATCAATAAAGTTTACGATGATTCTAATATTTTCCTCAGAATTAAGAGTATCCATATTTTTTTCCTCTCTGCTTGATCTGCAAAATCAGTAGCTACTACATTTTTTTTTTTTTTTTAAGTGTTTCTAAAGGTTAGAATGTTAAATTAAAAATCGTTTGGGGGTTTTAACCCTTTAAATTCTGCACCACTGCATAACATGCAGTTAAACGGCAGCCCCATTCACTTGGAATGGTAGCGCTAGAGGTGGTACTGCACTCTGATTGCATGTGTACACACTTGTCCGGCTGCCTTTGTAGAGGAGCTCCAGTCAATGTTGTGTGTGTTAAAAGTCAGTAGCTACAAAAATTGTAGCTGCTGATGTTTAACAGACACTTACCTTTCCCAGGGTCCAGAGTTTTGCTCACCAGGGCTGTTCCCATCTGTCATATCTCCCCCCCGACATCTGAACTGTGGGCACCCAGTTGTGACCGCTCGTTGCTTCACACCTGGATGCCCACTGCACATTGTGAATGGTCCTCCCAAGGTGAACTTGGCCTTTTGCATACTTTCATACTGATCAGTAGCAAAAACGCACATGCAATTTGGCCGTGAACGCAGAAAATTTTTCATAGGACATGCGATTCAAAAAACCCCACCTCCATTACAATCGAGACAAAAATGCACCTGCGTTGACACGTTTTTAATGCATTTCAATGGAGAGGTGCTTGTTTTTTTAACCACTTAAGACCCGGACCATTATGCAGCTAAAGGACCTTGCCCCTTTTTCCTCCCACAAATAGAGCTTTCTTTTGGTGGTATTTGATCACCGCTGCGGTTTTTATTGCGGTCTTTATTTCTTTGCGCTATAAAACAAAAATAGAGTGAGAATTTTGGAAAAAAAAAGTCAATATTTTTTACTTTTTTCTATACTGAATATCCCCCAAAAAAAGATAAAAATACTTTTCCTCAGTTCAGGCCAATACCTATTCTTCTATTTTTGGTATTGAGGAAAAGAAAAAAAAATCCCAACAAGCGTTTATCGGTTGGTTTGTGCAAAATGTATAGCATTTACAAAATAGGGGATAGTTTTATTGCATTTTTATTAATAATTTTTTTTTTACTAGCAATGGTGGTGATCAGCGTTTTTTTTTGTGACTGCGACATTATGGCGGACACTTCGGACTATGTTGACACATTTTGGGGACCATTGTCATTTTCACAGCAAAAAGCGCTATAAAAATGCATTGTTTATTGTGAAAATGACAATTGCAGTTTAGGAGTTAACCACTAGGGGGTACTGTATGGGTTATGTGTGACCTCATGTGTTTTTAACTGTAGGTGGCGGGGCTGGACTTGTGACATCATTGATCACCTTTCCCTAGGAACAGACGATCAGGGACACTGCCACTGAAGAATGGGGAAGGCGTGTTTACACACACACACCTCTCCCTGTTCTTCGGCTCCTGTGACCGATCACAGGACACCGGTGGCGATCGGGGCTTTGGAACGACCCACGGCTGGACACTTAAAGGGGACGTACCTGTAAGTGCCCAGCCGTGCCATTCTGCCAGCGTATATCAGCGTTAGGCGGTCCTTAAGTGGTTAATGACCAAACATGCTCCAAAAAGTAGCAGTATATTTTTTTTTTACACCACAATGCCCCAGTGTGAAGACATACATTATAAGGGAAGCATTTTTTTTTGGCTTTTCTGGTGTTTTGTTTTTTAATTTATTTAAAGCAGTTGTATAGCTTTTGTAATTTTTACCTACAGGTAAGCTTACAATAAAGCTTACCTGTAGGTAAAATGAATATATCCTAAAAGTACACAGTTCAGGAAATATTCAACCTGCATGCAGCCGCTGACTTCAGCGGACATGTGCTCTGAAGGTCCAGCGTATTGTTCTGGTACTTCAGAGCTTCTTGCTGGAATCAAGGGCTCCCGCTCGCATTCGCGGGAACAACGCAATTGCAGCTCTGGCCACTCAGAGCACACAAACCCTGAAGGAAAACGCCAGAGAAACATTATCAGCCACTGCTGCAGGGGCTTCATTCTAGGGCAAGTATTTAATAACGTGCTAGTATGCGATGCACATTATGCCATTGTCTTGCAGGTTTGTTTTGTCAGTGGTTTCCCACCACTTTAATGCAAAAGCCATTAAAAAACCTGCTCAGTGTGAAAGCAGCCCGAGGCTCCATGCACACTGGACGCTAAAATATTGTTATAAAAACACCAGTAGCTTTGCAGCAAGTCTTTCAGCATTTTTCCGTGACTTTTTCCCCCCCAATGGATCAAAAACGAATACACTGGTGAGCCACGTTTGAGCATTTATCGACATTTATCAGTGTTTGTGGTCAGAAAAATGACTCCTGAACACGATTTTAGGGCATTCGGGAAAACAGCCCATAAACTCTACTATTGATAAATGTCCAAAAACGTCCATGTGTGCATGGACACATAGGATAACAGAGTGGAGTTCATGGGCTTAAAAAAATAAACACGCCCAAACTCCAAAAAAAATATCAGTTTATAAACTCGCGTGTGCATGGAGCCTTAAAGTGACAGCACAGCGGGAGATCACACCAAAATGTGCGGTACTTTACCATGTGTTTTTTTTTTTTTGTGCAATTTCACACAAACTTCCACAAGGTGCATTGGGCTGCCAACAACAATTAATGGCATTGCTAAACACGTGCAAAAGATTTTGTGTGTGTTCTGCGGGGACCTGTGCAAATTTGCATGCAATCCTAAATCCCACGAATGTGAATAGGGTTGTCCCGATGCCACTTTTTCTAGGACCGGTACAAGTACCGATACTTTTTTCCATGTACTCGCCGATACTTTTTTTTTAAATGTGTCCAAAAATGCAGCATGTCCCCCCCACATATATCCAGCCATGTCCCCCATACCTAGAAGATGATGATGATGATGCCGCCGCCACGTTAATCCCTGTGCGGGAACATTACAGGCAGCTTTCGCTTGAATAGTTGTAATCCCCACCGTGTATAGACACTCCCCCTTGCTCGGGATTGGACAGATCCGAGCAGGCGGGGGGGCGGGCAAGTATTCTATTCGGGCATCCGGGGCATTTGCGGGAGTACAAGTACTCCTGCAAATACTCGGTATCGGTCCAGATACCGATACTGGTATCAGGACAACCCTAAATGTGAACATGTCCAACTTTCTCCCTGTGTAGATCATCACCCCTGCTGCTTACTTACCTGTAAACTAAAGAACACCATACGGAGGTGGGGGCGAACCTTGGCACCCCCAGATGTTTTGGAACTACATTTCTCATGATGCTCAACTACAATGCAGAGTGCATGATCATGGGAAACAGTTCTGAAACATCTGGGGTGCCAAGGTTCACCATCACTGTCCTAGACTAATCTCTAGTAAACAGGGCCCTGACTCCTCCTGTACAACATTGTAAAGCACTGCGCAAACCAATGCCGCTATATAAATCCTGTTTAACCACTTAAGACCCGGACCAAAATGCAGGTAAATGACCAGGCCCCTTTTTGCGATTCAGCACTGTGTCGCTTTAATTGACAATTGCGTGGTCGTGCGACGTTGCTTCCAAACAAAATTTGCGTCCTTTTCTTCCCACAAATAGAGCTTTCTTTTGGTGGTATTTGATCGCCTCTGCGATTTTTTTTTTTGCGCTATATACAAAAATAGAGCGACATTTTTGAAAAATAAAAATATATATATTTTTTACTTTTTGTTATAAGAAAAATCAAATAAACTAAATTTTAGTCAAACATTTAGGCCAAAATTTATTTAGCCACATGTCTGTAGTGTAAAAAAAATTAAAAATAAAATAAAAAGCGCAGTAAAAAAAAAAATAGCTACCTAGCGGGAACAGCGACACTAGTACAGCGATTAGAAAAATGATCGCTTAGTGACGCTGGCAATAGGGGGTGAAAGGGTTAACTAGGGCAGTGATCAAGGGGTTAAAACTTTATTGGGGGGGGTACGGGGGCTACCCTGGACTCAACACTAACTGCCTGTCACACTGACACTAAATACAGTAATCATACATGTATGATTACTGCATTCAGTGACACTGTGACAGGGGGGGGGGGGGGCGGGGACGATCGCAGGGAGAGATGACATCCCTTCCTGTGTTTACACAGGAGAAGGAAGTGCACTGCAGGGGGAGCGCGCGGATTGGCTGGGAGTGGACAAGAACGAATAGCCGCCCCCTCATCCCGGATCGCTCGGCCAGCTACGGGGACTGCCGCATGTACCGGGGGGGTGCATTCTGATTAAAGTCTGCCCATCACTAAATGTAATTATCTACAATGGAGATTTGTATATATTGGGGGGGGGGGGGGGTTGTTACTAAAGGCAAACAATAGCACTTTGCAGGTGCACTCTGTAGGGAAGTTGCTCCAGATCTTAGTAAATAAGATGATGCTTCACCTTGTAAACAACAACCAACCTAAATATAGAACCAAACGACGCATACTAGCCCCAAAAGTATTGCTGGCAAGACTGTGCCGGTCCACAGGCACCATATTTTTAAGTGAGAACCTCTTTTTATTCATCTTACTAAACAAAGCGTAATATATGGTGCAATGATGGCTGTTTGCTTTCTATGATATCCTGAGATAAATCAATACGGAGGTGTATGGAGTGATCACTGGCATAGCGTTTGGAAAATCTGCAGATTTACCCATGTGAGCGGAGTGGTTAACCCTGACATAAACCAAAGGCGTTTGCTGATCTCATTTCTGCTGTCCATTTTAGAAGGTGGCGGTATCTCACAAATTGGTGAAATAAATATTTTCCAGTCACAGGATATAGATAATCATCTATGAAGAGACACTGGGACTGTTTTTTGTTAAATATGATTTTTGTTCATTTAACTTATAAAGGAAAAAAATTGCACTTGATGTTTTTTTTAAAAATGATGGGTTATCTATGAACATTAACTAGTCTAAGAGGCGATGTAAGATATATATTACTTGGGTTGGCGCAGCCATTTTTTTCTGCGATATCGCTTACCCCGTATCATCAGTGGGGAATTTATAAACGGCAGCAGACCCATTATTTAAAATAAATTGACACTTTTTTTGCGCTAGTGACACATACATCAATAATCACAGACTAGGGCATTGTGATCAAACGCTGCCCATCGCTAAATGTAATGGAGATATTTATATATGGTGGGATTTACTAAAAGGCAAACAATGCACTTTGCAGGTGCACGATGTAGGGAAGCTGCTCCAGATCTTAGTAAATAAGATGTTTCCCTTTGTAAAGAATAACCAGACGCAAGCTAAATATATATAAAAAAATAAAAGGAGCAACATTCTTGCACAGGATTGGGCGATAGAAGACCCACATTTACTACACAGTCTATTGGCCTTTAGTAAACCCACGGAGGGAATACAGATCCCTCACACTGGATATGTACATCACATAAGCAATGAGTGGAGCGCTAGGCCGAGATCGCTCAGTGGCGATGGGGGAAGGGTTGGGTGGGGGGGGGCTGTGTGTCTATTGTGCTCGGTGTCCTCTGAGCGGTGAGCCCTCCATGATATACACACTCAGCCATCACACCTGTCCATGTATATGTGCAGCCGTCCTCCGAGTCCCCCTTTCCCTCAGAGAGGCGGCAGAGTGATTCCCCTGGATGGAGGGACACAGAGGACGGATGGGGGAAGGTAGGCCTCATCCCGGGTAGGAGTGATCCCTGTAGATGAACTCCAGGTGAAGGCAGCACTGAGCGCCCCTCCATCTCCAGCCCGCTCTCTCACCTCTCGGTCTCTGGTCAGCACTCTTCTTACACCGCCGTGTCCGGATTTCTTCCTTTCTTTCTGCGAGAAGGAAATACCGTGCAGCAACAACCTACGGGTCCGTGTCGTCACTTCCTGTCATAGCCGCCAGCTTCTCCCGCCCCCTTTGCTCCTGTCTGATGGACTGGGGGAGTAGTCGGGCCTGCCTGAGTCACGTGGTGTCATTCGCGTTATCTCTATTGGTTCCAATCTGTTTTCGAAGTGTCCGTGCGTGTGTTGTGTGACTGTGTGTGTATATTCATTGTCATGTGCGGACACTGGGCTGACAGTGCAGGGAGGGCCCAACCTGGCCCTATGCAATATGCAGGGCCTCTGATTCTTATTAGGACAGAATAATACTAGTTATCCAACACAAATGAACAAGTCTATGTTTAACCACTTCCATACCAGGCACTTACGCACCCTCCCGCCCAAGCCAATTTTCAGCTTTCAGCACTGTCGCACTTTGAATGACAGTTGCGCGGTCATGCTGCACTGTACCCAAACAAAATTGGCGTCCTTTTTCCCCCACAAATAGAGCTTTCTTTTGGTGGGCTGCCTGAGTCACGTGGTGTCATTCGCGTTATCTCTATTGGTTCCAATCTGTTTTCGAAGTGTCCGTGCGTGTGTGTGACTGTGTGTGTATTCATTGTCATGTGCGGACACTGGGCTGACAGTGCAGGGAGGGCCCAACCTGGCCCTATGCAATATGCAGGGCCTCTGATTCTTATTAGAAGGACAAAATAATGCTAGTTATGTATCAGACAGAAGGCTCATATCTTATGCATTATCTTTCTTTAATAATGCCCACAGCAGAAATACAACTTTCAGTGAATTTAACAAGTAAAAGAAAACTTTTAGAACAAACTACAAGTCCCAGCAGCCCTCTGGATATGACTGCCAATCACGTGGTAGGTCTGTAAGTATATAAAGGACTGTCTCTTTAAACTCCTCCTCTTTCTTTCTGCTCACAGCATGAAATCAGATAAGTTTTTCCTATTCCATTGTTTAATGCTTTGATGTTTTAAATTGTTCTTTTTGCTGAGAAATTTACTGCTGGGGAATTGTTCCCCCGTTGGCCTTTCTCACAATTACTGCGTTTCTGTTATTTTATTTTTATGTTTTTTTTTATTTTCACTCCTATTTTATCTTGTTTGGGTCATGATCTCTCCCCCGATAGGGCTCCGCCCGCCGCATTCCGGTGCGATCTAGAGCCCCGGTTTACTTTCTTTCCCTCAGCTGGGACAGCGCCATTTTACAGTTTCTTGGCGCCTTTCTTGCCTCCTTCTCTCTCGAGCACCGCGCGCCCCCCTCAGAGCGGCCTCCACCACTCACAGTGGTCCGTAATCGCGTCACTGCGGCGCGCCTCGGGGGGCGCGTCCTAAGGTCCCGCGGCATCCAATCAGGGCTCGGGAGACGTAATCTCGCGAGATTACACTTCTCCTGAGCTTGTACATCGCTCCCTGCGCCGTTACACCAGCACTGAGTGAGCGGCTGTGCTGGGAGGAACATCAGTGTGTGAGTCTTGTACCAATGACGGAGCACCTTATTCCCACTGCTCTGTTCCTGTGTTTCTTTCATACCACTGAAATTACCAGGGGGGATCCTGCTATTATCAGCCCCATATTCCCCCTTTTTCACTGTGAGCCTTGTGTTCAATATGTGAAAAAAATGTGTATAATTTGCGCCACGGGGAAAAAAGTGTTTATAATTTGCGCCACGGGGAAAAAAGTGTTATTTCTCCCAATTAATAGGTAGGATAACAAGTGAATCAACCTAAATATATTTAAATATACCAGTTTGTGAACTGCCACCTAAAAATTTTCAGTGTGTGAAAATACAAATAGAAACAGGAGTGAAGGGGCGCTGAATGCACAAAATCAATACAAGGTATGTTATAACTATGTATACTCAAGTGCATATATATTCATTAAATAGTGTAGTCTATTATACAGAAACCATAAAGTGATAAATATTGTGAACTTGTGTCCATACGATAAAGTGCAAAGAAAGTCCCAATGGTGCTATACGATAAGCACCCAATGGCATATCACAGCCCAAAATGACGTATATATTGCAGTTCAGGAACCACCACCAAATATTTGCACCCGATGTGATCGATAGAAATGGCTCCTTACCAATAACAGTAGACTATTTTAATTAATTTGTGTTCAATATGGCTGATGACAGGGACGCCGGGACACCAAAAATCCCGGCTGGGGGGGATCCCGCTATTATCAACCCCATATTCCTGACTGCTGCCCAGATTCAAGAATTGATCAACCAGTCTGTACAGGCAGCAATGACATCAGCCCCCATAACGCACCTACCTGCACCTATCATGTCTGATCCCCCAGGCTGTGGTGAACCGCTCACAAAAAAGGGAAAAGCGTCTAAAAAACCGCAAAAAATGTCACCACAATAATCGACTCTCCGGCAGCGGAAGTTAACAATTTGCCTCAGGCAGCACCCTCCCCGGTCTGCCGACCCACTACCCTCCCAGACTCCCACCGACCCCTGAGCCTCGGGGAGCAGCACTCGCAGGGGCAACAGTCCGCTAGACGGGCCAAACCGGATTCCTATGTGGATGCATCAGACTCATCCACGGAATCTGAGGCGGTAGACGCCTATGAGTCTGAATATGAGGAAGAGGAATACGAGGGTAGTGGGCATATGGCGCTCCCTGAAGACGCCACCCCTGTAACCCAGGGCGAGACAATCCTAGATGCTCGTGGAGAGCCTTTCTTTGACCCAGAGGGGATATCCCACCCCAGATCTGGAGAATGGGCACCTCTCCCAGAGGTCGCCCAATACATACAATACTGGGCCCGCAGGTCCGTGGACAAGGCCAATCGGAATAAGTTAAGAGCAGAATGTCCTCGGCCTTGTATCCCAAAAAAGGCAGTAGCTACTCCCGAGGTAGATCCTGTACTCCTCAGGTACCTCACTAGACAAGGGAAGTACTCTAAAAAAGGTATCGAAAGATGCTTTCGGTCCATCCAGGATCGAATCCTCAACCTGTTTGGCCCGGTTACAAAAATTCTCAATATAGCTGAACAGGCTTCGTCCACTGATAAACCTATTGACCTGGACCAACTCAGAGGCTGGGCCCAGAGAACAGTATGCCTTTTGGGGTGTGCAAACACTATTTGCTCCACAGAACGCCGCCGCTCCATTTTAATGAGGTTAGATCCTCAGCTGTCACACCTAGCGGAATCGGAACCCGGTCCTGCGGCCGAGGGGATGCTCTTCGGTGACACCCTCATTAAAGCGGAGTTCCACCCTTTAAACCACTTGGTTTCATCCCATCCAGCATACTGGCGTCAGCGCCAGTATGCTGTTTTTTTTTTTTTTTTTTTTAATGCATGTACTTACTTTATAATAAATCATTTAATTTTGTGCGCACCGCGGTATGTCGCCGCTATAAGGCGTCACGCCTTCCGGAAACAGCCGATTAGCGTTCGGCTCTTCTCGGCGCCTGCGCACAGACCCAGGAGCTGACTGCGCAGGCGCCGTAAATAGCCGGTCCTAGTTCGGGTTTTTTCGTAGGGCGTGACACGGCTATATACGGCGCCTGCGCAGTAGTGTTGCTCACGAATATTCGCATTGCGAATATTCGCTACGAATATTGCATATTCGAGTATTCGCGAATAACTCGAATATTGCGGCGAATATTCGCTATGGCGAATATTCGTATTTTTTCAAATTTATTTTTCAAACAGATCACATCCTAGTGATCTCCATCGACGACTAAAAGCATTGCTGGTATGATTAGAGAGAGACCCTGGGCCGAGTAGCTGATGCGATTCTTTTATGTTGCCGAAAATTCGCATTGCGAATTTTCGGCAACATAAAAGAATCGCATCAGCTACTCGGACCTTCTTTTGCATCAGAGCCAATCAGAATAACTCGAATATTCGGCAAAAGTAATATTGCGCGATATTCCTTTTGCCGAATATTTGAGTTATTCTGATTGGCTCTGATGCAAAAGAAGGGCGGAGAAGATAATCGCGCAATATTCCTTTTGCCGAATATTCGAGTTATTCAGATTGGCTCTGATGCGCCCTTCTTTTGCATCAGAGCCAATCAGAATAACTCGAATATTCGGCAAACGGAATATTGCGCGATTATCTTCTCCGCCCTTCTTTTGCATCAGAGCCAATCAGAATAACTTGAATATTCGGCAAAAGGAATATCGCGCAATATTCCTTTTGCCGAATATTCGAGTTATTCTGATTGGCTCTGATGCAAAAGAAGGGCCGAGTAGCTGATGCGATTCTTTTATGTTGCCGAAAATTCGCACTTTGAATGACAATTGCGCGGTCATGCTGCACTGTACCCAAACAAAATTGGCGTTCTTTTTCCCCCACAAATAGAGCTTTCTTTTGGTGGTATTTGATCACCTCTGCGGTTTTTATTTTTTGCGCAACAACTAATAAAATACAAAAAAAATAGAAAAAAAAAAAAATTATTTTTATTTTTTTCTGTTAACTTTTTGTAAATAAGTACAATTTCTCTTTCAATTGCGGGCACTGATATGGCGGCACTGATGAGGTGGCACTGATGGACACCAATGAGGTAGTACTGATGGGCACCGATGAGGTGGCACTGATAGGCAGCGCTTATTTGCGGCACTGATGGGCACTCATAGGCGGCACTGATGGGCACTCATAGGCGGCACTGATGGGCACTCATAGGCGGCACTGATGGGCACTCATAGGCAGCACTGGGCACTCATAGGCCGCACAGATGGGCACTCATGGGTGGCACTTATGGGTGGCACTGATGGGTACTTATGGGTGGCACAGATGGGCACTGATAGGTGGGCACTGGGCATGGATTGGCACTGAGGGGTGGCACTGATAGACACTGTGGGGTGGCACTGATAGACACTGTGGGGTGGCACTGATGAATCTATGTTTTCAGTCAGTGCCCATGTGTGGGCACTGACTGGCATCCTTATTTTTTTTTTTACTGGCATGTTTAAAAAAAAAAAAAAATCCTGACTTTTTTTGCCCCCTTTTTTTTTTTTTTTACTTTAGCCCTTCCAGTGTGGGCACTCCAGTGTGGGCACTCCCTGGTGGTCTACCACCCACCTGGTGGTCTAGTGTGGGCATCTGAGGGGGGGCTGCGCTGATAAACAATCAGCACAAACCCCCCCTGTCAGGAGAGCCGCCGATCGGCTCTCCTGTACTCGCGTCTGTTAGACGCGAGTGAGGAAGAGCCGTCGACGGCTCTTCCTGTTTACATCGCGATCAGCCGTGATTGGACACGGCTGATCACATGGTAGCGAGCCTCCGCCGGAGACTCGTTACCAAGATCGGAGGTGCAGGGTGTCAGACTGACACCCTGCATCACCGATCGCCGCACTGCGCGCCCCCAGGGGCACGCGCGGCATGAAATCATGTAGGACGTTGGACAACGTCCAGTCACGATTTCATAAGCACTTCCCAGCCGTCAATCTCCTATTGACTGGGCGGGAAGTGGATATGCAGCACTATCCCCGGAGGAGCTGCTCGTTTAGATTTGGGTTTTGCACGTTACCTCTAAGTTTGTTGTCAGGGGAGGAAGTCTATAGAAACTGCAATGTCCACACAAGATGTAAAACCTTCAACTGTCAGGTTTTATTTTTGCTGCATAAAACTTGTAAAGGAAGCAGATAGTATAGAGAAAAGGGGAAGGTTCAGGTACGCAGTACAGAATGCACAAAAATATCAAAATTTCCACTATTCGCCAGTCACTCCTGAGTGGGTATTGCTCACCCGGATAGACCCCTCTCACATGGCCTAGCAGCCGGAATGACGCACGGACAGTATGAGAACAGTCTGTGCCACAGACCGTCTGAGCATGATCATGGATAGCCAAGAATCCTCTGCCACAGGATTTAAAGCGGATGTGCGCTGAAAATAAATAAATAAAAAGCCAGCAGCTACAAATACTGATTTGCTCCCGCTGTGTACTGGGAGCCGAATGTTCCCAGTACATGGGAGGTGGTGTCATGCCCGCAGTCTGCCCAAGACTGTGTGGCCGGAAGTGGGTGCAAATACCTGTCTTTAGACAGGTATCTGCATCCCCCCTCCCCCTGAAAGGTGTCACCGGATGGGGGGAGGGTTTCCGATCAGCGGGAGTTCCACTTTAGGTCTCAAACTTCCAGCCTTACAGTAAAAGAGCCTTTAAAGGAGTTGTAAAGGAAAAAAACAATTTTGGCTGAAATGACTGTTTACAGGGTATGAAGACATAATAGTTAACTGATTCATTTTAAAAATAGATAAAAATCAATTATATAATGCACCTACAGTTCTAGTTTTGTTTTTGCTGTTGTTTCCTGTCTCTCTCATGTACAGAGCCAGAGAGCCAATAGAGGGCAGTGATGGTTTGGAAAACGAAACTGGATTGGTGCTGAGGGGTTTTAGACACACAGTAATCACACCTCCTTGATTAGTGACCACAGTGAGAAAGCTCCAAGTACTGTGGTCATCAGGAAACAGACAATCAGAAAGTGTCCAGAACAGAGAGCAATTACAGCAACATCAAAGTAAAAACAAACAATGAGGACATGAAAACAGGACTGCAGTAAGGTAAAGGAAGCTTTTTAGCTAAAAAATTCCTTTAGTGACCCTTTAAGCCAGTGGTTCTCAACCTGGGGGTCAGGACCCCTTCGGGGGTCAAATGACTATTTGCCAGGGGTCACTGCCCATTCAGTTCACAGCATGGCTGTGGGACAGAGACTAGAGGTCAGCTGACTGGTGAGGAATGTGAAGTGGGTGGGGCTGGAGGAGACCCTATCTCCTGATTTCGGCATAGGTGTCACTGCTATGAGACACCACAGGGCTGGGGACACTGTAACACTTCTTGTGATTAGAGTTGCCATTAAATGTCCCCACTGCTAAGACCCTAACGTTTTTAGGCATTTTTGCAGTGCCTCAGTGTGAAAGGGCAAGGCGTTTTTGCAGCGCTTTCAATTCAAAGCTGCTCCAAAGATGCTGCTTGCAGGACTCAGTGTAAAAGGGTCCATTGAGATGCATGGAGAGTATTTTTTATGAGCATTTTAATAGCGCTATTTTTAACGCTAAAAGACTGTAAAAACGCTGTCCCATTGGGGAGATTTCCCTTCACTCCCTGCTCCATGGCCAGAGTGTGGGAATTGTTTCAAGTATAGAAATGTGTTCACTCTCAGTGATAATGATAAACAGGACAAACAGGGGCACAGACAGCAATAAAAACGTAACTGGTGCTCTAATCCCTCTCTATTCTCTCTAAAGTCATTAAAAACATGTTGCCTTTGAATATATTGTAAGATCCCTGTCAGATAATTTTTCTGCTGTCTGTGTCCCATTAGGGAAATTTCCCTTTGCTTCCTGTCCCAGAAACACAACAGGAAGTTACATCTCCCAACTTCCTTTTAGATGTCTCTGGAACATTTGTGCTCCGTTTACCTCCTTACTTCTCTAGGCTCTCTTCTCCCACCCGAGCATTCCCACTAAGTCCCCTCTATAAGGTGCTCCTGGCCCCTCCACATGCAATGCAGGGTTAGTAGCAATGCATTGCACATGACGACACCAAGAGAGCACACAGAGAAGGGTTTTTTCCTCTATCCCAGAGTTGGAGACAAACACTTTTACCAACACTTTTGGCCCCACCATTGGTCCCCACCATGTTGGCCAATTAGATTCCATCTGGTCCATCCTGGCAGCGTTGGACAGAGAGGAGAGAAAGCAGCAGAGATTTCAAATCCCTAAACCAGTGGATTGGCCAACAGCTCAGGTTAGCTGTAGGTAAGTACAGCAGGGACCAGAAGGGTGGGGAGGGGGTCCTATGCATCAGTCAACCTAACAGATTCTGTAAAGGTGAACTAACACTTTAAAGCGGAGTTCCACCCATAAATGGAACTTCCACTGATCCAGTTCCTCCCTCCTCCAGTGTCACATTTGGCACCTTTCAGGGGGAGGAGGGAGCAGATACCTGTCTAATCCAGGTATTTGCTCCCACTTTTGGCGAAAGATTGCCGCAGTATTTGCGGCGATCTACACCATGTCCTGCCCCTCCTCCGTTCCCACCGCTGTCTTCTGGGAGACATAGGAGGGCCTGCGCCCATGCACCCCTAATGGACGAGCTGCCACTGCATTTTATTACTGGACTGAACAAATTTCTTAGTCAAAAATGTAGCACTACCCCAGAAAGAGCTGCTGGTTTCGATTTGGGCTTGCCGTTACCTTACTGTTCCATACGCTCAGGGCCATCTTAATAGCATCATGGGCCCCTGGGCAAAGTAATGCTCTGGGGCCCCTACAATGATGACAGTGCAGATAAACAGACATCAAGTGGGTAGGAGGCAGACATCCCCCCCCTGTGTATCCATCACTCTCAGTGCCACCATGGGGCCTCATATTTGGGGGCAGCGTGGGCTCAAGGACCAGCTGCTTTGGGGAAAGTGCAAGGGCGCCCCATGCAGCTGGAGCCCCTGGGCAGTGCCTGGGTGTGGCCTCTCATTAAGACAGCCCTGCATACGCTCGTTTCAGGGGTTGTCCTTGAAGAGTTGTCCATAAGAATGTGCGCACCAACGCAAAGTCTCTTTCAAGGGTTTTATTAGGCAAAGTTCTCCAACAGAGGGGTAAAGGGATAGGTAAAGACTCAGGTACTTCTGCTTTGCGCATCACGGGTACCACTTAGATCCAGAGGATTAACTCAGCTCCACACTGGATTTCAGCAACCACCAGATAGGCCTACTCTCACCGGCCTATTAGCTGGTGCGAAGCTCGTCAAAGTCTCTGCCACAAACTTGATAAGTGTCGTCAGGCCGTCTCACGATCTTCTGCCACAAGATCATGTAACCGACTGCACACTTATTATAGTTCCAACAAAATTTACACGACTCACGGTGCCAAGAATCTTTCAGCCAGACCCGCAGCACAGTGAGGTAAATCCACCAGGGTATGTCCATCAATTGAATCCTTCTGGTTTAGCTTCCTTCCATAGATAAGATAGCAAAGGACCAGGGCCGTCTTAATCTTAACAGCATCTTGGGCCCCTGGGCAAAGTAATGCTCTGGGGCCCCTACAATCATAACAGTGCAGGTACACAGACATCAAGTAGGTAGGAGGCAGACTGCCCCTCCCTGTGTATCTATCACTCTCAGTGCTATCATGGGGCCCGCAATTTTGGGGCAGCGTTGGCTCAAGGACCTTTTGCTTTGGGCAAAGTGCAGGGGCCCCCATGAAGCTGGGGCTCTTCGGCAGTGCCCAGGTGTGCCCTCTCATTAAAACAGCCCTGCGAAGGACCATGCCTGGATCAGTAGGCCCCAGAAACTCCTGGGCCTACTTTCAGCTGTGCATGCTGGGAGGGGTACTTAAGGGACAGCCGTTTGGTGGGGTTCGTCTTGCGATCCCAACCTGAGGCCAGGAGGGCCATCAGGTTGGGATCAGAAGACAAACCCTGCCAAACGGCATCTTTCCCTTAAGTACCCCTCCCCAGCATGCACAGCTGAGAGTAGGCCCAGGAGTTTCTGGGGCCTACTGATCCAGGGATGGTCCTTTGCTACCTTTTCTGTCCCTAAAGTACCCCTCCCCAGCATGCACAGCGAGTTGACCACGCCCCCCTGAGCCACTTCTAAAAGAGAGATACCCAATACATCCAGCCTGTTGCCTTTCCAACCGTGACCTGTGGTGACAGCGACACCCACAGTCAGGGGGAAACTTGTGCAACCCAGCCGAACTGAAGAGAACCAACAATTTAGAATAATTATTCTGAGCCAAAACTACTGCTCAGACAACTAGAATTTAACACATAGCGCCCACTCAATGGGAGCAGGGCGCTACAATAATGAGAATGGTGAAATAGAGTACTGTTTAGGAAAATTGCACGTTGGCATGTGAAGAATTCAACTGCAAACCCAAAATGCAAAGAATAAGTAGAGTTTATATATCATTTTGTACGAATGTCCAAAATTAACTTGGTGAAGTTATGATGTCCGATGAAGGAACTGAGATAGTTTTCATTTTTATCCAAAATAACAATCTCTAATAAAAACTTATAGAAAAGGATTTTGTAAATTCTCTGTTATAATTCAGTTTTATCTGCCGGCTGATCTGTTGTCCAGCACCGAGTTTGGCTTTACTGCCAGGGAACGTTGATAGAATTCAGTTTCTGATGACCGTTGCATTTTCCTCTCCTCATTTTACAAAGGGAAGTCTGTGAAACCACAGATCCCAGCAGCCCTGTAGGCTGGAAGACTGGAGAACAGCTGCATGTAAACAGCCGTCATAAGACTGAAGTCAGGAGGGAAGGTGGTGCCCTGAAGAACTTGCTGGAGAGACGAAGGGAGACAGACAGACAAGAAGTTATACAGCCATCGTCACCTGCTAAGGGGGACAGAACTACAACAGGTAAGTCATTGTCTCATTCATCTGCATTAATGAATAAAGTCACATTATAGGTTTATTATAACAAGATAATACTTAACATAGGCAGCTACTGACACCAAATAGAGACACGTTAACTAATCAGTGCTTCTGCACTTCACTCTTTCCTGACCTGTCTTAAAAAGAAACATTTCTTTTACGTTGTTTTTTTTGATGTCACAATGTAGAGTATACGATTTCCTATCATCTGTGCCCAGTCTTGCCACATGGAGTTAATCCAGCGCTGAGCAATCCTCTTGTATTATTCAGTGAAAATTAACAGAATTCTAGATAAAAACTTGCTTAAATAAAAAGTCAGTTTCTCTCTTCTTGCTTTGAGTGACAGGTTATTTACATATCTAGCTAGGACATGTTTATCATATGTTATGTTATGTTTTATCATAATACGAGGTGATCCAAAGTTCATTGTATATTACCAGGATGTGTTATGTGGAGGAGGGGTGGATTTCTCACTTTTTATACTGTGAATCACCTCATGTTATGATAAACATAACATAACATATGATAAACATAACATAACATATGATAAACATAACATAACATATGATAAACATAACATAACATATGATAAACATGTCCAAGCTAGATGTGTAAATAACCTGTCACTCAAAGCAAGAAGACAGAAACTGCCTTTATAATTTGGCAAGTTTTTATCTGGAATTCTGTTAATTTTCACTGAACAATAAGAGGATTGCTCAGAGCTGGATTAACTCTGTGTGGCAAGACTGGTCACAGATGATAGGACATCTTATACTCTACATTGTGACATCAAAAAAACATTTTTTTGGGGGGTTTACATCCACTTTAATGGAGAAGTATGGGTTTGTAAGAAAACAATAATCTATACTAACTTCTATGTCGTAGCTGCCCTGCCTCAGCTCCAAGCCCAAGAACTGAGTAATCACATGAAGACTGATCACTCATTTCTCGGTCTGCTGGGAGCAGAGAGCGATGACTGTCATTCACCGCTCTCCACTCTGTCCCACCAGTGCTCACCGGAGCGCTCATTGCGGAGCGCACCTGTGGGGGACAGGTATTTTTACTATGTGGGGACATGTGTGTTTTACTTTGTGTGTTACTAGGCTGGTAATCAGTTTGTAAAGAACTGTAAAAAAACAGCTCATACTCACTGATCAGAAGCCGGCTGCAGCGATCCGCTCTCCTCTCCTTACCGACAACTAATGTGTGAGGAGAGGAGAGCTGATCACCTAGCAACTGGCTCTCTATTTACATCACATGATGGCTGTGATTGGATACGGCCATCATGTGATCGGGAGGGCCAATCATAGAGCCCTCCTGCCGATCTGAGATGCATTGTGTCCGGATGACACAAGCGCATTGGTATCACGCCGCCCTGCAGACACGCGCACGCATGGTCCCCCTCCTTCGGATGGACGTTCCTGAACGTCCATTCAGAAGGAGAGAGTGCCCATGCGGCCGTAGATGTGCAGTGGCCGGGCGGGAAGTGGTAAATTGTCCTCAGTACGCATGTGAGGTAGTGTGACCTTAGATTGTAAGCTCCTGGAGTGCATATTGTCAATGCTATATTAGTGTTAATATATTATATATTATATTATATATATATTTAGCGCTAACTAAAGATAAAAATAAATCAATATATAGGGTAAGGCAGCCAACACAGCAAATGGAGATTTGTAAATGTGAATGTGTATAAAGTGTAGCGCCAATCGGGAGCCTTTTCCAGAGAGGACTCTCCTGTAGGCTCAGTGATTAAAATCAACAAAAACCTAAACAAATTATATATATGCAGTGGAATGACCTGTGCCTACAATTAGCTTTTGAAAGGGAGAGGGTTATTCAAAACATTCTCTTCTTAATTTCAAAAAATATAATAATAAATAATCAAAATTGTGTAAGTGTATATAAGATGGGTATATAAACCCGTCTAAAACATCAAATAAGGAGTGAAAAGACCTCACAATGTATGACAGAATTAATCTGCATAGGTGTTTAAACACTGAAAACAATCTGTGATGACAATCCGTGACCGTGAAAGTAATAATGATCATAAGTGAAAAAAACGTATATATCATAATGTCCACAGTGATTAATATGGAAGCAATCAATCCGATAAGTATCAGTCCATACACTCAGGAAAGTGTAGCAAATGTATACTTGAATGGAGCAGATAATCCAAAGAATAGAAATCGGTACCCTTACCAGATCAGATGGACCCTCAACTCACCATACGGTGGGGGGTCTTTAAGGCTTGTAAAGGCCGATTGCCTAATCAGGTTGGTATCCAGGCGGTGGTTCCAGGCAGGAATGACCAGATTGCCCAATCAAGTTGGTGTCCAGATGGTAATTCCAGGCAAGAAAGATATCCGGAAGTTCAAGGGTAAATGCAATAGCTCCGTGGTGGTATACACTTACTCCCAAGCATTTAGGAAGAAAAGAAAAAAGAGAGACGGCTTCTCATAGTGTAGGACCACCAATTTAATGGAGTAAAAATAATTGGACAAAAATAGAAATAAAATCAACATAAAAAATTCCACTACATCACACATGTGACAGGAATCACTTCAAAAGTATAAAATACAAAACCACACGTGAAGTTTGGAAAAAAGCTTAAAAATAGCAACACTCCCCCTTGATGTCTATAACAGCTACAACTCAGTCGAGCTGTTTACAGCTCTAACGAGCTCTTCGTGCGAACCTGGAATGATCTATAGATCCTATGGAGCGCATGTTCCTTGCCGGTGAAACGCATGACGCCAATACACTTCCGTGCCACGTGATGTCCGCGCTGTAGCAATGGAGCGCATTGGAGATTGGAACGCATTGGGGCGCGGGACAATGACGTCATGACGTCACGTGGGCTGCGCGCACAGAGGCGGAGTTCACCCTGCGGGAATACGAAGCGCTCCAGCCTCTCCCCAATCACGGAAGAGGAGGAGAAGTGACAACACTGCTTACAGCAGTGATTGGGTCGCACGTTGTCCATCCCTGTCCATGATAGATGGAGATTAGGCTACACACTATTGTCCCCCGCCCACGTACTTCCGGCATTTGAAACGCAAACGCGATTCACATGGTATGATTGATACGCACGCCAGCTGGGAACATTGAAACTGATCAGGGGTTTCATGGAGGTGGATACCATAGATGTATAAATGCAGGTAAGAAGCATGTTACAGATAGATACCCCAGTTGAAGTCTATATGAGACGAAACCGGTCGGGTCACTGACTTGCTATAGTCTTCTCTGCATTTTTCCTTCGGAAATTACCCCTGCTTACCATCAAGGGGGAGTGTTGCTATTTTTAAGCTTTTTTCCAAACTTCACGTGTGGTTTTGTATTTTATACTTTTGAAGTGATTCCTGTCACATGTGTGATGTAGTGGAATTTTTTATGTTGATTTTATTTCTATTTTTGTCCAATTATTTTTACTCCATTAAATTGGTGGTCCTACACTATGAGAAGCCGTCTCTCTTTTTTCTTTTCTTCCTAAATGCTTGGGAGTAAGTGTATACCACCACGGAGCTATTGCATTTACCCTTGAACTTCCGGATATCTTTCTTGCCTGGAATTACCATCTGGACACCAACTTGATTGGGCAATCTGGTCATTCCTGCCTGGAACCACCGCCTGGATACCAACCTGATTAGGCAATCGGCCTTTACAAGCCTTAAAGACCCCCCACCGTATGGTGAGTTGAGGGTCCATCTGATCTGGTAAGGGTACCGATTTCTATTCTTTGGATTATCTGCTCCATTCAAGTATACATTTGCTACACTTTCCTGAGTGTATGGACTGATACTTATTGGATTGATTGCTTCCATATTAATCACTGTGGACATTATGATATATACGTTTTTTCACTTATGATCATTATTACTTTCACGGTCACGGATTGTCATCACAGATTGTTTTCAGTGTTTAAACACCTATGCAGATTAATTCTGTCATACATTGTGAGGTCTTTTCACTCCTTATTTGATGTTTTAGACGGGTTTATATACCCATCTTATATACACTTACACAATTTTGATTATTTATTATTATATTTTTTGAAATTAAGAAGAGAATGTTTTGAATAACCCTCTCCCTTTCAAAAGCTAATTGTAGGCACAGGTCATTCCACTGCATATATATAATTTTTTTAGGTTTTTGTTGATTTTAATCACTGAGCCTACAGGAGAGTCCTCTCTGGAAAAGGCTCCCGATTGGCGCTACACTTTATACACAATGCTATATTAGTACCTGTAGTAAAAATGAATTTGTTTTCCTAGTTCAGCTCTACTGAGCTACAAGTTGAAGAGGAGTGGCCAGATATCCTGCTCAAAAATCTATCTATTATATACATTAATTATCTATATTTCCCTTTCACACTGAAACATTTGCCTTTTGTTTTTACCTTGCAAGAAAAATGTTTCCCTTTAAATCTTACGGGACTCAGGTGCAAGAAACCCAAAAATGCACAGGAAGTGCATCTTCCTGAAAAACAGCGAAATCATGGTAAAATTGCATAATTAGTGTTAAAGGGCCCTTATAGGACTAGCTGAAATATGAAGCTAGGGTGGCGGTAAAATTAGGTCATTGAGCCGACGCTCAGGGCTATACACATACCACAAAAGTTGAACCCCTTGTCAAGTTCACAGGCAGTAGACCGCCAAACGCAACCCATTCAGGTGAATGGAGCAAAACAAATAATATATATATAATATATATAAATATATATATATATATATATATATATATATATATATATATATATATATATATATATATATATAAAAATATATATATATATATAAAAATTAAAAAAATATATATATTTTTTTTTTTTTAAAAAGGGGGGTTGCCATCCGGGGCCCTGGGGACCTCTGGGCCCTGTAATAATAAAAAAAATCTATGAAAAAAATGTAAAATGTTTTTAGAATAATTTTTAGAATAATAAAATGTAAAAATAAGGGGGTTGCCATCCGGGGCCCTGGGAACCTCTGGGCCCTTTAAGAAAAAAGACCTCCTAGCTCCTGGAGACCTCTGGACCCTTTGATAAAAAATAAAATAAAATATATATAAAAAAGGGGGGTTGCCACCTGGGCCCCTTACAGGTGTACTGCCTATACCCCCTTGATGGCGGCCCTGTGGTTGCGGCATGGTGGTCTGCACTTTCAAGATTAAAACAAGTGGTGGATAGGTGACATAAGCCTCCTCATTGCCTGTCAAACACCCTCTGAAAAACTACAGCAGATCAGCATCGGCAGGGCAAATCTACATGGCAGAAAGGCAGCAAGGGCTCTTGCACATGAGAATGAGCCCTTAGAGCCAAAGGGGGCCCTATAAATGGTGTATTGCCCTCACAATAGGTTGTTGCGTTACCTTATGTGGCAGGTTTAGATCCAAAGAGTGGGTTTCTTCTTTTGATGTGGAGTGAAAGAACACAATTCTCTGATTTATATCACATTAATAAAGCAGTGCGCTATACACATACACTATATTACCAAAAGTATTGGGACTGCCATTACACACACATGAACTTTAATGGCATCCCAGTCTTAGTCCGCAGGGTTCAATATTGAGTTGGCAAACCCTTTGCAGCTATAACAGCTTCAACTTTTCTTGGAAAGTTGTCCACAAGGTTTAGGAGTGTGTCTATGGGAATGTTTGACCATTCTTCTAGAAGAGCATTTGTGAGGTCAGACACTGATGTGGACGAGAAGGCCTAGCTCTCAGTCTCCGCTCTAATTCATCCCAAAGATGTTCTATCGGGTTGAGGTCAGGGCTCTGGCAGGCCAGTCACGTTCCTCCACCCCAAATTTGCTCACACAGGTCTTTATGGGCCTAGATTTTTGCACTGGTCCATAAAGCAAAGTCCATAAAGACATGGATGAGTGAGCCTGCACAGAGTCTTGACCTCAACCCAATAGAACTCCTTTGGGATGAATTCGAGCGGTGACTGATAGCCAGGCCTTCTCGTCCAACATCAGTTCACATATATTTGAGCCTCACTGTTTCTATACATTCATTTTGGTGGAGTGTTCCCTGTGTTCATTTTTTATTTCTTTTATGGTGACATTACTGTATAGAGTATGTTTTGTTGGTGAGAATGTGAGGATTAGATGAGCTCAGCCCACCAGTCAGCCAGTGTTATGTATAGAACAGAGAGCTGATTGTGGAAGCTTTTACAGCATTCACTTGTGAAGGACGGCTAACTTGGAATGTCTAATCAGACGCCTTTATTCTGCCGTATATTACTCCCTGGCTGTTTGTCTTTAGTGTTTTCCTCATTTTGGCTTGTAATATTTGGTCAGGATTTATTATGACCTCCAGCCGCTTGTCCATTACTGATATCTTGTGTAAATACAGAAGGACATTTTCTTCCTTCTGTGTGATATCAGGAACTTTGGAAAAGAATCATGTGACGTTTATCAGTTTGCTGTTTATTATTCCTGGTGCAACTTTGTTCTCATATAATGTAGCAGGGCTGATATTTATTTAGTATAACAATATGTAGGTAGGTATATAATATTTGTATATGGATACATGTGTCTACTGTTCTCTATATAAATACACGATTCCCCAGTCTTAAAATGGTTGTATAGTAATAAATCTTTAAAAAAAATGTATTGCACAGAGCAGCCCCAAACCTCCTCTTCTGGGGTCCCCCACCAGAGCTCTAGGCGCTCTCCTCTTCTGGGTTTGCTAATAAAGGAACCTGCTTCCTATGGGAGCAGACATGCAGGCTCGCTCCCAAGCCAGGCTGTTTACATCTATTGACACACACAGTGTGGTTTGATTCGCTCAGTTTTCACTGGATTTGTCTGAGAGTAGCAGGCGCCAATGTCTTTCCCTGCTTTTAGCCAAACCTTTGACAGAGCAGAGAGAGCGGAGAATTCTTGCAGACAAACACAGTGCTGACTCAATACAGGACTCAGGTAAGTATTTGAGAGGGAGGGAAACAGACACTGAGGCACTGGAAGGTTCTTTACCTTAACCACTTCAATACTGGGCACTTCCCTCCTTCCTGCCCAGGCTTTCAGCACTATCATACTTTTGAATGAAAATTGCGTGGTCATGTAACACTGTACCCAAACAATTTGGATGGGGAGGTTGGATGGGGAGCATCAGTGCACAGCCATTTTCAGATCTCTCCAGAGATGTTCAATCAGGTTCAAGTCTGGGCTCTGGCTGGGCTACTCAAGGACATTCACAGAGTTGTCCCATAGCCACTCCTTTGTTATCTTGGCTGTGTGCTTGGGGTCGTTGTCCTGTTGGAAGATGAACCTTTGCCTCAGTCTGAGGTCCAGAGCACTCTGGAGCAGGTTTTTATCAAAGATATCTCTGTACATTGCTGCATTCATCTTTCCCTCAATCCTGACTAGTCTCCCAGTTCCTGCCGCTGAAAAACATCCCCACAGCATGATGCTGCCACCACCATGCTTCACTGTAGGGATGGTATTTAACAGGTGATGAGCGGTGCCTGGTTTCCCCCAGACAATCTTTGTTTTATCAGACCAAAGAATTTTGTTTCTCATGGTCCTTCAGGTGCCTTTTGGCAAACTCCAGGCAGGCTGTCATGTGTCTTTTTATTGAGGAGTGGCTTCCGTCTGGCTATTCTACCATACAGGCCTGATTGGTGGAATTCTGCAGAGATGGTTGTTCTTCTGGAAGTTTCTCCTCCAGAGAAACGCTGGAGCTCTGTCAGAGTAACCATCTTGGTTACAGCTCTGACTAAGGCCCAGCCCCAAACCCCCCCCCCCCCCCCGATCGCTCAGTTTAGCCTTGCAGCCCGCTCTAGGAAGAGTCCTGGTGTTTCCAAACTTCTTACATTTACGGATGATGGAGGCCACTGTGATCATTGGGACCTTCAATGCTGCAGATATTTTTCTGTACCCTTCCCCAGATCTGTGCCTCTATACAATCCTGTCTCAGAGGTCTACAGACAATTCCTTGGACTTCATGGCTTAGGCTGGGTTCACACTATACTACATGACAGCAGTAATGCCGCGTACACACGCTCAGTCCAATCCGATGAGAGCGGTCTGATGGACCGTTTTCATTGGTTAACCGATGAAGCTGACTGATGGACCGTCGCGCCACGCCCACACACCATTGGTTAAAAAAACGATCGCGTCAGAACGAGGTGATGTAAAACACAACGACCTGCTGAGAAAAATGAAGTTCAATGCTTCCAAGCATGCGTTGACTTGATTCTGTGGATGTGTGGATTTTTAACCGATGGTCGTGCCTACTAACTATCGGTTTTGACCTATTCCTATTGGTTAGGAATTCAACGGTTAAATTTAAAACAAGTTCCCTTTTTTTTCACCAATGGATAACTAACCAATGGCGCCCCCACACGATCGGTTTGGTCCGATGAAAACGGTCCATCAGACCGTTCTCAATGGTTTAACCTATCGTGTGTACGCGGCCTAAAGCCTTGTACACACGATCAGTTCATCCGATGAGAATGGTCTAAAGGACAGTTGTTTTAGGTTAACCGATGAAGCTGACTGATGGTCTGATGTGCCTACACACATCAGTTAAAAAAACGATCGTATCAGAACGCGGTGATGTAAAACACAACGACGTGCTGAAAAAAATTAAGTTCAATTCTTCCGAGCATGCGTCGACTAAGGCCACGTACACAAGATCAGACCGGTCCAATGAAACTTTTCATCGGACCAGGCTGAAGTGGTCTGATGTGTGTACACACCATCGGACCAAAAATCCGATCAGAGCAGAACGCGGTGACGTAGAACACGACGACGTGCTGAAAAAACGAAGTTCAATGCTTCCAAGCATGCATCGACTTGATTCTGAGCATGCGCGGGTTTTTGGTCTGATGCTTTTGCGTACTAACCATCGAACCTGTCCGACGGACAGGTGTCCATCAGACAGATTTTGAAGCAGGTTTTAAAACTTTGGTCCGCTGGACAACGGTCTGATGGGCTGTACGCACCATCGAACTGGTCCGATGAAACTGGTCTGCAGACCAGTTTCATCAGACCGGTCTGATCGTGTGTACGGGGCCTTACGGTTACGAGTCCATAGGTTAATTTTAAAGCAAGTTGGCTTTTTTTTAACCCAAGGTTAAATAACCTATGGGGCCTACACACAATCATTTTTGACTGATGAAAACGGTCCATCAGACCTTTGTCCTCTGGCTAACCTATCGTGTGTACGAGACCTAAGACCTTTTGTAACAGTATGGCCCGTGGGAACCAGAGACGTTTGAAGGATGCAGGGTACTCCTGTGCCAGCTTCACCAATGACTCTTGGGTCTAGGGTAATCCTATGTTCCTTAGGGTCATAGGATGACTGAGAAATGATATCTCGGATTACATGAGATGGGCCAGTGACGACAGTAACAATTCATGTATTGCAAGATATCTTGAAATATTACAAGTTGTTCATTCGGAACGCAACAGGTTAATTGAAAGATGTTAATTAATGAGGGGGCTTGCTGTGATTGCATTCTATTGTCTATTGTGCTAATTAAGTCTGAAAGGTTAGATGTCTAACTTTTCAGCTGTAGTGGATTAGCATGCCAATTATGTCTACAAAGGACTGTGTATTATGTAGCAGGTGAATAGCTTATCACTGAGTCAGAACGTCTGTCTAAGATGTGGATTGAGGGGAACTCATTGTGTGATGCTAATACTGTTTTGTGTGAATTCTATTGATAATAGATTTGGAATGTGATTTGTCAGCTGTAGTAATTAACTCTTGTAGATTCGGTGCCAGAAAGTCTGACTTAAAATGCGTATGAAGTTCCTTGTGTAATGTGGTGGGTGGAGTTGATTCATTGTTCACTTAGTTTCTACTGTATAAAGCCTGAGTTTTCCAATTAAAAGTATTAATTAATTTTGGAACCAGAAACAGAGCTTGTGTCTCGTTTATTCTGGGGAATGGAATGAGTCGTGTCTGCTGGATTATCGGAGTGCCGTATAAGCTGTCTTGGGCTGGTGGAATGGAAATCGTGAACAGTGGTAACCCCTGACCATTACAACTGTCATCCTACTTTGCTCTGCAACATCTGCCCTACATTGGTCCTACATTGATCCTACATTGGTCCTTCATCCATCCGACTTTCATGAACAGGATACTACTTTGATCTGACTTTGTGATAGTCTGACTTGTTCTTTGACCAATCAAAACAATCCCAATATGAGATAAATTCCTTTTACTTCTGCTGTAATCACAATGTCGGATGTCACAAGTCTGATGGTTAGGGCAAGGATCCTACTTTGGTCTGACTTCAATGATATTCAATAGGCTGAAGTAGGATCACAGTCAAACCAAAGTAGTACAGGGAGCATTTTCAAAGTAGGACCGACTTGTCGGACCAGTTAAGACGACTCTCATAGGGAAACATTGATTTTCACACGTCATGCGACATGAGCTCCCAGTGTCGGAACGTTTGTTGGACCAGTTTGAACCCAGGCTGAAACCTGGAAGCTGATTGGTCACCATGCACAGCTGCACCAGATTCTGTGTTCCCCAGTTTTAGTAAATCTCCCCCACTGTATTAAACACTGTAGCAAAATCCAAATATATTTCATTCAACTTCCAGATTAAGCCCTTGTTCACATTGATGCTCACTTGAAGTAGCACGATTACAAAGAAGCAAGGTCAGCGCAATTTCAGGTGTTACTTGATAGACATTTGTGTGGCTTCATACACAGATGTCTATTGAAGTCCCACCTGAAATCGTCAAAAGTATTTCAGGAACTACTTTTGCGAATCGCTGAGGCTGCTGCAAACTTGGTGTCGCACCGATTGGAGCAGTGCCAAATACCTCCAATAGGCTGCGGCTCGCATGAAAAATCAATCCAATGTGAACCTAGGCTTAGGCTGGGTTCAGATATCCACATCCAATTCACATGACAGGCGATTGTACCCAGCTTGCAATAGAGCCGGTTCACACAGCTCCAGGGCGGTCAAGGTCTGCATTCTAAAAGAGTCCTGTGCATCTTTGGGACCGATTCAGGTGCAAACTCAGAAAACCCTGATTTGCACCTGGACCAGTGTACAGAAACCCCCTGGACCCCATGCTGTGAACCGCGGCTGCACCTATGTGAACCAGCCCTAAACTTACATTTTAATATATAAATACTGATCTATACCTATATTTCCTATCCTAATATTGATTCTTTGTTATTAGATTGTTTCCTACTATACTTTTATGTATTTCCAAAAATTTCTAAATAATTTATACACAACATGTGCCAAGTTGGCGGGTCTATAGTTACCCGATTCTCTGATGTGTAGGTGCACCTCTGATGTGACAAGGGCCTCTGATGTATCGGGGGGAACTTTCATGTAATGGGAGACTCTGATGTGTAGGTGCACCTCTGATATTAAGAGGGCCTCTAATGTATAGGGGATCTTTCTTGTAATGGGAGACTCTGATGTGTAGGTGCACTTCTGATATGATGAGGGCCTCTGATGTATAGGGGGAACTTTCATGTAATGGGAGACTCTGATGTGTAGGTGCACCTCTGATAAGAGGGCCTCTGATGTATAGGGGAAACTTTCATGTAATGGGAGACTCTGATGTGTAGGTGCACTTCTAATATAATGAGGGCCTCTGATGTATAGGGGAAACTTTCATGTAATGAGAGCAGTGTTGTAACTAACGGCGTTAGGTAACGATACCCCCTTTGAGGGTAACGAGTAATTTACCAGATTACTCTTCCCCTCACGTCAACATGCCTCACGTGTCTCACTGTGCCTGTAACATGCCTTACATGCCTCACTGTGCCTGTAACATGCCTCACATGCCTCACTGTGCCCGTAACATGCCTCACTGTGCCTGTAACATGTCTCATGCCTCAAAAAAAGTCAGTTACTTTGCTGAGTAACTAATTACTTTGCCAATGTAGTAACTGAGTCACTAACTCAATTACTTTTTCGAACAAGTAATTTGTAGCTGTAACTAATTACTTTTTTAAAGGACGATGAGCAACACTGAATGGGAGTATAGGGGGAACTTTCATGTAATGGGAGTATAGGGGGAACTTTCATGTAATGGGAGACTCTGCTGTGTAGGTGCACCTCTGATGTGACAAGGGCCTCTGATGTATAGGGGGAAACTTTCATGTAATGGGAGACTCTGATGTGGACCTCCGACATGAAGGGAGAACTCTGATATGAAGCTAAATTTATCAGACTGGTTGTATGCTTTGTCCCAGGTTCAGGTTTCTATTGATAAGTACATTTTAAACTGGGGTGCCATCAAATTTTGCACACTTTTAACAACTTGCCGACTAGCCGCCGTCATTATACTGTGGCAGGTTGGCAAGATCCCAAAAACCGTTGTAGCTGTACGTTGGTCTCTTTAAGCGAGATAGCAGGCATGTCGGGGAGCCGATTAATCGCGGGCACCAGAGGTAGAACAGAGACGTGTGTGTCTAATAGCTAGGAACCACGATCTGTCATTTCCTCTAGTCAGTCCCCTCCCCCCACAGTTAGAACACACAGTCAGGGAACACAATTAACCACTTGATCGCCCCATGTTGTAAAGTGTCCAATGTGTCCGCCATAATGTCGCTGTCCCGATAAAAATCGCAGATCACCGCCGTTACTAGTGAAAAAACAAAAAATAATAATAAAAATGCTATAAATATTTTGTAGACGCTATAACATTTGCGCAAACCAATCAATATGCGCTTACTGCGATTTTTATTACCAAAAATATGTAGAAGAATACATATCGGCCTAAACTGAGAAAAAATTTGCTTTAAAAAAAATGGGGATATTTATTATAGAAAAAAGTACAAAATATTGTATTTTTTTTCAAAATTTACACTTTTTTTTTTTTTCTATAAGGCAAAAAAAATTTAAACGCAGAGGTGATCAAATACCACCAAGCCCCCTATTTGTGGGCAAAAAAAAGGACGTCAGTTTTGTTTGGGTGCAGCAGCACATGACCGCGCAATTGTCAGTTAAAGTGAAGCAGTGCCAAATCGCAAGAAATGGCCTGGTCATTGAGCAGCCAATTCTTCTTTAAAGGGTGCCTCAACTTACAAAAGTCTGAAAAATGCAGCCTGATTAGATGAGACTGCTGGCTCAATCTCTCTGTATCAATATTGTTAAACAGGGGATTACAAGCTAATCTGAATACAAAATCAGGTACTTGCTGTAAACCAGATGAATAGGTTTAATAATAATTCCTATCATTATTTTGTTAAGTAAGGCTTTAAGGTGACATAATACCATATAAGAATGTTAGGGTGTTATGTTTTTTTTCTTGTACATTAGAATCAATTAAACGTGTGTCTACCTACCTTTTTTTGCATTTAATTTACTGCCCTCCCGTGGCTATTTGGCTTTAATGCATAGTCATTTTGTGTCTACAGTGACCTAGCAAAGTTACCACTTGACCTCTGGAAGATTTACTCCCCTTCCTGACCAGGCCATTATTTGCGATACGGCACTGCATTACTTTTTTGCGTGGTCGTGCGACACTGTGCCCAAATAAAATTGATGTCCCTTTTTCCCCACAAATTGAGCTTTCTTTTTGTGGTATTTGATCACCTCTGTGTTTATTTTTTGTGCTATAAACAAAGAACACCCAACAGTTTTGAAAAAAAATATGTTTTACTTTCTGCTTTAAAACATGTCCAATACAAAAATCAAAAAAATCGAATTTCTTCATCAATTTAGGCCAATATGTATTCTGATACATATTTTTGTTTAAAAAAAAAAAAAAAAATCAGAATAAGCGAATATTGATTGCTTTGCGCAAAGGTTATAGCTTATACAAACTATTTTATTTATATATATATATATATATAACTAGTAATGGTGTGTCTGCCTTGGAAGAAAAGTATATTATGGGATGTGAATCTCTGTGGAGGGTGGGGGGATTCCTCCAACAGCTCTCCCTGCTGATAAGACTGTTTACTGATGAGAATTTTGAATACACCTGACCTGTGTGTTTATTGTTATTGGATAGTTTACCCTGCCCTGACTCCAAGTGTGTGTGGGGGGGGGGGGGGGGGGAGTGTCTCTGAGTTGTATATCTGTGGTAACATGTGTGTGAATTGATGTTTTTCACCCTACACTGAAGTACGGCTGGTGACTGGGTGGGCCTTGGATAGTGCTGGTCTTGGATAGTGCTGGTTCTGGACAGAGGAAGCATTTACGGCGAACATAGTGCTGTTGAGGACAAGGGTTAGTTACAGTGGCGATCAGCAACTTATAGCAGGACTGCGGTATTGCGGTGAACAATCGGACACTAACTGGCAATTTTGCCACTTTTTTGGGGACCAGCGACACTAATACAGTGATCAGTGTTAAAAATATGCCCTGTTAATGTAATAGTGACACTGGCAGGGAAAGGAGTTAACATCAGGGGAGATCAAAGGGTTAAATGTGTGCCTAACTAGTGTTTCAGTGTAGTGGCAGAGGTGTTTTTAGTAGTGGAATGCAGAGTTTCCCTTTACCCTACTGACAGAACGGCAATCTGCCTTGTTTAAGGCAGATCGCCATTCTGTCAGTGTACTGAATGATCAGCGGGTGACAGTGGAAATCGGGCCCGCTAATCAGTTCCCATTGTGTAAAATCACAGCAGACATGAGCCACCGGCCCTGTAGTAGTAAATCTTCTGTGGGGCAGTCGGCAAGTGGTTACAGTAAATACAAAGCTGTCAGGCTTAACCACTTAAGGACCGCCGCATGTACATTTACGTTGGCAGAATGGCACCGACAGGCACATCAACGTATATATACGTTGGTGCCTTGGGGGGGATCGGGGGTCGGACCCCCCCCCCCCGTACATGCGGTGGTCCGCGCGGCTGCAGGAGCGATCCGACAAGTGGGGGCGGCTATCCGTTTTCCTCCGGATCGCTCCCAGCCAATGCGCGCGCCCGCCCGCCCTGTCACTTCCTCCTCCTGTGTAAACACAGGAAGGAGGAAGCGACGTGATTTCTCCCTCGGCGTTTGTTTCAAGCGCCGCTGAGGAGAGATCACTACACAACAAGTATGTCTGCACCAAACAGCACACTTACACACACACAAACACATTTAACCCCCGCGATCGCCCCCCCCCCTGTATGTATGATTACTGTATTTAGTGTCAGTGTGACAGACAGTGTGACAGTCAGTCAGTGTTAGTGTCAGGGTAGCCCCCCCACCCCCCCAATAAAGTTTTAACCCCTTGATCACTGCCCTAGTTAACCCTTTCACTCCCTATTGCCAGCGTCACTAAGCGATCATTTTTCTGATCGCTGTATTAGTGTCGCTGTTCCCGCTAGGTAGCTATTTTTTTTTTTAATGCGATTTTTTTTTTTTTTACTAAAGACATGTGGCTAAATAAATTTTGGCCTAAATGTTTGACTAAAATTTAGTTTATTGGTTTTTTATTATAACAAAAAGTAAAAAATATTGATTTTTTTTCAAAAATGTCGCTCTATTTTTGTATATAGCGCAAAAAATAAAAATCGCAGAGGCGATCAAATACCACCAAAAGAAAGCTCTATTTGTGGGAAAAAAAGGACGCGAATTTTGTTTGGGAGTCGCGTCGCACGACCGCGCAATTGTCTGTTAAAACGACGCAGTGCCGAATCGCAAAAACCCCTTGGGTCATTTGCCAGCGTATTGGTCCGGGTCTTAAGTGGTTAATGGGAAAGCTTGCCCTGATCTCTAGTTTTAAATAAATATATATATATATATATATATATATATATATATATATCAGTGTAGCTTTCCTACCTAGATCTGGAATCAGTGGATACACACATCCACTGGGTATGTAATGGAATTCTGCAAATTGAATGTCACTAGTCACCAAATATAGAGGATATAATTTAAGAATGTGTACATGTTTATGATTTAGGATATAAAAACTGGGTTCAGATTCTGTGTATAAAAAATATTTCATAATAAGCTTTGAAAATGTTAATTTCAGTGTAATTCATTGTATTACATCAACTATCATGTGATGATTTGGAACAACAGACCCAAGGGTGACAACTCTGTAATGTAAACTCCCAGCCCAACAACAAGGCTGTAAATATCTTACCTAATCGTCAGTATACTTCGGGTACTTCAGTCCTGCAATCATATTTGTGGGTTCTACAAAACCATACCATAGCAGACGTCCTTGAATATGACCAGCAATATGGAGCCAGGGACCCCTGACCTTGCTCTGAACAAGAAACTAAAAAAGGGTATGTAATCTGAATCTTACATTTATGCCGCGTACACACGATCACTTTTTGTGATGTAAAGAAACGTCGTTTTGGCTCACGATACAAAACAACGTTTTTCAAACTTCATTTGAAAAAAACGACATTGCATACACAGCATCGTTTTGTGAAAATGCTCTTGCAAAGCGCGTTTACGTACACCACGTTCGACGGCACTCTGTTCCATTGAAGCTCCCGTCTCATAACTTGCTTCTGAGCATGCGTGGGTTTAAAAACGTTGTTTTAAACGTGGTTTTGCCCACACACGATATTTTTTTGTGAAACAAAAGAAGACATTCTGAAAAACGACATAAAAAATTGAAGAATGTTCGAATTTTTTTTTGGTCGTTTTTCAGAAGACATAAAACAATTTTTTTTTCCACACACGACCATTTTAAATTACGTTTTTTTAAACGTCGTTTTTTTTCATCACAAAAAACGACCGTGTGTACGCGCCATTGGGATGTAATCCCGATAGTATTCATACATGTACATATCTATCCCGACAATAAATTACCTATTTTGGGGCCATGATTGGATGTTTAAAAATCCTTCTCGCTTTTGGCGACTGTGTCCAGTCAATTGTTCTGCAATTTCAGGGGTACATTAGCAGATTTAATTGATATTTAATTTTTAAGGTTAGTTGAAGGTTTTTAAGGTCAGTCATCTTCAACTGTTAGTTCTTGAAAATCCATTTTTTTTTTTATATCCGTTTACCACGGCTCTGGGATAAAGGGGCACATGACCACTTATTTACATAAGAAAACATTTTAACATTTTTTTTTTTTTTTTTATTATTTTACTTGAAACTTGATAATAAATAACAACTGATCTAAATATGTCCAAATCATTTGGTAAAACAATAACTGCATTCATGGGGAAAATTGGATTTTGTGTCACTAGACCTGTATAGGGGCTATCTGCTATGCCGTATTTCAATTTGCTGATTGCAAAGCTATAGGTCTCACTCAGTGGGGGAGGGGCATGTTGGACCTTTGCAGAGAGACCACTGCTTTCACACAGAGGCAATGATCCCATTCTAAGCTATTGGAGGGGACAGTCTCCTAAGGCCGGGTTCACATATGTGCGGCCACGGTTTCTAGCCTGGGGTCCATTGTGTTTCTGTTCACCGGTTAACCACTTCCATACCAGGCACTTACGCACCTTCCCGCCCAAGCCAATTTTCAGCTTTCAGCTCTGTCGCACTTTGAATGACAATTGCACGGTCATGCTACACTGTACCCAAACAAAATTGGCGTCCTTTTTTCCCCACAAATAGAGCTTTCTTTTGGTGGTATTTGATCACCTCTGCGGTTTTTATTTTTTGCACAACTAATAAAACTTAAAATTTTGAAAAAAAAAATACATTTTTATTTTTTTCTGTTAACATTTTTGTAAATAAGTACGTTTTCTCTTTCAATTACGGGCACTTATATGGCGGGACTGATGGGCACTGATGAGGTGGCACTGATGGACACCAATGAGGTAGTACTGATGGGCACTGATAGGCGGCGCTGGTATGCGGCGCCTATCGGTTCGGTTCCGGATCGGTTCCCGCTGTCTGTGCCAGTGCCATCCCGGTAGTAAAAAGTAATTGAGTTAGTGACTCAGTTACTACATTGGCAAAGTAATTAGTTACTCAGCAAAGTAACTGACTTTTTTTTGAGGCATGAGGCATGTTACAGGCACAGTGAGGCATGTGAGGCATGTTACAGGCACAGTGAGGCATGTTACAGGCACAGTGAGGCATGTTACAGGCACAGTGAGGCATGTTACAGGCACAGTGAGGCATGTTACAGGCACAGTGAGGCATGTGAGGCATGTTACAGGCACAGTGAGGCACGGGCATGGGGCATGTTACAGGCACAGTGAGGCATGTGAGGCATGTTACAGGCACAGTGAGACATGACCATGAGGCATGTTACAGGCACAGTGAGGCATGTGAGGCATGTTACAGGCACAGTGAGGCATGTGAGGCATGTTACAGGCACAGTGAGGCATGTAAGGCATGTTACAGGCACAGTGAGGCATGGGCATGAGGCATGTTACAGGCACAGTGAGGCATGTGAGGCATGTTACAGGCACAGTGAGACATGACCATGAGGCATGTTACAGGCACAGTGAGGCATGAGGCATGTTACAGGCACAGTGAGGCATGTTACAGGCACAGTGAGGCATGAGGCATGTATGATGCCACAGTGAGTGAGGCATGTATGATGGCACAGTGAGTCACTGTGCCATCATACATGCCTCACTGTGCCTGTAAAATGCCTTGACGACGATCTCCCTACCTTCTCCTGTTCTCCATATCTGTCAGACGTCGGCTGCCATCCTCCATTGTTTGAAAGCCGCGCCTCCTCCTCAGGCTGTTCCGTAGGTAGGCGGAACACAAATTTTCCCAGCAGTGCCTCTGTTTAGTGTTCGGCCTATCACGGATGCCTTCTCATCCTCAGCCTCGGCCTAGGACGATGAGAAGGCATCCGTGATAGGTTGAACACTAAACAGAGGCAATGCTGGGAAAATTACTGTTCCGCCTATCGCGGAACAGCCTGAGGAGGCGCGGCTTTTGATAACGGACGGGGACTGACGGCTGCTGCTGACACAGGTAAGTAATTACAGTAACGCCGCGCCAGTAATGGGAGCGGCGTTGCCGTGAGGGGAAGAGTAATCTGGTAGATTACTCGTTACCCTCAAAAGGGGTATCGTTACCTAACGGCGTTTATTTAAATTTTTTATTAACAACTCTGGAACCCACTAGTTTTATTTTTTGTTTTTACTGCTCAAAAACACCACTGCCAATAACTGCTGATAACAGCCTATGTGTGCATGGATACACAGCATAACATGATGGAGAGTTTAATGACTAGAAAAAACAACGTCTACAGCCAAAAACATCTGCTGTAAAAACGTCAAAAATGTCCAGTGTGCATGAGGCCTAAAAACGCTCTATCGCTGATAAACGTTAATAAACGCTCAAAAACTTCGCTCACCAGCATTTTTTTATGTTTTTGATCCATTGAAAAAAATATTGTTTTCTTATAAAAAAAACGCAAAAAAGCGAATAAGCACTAAAAAAACGCTATTGCAGAAACATTGAAAAAAGTTGAAAAACTCACTGCAAAGCTACTGACGTTTTTATAACGTTATTTTACCGTCCGGTGTGCATTCAACAGTTTGAACAGATGTAGAGAAAAGAAGACTGTAGATAAACAGGTACAACATATGTAGGAGGAATTATTTCATCTCTGTGTATTACCTGAGGTCAGTCACTTTACTGAGTATACTGTATGTTAGGCCACGTACACACGATCAGACCGGTCTGATGAAACTTGTCCGACGGACCGTTTTCATCAGACAACTCTGAACTTGTCTGATGTGCGTACACACCATCAGACCAAAATCCGATCAGACCAGAACGCGGTGACATAGAACACACCAACGTGATGAAAAAACAAAGTTCAATGCTTCCAAGCATGCATCGACTTGATTATGAGCATGCGCGGGTTTTTGGTCCGATGCTTTTGTGTACTAACCATCAAACCTGTCTGACAGACAGGTGTCCATCAGACAGGTTTTAAAGCATGTTTTAAAACTTTGGTCCGACGGACAACGCTCTGATGGGCCGTACACACCATCGAACTGGTCCGATGAAACTGGTCTGCAGAGGACGTTTGGGGTTGCTCTTTGCAATAACACAGTCACTTCCAGCGCTAATGGGTCTTCTAAGGTGTGATGTAACAGATATCAGATAAAATGGTGGTGTAAAAGGTATATATGGTATTTCAAAGCTGGGTGGATGCTGCCATCCTCAGATGGGGTAATCCGAAAGAAACTACAAGAAAAAACAGCACCTAGTGCACTACCAGACATAATATAATAATATATATTTTTTTGTATAAAAGTGGGTACTCGCAAAATGCAACTGACAAAAGGCCATAAACACAGTGCATGGACATGCACAGAACACAGGGTACAGCTAACGCACTTTGGTAGCGCACCCCCTTCCTCAGAGCTAGGCTCAGCCTAGCTTTATTACCACTTTTAAAGTGGATGTAAACCCAAAAAAAAAAATGTTTATGTCACAATGTAGAGTATAAGATTTCCTATCATCTGTGCCCAGTATTGCCACACAGAGTTAATCCAGTGCTGAGTAATCCTCTTTTAATGGTAGAACAAAACAAAATAAAGTTGCGCTGCTAGGAATAAAAAGAAAAAAGAAGCAGCCAGCATTAACAGTGAAACACCCTGTAAGTAGACAATGAAAGAAAAATAAGTGCAGCGCTGGTGAGCATAAATTTGCATGAAGCAATATAAACCAGTCACATTTAAATGGGTGACAATGTAATGATGTAGTCCAAAAACACAATAACAGGAAAATATATAAAGGGTGGTGAAACCCTATAATGCAAACGGTGGAGTGTAAATTACAAAGCAAGTCCTTCAAATCAAAGCAGGCAAGTCTTCATATGGAACACTCCTATCCACCGCTCCTATGTTACTGGAGAATCTGATGGTATACGTGATCCACTTGGATGGGCATGCAGGATAACCAAACAGACATATGAAAAAGGATGGGTACTCTTACCACAAATGTTGGACACATATGCCGGGAGCACTGTGTCAGATGCGCTTGTAAGAGCTCCTCGGATGGACGGCTCTATGAGGGGTAATGATTCAAAAAGATTGTGGATCTTTCCCAGGAATCACGGGGTCCAAGCTGGAGAGTGGTTCCAAGTTTTCAGATGGAGCAACACTGGTCTAGTTGCATAGCACAGGGCTTTGAACCTAGTACAAGCTTGACAGGAGCAGCATCACAGCTTGCAAACCTAGCAAAGAATGCAGCATTCTTGCATGCCCATCCAAGTGGATCACGTATACCATCAGATTCTCCAGTAACACAGGAGCGGTGGATAGGAGTGTTCCATATGAAGACTTGCCTGCTTTGATTTGAAGGACTTGCTTTGTAATTTACACTCCACCGTTTGCATTATAGGGTTTCACCACCCTTTATATATTTTCCTGTTATTGTGTTTTTGGACTACATCATTACATTGTCACCCATTTAAATGTGACTGGTTTATATTACTTCACGCAAATTTATGCTCACCAGCGCTGCACTTATTTTTCTTTCACAATCCTCTTTTAATGTTCAGTGCAAATTCACAGAATTCCAGATAAAAACTTGCCAAATTATAAAGTCCATTTCTCTGTTTTTGCTTTCAGTGACAGGTTATTTACAAATCTAGCTTGGACATGTTTATCATAACATGAGGTGATCCAAAGTTCATTGTATATTACTAGGATGTGTTATGTGGGGGAGGGGTGGATTTCTCACTTTTTACACCTCATGTTATGATAAACATTATATAACATATGATAAACATGTCCAAGCTAGATATGTAAATAACCTGTCTCTCAAAGCAAGAAGAGAGTAAACTGACTTTTTATTTAGGCAGGTTTTTATCTGGAAGGCTGTTCATTTTCACTGAACATTAAAAGAGGATTACTCAGATCTGGTATAACTCTGTGTGGCAATACTGGGCACAGATGATAGGAAATCTTATACTCTACATTGTGACATGAAAAAAAAAAAAATTGGGTTTACATACACTTTAAGTACAGTTCTGATCCCTCCCCCAGCCTGTGTGTGTGTGTGTATAGTCAAATCCAAGTACTTAGTACTTGCATAAAAAAAAGTTTACCAATGTAATAATGAATACAGAACTACATTATTTTCTGTATTTTTTATCTGCCGTATGTTTATGTGTAAGTACAAAAAAGCTTATTGAAGGCGTAATTATTCTTTTTGAATGTGAAATAATTACCCTCAGATTATCTCAGCATGGTGAACAATTTTTTATTTTTTATTTTTTGAAAAGCCTATGGCGTGTGAAACACACTCAAAAAACTCCACCCGGTGCAGAAAAAATGTGCACACACATAAAGAGTGTTCACAAAAACGTGCAGACGGGTGCAACGTCAAGTGGTCCTCCTGTGCAGAAGATACCCAAACCCTGATCCCCCGGGGCGTTAGGCTCCAGACGGGGACTGAGGTACTGTGGTCCGAGCAACTGAAGCCGACACGGACCCAACTTCCTTGGAGGGACTGCCGAAACAGAACCCTCCAAGTACTAGGTGGGACTCCCCCGAAGGGAGACCCCATGAGAGCAGGTGAACTAAGCCAAAAGGCCATGTCCACCCACTCCCAAGACGTTCAGGGCTGGCCCGAGGACCGGCACCCTACTAATCACACTGTGTACAAAACGTGCACAAACAAAAAAAGACAAAAACGTGACAAACATAGGCAATAAATTAAATAAAGTGGGGGAAAGGGATAGTGGAGAGGAGAGTGAAGAAGTGGTCATTGTGTTCAACAATGACCAGGCCCTCCGGCCAGGAATAAAAAATTCCTCCGGTCCTGGCCAAAAGGCCCGGTCCAGGAGGCAGGTGCTAAAAAAGCGTGTAGCTGGTGCAGTGACCGTGGTGTCGTTAAATCAAAGTGACCCTCACTCACAGTGATTCTCAGACACCCCTGGACTGCCACTCCAGGGGCACATGCACCATAGGCTTTTCCGTTCCAAATCTAACCCCCCGACCGGCCAGTGCAGCCCTCCACCCCTGCCAGAAAGAGAGCCCTTCAAGGTTTTCTTGGGAAGAAGCTGCCCCCATCTAGCAGCCTCCACCAATACTAACCCTTCCAGACTCCCTGTCAACCCAGCAGGATTTGCATGGCCCTACCCCGTCTTTCCACCAGGGCAGTTCCAGCTCCTCCTACCAGATCTCTGACAGGGATAGCACTTACACCCGCCAGCCAGAAGGCCAGACTAGAACCCGGCAAAAAGACCAGACCAGGCGCAGCCACCCATCCTCACCAGAAGCACCCTTCCAGGTGGCTCAGACGCAACCATTGGCCGGCCCCCAGTATCTGTCGGGCAGCACGGCGTAGTCCCTGCTGAAACCACCCTTCCAGGTGCAATGACGTTATTGGATTGCATCCACCCTCCACATATAGGAGGTGCTTCAGCGCTCCGCTAACAACTGATAAGGACAGATTCCACACCTGATCTTAGCCAAAAGGCCGAGCAGTGGCAGGGATGACACCACGATCAGCACAGCCGGAGTGCAATGGCCGAGCCTTGCCCTGGGAGAACCACCTTCATGATCATGGTGTCTCCCCTGCCAAGTAAGTATGATGAACAATCTCCAAGTATCCATTGTTGGTATTATTTTATAGAACATGTGTGCTCTGCCTTACCTAGCAACACACTCCCTGTGTCTCAGCAGACAGCTCATCTCAAGGGACAGATGTGTTTTTCATAGCCGTGTTACCACGTGTATGAAGGTTTATTTTTTTTATTTTTTTTTATTAAAGTGACAATAAACTCTGGTTTAAAAAAAATGTACTGTATTCAAATTTGTATTTGTAACTCATAAAAGTCCTGTCTATCAGCCTTTTGAAAATCTACAAATTAATTTGTTTGCTGCACTAACCTACTTTGTTCTCCATGTCCCACTATATGTAGGAAGGTGGTCACCCACTCTTGCTTGCTTCTAAAATGGGCTATGAATAGAGTTGAACGAACCCGAACTGTAAAGTTCGGGTTCGGTATGGACCTTGGGTTTTTCCCGAACCCGAATAATTGCTGAAAGTTCTGGTTTCCCCCAAATATCCATAACCAGACCCTTCAGGTCTGGTGTGGATTTTAAGGGGAACTCCACCCCAAATTAAAAAAAAAATGGCATGGAGTTCCCCCTAAAATCCACACCAGACCCCTTATCAGAGCACGTTGACCTGGCCGGCCGCAGAAAAGAGGGGGGGACAGAGTGCGCCCCCCCTCTCCTAAACCGTACCAGGCCACATGCCCTCAACATTGGGAGGGTGCTTTGGGGTGAACCCCAAAGCACCTTGTCCCCATGTTGATGGGGACAAGGGTCTCATCCCCACAACACTGTACCCCTACAATTTCACGAAGGAAGTGTAAATAGTAGTTTTCAGGAAAAAAAAACACACACACACCGAAGAACAAATTACTTTATTAATTAAACCAAATAAAAATCCAGCTGTGAAAATAGACGATCGATGCTGTTCCCTGCTCCAACGTTGTCTTGTATCCAGCGCCGGGTGATCTCTCCAGCAACGGCCGGGTGGTCCAGCGATGAGAAGATCCATCCATTCAGAGCACAGCTCAGCGAATGACGCGCCGGAGCTTTGACATTTCTTTTATAGGGGAGGCGGGCCACACGTCACGTAACCCCGTCCCCCTCTGACGCACACTCTGCTACGTCACTGGTATACAATAGGAAAGGTAACTGTCAGCGCAGATACAAAGTACATGTATGGTAAGGAGGCTGGAACAGGTCTCATCCTGATGGCCACAGGACAAGCCTGAAGACCCAACACATTCTGCTATCTTTACTTCTAAGCAGCCCATGGATCCAGGACGAGGACTACAGGATGTTACAGATGAGCCTTCTTTCCTTACCTTTTTGTAAGTGTGTTTTGTACAATGTGTCATTAAAAGAACCTCTTTAATACTACACTTAGGTGGCGCTTCCTTTCTCTACCCCTCTTACGTCACTGGGACAGCCCCGCCATGCCCCTTGCGTCGGAGCGGGACAGGGTCACGTGACGCGTGGCCCGCCTCCCCTATATAAGAAATGTCAAATCTCCGGCGCGTCATTCGCTGAGCTGTGCTCTGAATGGATGGATCTTCTCATCGCTGGACCGATTACCCGTCGCTGGAGAGATCACCCGGCGCTGGATACAAGACAACGTTGGAGCAGGGAGCAGCATCGATCGTCTATTTTCACCGCTGGATTTTTATTTGGTTTAATTAATAAAGTAATTTGTTCTACGGTGTGTGTGTTTTTTCCCCCTGAAAACTACTATTTCCACTTCCTTCGTGAAAATGGTAGGGGTACAGTGTACCCCATTACCATTTCACATGGGGGGCCAGGATCTGGGGGTCCCCTTTGTTAAAAGGGTCTTCCAGATTCTGATAAGCCCCCTGCCCGCATACCCCCACAACCACCGGACAAGGGTTGTGGGGATGAGACCCTTGTCCCCATCAACATGGGGACAAGGTGTTTTGGGGGGCACCCCAAAGCACCATCCCAATGTTGAGGGCATGTGGCCTGGTGCGGTTCAGGAGAGGGGGGGCGCACTCTGTCCCCCCCTCTTTTCTGCGGCCGGCCAGGTCAACGTGCTTGGATAAGGGTCTGGTGTGGATTTTAGGGGGAACTCCACGCCATTTTTTTTAAATTTGGGGTGGAGTTCCCCTTAAAATCCACACCAGACCTGAAGGGTCTGGTTATGGATATTTGGGGGGAACCCCACGTCATTTTTTTTTAAATTGACGTTGGGGTTCCCCTTAATATCCATTCCAGACCTAAAGGGTCTGGTTCTTGAACACACATTTTTTTTTCTTTTACTAACATTGGTTCCCGAACCCAAACCCACCTGGATGTCCGAACCCGAACATCCAGGTGTCCGCTCAACTCTAGCTATGAACTATGAGGTTTGTTCTGTGTATAAAACAGTTCACATGACTGCCATTAAATTGCCTTGCTTTTCCAAATAAACAGAAATGGTGGGGGGGTGGGCAAGATAGTTCAGGAGCTCATGGAGAATTTTACAAGGGGAGTTTGAAAATGGTCAAAAAGTAGGCAGTGTCAAATCTCCCAAACATTACCATATGCAGCTATGATAATCCTTCTTTTTGGTAGAATGGGAAAAATATAAATATGTGGCTGGTTTGTTCTCTGCATCCAATCTGGGTGGTTTCCTCACTTTCTACCCTGGCCATAGGTTGTCACCATAAAAAGTGAAGTCACAGATGGAATGACAGCTGAGGCGCAATGAGCCCAGGTACAATTAACTGTAACATAGATGTATATAAAACCTTTCCTCTTGCCCCCCTGACACAATTAATTAAACACACATACAACCATTAGGTTGGAAAGGGCAAGGCCGCAGCTTTATTAAATCCAAACATAACATGTAAACACTTTCAACCAGTGCCAGTCACAATTGTACTGTGAGCACACAATTCTCAAAAGGGGGGGGGGGGAGAGGGGCTGTCCTTACCATAAATGCTGGACAGGCTGCCTACTTCCGATTTCCATTAAGGGCATGGCCCATTACAGCCATTTTATGCTGGCAAGGTCAAGAACCACAGCAAGCTGTGACATATCTTAGAAAAAAAGGGGCGGGAGGGTGGGCAGCTCTTCCAGGCATGTTTCCTGAAAGACCCAGAATTCCTTGGGGCATACCTTATACCCAAGCTCAGGCCCATCCCATCCCCCTTAACAACCAATCCTCGGATGACCACTCTGTCCTGTACCTGGCCATGCCTCCATCAGTCAAGGCTCTCTTTCCCTAAGGGGCTCAAGAGGCCTTCATTAGACAGAGGCTCTCACCTTTCCCCACTCTATCCAAAACTAGAAACAAACGCAAGCTTTGATTGGATTACTCATTTGAGATTTTCTTATGATCACTATGTGGCATTATAAAACATTTTAGTAAGTTTTGTTTCTTTTTCTTCAGAAGCTGAAGATATGGCTTACGTAAAAAGCGGATGGCTACTTCGACAAAGTAAGTACAGTATACAAGACAGTATGTATCCCTTTTTATAAACACAGTAGTATTTAAAGGGTGATGCGACTTTCAGGGAAATTAAAATGTAGCAAAAAAAATATGATGTAGCATACACATTTGCTATACAAACTATATTGTCATGTAATGTTATTTAAAATGACCTTTCCTTTTCAAACTTCAGCCGCTGTTATTTTCCGTGGAATTAAATTCATAATAGCAACCTGGAGGCTTTCTGTACATTGCCGGTGTGCAGAACGCCTCCAAAATTAAATTTTCTGCATGTGTGAAGAACTCTACATTAAGATACAAGTCGTTTTTTTTTTTTAGGCATCTTCTGCAACTAAAATGTGAAAGGGGTTTTCCCCGAAGCATAGTAAATGTGGTGAACATTCGCTTTGCAAAGAATACCCAGTCAAGTGCAAAAAAAAAAAAACAAACCCACTAAATCGGACAGGAATCACACAGGAACGCGGAGCATAGTCTTATGTGATTCCAGCGTGAACTGGCACTAAAGTATAACATTTAGAGACATAAATTTACATACTTCATGTTTACATTTACAGACAGCAGGTGGGACTCTTATGCCTCGTACAGACGATCGGACATTCCGACAACAAAACCGTGGATTTTTTCTCATGGATGTTGACTCAAAATTGTCTTGCATACACACGCTTGCACAGATGTTGTTGGAAATTTTGATCATCAAGAAAGCGGTCACGTACAACATGTATGACGGCACTATAAAAGGGAAGTTCAATACCAAATGTGTCACTCTTTGGGCTCCTTCTGCTAATCTCGTGTTAGTAGAAGTTTGGCGAGAGAGACGATTCAGCCTTGTGCTTTTCAGTCCATTACTTCTCTTCAGTTTGTCAGAACTCTGTGTGAATATCAGCAGCAAAACAACTTCATTATTCTAGCATTATAAAGAAGAAGAGAATGTGCTGCATTAAAAGATAAAAAAAAATTGCAGTGTGACGAATGTGCTATCTCCATTACGAACGCTAGTTTTACCAGACCGAGCTCTTCCGTCTCGTACTTGATTCAGAATTTTGCGCATCAGGATTGTCTACACACGCTTGGAATTTACGAGAACGAATTTTGTTGTCAGAAAATTTGTGAACCAGCTCTCAAATTTTTGTTGTCGGAGATTCCGACAGTAAAATGTCTGATGGAACCTACACATGGTCAGAATTTCCGACAACAAGCTCCCATCGAACATTTGTTGTCGGAAATTCTGACCGTGTTTACGAGGCATAAGGCGGCGAACACACGAGGAGACATGTCCGATGAGACAGGTCCGACGGACCGTTTTCATCGGACATGTCTCCAGGGATATTTTGGTCTGATGTGTGTACACACCATCAGACCAAAATCCCAGCGGACAGAGAACGCAGTGACGTAGAAGACACCGATGTTCTCAAACCAGGAAGTTCAATGCTTCCACGGATGCGTCGAATCAATTTGTCCGACAGACAGGTTTCCAGCAGACAAGTTTCTAAGCATGTAGAAAAGTCTGAATGATCTGAATGATCTGAATAATGCGCCCCCTTTCTGATCATCCACCGCTGCGCACAAGGAGATGTGAGTAGAAATAGCCTAGCTGCTGTTTTTTTTTTTTTCCACAAAAGGTTTTTATTAAAGCAAATTCAAGGGTACAGTACAAACGTTTGTCAGGTTGCACATTTCCAGTACAAACATATAGAGGGTTTCATTGACAAACCCAAAACAGTACATGCAATTGACAAAATAATGGTGAATGAATCAATCAGAAGAAAAACAGTAATAACCTAAAAGAAACTTGGAAATCAGAACATGGAATATAGGCATAAGCGTATATCCGGCATATCAATTTTTCAGGGCAAGGCCGCCCCAGGAGTTGTCCCAGTTTAGGGTAAATCGCTTAACCTACCCATATCTGGCATTGAGTTGTAACCGTAAATGGTGGTAGACATATGTGCACATCCAGATGGTCAGATTGGTACAGCCAGTTGGACATGGGTCCACTGTCAATGTGGGAACAGGTTCCAGGGTTGGGGGCGTGTACTAGAAAAGAAAGGGACAGGGAGAGGTGTTACAATCCTGTCCTCTCTTTAATGATACTTAATGGATTTCCCAGTTACAGAGGTTTCTCAGACTAAACCACATCCGCACTTTCTTGTAATAACAGAAAGTTTAGGGTTTATTTCATCACAACCTCTGTCGGGGGAACCAATCTTGGGTGCGGCACCGTATCAAATAAGGAATGTAACTTAAATAAAGCAAAGGAAAAATGTATGACGGTTACTATAGCAGAATCAGATGTATACCACGAAGGTTTACGCCACCTTTACTCGGGTATCAAAGCTGGTGCATAACTGCACTTCAGGTACAGGGTATAATTGCATATACTAGACTAGGATAAGAAGTATGAGACTAAGATTACTGGAGATAGGGAGTGCACAAAGGTTGCCTTGTTAGTATTCAGAATAGCAGAGACATGACTAGATACTGTTACTTGCGGTTATCATACATAAACAACACTGGAGATATGCAGACCACAGGATTGCTTTAGTTAGTACTCAGGTTAGCATAAGCATGGTTAGACACTGTTACTTGCGGTTCTGATGTTTCCTAGAGTCCATAGAGTGTCAGCTCCTGGACAACAGCAGTAGTCTCCTGAGAATACGGATTCCTTGCTGAAGAGCACTGGGCTGAAGTGATGCTGGCTGGTGGGGAGCAGGGATCCTCTGTGGTTCTGAGGAGGCTGCAAGGGTCCCAGGTGACGGCAGGTGCACACAAAATAGTGGAACACCGTGCCATCATACCTGGGGCTTTAAATAGAGCGCTCGGCGCGGGAATGGATGCGGATCGCTGGGGCGCACTTCCGCGTTCCAGCGTGGAGCGCACAACAGAGCGCACCGGAAATGACGCGCGTAACTCACTGCGGAGGTGTGGGGAAGTCACCAGCGCAGTGGTTAAGGAGGAAGGAACGCCAGTGGCGTTACATACTCCCCTCCTCAAGGGCGCTCCTAAAGTGCTCTTAGCAGGAGAAGGTCGGTTAGGGTACCTCTGATGAAATGATTTGATAAGGCGGGGTGCATGGAGATGTGTAGAGTCTTCCCATGAATCTTCGAGATGACTGTAACCTTTCCAACGTATTAAGTACTGGAAAGTAGAGCCCCTTCTCCTACAATCCAAAATTTGTTCAACCTCATATTCACATTCACCTGAAATGTCAACTGGAGGTGGGGGATTTGAAACTCTGTTGGGGAATGGGTTTGGTATAAATGGTTTCAAAAGTGAGACGTGGAAAGAGGGGTGGATTTTCCATTCACTTGGTAAGGTTAATTTTACGGCATTAGGATTTATCACATGTGAAATAGGGAAAGGCCCAGTAAATTGTCGGCCGAGTTTCCTGGAGGGAATTTTAAGACGTAAATTTTTGGTGGATAACCAAACTAGGTCTCCCACTTTGTAAACAGGTGGCTTAGATCTGTGAATGTCATAGTTCCGTTTTTGTCGTCTTTGAGCAGCTTCTAAGTTGTTATGAAGAATTTGTAGGGTATCCTTTAGGGTTGAAAGGTATTGCCTTACAGCAGGGACTTTGTTTGACTGCATATTGGACGGTAAAGCTTGTGGGTGGAAACCATAATTTGCATAGAATGGTGAAAACCTAGTAGAAGAGCTGGTGGCGTTATTGTAAGAAAATTCAGCATGGGGTAGTAGATGGAACCAGTCATCCTGTAAGTGTGTGCAGTAACAACGTAGATATTGTTCTAGGGTCTGGTTGACCCTTTCTGTCTGACCGTTTGTTTGGGGATGATATGCACTAGACATGCGGTGGTCAATCTTTAATGTGGTACATAAAGCCTTCCAGAACTTAGAGATAAATTGAGAACCTCTGTCGGAAATGATTTGAGAAGGGAGGCCATGTAACTTGAGGACGTTGTTAATGAAAGCTGTTGCTGTCTCAGATGATGTTGGTAAATCTTTTAAAGGAATGAAATGTGCCATCTTTGTGAGTAAATCGACTGTGACCATGATAGTATTTGAGCCATTTGAGCGTGGAAGATCTACTATAAAGTCCATCGAGACGACCTGCCAGGGTCGCTTAGGGATTGGAAGAGAGGATAAATAACCAAAGGGGGGTTTTCTTGAGAGTTTGTTACTAGCACAGATGACACAGGAGTTGACGTAATCTTGAACCATTCTAGCTAAATGGGGCCACCAAAAATCTCTTTTGAGGAGGTGCATGGTCTTATTTATTCCTGGATGGCCAGCTAGTGGAGAGTCATGTAGTTGTTTGAGGAGTGTTAGTTGAAGGCTGGGAGGAACATATAACTTATTCTCAAAGGTATATGTACCATCTGATTGCCTAGAGATTCCTTTAGGCAAGGAGGAGGCATCAGTGGGTGTGTTCTGAGAGATTAGTTCCCGAATTGAGGAGGTGACTCCAATAAAGCGCTTAGGAGAGATGATAGATGAAGGCGGACTTTCAATGATCTCATCTTCATTGATGCGGGATAGGGAGTCAGCCTTTAGGTTTTGGGTACCTGGTCTGTAAGATATGAGAAAGTCAAATCTATCAAAGAACAAGCTCCATCTTACTTGACGAGCAGAGAGAGTCTTGCATGCCTTCAAATGTTGTAGGTTCCGATGATCAGTGAGGATCATTACTGGGTATCTAGAACCTTCTAGAAGATGTCTCCAGTTTGCCAATGCGTCCCTAATTGCTAAAAGTTCCTTCTCTCCAATGGGGTAGTTCCTCTCTGCAGAATTTAGAGTTCTGGAGTAGAAAGCGACTGGATGTAGAGGATCCGATAGGGTTAGTTGTTGTGAAAGTACAGCACCTAAAGCAAAGTGAGATGCATCCACTTCTACGGTGAAGTGACATTGTGGATCAGGTAACTGCAGTATCGGAGCAGAGGTGTAGGAGAGTTTCAGTGTATCAAAAGATTTCTGAGCTTGATTTGTCCAGGTAAAGGGTGTCTTTTTACTAGTTAAGGAATTTAGTGGTTTTACAATCTCTGAAAAATTCTTAATGAATTTACGGTAATAGTTTGAGAACCCCAGGAATCGTTGTAGAGCCTTCCTGGACTGTGGAATGGGCCAAGAGAGAATACATTCAACCTTAGAACGGTCCATCTGGATGCCGTCGGGGGTAATCTGATAGCCAAGGAAAGAGATACTGGTTTGGTTGAAGACACACTTCTCCAGTTTAGCGTATAGACAATGTGTTCTAAGCCTTGATAGTACCCATCGTACATGTTTGGTATGTTCATCAAGATTGTCTGAGAAGATCAAGATGTCGTCAAGATAAATCACTACACAAATGTCTAACAAGTCCCGGAAAATATCATTAATGAATCTTTGAAAAGTTGCGGGGGCATTGCATAGCCCGAAAGGCATAACCGTGTACTCGAATAAGCCATAGCGGGTCTTGAAAGCCGTCTTCCATTCGTCCCCAGGACGGATTCGAATTAAATTATAAGCGCCCCTAAGATCCAGTTTTGTAAAGATTTTGGAGGTCTGGAGTCGTTCAATAAGTTCTGGGATGAGTGGTAGGGGATACCGATTTTTTATTGTGATGTTATTGAGGGACCTGTAATCAATTATTGGGCGAAGAGAACCGTCCTTATTCTTTACAAAAAACATTGCGGCGCTAGCTGGGGATGTGGAAGGTCTGATGAACCCCTTCCTCAGGTTGTCATCGAGGTAGTCCTTGAGATGGATAAGTTCCGGTTGGGATAGAGGATAAATTCGAGCGGTAGGAATGGTAGAGTCTGGAATAAGGTCGATCGGACAATCATAAATGCGATGCGGGGGAAGTGTCTCTGCATTAGTTTTGCTGAAGACATCCGAAAAATCATACAAGTAAGAAGGGAGAGTATTGTTGTTTTCAGTTGTGAGAAGCAAACTGTACACAGGGTAACAGGTATGTTTGCAGAAAGAGGATTCAAGCTTAAGTGAGTTACTAGACCAGTGGAAGATTGGTTGGTGGAGAAGTAACCAGGGTAACCCTAATACTATTGGGAAAGTGGGTGATCGGATAATATCGAACACTAGCGTTTCAGTATGGCCATTGCCACAGGTAACCAACAAAGGTGAGGTTTGAGTGTGTATTGGCCCATATGAGGAAGTAGAGCCATCAATAAAAGTAACAGGCAAGGGATGTTGCCTTAAGACACTTGGGATATTATTTGAGTTAACAATTTCTCTGTCAATGAAGTTACCACAGGCACCGGTGTCAACCATCGCATCTACAGTGCATCTATCTTGGTCCCACTGTAAAGTAAGAGTAAGAAAAACATAGTTATTAGTGGAAGTTTGGGGCAGAGCAATCTTATTAATGTTGTGGGGGTTACCTTCAGACTTCCTCTTAAGAAGAGGGCAGGTAGGGACAATGTGGTCAGGGGCTGAGCAATAAAGACATAAGTTTTGAGCTCTGCGTCTTTGTTTCTCTTCTGGTGATAGTGGTCCTTTGACTGCTGCTATGTCCATTGGAATGTCCTTTGGTGGGGATCTGGACCTCCTAGGTGGCGTAGCTTGATAAGAATTAATACGCTCGGCCTTCCTCTCTCTGAGTCTGCGGTCAATGGAGAGGGAGAGGAGCATGAGATCCTCCAGGGTAGTGGGAATTTCAACTCGGGCAAGTTCATCTTTCATAGGTTCTGAAAGTCCGATACGGAATTGGTTTCTAAGGGAAATATCCGTCCACAAAGTTTCACGGCACCAGCACTTAAACTCAGAGATGTAATCCTCTACTGGTCTTTTACCTTGTCTAAGGTTTCTGATGGTGTTTTCTGCTGTGAGCTGTTTGTTGGGGTCTTCGTAAAGGAGGGATATTTCATCAAGGAAAGTATTGAAAGTTCCTAGTAGGTCACCATGTTCCTCGACGTAGGCGTCAGCCCATACTCTTGGTTCCCCTTTGAGATACGAAGTCAACGTGAGAATTCTAATTCTATCGGAATGGTAGGTGCGGGGGCGTAGGTCAAACATAAGACGGCAAGAACTAATAAATTGACGGAAGTTCTTCCTGTCTCCTGAAAAAGGCTCAGGGGGGCAGACCTTGGGTTCAGGTCGATCCCGTGGTTGAGCAAAATTATGGTTTCGAAGTGCCTCGTTTTCCAAACGGAGGTCATTAACAGTGGTGGTGAGGGTATCGACTCGTTGTGAGAGAGCAACCAGATGATTGGCGAGTTCCGCTGGATCCATTAAGTGTGTATGGTTCCACTATTATGTTACAATCCTGTCCTCTCTTTAATGATACTTAATGGATTTCCCAGTTACAGAGGTTTCTCAGACTAAACCACATCCGCACTTTCTTGTAATAACAGAAAGTTTAGGGTTTATTTCATCACAACCTCTGTCGGGGGAACCAATCTTGGGTGCGGCACCGTATCAAATAAGGAATGTAACTTAAATAAAGCAAAGGAAAAATGTATGACGGTTACTATAGCAGAATCAGATGTATACCACGAAGGTTTACGCCACCTTTACTCGGGTATCAAAGCTGGTGCATAACTGCACTTCAGGTACAGGGTATAATTGCATATACTAGACTAGGATAAGAAGTATGAGACTAAGATTACTGGAGATAGGGAGTGCACAAAGGTTGCCTTGTTAGTATTCAGAATAGCAGAGACATGACTAGATACTGTTACTTGCGGTTATCATACATAAACAACACTGGAGATATGCAGACCACAGGATTGCTTTAGTTAGTACTCAGGTTAGCATAAGCATGGTTAGACACTGTTACTTGCGGTTCTGATGTTTCCTAGAGTCCATAGAGTGTCAGCTCCTGGACAACAGCAGTAGTCTCCTGAGAATACGGATTCCTTGCTGAAGAGCACTGGGCTGAAGTGATGCTGGCTGGTGGGGAGCAGGGATCCTCTGTGGTTCTGAGGAGGCTGCAAGGGTCCCAGGTGACGGCAGGTGCACACAAAATAGTGGAACACCGTGCCATCATACCTGGGGCTTTAAATAGAGCGCTCGGCGCGGGAATGGATGCGGATCGCTGGGGCGCACTTCCGCGTTCCAGCGTGGAGCGCACAACAGAGCGCACCGGAAATGACGCGCGTAACTCACTGCGGAGGTGTGGGGAAGTCACCAGCGCAGTGGTTAAGGAGGAAGGAACGCCAGTGGCGTTACAAGAGGGAAGAAGGAGGGGGTGAGAAGGAGGAGGGGTGTGGTCAAGAAGGGGGAAAGGAGGGGGGAGAAGGAGGAAGACAGGAATGGGGTGGGGGGGGGCACTCCTCCGTTGCATCATTTCCGAACGCATCAGTTTGGGGTGAAGGTATACAGTGACAGGTGATCCCACAGAGCCGCCAGGCGAATCGCGTCTTAGGTAGGGAAATGGGATTTGTAGCTGTCTGAGGTGGTAAAATAGGTCCAGCAGGCCCAGGTTTGTGTGAAAAGTTGTAGCCGTTCCTGTGAGATAGAGATCAATTCCTCCAATTCCGCTATCTTTGCTACTCTAGACAACCATTCCCTAATGGTGGGTGTGGCCGACGAGCGCCAGTGTGTTGGTATGCAGAGTCTAGCCGCGTTGACCATATGCATGGCTAATGATTTGTGGTATTCGTGTTTGGAGAGGGTTGTGTGGTGGAGGAGGAACTGTGCAGGGTTGTAGTCTAGTTCGTATGTGGTAACGTTTTTAATGGTGGAGTGCACCTCAGCCCAGAAAGTCTGGATGGACCTACACTCCCACCAGATGTGAATCATCGATCCCACAGCGTCATTGCATCTCCAGCAGACGTTCGGGATAGTAGGCGAGAATTTATGCAATCGTGAAGGGGTCCTGTACCATTTGGTCAGGATTTTGTAACCATTTTCTTGGATCGCAACATTCATTGACCCTTTGTGCGCCAGTGTATAAATATTTCCCCAATCTTCTTCATCAAGAGAGATATTCAGGTCTCTCTCCCAGGACTCGCACAACTGCCTAGTCGCCGGGGGAAGGGAATCCTCCTGAAGGAGAGCGTAGAGGAAAGATATGAGATGTCTTTGCGGCGGGAGGCGCGAGCACAAGGCTTCGAACGGGGTAGGCCGCCTAGACCACGTCGTGGAGAGGGTTTTAGATGCAAGGTAGTGTCTCAGTTGTCTGTAAGACCAGAAGGGAAAAGACTGAGTGCGTGAATCGGCTACCAAGTCCTCGTAGGATCGAATGGTATCTCCACAGAAGAAATGTTTCGCTAGAACTTCCGCGTGTGGCCATTCCTCGCGAAGGAATGCAGAATCTCCTGGGGAAAAGTCCGGATTTCCTCTCAGAGACGTCAACGGACCTAGGTGTGAGGAGATCTTATGCTGAGAAACTGCCTTATTGAAGGCTGCCAGGGAGGGGTATATCAGCGGGTGTGCTTTAAGCGATTGGGGCCAGTGATGGGTCGGCAGCCAAGGGAGTACGTGCGTGGGCGTGTGGACAAAATGCCTTTCCAAAGTGACCCAAGCCTTCTCTAAGTAGTGTATCTTCCAGTCCACAATTCTGGTCAGGTGGCATGAAAGGTAGTATTTGTGGAGATCCGGCAGGTTAATCCCGCCCAGAGCCTTGGGGAGAGTGAGGCGTGAGTATTTAATACGTGGGGGTTTGTTGTTCCACAGGAAAGTCGTACAAGCTTTCCTGTAAGTCGCAAAGAAGGAGGGAGGGAGATGGATCGGAATCGACTGCATCAGGTATAATAGGCGGGGAAAGACTATCATCTTGATCAATGCCGCTCGGCCAAACCAAGAGACATTCAGGTTGGCCCAGTCTTTCAAGTCGTTTTGGGCTTTAGAGAGAGCCGCTAGGAAGTTCAGAGCATAGAGATCAGCCATGTTTCTGGCGATCCGGATGCCGAGGTAAGTGACTGCGGTCTCTTTCCACTGAAATGGGAAATATTCCTGGCAGTGCGTTACTTCCTGAGGGGGCAGAGATATATTCAAAGCATGCGACTTGGAGTGGTTGATTTTGAGATTCGAAAGTTCTCCAAATTGACGTAGGTCTTTCAATAGGTTGGGTAGGGAGATTCTGGGGGCTTGCAGGGAGAGCAAAATGTCATCCGCGAAAGCGGCAACTTTGAATTCTTTGCCTGCAATAGACACACCTCTAATGTCTGAGTTGCTGCGCAGTCTGTTCAGGAGGGGTTCTAACGTCAAAACAAATATCAAGGGTGATAAGGGGCAACCCTGGCGTGTCCCATTGCTGATGGAGAAGGCGCTTGACAGGAGGCCATTGGTCTTCACCCTTGCCGAGGGATTAGAGTAAAGGGCATTGATGTATGTAGTCATGCGGGGCATAAGACCAATTCCTCTTAAGACCTCCCGCATATAATCCCATGCCACCCTGTCAAACGCCTTCTCAGCGTCGAGGGACAAGAAAAAACCTTTGGACCCAGAGGCGTGTAGCCAATGTTGTATGTTCAGAGCGCGAATGGAGTTGTCCCTAGCTTCTCTACCGGGAACAAAGCCTACTTGGTCCAATGTTTCTAGGCCAGGAATGAGGGGAAGTAGCCTATTGGCCAGAATTTTGGCATACAACTTGATGTCCACGTTGAGTAGAGAGATAGGTCTGTAGCTAGAGGCCAGTAGGGGGTCCTTTCCCTCTTTAGGGATAACTGTCACATGGGCTTCTAAGAGCCTACCTGGGAGCGTGTTCGGGTCTGATAACGAGTTAAACATGTTAAGCATCTCAGGGGTCAGAATATCCTGGAAGGACTTGTAATAGACTAAAGGGAGTCCGTCCGGGCCCGGGCTCTTGCCTACTTTCATTTGTTTTATAGCTAGATGTAGTTCTTCCTTGGACAAGGGGCTTTCCAATGTCTCAGCTTGTTGAGAGGAGATGGGTTTAGGGCAGTACTCAGCTAGGAATTCGCGTATTCGGGACATCCGTCCGGATGTCCCCGCGTCTACCGAGGCAGTACAAGGTAGATTGTAGAGGGCCGAGTAAAACTCTTCGAAGTGTCCCGCTATCTCCTCATTTTTAGAGAGGAGAGCACCATGTTTGTCTCGGATTTGGTGGATCCTGGAAGCGAGTTTGGCATTTTGTATCGTGCGTGCCAGCATTCTGCCGCTTTTGTTGCCGTGTTCATAGAACACCTTTTGCTGCAAGACATAACGTCTTCTGGTGCGTTTCCCTAGCTCGTCTAGGAGTGTACATCTAGCATGTAGCAAGTCTTGGAACACAGCATGCGAGGTTGACTGTTTGTGCGATGCTTCCAAGGTATTAATAGTTTTAACAAGAGACCTGATGAGTTCCTGATTTTGTCGTTTGGCGGCTGACGCTAATGCAATGAGTTTTCCCCGGAGAACGCATTTGTGCGCCTCCCAGAGTGTGACTGGTGTGATCAACGGGTTGGAATTTTCTTTGAAGTAGAGTTGGAGAAGGGATCTAATCTGATCAGTCGTTGCTGAATCTTTCAACATGGAGGGATTCAGGCGCCACGACTTAGAAGAGTTGTTCACTTCAGGGAAGACTAGTGTTACGGTTATAGGGTGGTGGTCAGATAGGAACATTGGTTCAATAGTGGCCTGGGACAGGAACGATAGGTCGGGTTGAGAGACAAAGAAATAATCGATTCTCGAGTATTTTTGATGAGGAGGGGAAAAGAAAGTATAATCTTTGTCATTCGGGAACAAGGTTCGCCAGGTATCGTGGAGTGTTAGGGCCTGTAGTTGCAGTTTGATCTGCCTAATCGCTCGGTATGGGAGTGTGGAGGTTCCGGAAGAGGTATCCAGGGTCGGATTCATTGGAGTGTTAAAATCTCCGCCCAGGAGTAGCAGCCCTTCCTGGAAGGTGGAAAGAAGGTCACTCACCTTCCTGAAGAAGGTAACTTGGTGTGCGTTCGGGCAATAAATATTGGCCAGAGTGATCGGTTTGGATGCATACGTGCCTTTAAGGAAGATGTATCTGCCGTCAGGGTCGATCAGAGTGTCAGCTAGTTGGAAACCGGCATGTTTAGAAATGAGTACGGAAACACCTTTGGTTTTAGAGTCCGGGTTTGTAGAATGGAAGGCTTGCCTATAAACATGGTTTGTTAGTTTAGGAATGTTGTCTGTTCTGAAGTGGGTTTCCTGGAGTAGCAGGAAGTGTGCCCTATGCTTGGTCAGCGCGGCCAGAACCTGAGATCTCTTCTCGGGAACGTTTAGGCCTTTAACATTGAGCGAAAGGCATTTAAGATAAAGGTGGTTTGATTTTTCCATTCGCTAGGCCCGGGCTCACGAACGCTGGGGCTCAGGTGTTACAGGTGTAGTGAGTGGATAGACCTACCCTGGGGCCTGTGAGGCGGTTGGCGGACGCGCTCGGGGGTGGGGAGGAGTGGCCCCCAAGTAGAGAAAGAAAGAGAGGAAGTTAGCAAGGAAGGAGTGGGGGCGCGGAGGAGGGGGGGGAGAGGTGTGGAAGAAGGGTCTAGAAAGGAGAGAAAGTAGGTAGATCGGGGAAACCTAGTAAGGTTAGATCCCGGTGGGGGAATTTGCGCGACCAGTAGGGAGGGAGAGATACCGGAGGTGGCTAAATGGATAACCGAGCCACCTGGGGGAGGGACAAATAAGGGGTGGGAGGGGAAGGTCCGGAGCGTCAGCTGCAGTCCTGCTGGACAGCTGTGTGGGGGTTGTAAACCTTGAGAGGGGAGAGACGGATTGGCACAAAGGAGGACATAGCAAGAATGAACAGTTGCAACAATCGGATAGTAAGTTAAGGAGCATAAAACAGGAGGTTTCCTGGTTGCATTGGGGGGATAACAGTAATATAAGATGGGCGAAGAGATTAATAAAAGTATATCGCCTACAAAAGGTGGGGGGTCGGTGGGGTAGTCCAACGAGGTAAAGAATAACAGTGTAATAGTGGTCGTCATTCTACCGAGATCACAGATCAGTTAACAAGGCATAAAAAACCTACAAAAAAAAAACAAAGAACTTAACAAGGAAGACATATTCATCCTATCACGACATCAAATTATAGTCTATATTAGATGAGAAAATAGCGGATAACAATTTTTCAGTCTACCAAGTTAAAAAATTAGGACAAGAGAGGGCAGAGGTGGGGGGGGAGGAGGAGGAGGGGCAGCGGGAAGAGGGAAGGGGGGGAAGGGAAGGAAAGGAGGGATGGGGGGGAGGCATATAGGGGGGGAACAGCTTCACGTTTCTGCCAAGGTTGCCCAGATTATCATTGTCAACAATGTGATAAGAAGACCTGAGGGGGTCATGGTAAGGTATTTGACCCTCATAGAGCCACGGATCCTGTCTAGAAACCACTCAGAAATAAGAGAGATGCGGGGAGCAAAAGGTAGCACAAATGCATATTGGTAACATAGACAGTACTCGAACCCACTCGGCTCGCCTAATCCGGAATTTCCCAACTGTTCTGAAGCACTGAGACCGGGACCAGTGTCGAGCGGCTAAACAGAGTCTCGTAGTGGTAACCCGACTAAGGGGACAGCATCTTAGCCACTACTTATGTAGCAAAGCAGTAGGGCAAGACTTACAATAATCATGTCCGCTAGATCAAGGGCTATTCAGGTGTAGCGGCACACGAGCATAGGTACAAGGCAGAGCTTCAGAACCATTAAGAGTGCATGTAGAGATTGGCAGAATGATCATAGGGCTCATCAAACAGCTCATGAATCCCCCCCCCCCCCAAAAAAAAAAAAAAAGGGGGGGGGGCCTACATATATTATTTCCCTAGTACAAAATCATAGATCATTTTGGAAGGTACAGATCCCGATCAACAGATTGAGGGGTCCGGACCTAAGGAAAGACACAACATTGATAGTTCATCAAAGTCTAGGCACATGGTGAAAGACTGGAGTCTTTTTAGTGCAAGTGTTCATAACTAGCTAACAGGGCGGGATTCAGGTAGGGGTATGGAAGCATTGAGGAAAGGAGAGAGGAGGTGGTTGTCGAGGGAGAAATGTCTCAACTTACTGATCTATGTATCTCCGAATGACCTTACAGGCACTTACATGTCCCGGCCTCCCCTGCGAGGAGTATCAGCGTGGCCGGGCTGATGTAAGGGTTGATCTCGCCTAGCTTGACGATCACCTGGGGAGGTGGGGTCGAGTCTGCGGCGTCTGGATCTCTGTCGTTGTGCTTTGGGTGACGACATATGTGAGGTCGGTTTCCACGGTTCCGTCGGGAAATAGAACGAATACCAGTCCGGTATGTCAACAGGCGGAATGTCGAGTTGCTCACAGAAGCTCAGCAGGTCTTCCGGCGTGCGAAGTAGAGCGGTATGCCCTCTGGTGGTGGCGGACAGACAAAACGGAAATTTCCATCTGTATGGGATGTTGCGCGCTCGCAGCGCGTCCAGCAGCGGGCGTAGAGTACGTCTAGTTTGCAGGGTTATCTGTGATAAGTCCTGGAACAGCTTTATGTCAGCACCGTTGTACAAGATCCTTCCCCTGGCCCTGGCCTTCCTGAGAATCTCCTCTTTCAGGGGGAAATTCACAATGCAGCACACTATGTCTCGGGGGGGTTCAGAGTCCCTAGGAGGGGGTCTCAGAGCACGATGAATCCTCTCCATCTCAATCGGTGTCTCCGCAGGCCTTTCAAGTAAGTCATTAAAGATAGTGCATACTGTTTGTGACAGTGAGGTCCGGTCAACCTCCTCGGGGAGACCCCTCACTCTTATGTTGTGTCTGCGGCCCCGATTGTCCAAATCTTCTACCTGTCTATGTAATTCAAACATCTGGGGAAGGTGCATGTCATATGACTTTTGGACTTGCCTGATGGCTGCAGCTTGGATATGCGTGTCTTCTTCCACATCTTTCAGGCGGACGTTTATCGTCTGCAGGTCGGCCTTCAGGTCGGCTATCGCGGCCGTCAGGGTGTGTTTAATATCTAGGGCTACCGATTGTAAGTCTCTTTGCAGATCAAGTAAGCTTGGAGCTGCGGTTCTTCCGCCATCTGCTATGGGACCCACCAGTCTGCCAGGCGAAGTCGGGGTCAGGTTATGCGGCGTGTGTGAAGCCTGGGAGGCTAGCGACTCTGCGTTCTGTGTTGAGGCCCGAGTCCGAAACATCTCCGGGATGCTGGAGCCAGACTGGGTTCCGGGATCATTCAGGGACCGAGGGGTCGAGGAGCTTCTGTGCGTTCTGCCCATCTTTAAGTCAGAAGGAGGAGTCCCCAAACTACTAGCTTAGTGTCCTCAATGTGCCAGGGCTCTCAGATCATGGGGACATCTCGGGACAAAACCCCAGATGGCAGTTTATAGTGGTGTCAGTACCTCCTGATAGAGGCTCAGGGTCTTGTCTGGCAGGCCTCCAGTCCCTGGGAAGCTGTCAGGGCCGGGAGGGTCTGCGGTGGCTAATGGATGCAAGTATTTAGGCTTTGAGGGCCCCCAGATGGTGGGTAGCCAGCCACGGGAAAGTTCGGCAGGGAGTTGGGGAGTGGGTGTACCTGCTCGATGGGGGTCCTGAAGTGAGTCAAGCGAGTCCAGAGGTAGGGATGGAGGCAATCTACCTCGGAGGATCCGTAGGCCTCAAGATGGTGGCCGCCCAGTGGAAGGACCGGTCGGGGGTTAGCAGGGGGCTGAGCAGGATCCTGGGTGTGCCTGGGGATGAGCGGGCGGGAGCCTGGTCCAGGCCGGGTTCGAGTAAGCAGCAGGAGATCGCGGCGGAGCCGTAGGCCACAAGATGGCGGCCGCCCAGTGTGGGACGGGGCCGGCTGGGAGCAGGCAGAGAGTCTGGCAGGGGCCCGAGTATGTCCACGATCACCCGGCCCGGGATCCGATTATGGCCGGGGACTGCCCAAGACAATCCGGAGGTGTGGGGTGCAAGCCGCGGAAGCTCCGTAGGCCGCAAGGCAGCGGCTGCTCGGTGAAGGAGGGGGCCGACCGGGAGCCGTCAGAGCCAAACGGGGGTCCGGAACGTCACAGGCTAGCTGGCTGGGGTCCGGATTTCGGCCGGGCGTCTCTCGGGGCAATCCGGAGGGTGGGATGCAGTAATGTACCGCAACGGATCCGTAGGCCGCGTAGGCTTCAAGATGGCGGCCGGGCTGTAGTGGCTGGAGCCGGCGTGGCGGTGAATCCGCACGGCTGGGGACCCACGGTCGATCGGGTGTTGTTCCGGGGAGATCTAGAGGTGGGTGCAGGTAGTCTGGAGGTGTGGGATCGAAATTTGGGTGTCCGATGGTTATGGATGTGGACTGGGTTTGTGGAGCTCACCCAAAACACGTCCTTCTCCCTCGGCAGTTAGACACGCCCCCCCCCTAGCTGCTGTTTTGTAAAATAAGTAAATGTGAAAACCAAAAAGAAAAAAACACCAAACATATGTGACTATATAAAGTGTAGCATTCCAAAAACAGCGCTGAGAAAATATATTGCAATTCTCCTAAAATAACATTGAAAATCACAGTGCAAAAAGAATGTAAGAAGGGTCCGCCGTGGCCAAGTGCTTCACCATGCAGAGATGTTTTTAGGATTAAGTTGACTGCTTTATTTCACTGCTCAGTGTGTGAGCTTTGCTTGTGAGTTTAACTTTTGGACTTGCTTTGGTGTGCTATTAAAACTTTTTTACGGTATTACACTATGGTATTTTCCTTTATTTCCTTTACGTTTTTGGAGCACTTTAGAGGACATCACATTATTGCTTGAGGATTTCCCTTGATGATATTAAGCTGAACTGCCTAGGTACGCAAGTGCTGAGGCAATTAGTTCCGGTGAGTGACCATTTTGACGGGTGGTGGAAACACTGTTCACCTTGGTGTGGTGGAAGATCTCTGAAGAATTTAGATCACTCTATGGACTGTTTGTCTAAATACACATGACTTTCACGGCTTGATTTATGCACTTATCTTATCTTACAGATTCTTACATTCTTTTTGCACTGTGATTTTCAATGTTATTTTAGGAGAATTGCAATATATTTTCAATATATTTTCTCAGCGCTGTTTTTGGAACTATCACTATGCACATTACAATCTAACCATATATTATTTGTACATTCAACATTGGATTTAACAAAAATATTCAATAGAAGAACCAACCTATTCTATTCAATCAATTTATTTCTACTTAGGCAGGCTCTTGCACTACATAGTTGTTGGTAGATCTAAAGAATATTAAACAATCTGATTTTAACACATGAAGACTTAAGTAAGCTAAAAGCCCTATACTAACTTTCCTGTAAAGGAAAGATGTGTATACTTACCTAATCTCAGGGTGCTCTGGTCTGGTCATGTGAGAAAACACCGACAATGGATGCCCCCTAGTAATGCCCCAGGCATTTTAGCCATTGGGCCAGATTCAGGTAGATGCGCGCATATTTTATCCGGCGTAGCGCAGCGCATATACGTTACGCTGACGCGAACTAGTGAGTCAAGTACAGTATTCACCAAGCACTTGTTCGTTACTTTGCGACGGAGTAACGAAAATGCGATGGCGCAACCCGACGTAAGTGTAAGTGGGTGTGACCATATGTAAATAATGGGCGTAGCCCAGCGCAGAGACTTACGTTCAGCGCATCATCCACGGAGCATGTGCAGTGAGGGAGGGCTCCACTCGCCTCCCTGTGCGCATGCTCACAACTTCCATCGGCACCACTTCATGGGAAACGGCAGCGCAATGTGTTCCGTTGCGCGTATAAAAGCGGCCGCAGATGCGCCTTTCCGGCGCAAAAGTATATCGGGTTCCCCCCACCCCAGGGAAGTAACTTTTGCTGTGCGATGGCTGCTCCCGTTCCCCGCAAAGAAAGGAGAAACCTCAACTTTAATGCCCAGGAGCTGTCTGTAGTCATCACGGCGATGGAGACCTACAATGATTTCCTCCATGGCAGGAAAAGTCGCAAGACAACCCGGGATAGGAAGCAGGCCATCCTGGAGAGCATTGCTGGCAGGGTCACCATTTTGGGCTATTCCACCCAGACTGCTGCGGACATAGCCAAAAAAATAAACGATTTGAGGCGCAAAGTCCGGGGCAAGGTGGCCACTATCAGGAGGCATGAGAGGGGCACGGGGGTGGACCCCCATGTGCGGTCAGCCTGACCATGGAGGAGGAGGTGATCGCCCGCTGCCTGGAGAGGGAGCAGTTGGAGGGGGTACCGGGATATGATTCCATGGAGGAAGGCTCCAGGACAGGTAAGTGTTTTTTATCCCCTATTTGGTGTGTTGCATGTGGGGGGGGGGTACATGTGCCAAGTGTGTGGGACCACCAACATGTGTCTGCTTTGTGTCATCCACAGATGACGGAGCTGGGCCATCATCTGCCGGCGGCTAGTCCACCCCATCCCCCCAACTGCATCCTGAGCCCGACCCCTGGGTGGTAAAGACACCGAGGTGGAGGGGAGTGCCCACACCTCACCTGCTGAGGTGGTTGAGGAGGAGCCTGTTATCCCTGAGCAGGAGTTTGTTCTATTTTTGGAGGAGTCCTCCCCTTCAGCAGGCCCCTCTCAAATCCCCATCCTAGGAAGCCCCTCAAGGGCGACTCCACCCCCCCGGGGACTACCATCTCCTGGCCCCGGGAAGGCGACCCGGAAGACCAGGGGAGTGTCTGATGTGGTCCATGACCAGATGGCGAGGGACCAGGCCAGGCAGACCCAGCAGATGGGGGAGATAGCTGGGCACCTGGACCGGGTAGCTGACAGCCTGGGCTCCGTGTCCCAAATGACCAACGCAGTGCAGGATGCCAGCTGCAACTGCGCTGCAGTGGTGACCAGCCTGGGGGAGGTGCAGGCTGATCTTCGGCACCTCACTGCAGCCGTCCAGGCCAACACTGCTGCCATCTGGGACCAGGGGAGGCAGAGGCAGCGGGCCCATCATTATCAAGTGACCCGGCAGCTGAGGATGCAGGCCCACACCAATTCCTACCTCGGCCGGATAGCCATGGCCTTGGAGGGCATGCAGGCCACACCTGCCAGGAGTGGCCCACCCGGGGATCAGCCACCTCCAGATGCCCCCCACCCCCACCCACTCCCTCCAGGCAGCTGAGGAGCCAGAGAGGGCCCACTAGAAAGAGCCCCCGTCAGCCCAGATGAGGGCTTTTTGGGGTGTTTTTTTTGTTGCGGCTCAGGTTATGAGCTTTTTTTTTTCTGTTGCTCAGGTTATGAGCTTTTTATTTTCTGTTGCTCAGGTTATGAGCTTTTTTTTCTGTTGCTCAGGTTATGAGCTTTTTATTTTCTGTTGCTCAGGTTATGAGCTTTTTTTTTAAATTTAAACTGCACACGGTCAGTAGTGCAGGGGACAGTGTGAATGATGTGTGAATGTGAGCGGGTGGCACTCCTGCCAGTAAGGGGTGTCACCAAGTTATCCCCACAGCTGTGTGAATGGTGTATGAATGGACAGCGACACCATTGGGGCCTTGACGCGGCGTTGCTGCTCCCAAGTCCTGCATGTTGGACTTGGGCTAATCCAATGCGATGTGGATGTGGTGTGTGTGATCTAGGGACATCAGTGGTGTGCATGTGTGCATTGTCCGTGTGATCAATGTTTTGGTTTATTGTCCAAAGATGTCTACGGCGAGAACCCTCCTGACTGCTCTTCCATCAGCTGACTGGGTCTCCTCTGGCAGGGGGTGGCTGTCTGGTTGGGGGGTCAGGTCATCACGTATGTCAATCTGCAGGCCCTTTCTCATGGCAAAGTTGTGTAGAATGCAACATGCACCGATGATCTGACACACAAAGGTAGGGGAATACAATAGGGCCCCCCCAGACTTATCCAGGCAGCGGAAACGGGACTTCAGGAGCCCAAATGTTTGCTCCACCACTGCACGAGTTTTGATATGTGCCGCATTGTATCTTCTCTCTCCTCTGGTTTGGGGGTTCCGGAAAGGAGTCATTAAATGGGGTCCAAGTGCACATGCAGAGTCACCTTTAAGGGAAAAGACAGGAGGATGTTAGTCATGCATGTGCCCCTTGTGATGTGTGCATCATGGGGGGGGGACAGTCATGCCTGCCACCCATGTCACTCACCAACCAGCCAGCTGTCCCCATACACGTTCTGTTCGAATTCCATTGGGATGGGGCTCTGATTTTAGATGTAGCTGTCATGGCTGGATCCGGGGTGTTTGGCACGGACGTGCCATATGAGGCATTGGGCATCGGCTATCACCTGTACGTTGATGGAATGCCAATGCTTCCGATTGCGGTATATGTGCTCTGTGGCACTGGGGGGCTGTAGGGCCACATGTGTGCAATCAATGGCCCCCACGGTGCGTGGGAATCTGGCAATTCTGTAGAAATCTGTCATTGCCTTCAGCCGCAGGTCCTCAGTGGTGGGTCTGATGATGTGGTGGGACATGCGTCTGAGGATTGCGGGGACAACCTGGTGCACACATCTGCTCATGGAGGACTGTGACATCCCAGCCACCACTCCACTTGTACGCTGGAATGATCCACTTGCAAGGAAATGAAGTGTTGCCAGTACCTTCACCAGTGGCTGCACTGCTTGTGAGCGGTGTGTCTTTCTGGTGATGTCATCCTGCAGGGTTGTGGTTAGTTCAAGGATTGCATCTGGGCTGAATCTGAAGAGGCGAGACACCTCCTCATCACCCATGCCAAAGAGGCTCATGCGCGTGCGGTATATCCTCTCATGTGCCCGCCTCCTCTGTACCAGGGGACCCATTAGTAGTGCTAGGACCACGGCTGCCCCTGGCATGTTGGCACACAGAGGTGTTGTCCTTGCAAGTGTGGTTGTTCAGCTTGCTATTTTCGTCGGTAACGCTGCTGCTGTAGCTGCTCTCCTGCTGACCTGTGGCCGTCAGGAGTAAAGATAAAGCAGCTATTTGTAGGAATAACTTTGCTGAAGAACGGGTAAATGCGCCCGAGTAGCGCTGCTGCCAAACCACTTTGCAGGCGCTTTGGCATTGGTGGCAATTCATTTCAATAGGCAAGAGCAGTTTAGGTGCGGTGTATTTACCGCTCCTCCACTGCTCCAAAGATGCTGCTTGCAGGACTTTTTTTAATGTCTTGCCAGCACAGCGTCCCAGTGTGAAAGCACTCAGGCTTTTATATTGGGGTGGCTGAAAAAGGCACTTTACAGGCGCTATTTTTAGCCCTTTAGCGCCTGAAAAATGCCTCAGTGTGAAAGGGGTCTTACAGTGTAGTAAGTATAATGCTTAGAATGGGGGTGGGAGCAAGTTTAAGCTTAGGTAAAGAGGAGGTCCAGCCTAAAAAAAAAATAAAATGTAAAAGACTTTTAATATTAGGACACTTACTTGACCTGGGAACCTGCGATGTTGGCACCCCAGCCGATCTTCAGAGCCGCCGCCATTCCTGGTAAGGGTACCAGGCTGTGAAGCCAGGCGGCTTCACTGCTGGTTCCCTACTGCGCATAAGCGAAGCGTGCTGCACTTTCTAATTGACCTGGCAGCAGGGGAAGGAGGAAGGGGGCCGAACTTCTAGGAGATCAGGCCGTGGCCCATCTCCCGGAAGTGGGGAAGGGGACTTGTCAAAAACAGGGGAGGGAGCATATAAATGGAAGTTCCACTTACATTTTTTACAAGACTTCAACTTTAAAACCCTTTTCAAATGTTTACAAGGCTGTTCCCAACTGCTCAGCTAAAAAAAATGTATTTTGTTGACAGAGCTCAATAGTTCAAGGTAGGATTTGTATCCACAGTTAAATAAGTCAGAGAAGTGACTTATATCCTCTCCCTCTCCTCCTCACCTAATATGTAATATAGGGCCATATACAGTATAATTCAATTAGAGATACTGTCTGAAATCAAACAGTTTTAGGGCGCTATCTCTAGAAAACCAATAATACTCAGCGACATCAGTGTTATAAGAGCACCATGTATTTAATATTATTATTATATGTAAAATTTATATTTGATAAAAATATATATCATATCCTATACATTTTACAGATATGAATATGTAGCAATCCTCCTCATATTTGTGTATATAAGCACTAGGCTTAAAGCAGGTCTTAATAGCTTTACCATTAATACCGTTAATAGCTTTGAATAGCATTCTGTAGTGATAAATATACATCCCCAGGCCATTGAATACATTGGCCCAGATTCACAGAGCGATTACGCCTGCGCAACAGGAGATGCGTGTGTGTAAGTCTAAATGTGCGTGTGCGTTTCCATGCACGGCATCCCCAAAACGAGATACGCAAGAAATCTACTTTTTTTTGTCCAGCGTAATTTCGTTAGACAGGCGCATCCGTCCGCGCAAAACTGCGCTAGACAGACCATTGATTTGCTAGTCAAATATGCTAATGAGGGACTTACGGGGATCCACAAAAGAACGTTGGGGCAGCGCAGGCTACGTGCTGTGCGCAACAGCAAAATGTCCTGTCTAAATTTAGACCATATAAAAGCTGGTCTAAAAAGAGAAAAATCGTCTACATGTCAGATAAAGCAACACTGTTAGTGAGGAGCAGAGCAGTCACACGTGTTGCCCAACAAACTGTATGCCAACATGCCAGTGGCATCCATGCTCATAGCTATACTACTGACTTTAGGTGAGCAAAGAAGGAGGAGGGCACTAAGGAGGGCACGGGAGATGTTTTTTTTTTTTTTTTACTTTTTATTTGCTTATATAAACTTTACAATTTAATCAAATCTAATACAATATTTTTATCTGATACAAGCCCCTCACTCTTCACTCTTCACGGGAGAGGATATATCACACACGCATAGACATCTATGGCATGAGTGATTCTGAGGTGTATCGCATCTTCAGATTCACCCCTCATGCCATCATGGAATTAACCACAACCTTGCAGGAGGACATCAGCAGCCCAACACATGGCACTACCCATGACACCCATGACAGCTACATATACAATCATAGCCCCATCCCCACAGATTTCGAACAGAACATGTATGGGGACAGCTGGCTGGTTGGTGAGTGACATGGGTGGCAGGCATGACTGTCCCCCCACATGATGCACACATCACAAGGGGCACATGCACTACTAACATCCTCCTGTCTTTTCCCTTCAAGGTGACTCTGCATATGCACTGGGACCCCATCTCATGACCCCATCTCATGCCAGCTCACATATGCATCTTTGCACGTTAAACACACACATTAATCATGGCACAATGAGAATGCATGCATGCACACCACTGCACACACACACCACATCGTCATCACATTGGATTGGCACAAGCCCACCATGCAGGACTTGTGAGCAGCAACGCCATGCCACGGCTTCAATTATGTCACTGTACATTCATACACCATTCACACAGACCTGGGTTTCACTTCTCCACCACAAATGAGGGTGACACCCCTTTTCCCGCAGGAATATCACCCCCACATTCCAAAATCATACACAAACAGAACCAAAAAAATAAAATAAATGACGAGCAAAAATAAAAAATGCCCAGCAAAAATATAATTTAAACAAAATAACAACAACGAAAACACATAAAAGGCAAAAATCACTCTGCAAAACAGTCCCCAAATATCTCAAAGACACGTCACAAACAAACAAACAAACGCTAATAAACAAAAGCACCTTGCTGTATAGGGAGGGATACAAAGGGATGTACTTTTGCAAAGGAAGTGCGTTTGTGTCTGGCTATTTATGCTGTCTGCGTAGTTCAGCAAAGTTGCCCGGGTCTACCTCCAATTTCACTAATTGCGCTGTTCCCGAGTTGTGAGCATGCGCACAGAGGTGCTGACCATGGTCTCCTTCAAGCGCGCATGCGCGAGCCGGCCGGCCCTTCATTTGCATGGGGTCACGGCTCATTTCAATGTAACACGCCCACGTCCTTCCCAATTTGTATTACTCCGCCTTACGCCTCTGAAATAACGTTACGAATGCGCAATTTTATGCGTACAAGCTACGAGAATAGGGTGATTACGCGGCTACATTGCGCAAGTCTAACGTAAAGGCGGTGCGCTACGGCGGTCCAATAATGCGCAGATGTACCTGAATCTGGCCCATTGTGACTACCCCCGACAGATAACTGTAAATACAAAAAAAACAAAAAGTCTTTTATAGGCAGTATTTAGGTAGTAACTATAATTCCCCCTGCAGCGTGCAGCATGCAGCATAGCAGTTGATAACTTAACATAAAACCAAATAACTGAAAAAATAATAATTGTGTATGTCCATTTTTCTGCTTTTATATCCCAAGGCCTTTTTCCAAAAGACTTAAGGAACCTGGTGTATCTTTACCAGATAGAAGTCTTTGGTAATAAAGCAGTGAACAAACCTCTTGATACAATCAGAATAACATTACATATCCACTTTCTTAGGCCACTTACACACAAGTCCCTCTTGGGGACAGTGAGCAGTGAGGTTGATTTACTAAAACTGGAGTGCAAAATCTGTTGAAGCTGTGCATGATGGCTAATCAGCTTCTAACGTCAGCTTTTTCAATTAAGCTTTGACAAAAAAAAAAATGGAAACTAATTGGTTTCTAAGCAGAGCTGCACCTGATTTTACACTCTCCAGATTTAGTAAATCAACCCCATTTTTACCCTCCCATCATTTTAGTGTGCCCAGGAGGGACAGGTGCACTGCCCAGTCTTTCTGCAGGCAGTCTATCAGTCTATGGCAGGCTACGACTGGACCGGTCTAAATACTGTACCAAGTGGTACCTGCATTTAGGTCCCTCTGCTTTCAGGGACCAAGGTCCGAAATGCAGGCCTTCTGCATGCTGCCTTCTACTCCTCTCCTCTTCCACCCCCCCTCTATCTATTATTTCCCTTCCCCCACCTCCTTCCTCTACCCTCTTACCAAAGAGCAGTGTAGCCAACCATACTAAACTATTCCCCAGCAACTGAGAAACTGGTAACTTATTAGACTGATCCTAGGCACTAGGCTTCTTTTTCTACTATTAGATCAGTGCCGTTAGTGTTGTTTTTGTATGCTTTGTTTAAATGCATTAAATGCCTGCCCCTGTGTTGGTCTCCAAATCTGTCATACGTTTGTAGCGCTACCCATGCAGGAGCAGCTTGAATATTGTTTTTTGCCCAGGTCTCCCAATGATTAATCCACAGCCAGTCACAGGGTATTCACACTGCCACTCCTGCTCGTTATTTACAATGACCAGTCTAGGGGATTTTTTGTTCGTATTTTAGCCTAGGTTAACATTGCTGCGGGTTAAAAATTGTGCAAGTTCAGCTGAACTTGCACAATTTCAACCTGCCAATGCAGTCCTACTTCAGAGGTTCCTGCACTATACAAATCGCCCCCTGAAGTTACCAAAAGTAGTACAGGAACTACTTTTAGGAATAGGTACGGCGTGGCAAAGTTGGAGCCACACTGATCCGGACGTGCCATTGCCGACAATAGCCACCGATTTGGCATGTGATTTGACAGTACCAGACAGGACCTGCAGACATCCTCCCTCAGTCAGCTCTCACAAGAATCATGGGTTGCAACTTTAGTGTTTTAGGCCCACAGGCCGCCCACCTGAGGCCGCATGACAGTCTGCGATGGGGAGAGACAACAGCCTCCTCCCCAGCTGGACTTCTCTCCCTCTAGAGGATGACCAAAAGCCCATGTGTTCTTCAGATATAAATACAGTCACCCAGCATGCATTGGGGCACACCCCTTCTAATTGGCCAGGACTGTATAGACCAGGCATGTCCAAAGTCCGGCCCGCGGGCCAATTGTGGCCCTCATTCTGGTTTAATGTGGCCCCCCTGGTGATTTGGACATATATATATCCTTTGTGGCCCCCAGGTCCACAAAAGATAAATATTGTATTTATCAGCGCTGCCTCGGAGGGGGCAGGATGAGTGCCATCAGATTACATACAGAAGAATCTCCTGTTTACTCAACGGTGTCTGTAATAGGAAGTCCCTTCTCCTGGGCTGCCATTGGACGACTCTTCTGTCTATCATAGGAGGCGGAACTTTGTAATAAAGAGGCCGCAGGGTAAAGAGGAGATTCTCCTATTTGTAATCTGTTGGTACTCGTTTCGCCCCACCCCCTTTGAGGCTGCAGATGGGCATCGATCAGGCTGCATTGATTGCAATGGTAAGGCTGCAGAATTGGTTGCAATGGAAAGGCTGCAGATGGGCACCGATTAGGCTGCATTGATGGGCATTGACCATTATTTTTTCAAATTTACATATTTACCTGAAACTTCCCAGTTAAAATGAAGGTGCGTGTTATAAGCCGATAAATATGGTATAGCCAAAAAACACGCCCAAGCTCATCCTTAGTCCTAAACGGCACTCTGGGATTCATTGGGGGCCACAAAAGATTAAATAATACATACACACGACACGTCCCAGCTCATCTTTTCACCACACACAGCCACAAAGACAAGAGAATTCTTGTTGGGCAGTGTATTAGTGCTCGGACAAACACACTTAGACTGAATTGTATGGGTTCAAAAATTGTCAGGCAAAATAGTCAGCCCTCGCGCATGTTCACTTCATCAAATCTGGCCCTCTTTAAAAAAAGTTTGGACACCCCTGGTATAGATGGTCATGATCTCATCTGCAAGGTTTCCTCCCACTGTCCGGTACATCCCATATCTACCAGACCAGTGTGAAACTTTCAAAACAGCATGAGCAGCACCAGAACACTGAGCAGACTCTATCAATCGATAACAGCTCTTTGTTAAGCAAACAGCAGATAGATTTGCCTAGATTTCTCCCTGTTAAGCAGAGAAACCAAAAGCTTTATACACTCACTCTAGTACCTACCTAGGAGGGCGCTAAACTTTTCAAAATGAATAAATATATTGAAACCAAAAATGTATAAACTAATCACTGCATGTTACTTTTCTCCTAAGGTACAATTTTAAAAAGATGGAAGAAGAATTGGTTTGACCTTTGGTCAAATGGATATTTGATATATTATAGCGACCAAGAGAGAGACGATATGGAAGAAAAAGTTCTTATGCAGCTAGACTGTATAGACATTCGTGTGGGCACTGCGTGCAAAGGTACAGAGTATTTTATTTATACATCAAGGATAAAAACAAATGTGAAAGCCACAGTACAGATAACATAATAATTGGAGCAGCAGCCAACATTCAAATAAGTCCCCACATAAAAAAACAAGTAAAGTGTAAATGAATAAATGTGGCGCTAACATCAAGATAATAATTAAAGTGCTACCCAATGTTTCTATAGTGCTATGAAAAGCTAATCAAATATTTCCCTTCAAATATCACACATAAATAATATAAAACCTAATATAATTGATGAATAATTATCTATAACTGTTATCCAATCAGTGAAATAATATATCTAATTAAGAAAAATAAGTCTAAAGCATTAAAGTGCATGTGCAACAAAAACCAAAAAAATACAAAAATGAAGTAAAATTGATAGTAGAATGTGCAGGAAAAAAGCATCAACTCTTGAATGTTGTGGTCACACTTGCTTCCACCATCCAGAATCCACCAAGAAAGTGCACTAGCCACTCACCTTAATCAAAGACCACAGCGGGTCTAATTGGTAACTAAATCCTTAATGGCAGATAACCTTCCAATCTCCACACCTCTCCTCTCCTTAGAGCACCAAACTAGGGATAGGGTGTAAAGGCAGCAATTGGGAATAGTAAAATGTAAAAAGTTCTCTGTACTATATAGGTCCTCCTTACTCCATTCAGGGACCATATAAGGCAAAGAAATTCCCCCTAGTGCAGCAATTCCGTAGAAACAATGATTTATTGAATAGTAGTAACTCTAATGCCACGTACACAAGATCGGAAATTCCAGCAAGAAGTCCGTGGATCTTTTTCCGATGGAATACTGGCTCAAACTTGTGTTGCATACACACGGTCACAGCGTCAAGAACGCGGTGATATATAACACTACGATGAGCCAAGAAAAATGAAGTTCGATAATTTTGAGCATGTGTCGACTTGATTCCGAGCATATGTGTTTTTTTGAGCGGCGGTATTGCATACAGACGTTTGGATTTTTTATTTTTTATTTTTTAAGTATGAACAATGAAGATTTTTTATATTTATAAATAAATCATTGAATGGCAAGAGGGAAATTACGATGCTAGGAAACATCCAGAGAAGATGTGGGTTGAAAAATAAACACTCCACGCAGAAAGGGGAGTCTTGTGATTTGTGGATTTGTGGAAGTGATTCCTGTTTTCTTCCCACAACACTGGCATCAGGACTACTTGTTGCCCTGAAGTCCACCCAATGAATATAGCTAGAGGGTTACACACAACAGTCACTAACTTACAATTGCGCCGTTACAGGGGAGAGGGAAGAGAATCTACTGAATCAGGGTGGGTGAAGGATGACTGTACACATGAGATAAAACCATTTTTTGTAAGTGACGATTTCTGGAACGCTGGGAAGAACTTTCTTCTTCATTTTGTGGAGAGGATAAGGGCCACAATCAGACCATACAGACCCAAGACTTCAGCAAAAATGAGGATCAGGATCATGCCTACGAATAGTCGGGGGTGTTGTGCTGTTCCCCCGCACACCTGCATCTCCCACAATGCCAATGGAGAACCCAGCAGCAAGGCCACTCAATCCTACACTGAGCCTGGCACCTAGCTGTAAGAAGCTCTTGTATAGTGTGATGTCTGGTGTGAGAGAGTTTGCAATAAGCACTGCCACTACCAATCCATAGATAGCTATGATACCAGCCATGACCACAGGAATGATAGACTTCATGATCAGCTCAGGCCTCATGACAGACATGGCAGCAATTCCTGTGCCACTCTACGCCGTTCCATAGGCTGCCCCTAATGCACTGAACACCATGGCTGACGAGGCGCCCATGACTGCGAAGAAGGTGGAGTACTCCGGAGCGTTGCCTGTGGTGCTGGTAGACATGGTGCCTCCTGGTCCGGGTTGTGTCTGCTGACTGAAGGTGGATGAATAAACCTTCGGAGTGGGGGAAGCGAAGACAGATAGGCTGGGGGAGGGAGCTGTGTTGGCAGATTCTATGGGAGGAAGAAGGAGGAGGAGGAAGGGAACGGGCTGATTCTAATTTGTGACAAGAACTTTTCCCGTCAGAAAAATTGAGAACCAGCTCTCAAATTTTTGTTGTCGCAAATTCCGACAGAAAAAGTCAGATGAAGCCTACACACGGTAGAAATTTCCAACCAACAGTTCACATCAAACTTTTCTTGTCGGAAATTCTGACCATGTGTATGTGGCATAAGATAATAAGCAATCAGCATCGATACATTCAGAGCTTCCAGTCTCGGCCACGACCAGAAACAAGGTATTTTGGCTCCCTAGGAGCCGGGTGACATCACTTCTGGTTGCAACTGAGACCGGAAGCTCTGAATGTATCGATGCTGATTACTTGTTATTCAATATTTTATTTTGTTTTAATTTTCACAATTGTGTTAGATGTTTTTACAGATGCATCAGTAATCCTCATGGTGGACTTAACTCAGACTTTCTATTCCTCGTGGTGGATTGTTGCGGGCAGCCTGATAACCTGGAGCAATACTACACACTCAGATACACAATACGTTTGCACAGGAGGCTCTAGACCTGTGATGTACACCTATACATAATATCTGATTTACATTGTGCGGTTTATTGTCATGCATTTTTTTTTTTTGCCACAGATATAAGTTTGCCAGAAGGAAAGTCAAAGGACTGCTGCTTACAGCTTATCTGCCATGAAGGAAAGGTCATAAACCTCATTGCCGAAAGTACAGATGACTGCTTGTATGTATTCAAAATTTGTAATGGAAATATAATGTTAGAAATACAGTACCCCCCATCAAATTGTAAATTGTATTTTATACATTAATGCTCACTCTATACCTCACTTTGGATGTTTACTGACCAATATAATTATATATATTATACATATCAAATACAGTATAAAATATATATACTGTACATATAGTATATATAAGCTCTCATGAGCAAGGCCCTCCTTACCCACTTCTACTGAATTGTTTTGTAACGGTAAGGTTTCCCTTTATTTTGTAAAGCATTGAACAAACTGTTATCACTCTATAAATCCTGTATAATAATTCTAAATGTAATATATGTTTGCAAAGTTTACATACTGTAGATGGAACAGTGAGATTTTAAAGCGGAGTTCCACCCTTAAAGGGGTAATTCCCCCAAAAAACTTTTTTTAACATTGATGGAGGCTCGTTATGTCAAGGGGAATCGGGTGTTTTTTTATTAGAAACGAAGCAGTACTTACCGTTTTACAGATGCATCGTCTCCGTCACTTCCGGGTATGATCGTCTGGTCTGGGCGTGCCTATTTGATTGACAGGCTTCCGACGGTCGCATACATCGCGTCACGAGTAGCCGAAAGAAGCCGAGCGCCGATGCGGCTCTATACTGCGCCTGCGCACCGTCGTTCGGCTACTTTCGGAAAATCGTGATGCGATGTATCCGACCTCGGAAGCCTGTCAATCAAATAGGAACGCCTAGACCCGGAGACCATACCCGGAAGCGTCGGAGACGATGCATCTCTAAAGCGGTAAGTACGGCTTCATTTCTAAAAAAAAAACACCTGATTCCCCTTGACAAAACAAGCCTCAATCAATGTTAAAAAAAAGGTTTTTGGGGGAACTACCCCTTTAAAACCACTTGGTTTCATCCCATCCAGCATACTGGTGCTGACGCCAGTATGCTGGATGGGATGAAACCAAGTGGTTTTAAGGGTGGAACTCCGCTTTAAAGGGGTGTTCCAGCCCTAAGTTGTGTTTATTAAAAGTCAGCAGCTACAAAAAGTGTAGCTGCTGGCTTTTAATAAACACTCACTTACCTGCTCCTGCGTTCCAGCGACGCGCCGACCGGGGCTCCGCTCCTCTGCCCCCCTCCCCGGCCGGCGTCTCCATCCTGACTGTGGGCACCCAGCCGTGACAGCCTTCGGCTTCACGGCCGGGCACCCACTGCGCATGCGCGAGCCGTACTGCGCATGCGTGCGCGGCGCGGCTCGCCGCTGATTGGAGAGGCGATCGCATGGGACCTGTCAGTGTCCCATGTGATCGCCTACAGGGAGGGGGCTGGTGTAGGCGATTAAGCTTAATCGCCTAACCAGCCCCTCGGCGGAAGCAGGAAGTGGGACAGGAAGTCCCACTCCTACTGAAGCCCCCACTCCCCCCCCAAAAAAATTACATGCCAAATGTGGCATGTATGGGGGTGAGGAGTGGATTCAGAAGGGGTCATTTTTTTGGGTGGAACACCCCTTTAAGTAGCTCATAAGGGCTTTATACAATACAATATACAGTAGTTACTCTTCAAATGTTCATATCTCATGATTCCACACTCCAGTTGTAAGATTTTCTAATGGCAGCCCACCTCCTCTCCATCCTCGTTCCTCCAACAAACCATCTTAACAAAAGTGTCCTTCTCTCTTCTCCAAGTTTCCCAAGCATTTTTTTATTTTACATTATGGAAAATGTATCCGAGCAACTTGACACCATCAATTTTAAGACTTTTTATTGGCTGTGAAAATTGAGTGGTACTCAAAAAAGTGGAGATAACCTACCAATGGAGTACCTATAAGGTATCAGAAGCCAGCCCAGCATCGGGCTTGTCAGCAACAGTGTAATCCTAAAATAGTAGTTTTCAATATATCTGCTCTTCAGATCTAATCGGTTAGCCATTTTAAACTCAGTAAACTGAGAAAAAGTATTCTGTCATTTGTTAGACAGAAAATATTTTTCTATGAGCCCTTCTAAACCTTTTTCACATTGTTATTAAGAGTTCACTTCCATGACTTTGGGACTAAGCTTCAAACACCTGCTAGTCTTGTTTTCAATAAGAAAGCCTCAATGGCAAATAAAACCACTATAACTGAAAAGGAGAATGATACATGAACTAAGAATAGCCCTAAAACAGGGCGCTGCCTGGCAGGCAGCATAGCCCTGTCCAGGGCCAGGACAAGGGGTGGGCAGAAGGGTGCTGCCTTGGGCACATTGGGTAATGGGGGTGCTGCAGTATAAACAATTAACAAGTGGTGACAGTGGCATCACTACTTCTGTCAGCCCAACGGTGGAAGAAGCAAGGAGAGGAGGAAAGAGCTAGAAGAAGGTTCAGGCTGTGCTCTCTCTCCTCCTCCTCATAAGCTTACACATAGTAAAGGGGGGGGGCGCAATTTGGCATCTCTGCCCTGGGCACTGACCATGTCCTCAATCTTACTTTTCCCTGCTGTCATAAAGCACTACAGTGTGGTCAATTACCCATCACATTCTGCTGGGATATACAGTATAGACTCATACTTTATAATATTATTTTATAATTCTCAGTCAGACAGATAGATGGAATGTACACATATCCCTACATTTCATAGTTTGTTTCAAGCAGTAAGAAAAGTGTAAAATAAAAGCTGGCCAGTGCAGCCTGATCACAAAGTAGTTATATTTCTCCTTTACATTCCAGGAAATTGCATGAAATACATTTTTCTTTCAGTTGTTGGTTAAATATACTTGTAACATAATAGTTGCCTTAACTGGTGTAAATGATGTTTTACAGTGCCTGGGAAACAGCTCTTCAGGATGCCAGAACAAAAACAGTATGTACTGCACATATATAAATCACTGAATTTTATTCAGGGTCAGTGTTGGGTTATTTGACTCTGAAATCTGAATGTATAAATTAGTTTTAAAACTAAACTACATTTTAAACTTCGAACTGTATGCTTGCCTATTGTAGGAATTATATGAGTAAAGTCAACCGTTAAACTCATCTTTCCATTTAATCCTGAGATTTCAGCACTGACATATACATGCTAAGTGGAGGTATATGTTCAGCAATAAAAAATAAAATGTCTCCAGAAGTTTATAATGTTTGTTGCATCTATCTGGGGACCCAGTGCACTTCGCACTTGGCCCTGTTCAAACCTGTGTAGTGTCCATGAAATAAAACCACATTTCTTTTTGACCGTATTGTGCTGTAGCTGCAACCCAAGTGGAAGCCCAATTTATGGGCATTTCTATGCAGGAGCTACAGCCTGCACCAAGGCATTGTCCCCCCATTCATTCTGCAGCCCTCCATGTAAGAGGCTGTGCCCCATCTGACAACTTTTATTTACTGAAAATATTTAGTTGATACTAAATTAAAAGACTAAGCCCAGACACAGGCAACCTGTTATTCAACATCTTCCACCTATGCAAGCACTGTAGCAATATGTCACATACTGTATCATAGAATGTATTTAAAATTGCCATTCCTCTCATTCATAGGTGCTAATTAAATGGTACACACATTTATATTCACTTAAATGCAGCTGCTAGTTAAATATGTAATATAATCAGGATTCTTATTGAGATGCCAAGAATGATAGGTATGAAATTATTAAAATCAATGTGGTTTTACTGTGCCTTTCAGCTGTGAAAGATGGCTGTTGACTGGTTTCTATGGCTTTATGCACTACTCCCTGCCTTGTTCAATAAGTCTGTGTATGCCACTATACACTGCAAGTGGATTTTCTTGTGGGCAAAATCCTGATGTATGGAATAGTTACTTGTTTTAGCAAGATACAATTTTATAGTTACTATTACTTTTTATCCATAGAACATCCTGCCTCCACCACTGCTGTATGATCAAGGTATACTCGGTCCTGCTCCACCTTATTCTGAGTTTGATGCTCCTCCTGTAAGTGTCCATACATTTTTAACATATGCCATTCGTATTGTTCACTTTTAACATGTTCCTAAGCAATCTTTGTCATTATTCTCAAATGTGAGATAGAACTGTAACTAGAAAGGAACTGCACAACTAAAGAAACTCTAGGATAGTTGTTTATACATCAAGATTATATTTATTTTAGTTCTGTAAGATAGCAATGGCAAGGAAATTACAATGTACCGTACAGCTGGCAATCCCTTTTGAAATATTGAATTGATGTTAATACCTGTAAATAAACCTGTACCCCAAGCAAACAACTACCTAGGTAAACTACCTATGGGCTCCTCATTTACACTGGCAGCAGCCCTTGCCTTCCCTCTGAAATTGATTGACCTATTGTTTAACCTTGAAAAGCCCTTATTGCATGCGGTTTGCAGGGTGGCTGTGGCACAGCCCCATTCAGTGGGTCACATTCATTCACAATACTGCCTACTAAATGCAAAGGGGGTATCCTTTTTTCTTGGGCTGTGAAGCTAAGAAGTGCACAACCCCATCTGGCTGCTGGGTTAGATTAAAATGATACTAAAGTCTATTTTTTTTTTGTTAAAAATAACAAACATGTTAAACTTACTTGCTCTGTTCAGTGGATTTGCACAGAACAGCCCAGATCCTCCTCTTCTCGGGTCCCTCACCAGCGATCCTTGCCCTCCCTCCTGTTGAGTACCCCCACAGCAAGCAGCTTGCTATAGGGGCACCCAAGCCAAGCTGAGGCTCCCTGTGTCCATTTGGACACAGAGCCATGGGCCAGCCCTGCTCCTCCCCCTTTCTATCCCCATTGGCTTTCAGAGTTTGATTAACAGCAGTGGAAGCCAAACGTGAGCTGAACAAACTGATTATATTTGGCCAGTTTTCCCACCTGAATCCCTGGCTAATGTTTGTAAACACATATCATCGAGGGATCTGTCATTTTGCAGTGACTATATTTAGTCAGTGGTATCACCCATAATCCCTGGCCATTATGTTTACATATAGTAGCCTGCTGGGGATCTGTCATTTGTGGTGGGAGTGTAATGGATGTACATTGATGAGCATTGAATTACCATCGTCAGGCCAAGCACACAGCCAGGGATCCTGGGTGGCGTCATGACCATATTTGGACAATGATGTCACATTGGATCACTGTGTGTATGTGTTCAGCTTGTTTACAAACACCAGCGGCCTGAGGAGCAGTCATTTAGCAGTCATAGTGCTACTACCGCACTTAAATGATAGATCCCTGGTGAGGTTTTATTTACAAACAGAAGCTGGCTGTAGATTTATCATTTAGCAGTAGGGATGAGCCGAACACCCCCACTTTTGGTTCGCACCAGAACGTTCAAACAGACCGCGGGTTCGCGCGAACATTTAGAACCCCATTGAAGTCTATGGGACTCAAACGTTCAAATTCAAAAACGATCATTTTGAAGACCAATATTCAATTTAATGTTGGAAAACGTCTTTCAGAACCCGGGTCTTGCCCCAGGGAACATGTATCAATGGAAAAAACGTTTTAAAAAATGCATTTTTTCTGGAGCAGCGATTTTAATGATGCTTAAAGTGAAAGAAAAAAGGAACAATCCCTTTAAATATCATACCTGCTGGGTGTCTATAGTAGTGGCACGTGTCTAGAAATGTCCCTGCACAACATGAGATTACTATAAGAAAAAAGAAATGTAATACTGCTTGCGGCTTTAATGTAATAGTTAGTTACATAGTTAGTCAGGTTGAAAAAAGACACAAGTCCATCCAGTTCAACCATAAAAATAAATAAAAATAAAACAAAGTAAAACACAGTACATCCTCCCATACACCCAACTCCATACCCACAGTTGATCCAGAGGAAGGCAAAAAACCCCAGCAGAGCGATGATCCAATTTGCTACCGGAGGGGAAAAAATTCCTTCCTGATCCCCCGAAAGGCAATCGGATTTACCCCGGATCAACTTTACCTACAAAACTTAGTACTCAGTTATATTATGTGCATTTAGGAAAGAATCCAGGCCTCTTTTAAAGCAATCTACTGAGCTGGCCAGAACCACCTCTGGAGGGAGTCTGTTCCACATTTTCACAGCTCTTACTGTGAAGAAACCTTTCCGTATTTGGAGGTGAAATCTCTTTTCCTCCAGACGCAAAGAGTGCCCCCTTGTCCTCAGTGTTGACCTTAAAGTGAATAACTCAACACTAAGTTCACTATATGGACCTCTTATGTATTTGTACATGTTGATCATATCCCCCCTTATTCTCCTCTTCTCAAGAGTGAATAAATTCAGTTCCTCTAATCTTTCCTCATAGCTGAGCTCCTCCATGCCTCTTATCAGTTTGGTTGCCCTTCTCTGCACTTTCTCCAGTTCTCCGATATCCTTTTTGAGAACTGGTGCCCAAAACTGGACTGCATATTCCAGATGAGGTCTTACTAATGATTTGTACAGGGGCAAAATGATATCTCTATCTCTGGAGTCCATACCTCTCTTAATACAAGAAAGGACTTTGCTCGCTTTGGAAACCGCAGCTTGGCATTGCATGCCATTATTGAGCTTATGATCAACTAAAACCCCCAGATCCTTCTCCACTACAGATCCCCCCAGTTGTACTCCCCCTAGCATGTATGATGCATGAATATTCTTAGCCCCCAAGTGCATAACTTTACATTTATCAACATTAAACCTCATCTGCCACTTAGTCGCCCAATTAGACAGAGCATTGAGGTCGGCTTGTAAATTGGAGACATCCTGCAAGGACGTTATTCCACTGCATAGCTTGGTGTCATCTGCAAAAACAGAAATGTTACTTTTGATCTCAGACCCAATATTATTTATAAATATATTGAAAAGTAAGGGACCCAACACTGAACCTTGGGGTACACCGCTGATAACCTTGGACCATTCAGAGTAAGAATCATTAACCACAACTCTCTGAATTCTGTCTTTCAGCCAGTTTTCTATCCATTTACAAACTGATATATCTAATCCTGTAGACCTTACCTTACACATGAGCCGTGTGTGGGGAACTGTATCGAACGCTTTTGCAAAATCCAAGTAATGTTTGGTCCCTGCAATATGGATACACATCATTTAAAAAAAATAGCATGAGTTTCCCCGCCACCACTCCCCCCAGGTCATTACAAGACCCAGTGCCAATCCTGACCTCCCTGGGGCCCTAAGCAAAATGACATGGCACATTCAAAATGAGAAGCAGGGGGCGCTGACGACAGTGACATGTCACATTAAAGAAAGTTGAGAAGCGGGGGGAGGGGGTGTTCTACTGTCGGAAATGACTCAGCCAGCGAGTTTAGAAGTGGGGTGAGGGGGGGGCGAAAATGACTTCTCACCAGGCGGGGCCTCTAGTAATTTGTGGGGCCCTAAGCGGCTTGCATAGTGAGCCTATAGCGAGGATCGCCCCTGACAAGATCCTTTGGCCCTATATACTTTGAACAGCAGTATACAAGACAAGGACTGTAGGTTTGTCAAGTAGAATCTGAACCATGTCATACTGTAATTGGAGCGCAACAAAAAACCACATGCAAAGTATTGCATCAAAAATTGTTATCAGACGCCCCTAAACAGGGGCAGAACAATTTGGCCTTAGGCACAAGACAACACTGCAACCCGCACAGATACTGTAGTTGGAGTGCAACAAAGAGCCACACGTTTAGGTGCTATTAAACAACACACGTGCAGTAACAGCTAATGCGTTTAGGTGCTATTAAGCAGCAAACGTGCAGTAACAGCTAATGCATTTAGGTGCTATCAAACAGCAAATGTGCAGTTACACCAACTGCGTTTAGATGCTATTAAACACATGTGCAGTAACAGCTAATGTGTTTAGGTGCTATCAAACAGCAAACGTTCAGTTACACCAACTGCGTTTAGGTGCTGTTAAACAACACACGTGCAGTAACAGCTAATGCGTTTAGTTGCTATTAAACAGCAAACATGCACTAATAGCAAATGCGTTTAGTTGCTATTAAACAGCAAACGTGCAGTTACAGCAAATGCGTTTAGTTGCTATTAAACAGCAAACGTGCACTAATAGCAAATGCGTTTAGTTGCTATTAGACAGCAAACGTGCAGTTACAGCAAATGCGTTTAGTTGCTATTAAACAGCAAATGCGCAGTTACAGCAAATGCGTTTAGTTGCTATTAAACAGCAAACGTGCACTAATAGCAAATGTGTTTAGTTGCTACTAAACGGTAAACGTGCAGTAACATAGAGTACGTTTTAGGTGTAAACTAAACAGCACACAGGCAATACAACACGTTAGAACAGGGGGGAGTATGGTTGCAAAGCTGAAACTTAAAGAAACTGCACCTAGCACAATCTCCTGCCTGACAAATAGAAATAGCTGATCTAGCTAAGCTATACAGTGTATAAATATATGTACAACTCCTAGGGATGTATATATATTCTCTAGACACTGTAAATTAAGCTAAACTGACTAGCCCGTCTGCTCTATCTAGCTATCTAAAAAGACAATCTCTCTGTCTCTCTGACTGTCTCTCTAACAAGCCGGAACACACTACACAAGGCCACCCAGCAGGCGGCCTTATATAGTGTGGGGCGGGTGCTAAAGCCCTGAGCCATAATTGGCCAAAGCCACCCAGGCTTTGGCCAATTATGGCTCTTCGTTTTTTGCGCGCTGTGATTGGCCAAGCATGCGGGACATACAGCATGCTTGGCCAATCATCAGCGCGCAATGCCGCAGTGAATTATGGGCTGTTTTGCGTCACTCGAATTTGGCGCGAACGACCGATTTTGTTCGAATTTCGTCGAACGTATGAACAGACAATATTCGAGTCGAACATACGTTCGTATCGAACGCGAAGCTCATCCCTATTTAGCAGTATTACTGCTACCGGAGCTCAATGATAAATCCCCAGCCACTGTCTGTAAACAAACCAAAGTTACATAAATCATACTCTATAACATTACATGCAGCTTTAATCATCCCCAAGCATCCCCAAGCACCATTAATACATTTACATATTTTTTGCTCTTTAAGCCAAATTAAAAGACCCTCTACTGAGCAGTATTTTGTTTTGTACTGTTACATGTCCTCCATGGCAGTGACCAGCTACCCTTGCCCTACGCAAGTCTTGCCGACTGCACAATGCATATATGCAGAGTCAGGGTGGATGGGTCTTAGTGCCCAGCCACAGCACCTATGCATCCTTGCAGATCCAAGGTTACATGCTGAGTTTGCCCTCATTACGTGCTCCAAGCACACTGCCTGAGCTGTCACAGGCTGGCACTCACCTTGGTCAAGGTGTTTACAATTCAGAATGGGACTTCATAAGGTTGTCTGTTTTTTAAACAGACTGTTATTTTACACAGATGACTCCAGGTGAAGCACATGACTGATAGAATGAATGCAGCTTCCCTACACTTTGGGTGTTATTTAGATGCTAGAATTTGCATTCCAGCTACAGGTTTAAGTGGATGCATATGCTTGGATGGTGTTGAAGCGTCTGGACAGTTATTTATGTTTTGATAATTACCAGAAAGAGCTAAGCTGGCTATACATTGTACAGTTTTATTATTCAATTTCCTTTAAATTTAACTTCAACTATGTAGTGCAAGGGCCTGCCTGATTACATATAAATTTAAAGTGTTTAGGATTAAACTCATATTATATGGTTTTGGTAAATCTAAAGGAAAATTGTACAAGAAATCTGTATAAGGTATGGCCAGCCTACGTGACATCACATTCTCTTACAGTTTACTAATGCACTATGGAAGTCTTATTCTGTATGTAGTGTTTGATGTGATACGTATCTTTATCTGATACTTTTGAAGCTTTAGTCCTGTCTGATACCTTGTTGTTATTGGGTAACAGAACTAGCCAGTGTTTGAGGATGTGAAAATCTTGTTATTACATATGAGGTCTGCCCATTGATGTGCATATCTTTATTTTTTCTTAAATGGAATAAAGTAATGGTTGGCAATGTATTGATGATCACCGTAATGCCCCATACACACGATTAGTGATGAGCGTAATACGCCATATTCTATTTCGCGAATATTTCGAAGAATATTCGCGAATATTCGTTAATATCGAATATTCGTGATATTTTATAAAAAAAAAAAAAAAATTGCGAAATTTCTCTATTTTTTTTTTTTTTTTTATAAAATATCACGAATATTCGATATTTACGAATATTCGCTATATTTTATAAAAAAATAAATATGGCGAAATTTCGCTAATGCGAAATTTCGCTATTGCGAATGCGAAATTGATTGCGAAATTGATTGCGAAATTAGAAAAAATACGAATATTCGAAATAGCGAATATTCGCCGCGATATTCGAGCTATTCGCGAATACTCGAATATGCAATATTCGTAGCGAATATTCGCAATGCGAATATTCGTGAGCAACACTACACACGATCTGAAAATCAGATGACAGATCGTCCAATTTTTTTTTGCATGCTAGTTGTATATCAAAACTGAAGAGTTTACTAAAGTTACGAAAATTCTCGTATGACAGAATAAAAAATCGGAAGTGATGTAATGTGTTGTAGTGTATTTGTATTGTATTTTCAGACAACTGTACTGATTAAACGATAATCGTACGATCTGGTATTGTACAAGAAAAATTTTCATGCTTGTCCAATAAAATAATATCAGATGAACTGTTCATTATCGGCTCTCGGCTCCCGATTATCGTACGATTGTGTCGAAAGCAGTATTTTTAGTCCAATTTTCGGATGGTGTGTACGGCTAATTTAAGATTTAAATGTAGCAAGAAGGTGAAATTTGCAGTAAAAAGGAAAATGCTAACCATAACATTCTGTCATTATCAGCCTTATGGATATGATCAGCACCCTGGTGCTTACCCAGTGCAGGGATCGCAAGTTATCTATACCAGAGATGGACAAGCTTACACTGCATATCCAGCACAAGGTTAGAATTGATGCATTTTATTATGTATTAGTTCATATATTTACCAACATTGTGCCTGACTACCTTATAGCTAAAGGGACAGATCAAAAGCTACAAGGTGAACTGTTCCTTTAAAATAATATATTCAAATTCGTTTTGTGGTCAGACTTTCTGAACTTTTACTAGTACTAAGTCATCTCTAACCTCTACTTTGAGTCAATGACCCATATAAAGCATGCAAAAAATAAAGTCAGAGCTAAATCTACGCTACGCTAAATCTACGCTTTTCACGACCAGATGTCAGCATTTGTAGCCTACATATTTCTCTAAATAGCATTTTTTATATATATTTTTGTCTATAGTTGTGAAGGCCTCCACTTATGAGTTCTCTTGCAAACTGCATCCTCTTTGCTTGTGTTTTTTTCAGGATACCTGATTCCACAGTTTACCATTTTTACATAACTAGAAAAAAAGAAATAACTATTTGAAAAAAGAAACGAACCCCAAATTGTTGCATATAGTGATCAATCAAAATTCTCACTTAATTTTTCATAGGATAAAAGATAAAATCTGATTGGTTCCTGTTAGCACCAACTGCACACCACCAAATGTGATAAGAATTTTACAATTTACTTTTTTTTTCTTCTTGTTCAGGCCCTGATGGCACCAATCATATCATCATCCGAGAGAGATACTATGACAATGATGGGAACCTGGCCATGGGAATGCTGGCAGGAGCGGCTACAGGGATGGCACTTGGGTCTTTGTTCTGGGGATTTTAAATAGCAGTTTTGTTTCTAAAGCAATTATTTATTAAATTAACTAAATATATTTTATATGAATAGGTTTGGTTGTCTGCTGAACAACTAATGTACTAGGTCTGTAAAGGACAGTACTAATTTGAGTTAGTTGGGAAACAAATAACCAAAGAAATTACATTTTTATAAGGGATATGTGCGTGACACAGTGAGCATTTATTGTAGACGAATTACAGAAGTGTGCAATGCAGCAAACTATGCGGGAATAGTTATTTATAGTATGGAGAGCATATTAAAAATGTAATAAGTGAATGTTGTTTAAACTGTTATTACGTTTATGACTGGAATAAGATAAAAATATAGTTGTAGATGTGTTAGTTAAGTTTTAAAAAGCAGAACTTTTATTTTTACTGGGAGTAAATTTTGTTTTAGGATAAGGTTCTAAGAGATCTACCTATCAGGACAATCAGGACAGGAGGCCATAAAATGTGTACTATCAGTAAAATTTATTGGATTAACCATATTACAAACATATTCATAAAAAATTAACAAACTACAGAATATGCTAAGCCCGAAACTGCATGTTATTAAAAGTGCAGAATAGTAAACCTTTGTTCCCTGCAAGCATCCAATTGTGTGCAAGACAATGTATAAAAAAAATATACCTGTATATACTCGAGTATAAGCCGACCCGAATATAAGCAGAGGCAATGAATTTTACCACAAAAGAATGGAAAAAACGTATTGACTTGAGTATAAGCCTAGGGTGGGAAATGCAGCAGCTACTGTAAGTGGAAAAGAGGGTCAAAAATGCCCATCTTCAGCCTCACTGTCCCCAATTATCAGCATCACTGTGCCCATCTGCATGCCTCACTGTGCCTCATGTACCTGATCTTCCGCTGTGTGGTGCAGTCTTAACTGCAGTTGGCGGCCATCCAGTGTAACAAAGTCCTACCTCCTCGTCAGTTTCCCAGCAGTGAGTCAGGCCGCGTACACACGATCAAATCTGTCTGCTGGAAACGGTCTGCCAGACCCTTTCAGCAGACAGATTTGATCGTGTGTACGGGCAAACAGACGGATTTGGCCACCCGACAGATTTGAAAGCATGCTTTCAAATCTGTCGGCTGGGAACCCATCCGCCCGACATGTCTGCTGGTTAGTATGCTAACCAGCAGACATATCTGCTCGCACACGCAACGAATGGTTTCGACGCATGCGCGGAAGTGTTTAACTTCCTGGTGCGGTGACGTGGCGGCGTCAACGTCACCGCCACGTCACCGACACATCAGCGCATTGTCTGTCGGCGGGGATTTTGGTTTGATCGTGTGTACACGATCAAACCAATACATCCCAGCAGACAGATTTGTTCAAATCGGTGTGTCCGACCGATTTGAACAAATCTATTTGCTCGTGTGTACAAGGCCTCAGTATTTAATCTATCACGGATGAGGACAGGGAGGAGGCGAGACTTTGTTACACTGGACGGATGCTGACTGACTGCACTGTGTCAACAGCGGGAGACTTGAGTATAAGCTGAGGGGAGCTTTTTCGGCACAAAAAAATGTGCCGAAAAACTCGACTTATACTCAAGTATATACGGTAAGCGCCTATGCCTATAAATGGGTGTTTAAAGCTAACACTGGTTCATATTCCTCACTTCATTGAAGTAAATTATCTTCAGACTGGGTTACAAAGGTTTTAAGCTAAATATGCCTAGTTTGTAATTTCACATAAAATAAATCGAAATTTCACCTTTAAGATAAATTAGAATTTGCAATGTCAATAGAAATGTAACATACAGAACACCCCCCTCTCCTCCTGTTCTGTAGTCCATGAAGGGAGAACATTGATTAGCATTTGAGTTCAAAGGAGGCACTACTTTGTCATCTCACATCAGGAAGTTAGGAGTTTGTTGGCATTTTTTGCAGATTAACATGTATTTTTCTGTACTTATAGCATTTTATATAGATTAAACATGGGGGAATGTGCATGCTTTGCAGAAATGTACTGAATATGTTTTTTTTGCACAGACATACTTTAACAAAAGTTATTGTATCATAATGACTTGGCAAAGAATTGTAAAAAAAGGGTAGAAACAAAAAGTAATTAAATAAATCTTGAATAAATGTTGGAATAAAATGCAAGTCTAGCAAATGTTGTTATATTTCCAAAATGTTATAAAAGTGTATGTTCCCCATTGTGCCTATATAATGTAGTATATTTATTTTATTATATGCTGTTTAGGTGGAACTGAACTCAAAAATTAAAAATTTACTATGTTTTAGAGACAGTTTAGAAATGGTAACTGTTGAAAATCTTACCTTTTGTCTGGGGTTCCTTCTAAAAAATAACCATGCACTTTTTGGCATTGAGTATCCCTAGGCACTCTTGTTCCTACAGCTCCATATCTGGATATCTGCAGGTGTGATAAAAGCCACTGCTGCCTCTGACTTCTACTTTTAGGAGATTTGGAATTAGATTTATTGATGTAACTAATGTGTTGCTCACTATTGTTCTTGCTGGTGGCTCTGACACTAGGAAGCAAAAGAAACAGAGGAACCATGCTCTTATATCATAAAATTACTTATCTTAAGTCACCATAGTGAATAAACAAATAAATCTTCATTTGAATTATAAAAATGCATAAAAATTGTGAAGTCCATGTATAGATCCCACATGTGAATAATCATCCTCAGTGAGTATAGGAAAGGTTTTCTCCACCCCTATGTAGACACACAATGCACTCACCAGACTTAAATGATCCCTATTACAGGGAGTCAAATTGCGCCACAATAATATGGGTCTTGGTTATATGAGAGGGCCTGAAGTTTGTTGTGGGTAAGGATTCCATAATTGGGTGTTGGCGGCCATTTCTGTTGGTAACTAGATGGATGGTCTTTTCTAATAGGGGCAGGCTGGATTTATCCTCTCTTTTAGTTAGTTCCTGGGATCCTCTCTGTATTCCCAGTGTTATTTGCCCAAGGGTGGGTTGGTGTTTCCACCACATCCCCTCCTATGGCCTCTCACTGAGTCTTCCTATTTAGTGATGGCTCCCTGGATTCAATAACCTCATTGATGTTTAATTCCTGTTTATACTTTGTTTTTTCCATAGTCATTCCAATCTCTGGTATTTTTTTAGTTTTTTGAGCTTGAAGTATTTATCAGCTTTATACAAACACTTTTGTATTTGAGCAGATTTTTCTTTGTATTCTGATGTATCTTTGAATGGACTTTTCTTTTAATTCTTTAATTCTTTTAATTCAGCTATTTTTGTGGCTATTTTTTGGAGTTGTTTCTTTCTCCTTGATATTATTAGATCCTTTAATTTTTGCTTGTTTAAATTAAATAAATTATACCACTGGGTTGCTAAATCATGATCCTCCAGACCATCTTTGAGACCTAGATCCCAGCGGAGCCGCCTGGGGGTCATTTTGTTCTTACTATATTGCTTAAGGTGGATATGTCCCACCTGGTTCGCAATTGTTTGTCTAAAGTACTTTTTAGGATTTTGAAATTATGTTCAGGTTCCTGTGCTGCATATTGTGCAGAGGAAAATAAATCATTTATATCAGTGTTGCTATTTGTCACAAATTAAAAATATCCATTGCATCAGGTGTACTACAAAGTGATTAACTAAAAGAAAATATAGGACCCAAAGGTTCCAAACCCACGCAAATCAATAACCAAATAACAAATAAACTACAATAAAGAGCTGTGTTAAAAAGTGTTAAAAAAAACACCTATAACGTGAATAAGGAACCGCAATCTTATATCATAAAATTACATTTCATAAATCACCATAGTGAATAAATAAATAAATCTTCATTTTAATTATAAAAATACATTAAAATTGTGATGTCCATACATGTGAATAAACATCCTCAGTGCGTATAGGAAAGGTTCCTCTCTACCCGCATGCAAACAAACAATGCACTCACCAGACTTGAGGTCTCTCTTATTTTAATCATTTGGTTGTAATATTTAAAATGGCCACTAGAGGTCAGTACTAATTAATGTTATGAGTAAAGATTTTTGTTTAAAGAGGATGTCCGCTCAATGTCCACAGACCACCCACGATTGCTCCTCCCAGACTCAGACCATACATTATATCCCCTATTTTGTAGACGCTATAACTTTTGAACTTTTGTGCAAGCCAATCAATATATGCTTTTTGTAGAAGAATAAATATTGGCCTAAACTGATGAAGATTTTTTTTGCTAATTTATTATAGCGAAAACTAAAAAAAATGTATTTTTTTTCAAAACTGTCGCACTACGTTTTGTTTATAGTGCAAAAAACGCAGAGGTGATCAAGTACCACCAAAAGAAAGCTTTATTTGTGGGGAAAACATAGGTATTTTTTGGGGTATAGTGTCACACAACCTCGTAACTGACAGTTAAAGCAACGCAGTGCCATATTGCAAAAAATTGCCTGGTCCAGGAAGGGGGCAAATCCTTTCAGGCTGAAGTTGTTAAACTTGATTTTATATGTGTTACATTGCAATTAATATATAAATATAAATATTGCATGATAGATAAGTATCTTAAAACCAATATGCAAGATTATGGCTGCATAATAATTAAGGATGGCCCTGGATTCAATTGGATTGGCCCAGGTTGGTTCTGAACGGTCAGATGTATCCAAGCATGTAACCCCTGAAGACATCAGACATAGGCTGATGAAACAGGTGGTGGTGTTTGAGATAAAACATTTCCGGTCAGCTGGAATGCAGGTGTCAGGGATCTGGCGCCGGCTCTCGGCACGCCCCTGGTGTGCGCGCGCGTGTACGCGCTCGTGCGCGTGCGCCGGTGGTGCGCGCACGTGCGCGGCGGGAGCGCACGCGTGCACATTAGCGCGAGTTTGGCGCCAATGTGCTTTTAAAAGACAGACAGATGCAGCAGCCTCTTGCTGTCTGATCTGCCATAATTATCTGATTAACCTGTATCCTGATTAACCTGTTCCTATACCGACCCGGCTACGTTTGACTATCCGCACCTCTCCGAACCCGACCTCGGCCCGCCTTGACCCTGCCTTCTGTTTACCGCTACTACCGCTGCCAGACCTTCTGCCTGAACTCCGACTACGCCTGCCTGCTGAACCCTCCGCCTGCTCACGTGTCTGACCTCGGCCTGCCTGACCCAGCTTACGTCTAGTCCACTTGCTTACTCCGCTCTGCACCAGTTCCAGAGTCGCCTGTCGTCCGCACCAAGGTCGCCTGCCAAGACGCATCAGAGTCGCTAACCACCTGCATCAGCTCCGGAGCCGCTAGCTTCCGCATCAGAGTGCCTGCTCTCCTCTTGTTCCTGTGATCCCGGAAGGACCAGTGCCGTGCTGACCTGCACCATCATCCAGGCACCCTTACCCCGCTGCGCTCCCGAGTCCACTGTTCCCAAATTCAGCGGCTCCCGAGCCAGTGCTGTACGAGAGGCCGCCTCCTGCGACTAGGCTCTGACGACCAGGTACACGCCATACTTAACAGTATCAGACAGCCATCATGTCAGATCCTGCAGGAGTCGCCCCCGCTGTGGATGAGATTTGCAAACACCTGGCAGCACTCACACAAGCTGTCAAGACCCTACAAGAGGGGTATATGAGGTTAGAGGGACAAGTCCAAAACCTGTCTGGCTCCAGCGATGCAACTCCCTCAACCTCTGCTAGATCTTCTTCGACGGCCTCCGCCCCCTCAGTGGTGATGCTTCCACCCGAACCCAGAGTTCCTATGCCAGAACAGTTCTCAGGCGATCGGGCGAAGTTCCGGGCCTTCCGCAACGCCTGCGAGCTGTATTTTGCCTTGCAACCTCGGACTTTCTCTTTGGAAGCCACCAAGGTGGGGTTTGTGATCTCCCTCCTCCAAAATGAGCCTCAGACCTGGGCCCACCGACTGTTGCAAGAAAACAATGTTCAGACCCAGTCCCTGCAAGCCTTCTTTGAAGCCATGGCTCGCGCTCCAGCAAGGTCGTAGGGCAGTTGAGGACTATGTTTCGGACTTTAGGCGCTGGAGCACGGATACGCTCTGGAATGACGCGGCCCTCAGACACCAATTCCGCTTAGGCCTTTCCGAAAGGTCTCAAGGATGAACTTGCCCGGGTAGGGGTGCCAGAGACTCTCGAAGACCTAATCACTAAGGCCATCCAGATTGACCGTAGACTCCGTGAACGTCGGGCCGAGCGTTCTTCTCAGCCAAACCGGCCTGTGTGGATGACCACTAGGGCACCGATGCCCGCTTCCCACTACCTACCTCCTACCAGTATGAGTTCTCCCAGCGCCCCTCCAGACACTTCCGAACCCATGCAACTCGGCCTCATGCGACCAACGCTGCCACCTGAAGAACGGGCACGTCGCCGCCAACTAAATCTGTGCCTCTACTGCGGCGGGGCCGGTCACTACGTGAGCAACTGTCCCACCAAGATGCGTAAGTGCCCCCCTCCAAATCCTGTTAGCCTGTCAACCCTGCCTACCCGTGCCTCCCATCTTGCTCTTCTTCTTTCATTTCAGCTCCAGGAAAAGACAGTGCCAGTCAACGCCATCATTGATTCGGGGGCTTGTAGCTGCTTCATCGACTCTGCCTTCGCTGACCTCCACCACATTCCGTTGCGTAAAAAGACTCACGAACTTACCGTTTTCCTGGCCGATGGCTCCCGCATAAGCTCAGGACAAGTTACTCAAGAAACTCTTCCCTTGATCACTACGATTCTTCCCCTACATAAGGAACTACTTACCCTAGATGTCATCTCTTCGCCTCTGTTCCCTGTGATCTTGGGCCTACCCTGGCTTCAGGCCCACGATCCCCTAATCAACTGGAGGTCCGGAGAGGTGTCATTCGCTTCTTCCTACTGTCAACAATACTGCATACCGGCTCCTCCTCGCTCACCCACTGCTTTACTCTGTATGGACACTGACCCCAACCTGCTCCAGTCTATCCCAGAACCATACCATGAGTTTGCCGATGTCTTCAGCAAGAAGGGAGCCGACTCCCTTCCGCCTCATCGTCCATACGATTGTCCAATCGAGCTCCTCCCAGGGGCCGAAATCCCCTTTGGACGCATTTTTCCGCTGTCTGAGAAGGAACAGGAAGCCCTGAAGGAGTATATTGACGAAAATCTGAGTAAAGGGTTCATCCGCCCGTCTACCTCCCCAGCAGGCGCAGGAATATTTTTCGTCAGTAAAAAGGATCAATCTCTCCGCCCATGCGTGGACTATCGGGAATTAAATAATATAACAATACAAAATCGTTACCCATTGCCCCTGATACCTGAGCTTTTTCATAAATTAAGGTCTGCCACCATCTTCACCAAGCTGGACCTGAGGGGAGCGTACAACTTAATTCGCATTCGGGACGGGGACGAATGGAAGACGGCTTTTCGTACCCGTTTTGGACACTACGAATATCTGGTCATGCCCTTCGGTCTGTGCAATGCACCCGCGACCTTCCAACACTTCATCAACGACGTGTTTAGAGACTTTCTTGACATCTTCATCATCGTCTACTTAGACGACATATTGGTCTTCTCCGGATCGCTGGACAAACACCGGGAACACGTCCGCAGGGTCCTAAATCGCCTCCGTCTACATAGACTGTATGCCAAGGCCGAAAAATGTGAATTTGAACAACGAACCATTCAGTTCCTTGGCCTGATCATATCCCCTACAGGAATTAAGATGGATCCCAACAAGGTATCCGCCATACTAGACTGGCCAGTACCCCTGGACAAGAAGGGGGTGCAACGATTTGTGGGATTCGCAAATTTCTACAGAAGATTCATCAGGAATTTTTCCGCGATTATCTCGCCAATCACACAACTAACCAAGCAGAACCAACGTTTCCAGTGGAACCCAGAAGCCCAAGGGACCTTCTATACGCTTAAAAGACTGTTTACATCTGCCCCGATTCTTAGCCATCCTGACCCGGCACTACCCTACCTCCTTGAAGTAGACGCATCCGAAGCAGCAGTGGGGGCTATCATCTCCCAACGCCAGGGGAACAAAGATCTGATGCATCCCGTGGGCTTCTTCTCCCGAAAACTCTCCCCAGCAGAGAGGAATTATGATGTTGGCGACCGGGAACTACTCGCCATCAAGGCTGCACTGGAGGAATGGAGGTACCTTCTGGAGGGCGCTGCACATCCGGTCTTGATCTATACGGACCACAAGAACTTAGAGTACTTAAGATCCGCAAAACGCTTGAAACCCCGTCAGGCCCGATGGGCACTATTCTTCTCACGCTTTTCCTTCCACATCACGTACCGCCCCAGCTCAAAAAACATCAAGCCAGATGCATTATCACAGATGCACGATAATCCCAAAGACTCACCTGTTCCTGACACCATTCTTCCGGCCGGGAACTTTTTACTTCTGCAACACCATCTGCTTCCCCGACTTAGGGAGGCATCCACTGACTCTTCCAAACCCCCTGGTGTCACTTTGACCCCCAGAGACGGACTCTTTTGGAGAGGGAGCCAAATTTTTGTTCCGACAGACATTCGGGTAGAAGTCCTAAAACTACTTCATGACCATCCATTGGCAGGACATTTAGGAGTCCGTAAAACCCTTGAACTGGTACGGCGTACCTTCTGGTGGCCAGGTTTGGAGGAATTCTGTAAATCTTACGTCAATACCTGTCCAACCTGCAATCAAAACAAGACTACAAGGAATCGAGCCTGGGGCTTACTAAAACCTCTGCCGGTACCCGATAGACCATGGCGGATGATCGCCATGGACTTTATAATAGAGCTTCCATGTTCCGAGGGGTGCACAGCAATTTTTGTAGTCGTAGACCGCCTATCTAAAATGGCCCATTTCCTCCCACTGAAGAGTACCCCATCAGCTGCTGAGACTGCCCGTGTCTTCATTAGGGAAATTGTCAGACTCCACGGGGTTCCTTCAAACATCGTGTCGGATAGGGGGGTCCAGTTTACATCACGTTTCTGGAGAGCCCTGTGTGAGATCCTGAATATTGAACTTGCTTTCTCCTCGGCCTACCACCCCCAAACCAACGGACAGACTGAACGCACAAACCAGACCCTTGAGCAATATATTAGATGTTTCACTTCCTTCTCCCAGGATGATTGGGTCTCCCTGCTACCTTTGGCAGAATTTGCCTACAATAATGCCAGCCATTCGGCAACCGGACAATCCCCCTTCTTCGCCAATTATGGCTTTAATCTAACCTTCTTACCAGATTTTCTTCCAGAATCCCCAGTTCTGGCAGTGCAGAGCACGGTGGACTTCCTCAGTCGCAACAACCGGGTGCTACAGGAAGCAGTAACGAAAGCTCAAGCCGACAGCAAGAAAGCCTTCGATAGAAAAAGGAGAGGTGAGCTGGACCTGCAACCAGGAGACCAGGTATGGCTTTCTACTAATAATCTCAGATTGGCTTGTCCTTCCAAGAAACTGGCACCTAGGTTTATGGGACCCTTCCCGGTAAGAAGAAAAATCAATGAGGTTTCCTATGAACTGTCTTTACCTGAGTCTCTTAAGGTTCATCCGGTATTTCATGTATCATTGCTGAAACCCGCAGCCCCTGATCCCTTTCCTGACAGAGGGGCTGGCCCACCTGAACCTATTTCGGTTGATGGCTGCGAGGAGTATGTGGTAGAGGCCATCCTCGACTGCAGGAAACGGCAGGGGCAAACTCAATTTTTGATCAAGTGGAAGGGGTACGGGCCGGAGGACAACTCGTGGGAACCCGAGGACAATGTTCATGCCCAAGAACTAATTCGTGCATTTTTTTCTGCCCACACTGAGAAACAGGCCCGCCTTGGCATCCGGAGGCTGCCCCTTGGGGGGGGGGCAATGTCAGGGATCTGGCGCCGGCTCCCGGCGCGCCCCTGGTGTGCGCGCGCGTGTACGCGCTCGTGCGCGTTTCCCGGTGGTGCGCGCGTGTGCGCGGCGGGAGCGTGCGCGCGTGCACGTTAGCGCGAGTTTGGCGCCAATGTGCTTTTAAAAGACAGACAGATGCAGCAGCCTCTTGCTGTCTGATCTGCCATAATTATCTGATTAACCTGTATCCTGATTAACCTGTTCCTATACCGACCCGGCTACGTTTGACTATCCGCACCTCTCCGAACCCGACCTCGGCCCGCCTTGACCCTGCCTTCTGTTTACCGCTGCCAGACCTTCTGCCTGAACTCCGACTACGCCTGCCTGCTGAACCCTCCGTCTGCTCACGTGTCTGACCTCGGCCTGCCTGACCCAGCTTACGTCTAGTCCACTTGCTTACTCCGCTCTGCACCAGTTCCAGAGTCGCCTGTCGTCCGCACCAAGGTCGCCTGCCAAGACGCATCAGAGTCGCTAACCACCTGCATCAGCTCCGGAGCCGCTAGCTTCCGCATCAGAGTGCCTGCTCTCCTCTTGTTGCCGTGATCCCGGAAGGATCAGTGCCGTGCTGACCTGCACCATCATCCAGGCACCCTTACCCCGCTGCGCTCCCGAGTCCGCTGTTCCCAAATCCAGCGGCTCCCGAGCCAGTGCTGTACGAGAGGCCGCCTCCTGCGACTAGGCTCTGACGACCAGGTACACGCCATAATTAACAGCAGGTTGAGCGCTAACCGGCGACTCCTATACAATATATGCTGTACCTTGTCGTCTTTGATGTAAGTGATACAACCCATTTTTAAATAAATGAGTCGAATTACTGCACCATTAAAGTATCCTTTCCCGTTTCTCTCTATATGGCAACACTAGAGCTTTGAATATGCTATCACATATATATATATGTTTGAAGTGATTGTAAAGTCTAGTTTACAATCTAGTTTACAATCCCTGTGTCCAATCAGACACAGAGCTGCGGCCCAGCCCTGCCTCCCTCTCTCCTGATTGGCTGACTGACTTTGACAGCAGCTGGAGCCAATGGCACCGCTGTTGTGTCTCAGCCAATCAGAAGGTAGAATCTTCGACGGCTGAGACACTCATTGACATCGTTGGACAGAGATGGGGCTCCAGTAAGTATTAGAGGGGCTGCTGCACACAGAAGGCTTTTTATCTTAATGCATAGAATGCATTAAGATAAAAAAAAACTTCTGCCTTTACCACTCTTTTAAGAACTATTTTTTAGGTTTGTATTCACCTTAACTGTTGTCACAGCACTGGATTACAATAGTAAAATGTGGGGGTGGGGGACAATTAACATTCTGTATTGAAAAAAGTGTTGCGCATTGACAATAAAACCATATGCAATATTAAATCTTGGGTGTAGAGAGCCTGAACTCAGCAGTATTGGATTGCAGAAAGAACCAATAACACTGACGGTAATGTAGAAGGTAATCTATCATCCTTTATTTTAAATTGAGCTAGCTCAGTATAAAGCTGCGTACAATGGAGAATTCTAGTTGGTGACAGCAATATGCTCCTGTGGTGTGACATACAGTAAAAGAACTTAAGAATAAACATAATGAAAACCAAGCATTGATGGTCCTGGAAACCTAAAGACAGAGGTTTCCATTTATAGAAAGAGCAGCTGTAAAGGGTATTAAGGCCTGGTTACTCATGCCCAAGGTGACATTAAATACCTGAAAAAAAAAAAAACATTTCCCTATGCATTTCGTATTGGCCACAAGCCTGACAAACTCCCGATTCTTTAATTTGTCTTTGTGCTACCAGGACTTATGGAGACCCTTAGGAATCCCGCTCAGGTACTAAGTCTGTACATGCAGCTTTCCGAGCATCACACACATACATGCAGCATAAGAGGGACACAAATGGCAAAAGCCACACCTCTCATTGTCCCCCCAATTAATAGTGTCAATGTCCCTCTTGCACTGCGACAGCACCTGTGCAATAATGGCAACTGTTCTGGAGCTCGCGTGTAGTGTTTCCATTGCTTGTGCAGTAAGCCAAGCCCTTCATCACAACGGATGAAATAATGAAAATGGTTGAATTCTCTGTGTGTTACTTGTTCATTATCTCTACACTCATAATAATTACTGCTGTTCGCTACTCTCTCTACATTACTCACTAGTGACTAGGGATGAGCTTCGTATTCGAGTCAAACTCATGTTCAACTTGAACATCGTATGTTCGATCGTTCGTCAAAATACGAACAAAACGGGTCGTTCGCGCCAAATTTGAGTGACGCGCCGAAGCCCATAATTCACTGCTGGCTTATGATTGGCCAAGCATGCACTATGACCTGCATGCTTGGCCAATCACAGCGCCATCAGTACAGAGAGCCGTAATTGGCCAAAGCCAGGGTGGCTTTGGCCAATTATGGCTCAGGGGGTTTAGTACACGTCCCACACTATAAAAGGCCGCCTGCAGGTCAGCCTTATGTAGTGTGTTGCGACGGTGGTTAGAGAGAACAGAGAGAGCGTTTTTTTTTGCAGGTAGATAGAGCAGGCAGGCAGGCTAGTCAGTTAATGTTACAGTGTGTAGAGGATATATATACAACCCAGGTGTTGTACATATATTTATACACTGTATAGTTTAGCTAGATCAGTTCTTCCTTATTTACTGGCAGGCAGGTGATTGTGCTATTTAAAGACGTTTTCACAGGCATAATATAGACACCCAGCAGGTAGAATATTTAACCACTTTCATACTGGGCCTATTTTGGCACTTCTCTCCTACATGCAAAAATCTATAAAAAAATATATATGTTTTTTTTAGCAGACACCCTAGGGAATAAAATGCCGGTCATTGTAACTTTTTATCTCGCACGGTATTTGCGCAATAATTTTTCAAACGCCTTTTTTTGGAGAAAAAAACGGTTTCATTAATTAAAAAAAATAACAAAACAGAAAAAGTTAGCACACTTTTTTTGTATAATGTGAAAGATGATGTTACGCCAAGTAAATAGATACCAAACATGTCACGCTTTAAAATTGCGCACACTCATGGAATGGCGCCAAACTTCAGTACTTAAAAATCTCCATAGCCGTTGCTTATTTTTTTTTTTACAAGTTACAAATTTAGAGTTACAGAGGAAGTCTAGTGCTATAAGACCCCACATCTCTCCTCCAGGCTGGAAAGCATTAGATCGTGAAAAAAATTCACAGATCTAATGCTTTCAGCCGCTGTGTTTACATTCCGGTACCCGGATGTGACATCATAACATCGCGCCCGGGCCTCCGACAATCATAGAGGTGACTGGTGACCATCTGGTCACCAGTCTACTCTATGCTTTCCATCTGACGCCGGTGGACCGTTTCTCCGGGTCTCTGATGGCAAGGGAGAGCCCGGAGAAGCACAGGATGGCGGCACCGCCACTATGATCATTCTTATGGTGCATAGAATCGCTGGCAGAAGAGATGGCTAGCTGAATGATGCCTGTAGCTGCAGGCATCTTTCAGATATCCCCACTGAAAGTCCAGGACGTCATATGACGTCCATGTTCGGGAAGTGGTTTTAAAGGATTTTTTTTTAATTTTTTTTTTTTTTCATTTAAGCATCATTAAAATCACTGCTTCTGATTCAGGAGCAGTGATTTTAATGCTACTTAACCCCTTAAGGACCGCCGCATGTACATTTACGTCGGCAGAATGGCACAGACAGGCACATCAACGTATATATACGTTGCTGCCTTGACGTGGGTCGGGGGTCCGATCGGGACCCCCCCCGGTACATGCGGTGGTCCGGTTTGCTGTGCGAGCGAGCCGGGATGAGGGTGCGGCTGTTCGTTTTTGTCTGCCCCCTCCGGATCGCTCCCAGCCAATCCGCGTGCTCCCCCGTGTGTCACTTCCTCCTTCTGTGTAAACACAGGAAGAGGGAAGTGATGTGATCTCTGCTCTCTGCGGTATTTTCAACCGCTGCTGAGGAGAGATCACATCGCACAGTAAGTCTGCACAACACTACACTGACACCAGTACACGCAGGCACACTTAACCCCTTGCGATCACCCCCCCCTCCCCCTTGTCACAGTGTCACTGAATGCAGTAATCAAATATGTATGATTACTGTATTTAGTGTCAGTGTGACAGTCAGTTAGTGTTAGGTTCAGGGTAGCCCCCGCACCCCCCTAATAAAGTTTTAACCCCTTGATCACCGCTCTAGTTAACCCATTCACTCCCTATTACCAGCGTCACTAAGCGATCATTTTTCTGATCTCTGTATTAGTGTCGCTGTTCCCGCTAGGTAGCTATTTTTTTTTTTTATTGCGATTTTTTTTTTTTTACTAAAGACATGTGGCTAAATACATTTTGGCCTAAATGTTTGACTAAAATTTCATTTATTTGATTTTTCTTATAACAAAAAGTAAAAAATATTGTTTTTTTTTCAAAAATGTCGCTCTATTTTTGTATATAGCGCAAAAAATAAAAATCGCAGAGGCGATCAAATACCATCAAATTTGATTTTTCTTATAACAAAAAGTAAAAAATATTGGCCCAGATTCACAGAGCGATTACGCCTGCGTAACAGGAGATGCGCGGCGTAAGTCTAAATGTGCGCGTGCGTTTCGATGCACGGCATTTCCAGAACGAGATACGCAAGAAATATACTTTTTTTGTCCAGCGTAATTTTGTTAGACAGGCGCATCTGTCCGCGCAAAACTGCGCTAGACAAACCATTGATTTGCTAGTCAAATATGCTAATGAGGGACTTACGGGGATCCACAAAAGAACGTTTGTGCAGCGCAGGCTATGCGGTGTGCGCAACAGCAAAATGTCCTGTCTAAAATTAGACCATATAAAAGCTGGTCTAAAATGAGAAAAATCGTCTACATGTCAGATAAAGCAACACTGTTAGTGAGGATCTGAGCAGTCACACGTGTTGCACAACAATCTGTATGCCAACATGCCAGGGGCATCGTCGCGCATAGCTATACTACTGACTTTAGATGAGCAAAGAAGGATGGCACGGGAGAGGATATACCGCACACGCATTGACCTGTTTGGCATGAGTGATTCTGAGGTGTATCGCATCTTCAGATTCAGCCCTCATGCCATCCTGGAATTAACCACAACCCTGCAGGAGGACATCACCAGCCCAACACAACGCTCACATGCAGTGCAGCCACTGGTCAAGGTCCTGGCAACACTCCATTTCCTTGCCAGTGGCTCTTTTCAGCGTACAATTGGAGTGGTGGCTGGAATGTCACAATCCTCCGTGAGCAGATGTGTGCACCAGGTTGTCCCTGCAATCCTCAGACGCATGTCCCACCACATCATAAAACCAACCACTGAGGACCTCCGGCTGAAGGCAATGACAGATTTCTACAGAATTGCCAGATTCCCACGCACCGTGGGGGCCATTGATTGCACACATGTGGCACTCCAGCCCCCCCCCCCAGGAGACAGAGCACATGTACCAAGGCCTCATATGGCACGTCCGTGCCAAACACCCAGGGTCCAGCCATGACAGCTACATCTACAATCAAAGCCCCATCCGAATGGAATTCGATCAGAATGTGTATGGGGACACCTGGCTGGTTGGTGAGTGACATGGGTGGCAGGCATGACAGTACCCCCCCATGATGCACACATCACAACGAGCACATGCATGACTAACATCCTCCTGTCTTTTCCCTTACAGGTGACTCTGCATATCCACTGGGACCCCAAAACCCCATCCGGAACCCCCAAACCCCAGGAGAAGAAAGATACAATCAAGCCCCCGCCCAAACACGTGCAGTGGTGGAGCGCAACTTTGGCCTCCTGAAGTCACGTTTCCGATGCCTGGATAAGTCTGGGGGTACCCTGTTGTATTCCCCAAACTTCGTGTGCCATATCATCGGTGCCTGTTGCCTGCTGCACAACTTCGCAGTGAGAAAGGGCCTGCAGATTGACCTACGTGATGACCTGACCCCTGAACCAGACAATCCCCCCCTAACCGAGGTTACCCCGTCTTCTGAGGGAAGAGCAGCCAGGAGTCAGCTCACATGCATCTTTGCACGTTAAACACACACATTAATCATGGCACAATGAAAATGCATGCATGCACACCACTGTGGTCCCTAGCACACACACCCCACATCCTCATAAAATTGGATTGGCACCAGTCCACCATGCAAAGCCACGCCAAGGCTCCAATCATGTCACTGTACATTCATACACCATTCACACGGACCTGGGGACCTGGGGATCACTTCTCCCTGGTCCTGGGGAACCCTTCTCCACCAAAATTGAGGGTGACACCCCTTTTCCGGCAGGAATGTCACCCCCACATTCAAACAGCATTCACAACCCCCAAAAAAAATACAAAAAAAAAAATTACCAGCAAAATCTAAAAATTTCCAGAAAAAAAAAAGGCCCCAAAAAAAGGGGAAAATAAATTAGTGCCCTTGACGTGAGCCACGCCGAGCGGCCCCTGCTTCTCTGGGGAGACTCATGGGGGAGGGGGTAAACCGGGGAAGGAGGAGCAGCACCTAGTGTTGCCGTGTTGGCCTGGATAGCCTGGGTGAGGGCCCTCACATCCTGCCCAACGCCTGCTGATGTAGTCTGCAGGTCGTTAAGGCAGTTTGTGAAAGCCCGGGAGTGGCAGTCCAGGTTCCCAAGCGTATCCTTGATGGAGGACAGGCTCTCCTCCATCCGCACCAATGTCTGGCTGACCTGTCCCAGATGGCGGGTCTGGAGGAACTGGTCCCTTCTCAGAGTGGCGGGCAGGAGATCGGCCACCCCCCTGGTCTTCTGGGTCACCTTCCTGCCTCCAGCTGATGCTTGTGGCCGGGAAGAAGGGGAGCCCCTTGGGAGGGGAGCCATGTTGGGGGAGGAGGGGGGGGCTACCCTTAGGGAGGGCTGGCTGCTGCCAGCCAGAGGGAAAGAGTCCTCCAAAAACAATAGTCCAGTGCCTGACATGGACTCCTCCTCAAACTCCTCCTCCTCCTCTTCAACCTCCTCCGCGGACTCCGGCCTTGTCGGGGGGGCCTCATTAGGCTGCTGTCCTGGGGATGGTGCGGTCAGGCTGGATGGCCCAGCACCCTCCTGCACATCTGTGGATGACACAAAACATTCACAGGTTGGAGGATCCACACACTTGCCACATATTCTCTTTCACCCCCTCCCCCACACATGCTACACACCTGATAGAAAAAAAAACCTTACCTGGCATCACGCCTTCATGACTTGAGTCATAGCCGGGCAGGCCCTCCACTTCTTCCCGATGAAAGGTCTGGGCCACTGCACGCTCCTCCGCTGTCAGCCTAACACGCCATGGTAGGCCCCCTGGCATGGGCAAGCATTTTGGCCAGCTTCTTTTTGACCAGACGCCGGAGGTCATTTATCTTTTTATTAATCCCAGACCGGTTCCGTGTCTCCCCCTCCCCCGCTGAATTCACCTGGTCAGTGATCATGTCCAAAATCTCTCTCCTCCTGGCCATGGTGGTGTTGGCACTGTCCGGGCCGTGGAGGAAACGCCCATAGTCGAAAATGGCCCGGGCAAGAATTTGTTTCTCCCTCAAAGAAAAATTTAATTTCCTCTTCCTCTCTGTCATACTCTGACCAAAAATCACTCCCAGTCAACAAAAATCACTCACAAAAACAAGCACGACCAATCAAGCAAGAAAACAAACAAACAGAAAACTATCAAACAAAAAGTCTCACAAACACTTAGCAAAAATCACTTTCAAATATCTTCTAACAAACACTATAGTGATCACACAGTACACAAATCTGACAAATACATATCACAACGCAACTAACAACGGAACAAAAGCACTTTGCTATATGGGAAGGGAAACAAAGGGATGTACTTTTGCAATGGAAGTGCGCTTGTGTGTGTCTATTTATGCTGTCTGCGTAGTTCTCAAATTTGCCCTAGTCCATTTCCAATTTCACTGATTGCGCCGTTCCCGATTTGTGAGCATGCGCACAGAGGTGCTGACATGGTCTGCTTCAAGCGCGCATGCGCGAGCCGGCCGGCCCTTCATTTGCATGGGGTCACGGCTCATTTCAATGTAACATGCCCACGTCCTTCCCAATTTGTATTACTCCGCCTTACGCCTCTGAAATAACGTTACGCATGCGCAATTTTCTGCGTAAAAGCGACGAAAATAGGGTGATTGCGCGGCTACATTGCGCAAGTCTAACGTAAAGGCGGTGCGCTACGCCGGTCCAATAATGCGCAGATGTACCTGAATCTGGCCCATTGTTTTTTTTTTCAAAAATGTTGCTATATTTTTGTATATAGCGCAAAAAATAAAAATGGCAGAGGCGATTAAATACCACCAAAAGAAAGCTCTATTTGTGGGAAGAAAAGGACGCAAATTTTGTTTGGGAGCCACGTCGCACGACCGCGCAATTGTCAGTTAAAGCGATGCAGTGCCGAATCGCAAAAAGGGGCCTGGTCCTTTACCTGCATTTTGGTCCGGGTCTTAAGTGGTTAAAAAAAAAAAAAATGGAAAAATTACTTTAAATTTTGTACCTGCTGGGTGTCTAAAGTATGCCTGTGAAAACGTCTTTGAGAACCTGGGTCTTGCCCGAGGGAATATGTATCAATGGAAAAAGTTTTAAAAACGGTCGTTTTTTGCAGTAGTTCTGAAAAAAACGACCGTTTTTAAAACTTTTTTTCCATTGATACATGTTCCCTGGGTAAAGACTCAGGTTCTCAAAGATGAGGGTAAAGTTGCCACCAGAACAGGAATAGAGGGGAAATCTTCCAGTGGGGGCATTTGTACCCCTGACCAGGGCCAGGAGGAGTCGGGGCAGAAGGGGAACCTGCCCTGGGCACTATCTGTTTGCGCAGTGGAAAGGGGAACAATATTTTTCATCCGGAGCATGGTGGTACTCTGTATCGCCACCTCCAGCACTAGCAATCTTCTCCCGGTCAGCTGCTGTTACTTGCAAGCACAGAAGCGTCTTCCTGTGCCGATTCTGTGCTTACATATGACGCAGTGAGCATCAGGTGACAGCGCCTCCTCAATTCAAGTGAAGCAGCTGCTAGGAGGCCAGGCATGTATCACTCTGCAGTAGTTCTGTAGTGGGTGGCCATGGGAGGAGGCATGAGGTCTGTGTACTAGGGGGCTAGGAGGTGGGGGGAGATTGTGTATTGGAGGTGGGGGAGCACTGTGTATTGGGGGGTGCTAGGAGGTGGGCGAGACAATGTATTGGAGGCTGGCAGGTGGGAGGAGCACTGAGTATTGGGGGGGGTGCTAGGAGGGGGATCACTGTGTATTTGGGGTGCTAGGAGGTGTGGGGAGCTCTGTGTTTTTTGGGTGCTAGCCCCGATCATTTCCGAGACTCTCTGGTGCCCCCCACCTCTGGTCACATGCGGTATTGCATGCCATTGAACTCAATACGGGAACAAATTATTTTAGTTTCCATAGTCTATGGGGAAACTCGCTTTGATATGCGAGTGCTTTGTATTACGAGAATTCTCCTGGAACTGATTATGCTCGTAATCCAAGGTTCCACTGTACCATATATATGACAATTCTGACAATTCTGTCACACATGTAAAATTTACTTATTAGCCCGAACTAAACATTATGGGCCAGATTCAGGATGGAGAGCGTATCTTTGTGCGGGCGCAGCGTATTCTATTTGCGCTACGCTTCCGCAACTTTGACAGGCAAGTGCTGTATACACAAAGCACTTGCTCCGTAAGTTGCGGCGGCGTAGCGTAAATGGGCCGGCGTAACCGTGCGTAATTCAAAGTAGGCTGGTAGTGGGCGTGTTGTATGTAAACTAATCGTGACCCGACGTAAATGACGCGCCAAACGAACTGCGCATGCACCAGCCATAGACGTATCCCAGTGCGCATGCTCAAAATCACGTCACAAATAGTCATTGATATCGACGTGAACGTAACTTACGCCAAGCCCCATTCTGAATCGGCTTACGCAAACGATGTAAACGACGTACAATACGACGCTGTCCCGACGTCCATACTTAACATTGCCTGCGCCTCATATAGCAGGGGTAACTTTACGCCGGTGCGGCGCCTTACGTAAACGACGCAAATAGATACGCCGGCCGCAACTACGTTCGTGAATCGGCGTATCTACCTAATTTGCATATTCAACGCGTAAATTGACGGAAGCGCCACCAGCGGCCAGCGTAAATATGACGCCGCTCGTATCTTAGCACAATTCTGGCGTATCTTGCTTTCTGAATACAGAAAAAGATACGCCGGCGCATCCTAGAATTTACGCGGCGTATCAACAGATACGCCGCGTAAATTCTTTCTGAATCTGGCCCTATATATATTTTTTGTCAGATACCATACAGAATAAAATGGTGGGTGTTTTTTGTGACACACTGTATTTGAACAATGGTTTTTCAAATGCTAATTTTTTGGGAGGAAAACATTTTCATGTATTTTAGTGAACACAAACACAATAGCCATTTTTTTTTTGTAAAATATAAAAGATGATGTTACGCTGAGTAAATAGACACTAACATGTACGACAGTACATTCAATTATCCATACATGATGCTTTAAAATCTTTACAGGTTACCAGTTTAGAGTTACACAGGAGCTATGGCTCTAGATTTATTGCTCTTGCTTTGATGTTTGTGGTGACACCTGACATGTGTGGTGCGATCGCTGTTTACATATGTAAACTGCAGGACCAATATGTGCATTCGCCTTTGCGCATAAGCGCCGTAGGACAAGGGCACTTTAATTTATTATTAATTGAATTATTTATTTAGTTATTTATTTATTGATCACTTTCATTGCTATCACAAGTGATGAACAACATCATATTTTTTTTTTTATAATATTAGCTTACATATTTATACAACATATTTTATTTACAATATTAGCTTTTTGCCACTCTCAGCATTTTATTTTATTGACAGTGCACATTAAATGTAGCTTTTTATTTACTTCGATTCCTGGGTTTTCTACACTGTATCAGTACATACTTTTAACCCAAGAAGTGTTTGTAAAATTCCTTTTTTATTACATTGTAATCTCCAGTGCCCATTTTATTAGTGACTGTGGTCATATGTCTCCATCTAGAGGTAGAATTTAGAAATTGTTCAATGTTTTTTTATTAATGACATACAGTACTTCATAGTTTGTAGATATCTTGTGGTGAGCTTTTTTAATTAGTGACATTAGTGTGCTTCCATTTTGCAGTTTTGTTATAATTTATGTCTTTTTGTTCTGATGTTCATTTTTGACTTTTATGCATTTTCCTTATCTTAGTCTCTGACAAGCATTAGCGCTATATATGGCCCTCATCTTTGTGTGGGAATGAGGCTTGAGAAAAGGGTGTCTCTCCTGAAATGCATCGCCTATAGCAACCCACCCAAAAATCAGTGTGCCTCTTTCTAGGTGCATCCTAAGTGACTGCCGCTCGATTCTACCACAGAGCAGCTCTCTGTAGTATTGACACAGGCAGCCAGGAGATCCTACAGTGGGAAACAATTGTTTGGATTCCCTGCAGATTTTGTAAGATTGCCCACTTACAAAAATTAAGGGTCTATCATTTTTATCATAGGTGTATTTTAAGTGATAGAGACTGAATATCTAAAAATCCAGAAAACACACTTAAAACAAATGCTATAAATTGAGTTTCAGTTCAGTGAGTAAAATAAGCAAAACATGACAGGGTTTGACAAATTTGATTGGAATCTAGGAGCCAGCTAAAAAAGTTAGGAGCCAAAAAACGCACCCCATCACGCCAAGCTTGCGCGCAGAAGCGAATGCATACGTGAGTAGCGCCCGCATATGTAAATGGTATTCAAACCACACATGTGTGGTATCACCGCGATTGGTAGAGCGAGAGCAATAATTCTATCCCTAGACCTCCTCTGTAACTCAAAACATGCAACCTGTAGAATTTTTTAAACTTTGCCTATGGAGATTTTTAAGGGTAAAAGTTTGTCGCCATTCCACGATCGGACGCAATTTTGAAGCGTGACATGTTGGTTATCAATTTACTCGGCGTAACATAATCTTTCACAATATAAAAACAATGGGATAACTTTACTGTTGTCTTATTTTTTTAATTTAAAAAAGTGTATTTTTTTCCCAAAAAAGTGCGCTTGTAAGACCTCTGCGCAAATACAGTGTGACAGAAAGTTTTGCAAGAACCACCATTTTATTCTCTAGGGTGTTAGAATAAAAAATATATATAATGTTTGGTGGGTTCTAATTAGAGGGAAGGAGATGGCAGTAAAAAAAAAAAAAAAAAACAGTGAAAAAACACATTAGAACTGTTGTTTTGCTACTTGTAATGTAACCTGTAATGCCAATGCCCACCACAAGATGGTGCCAGATCACAGAAGGAAGCTGAGACCTGCAGAAGGCTGCAAAGCCGCAGCCTCAATTACCGGCCGGCCCAAACAGCTAAATTTTGGTCTCATTTGACTACATTACTTTCTCCCAATCTGTCTCTGAATCAAGATGTTCATTGGCATGACTGTATGAATGAATGAATGAATAAAAAATTATATAGCGCGGCACATGCGAAATAAATCGCCTCTGGGCGCTTGTTGTTCCTGTCTCCTTTGGTATCAAAAGAGATGAGTCTTGATCTTTCTCCTGAATGCTAAGTGGTTCTCCTCCAACTGAATGCTGGTTGGTAAAGCGTTCCATAGTCTGGGACCTTGGACAGCAAATCTTCTTTCTCCTTTGGACCTATAGTTGGCTTTCGGTATCTGGAGTAGATTTTGATTGGTGGATCGCAGAATGCGATTGGTATTATGAGCTTTTATTTTTTCGCATAAATAATGGGGAGCATTCCCATGAATACATCTATGCGTTAGACAGAGTGCTTTAAAAGTAATTCTGTCTTTTACTGGTAACCAGTGAAGGGATCTCAGTGAAGGTGAGATTGATTCCCAGGGTTTTTTCCCAGTCACAAGTCTAGCGGCCGTATTTTGAACGACTTGTAGACGAGCGATTTGGTACTTGGGGAGTCCGAGGTAAAGGGCATTTGCATAGTCCAATCTGGAGTTAACAATTGCTCCCACCACGACCACTATGTCTTCTTTGGGGATAAAAGGAATAAGTCTGCGTAGTAGGCGTAGCAGATGGTGAGATCCGCTGACTACTGATCCTATTTGTGCGTCCATTGTCATGTAGGAGTCGAAAATGACCCCGAGACTTTTGACTTTGGTGCTAGGGGTGATGATTTTGCCCAGAATGGGCGGGGGGCTCCAAGTTGTTGCAGGTTGATTCATGCGCTTGGCGTGAAACAGGAGAAGTTCTGTTTTCGCTCCGTTGAGTTTAAGATAACTCTTTGTCATCCAGTCCTCTATCAAAGAGAGGCATGTCTCTAGATTGAGGTGGTGATCCTTTTTATTGCAAATGCAGAAATACAGTTGCGTGTCGTCTGCATATGAGTGATAGAGCAGTTTTTGACTGCTGATAATTTCAAAAAGAGGACGGAGATAGATGTTGAATAACACCGGCGACAGAGGGGATCCTTGAGGGACTCTGCACGATAATGTGCGTTTTTCAGAAATTAAAGGTCCTAACTTCACTACTTGTGATCGGTTTTCCAAAAAAGAGGAGAACCAAGATAAATTGCCTTCTGCGACTCTGGCTACTTCAGCTAGCCGGGTCAATAAAAGCTTGTGGTCTACTGTGTCGAAAGCTGCGCTCAGGTCCAACAGAACCAGAAGACAAGATTCTCCTTTGTCTGCGGCCTCGAGAGCGTCGTCCCATATCTTGAGCAGTGCTGTTTCCGTCCCGTGTCCGGGGCGGAATCCCGATTGAAATGGATCGAGTAGGTTGTGGGTATCTAGATGCTGTTGCAGCTGTTGTACCACTACTTTCTCCATGACCTTGAAGAGAGCGTTTAAGCCTGTTATGGGGCGGCGGTGGAGTGGATCCTTGGGGTCCAGGGTGGGTTTCTTCAAGATGGGTCTAATTACGCCCTCCTTCAACTGGGAGGACACTATGCCCTCCAAGAAAAATTGGTTAATAAGCTGCGTGATAGGAGATGCCAGGATGTTGGCGCATTCCTTCAGCAGTTTGGTGGGGATGATATCATTCGGCGCAGTGCTATTACGCAGAGTACAGATGATATTTTTAGTGGCTTGGATAGAGATGGGTTCCAGTGTGAACTTACCTGGTTGTGGTGAATTACTATAGGTGTTGTGTAAATTATTACGGGGGGGGGGGCTACGGGGGGAATTGTTTTGCTGAATGCTTTGCCGGATTCCCTCGATTTTATTGATGAAGTAATCCGATAATTCATTGCAAAATTCTTGTGTGTCCGAATTGGGGGCTTCAAGACATTCTGTATTCATGGTCTGAGTGACCAGCTTGAAGAGTTCGCTGGGGCGATTCATGGCGCTGTTGATAGCCTCAGAAAAATAATTTTTCTTGGCTTTGAAGATTTCTTTGTGGTATTTCTTAGTTATTGCCTTGTAGATGGAGAGGTTCTCATCTGATGGGCTTCTTTTCCAGGCGGCTTCTGCCCTGCGCTCTTGCTTCAGTAACGCCAGTTGGTTGTTGAACCAGCTGGAGTTATTTTTTCGGATGTGGGTTTTACGTTTCGGCGCTATTAAGTCAGCTGACTGTAATAGGGCTGTGTTTCACCTGTGGTGTTTATCTTGGGTCCAGCAGTGCACCAACACCTTTGCAGCCATTGTGCTATATGCTGGGTGCTTGGTGTGCTTCTGTACCTTTAAGGAGGGGTGGCTCCCCTTCAGTCCACCTGCCCCTATCTATCCATTAAAATGCATGTGCCTCCATTGTGAGGACACTCACTGTTAGTGTTAGGACCACAGAATTATGGGGTGCCTTGGCGCGGCTCTGTGGCTCACGCATGCGTTTGCAAATGCGTGCGGACAAAACCCCTGTTTTTAACGCACATTGTTAGACAGGTTAATTGGTTGTTCTGCTAGCTGGTCGGTAAGTAGGCTTGGTTATTCCCTGGGCATTCCCCAGGTTCTTGTTGTTATCTGCTTTAGCCTTCCATTGCTACTTACTGTGATTGCCAGCCATAGATGGGGGCGGTGGATACGTTTTGTTTCACCTGTGGTGTTTATCTTGGTCCAGCAGTGCACCAACACCTTTGCAGCCATTGTGCTATATGCTGGGTGCTTGGTGTGCTTCTGTACCTTTAAGAAGGGGTGGCTCCCCTTCAGTCCACCTGCCCCTATCTATCCATTAAAATGCATGTGCCTCCATTGTGAGGACACTCACTGTTAGTGTTAGGACCACATAATTATGGGGTGCCTTGGCGCGGCTCTGTGGCTCACGCATGCGTTTGCAAATGCGTGCGGACAAAACCCCTGTTTTTAACGCACGTTGTTAGACAGGTTAATTGGTTGTTCTGCTAGCTGGTCGGTAAGTAGGCTTGGTTATTCCCTGGGCATTCCCCAGGTTCTTGTTGTTATCTGTGTTTATGGCATCCAGTGTTTCTTCAACCGTTTGATGCGGCTGAATTGTTTTTATTTTTTTCCTTAACGTGGCTTTGAAGAATTCCGAGTGGAGCTTCTTCTGACATCTAGTCCAGTGTGTTGTCACTGGATTTGATGTTTTTGTTAAGGGGGGAAATTGGAAATAATAAATTTGATTGCATGGTGATCTGTACATGGCAATGGTTCATTTTCCAGGATTTTTATTTCCAGATTTTGTCTGAAAATAAGATCGAGCGTGTGACCTGAAGCATGTGTGGGCCCACATACTAATTATTGTAGCCCTAGACCTTCCAGGTGGTCAATGCAGGCGTCGGCAACGGGGTCTTGTGGGGAGTTGGCCCAGAGGTTGAAGTCCCCGAGCAGCAAAAGGTGTTTGCTGTTCAGGGTATAGGTGGAGATAAAGTCCGTCAATGATGGGAGAAGCTGCGATTTTGGGCCAGGTGGACTATAGCAGAGTAGAATCCGGACGGACGGTCTCCTGGGAGTTTGTTTGTAGCTGCAGGGTAAGGGTTTCCATGAATGGAGGAGGGTTTTGAAGGACTGGTTTTGTGATCACAAGATGAGTCTTATGGATCACCGCCCGTCCTCCTCCTCTTTGCCCTATTCTGTTTTCCGTAATAATACGATAGTTTCCTGGCACCAATTCTTCTAGAATTGTGTTACACTCAGCTGTGAGCCAGCTCTCTGTAATAAAGAGGCAGTCTAAATCGTGCTGTAGGAGGAAATCATGGATTTCTAGTCGATGTTTTACTGCCGATCTTGTCTTGATCAAAGCACATGATATGTGCTTTGGTTGTGGCAAACGGCTGAGATTTTTGATAGTTGATTGATTGATTCTCAAAAGTCACTCAGTTTGCAGGGCTTTTTTGGTGATGGCTGGTAGTATTGCGGCAAATCGCCTCAGACCCCAAATGGTCTCTGCTGAGTATTGCAGATTTACCATGGTCGCCAAACAGCGGGGGGGGGGAGGGAAGGATTGTCAAGGATTAGCCGAATCCTCTATCCTGACTTGATCCAGAGGAAGGCAAATAAACCCTGACCGTGCTACGCCAATATGCAGTGGCAGGGAAAAAAAATCCTTCCTGACCCCTCGAGAGGCAATCGGGCGAACCCTGGATCAAGTTATTATGGTGTTGAGCAAGGGGAGCTTGAGGCTGGGTGTAGTAAGATGGCCGCCGAACCAGCAGCAGGATCCAGGCTGGTGAGCTCCCAGATTGGGTGGATCGGTGCTGCCGTGGGGGCCAGGATGGATCGAGTGGGGGTGGGAGGTACTTTCCAGGGGTATGGGGGGGTTTCTGGGCCGTTTTAGGAGTTTTGGTGAGCTTGGTGGGGGTGAGAAGCGGCGCGCCGCTAGGCCTCGGTTGAAGCCGCGGCCTTTCCTTTTTGCGGCAGGCCGCGATTGCTTCCAGGCCGGCGCAGAGGGATAAAAAAACACCCGAAAAGGCGGAACAAGCACCGGATGGGTGGCGGATGGGTTGCTAGAGTGGGGGAGATAGTCTGGGGGTACAGGAGAGCAGTTATGGAGAGTTATAGAGAGGGGGAGAGCCGAGTAGGTAGCAGCGGCTTGTCCTGAAAAGGACGGCCGCCTGTACCCACAGTGGATGGCTTACCTGCTGGTTCCCCTGGAAGAAGGGGTGAAGGAAGGGAGCCAGGGGGGGTCAGGTAGAGCCAGGGGGAGCCAGATGGTGAGTCTCTGGGAGGATAGGGAGATAGTGAGAGCCTACCTAGCAGCCTGACTGCAGTCTGCAGCCTGTCAGAATCACTGTCTGTCTATTTGGTCCCTGGCGAGAGCAGACTCGAGCGGAAGGCCGGAGCATCCTACTCTCCCACTGACTTACTGACTGACTGACAGTACATGTGCCTTCTTGAAGAGAGAGACTCGCTGTGTTTGGAGGAAAATAAAGCTGGTTATGACCCTAAGAACACCATTCCTACAGTCAAGCATGGAGGTGGAAACATTATACTTTGGGGCTGTTTCTCTGCTAAAGGTACAGACCGACTTAGCCTCATTGAGGGGCCAATGGATGGGGTCATGTATTGTAAAATCTTGGATGAGAACCTTCTTCCCTCAGCCAGAACACTGAATATTGGTCATAGATGGGTCTTTCAGCATGACACATTAAGATATATAAGGTGCGTATACAGGTACTTATGCGGTACCATATGTGAAGAAAACAAGTGAAGATTGCACAATGCTGCAACCATTCATAGGAAACTTAAACACTAAAATCAAGAAAAGTGTGAATGGTGCACTTATTTTAATCACCTTAAAGCGGGGGGTTCACCCTAAAAAAAAATCTAACATTACATGGACGACCTAGAAAAACGACAGTATGTTTTTTTTTTCCTTGCATACCATTTTAGGTCCATTTTCACCCCCGGCTTCCGGGTAGGTAATTGTGCGGGAATGGGCGTTCCACAGGCTGTGATTGACGTTCTTCGGACCGGCGCATACTGCGCGTCACGAGTTGCCAAAAGAAGCCGAACGTCGGTGCAGCTCTATACAGCGCCTGCGCACCGACGTTCGGCTTCTTTCGGCAACTCGTGACGTACAGTATGTGCCGGTCGGAAGAACGTCAATCACAGCCTGTGATTAGGAACACCCAGTCCCGCGGGATTACCTACCCGGAAGCCGGGGGTGAAAATGGACCTAAAATGGTATGTATGGTATGTAAAAAAAAAAAAAAAAACAACAGCATACTGTCGCTCTCCTAGGTCGGCTCCATGTAATGTTAGAACATTTTTTTTAGGGTGAACCCCCGCTTTAATATATATCCAATATAAATGTCCAAATGACATGAAATCCAACAATATATACACCATTCTTGAAATAATCAGAGGGATAGTCCTTCCAAAGTAAGGCTGTAAATGCCATCAAGAACGAAACAGTCTTCTGCAGTTCAATTATCTTAAAAAAGAAAGGAAAAAAAGAAGGGGGCTGCTCCAAACTGGACAAAGCGCTTGTATGTTGACATAAGATGGCCAAGCAAAGTTCAGACTGGGGAAGGGGAAGCAGCACAATGAGACAATGCATGTCTACCTCTGCCATCCGACTGTAAACACCGACTCAGTGTGGGTGCGTGTGCCTAGGGGAGACTCTGACGACACCGCTGCCCACTTTACATGGACCCAGCAGACCCCAGACAAGGCTGTCAGCCATGATTATTTTTCCCACTGTATGTACAATCCCACCATTGGCCAAGGTGTGTGGGTTACAGCTGTTGTATCTCTGGACCTTGGTGCACTGCTTCAGTATCCACTCTAGTGAGATGTTTACTGGTTTTATTTCCCTAGATCAGGAGTAGGCAATCTACTTGAACCACACTGATGAAGTGAAAGAGCCCCCACCCCCCAAAAAAAGCAAAAAAAAACAAAAAAACAGTAGGACCGACCTTTTTATTACGCAGGGTTCATCAGTGCATTACGCTCAAAATGCAGAGATCAGTGGTGTGTTATGCTCAGAATGCAGGGTTCATGAGTGTGTTGCAATCAGAATGCAGAGTTCAGGAGTGCATTGCGATCAGAAAGCAATGTTCAGGAGTGCATTGCGATCAGAATGCAGGGTTCAGAAGTGCGCTGCGATCAGAATGCAGGGTTTAGGAGTGCGTTGCGATCAGAATGCAGGGTTCAGAAGTGCGCTGCGATCAGAATGCAGGGTTTAGGAGTGCGTTGCGATCAGAATGCAGGGTTTAGGAGTGAGTTGCAGTCAGAATGCAGGGTTCATGAGTGTGTTGTGGTCAGAATGCAGGGATGAGGGGTGATGTGACGGGTGGTAGAGGACACTGCTATGGGGGTGACCCTGCCCCCTTTCCCCTATAGCAATAATCCCCACCCCCTCCTTCTCCCCTCTCAGTGTCCTATCTGCACAGTTCTGAACAGAGGGGCGAGAGCTAGCAGAGTGACTTTTCGTATTAGCAATCTGGTGATTGTTTGCTTAGATCTTACCATTTTAACTTGCTGACAATGAGCAGCACTAAAAAAAAGTGCATCCAAACGACCTTCCACACACATGTGGATGCATGTGAATGCAATCAAAAGAGAAGGGCCGACTGATGCTCACAAACAAGAAACACATGGTCGCACTTGACAACACACAAAATCCACTTTTGAGGGCCAAAATGCAAAACAATTACAGCAAACAGACAAAACATTTATCAGTCCACAGCCGGCGTGGATCATTATGTATTCTATAGCACCCTGCCTGCAAATAATCTGGCCTCTTTTCAGGCAAAACAAACCGCATTATCGCAGGCCTTTATATAACATAGGCATAGGTTGGATTGATAGCACACCTACACCCACCCAGTAAAGGACACGCCCACCAATGTAATTAATTCTGTCTCTTCATTTATGCCTCAAGTACTCACACCTGTTGATCAGTCTTGGCAAATGAAAGAATGTATGAGCTATATAAGTATATGTATCTGTGCAGTGTATAATGGAAAAGATCAAATGTACAAGTCTCTGGCCGTGATGAGCGATACCAATGTACAATGTTACTTCCAAGTACCGGTGCTATCTTAAATTTAGAGTATAATCAGATTCCAATTTCAATGTTTGATTAGGGTCTCTGTTTCAGCTTGGCTGTGCTGTGGGCTCATTCTGTTGCGCTGGGGTGTTTTTCCCACCCCAGTGCGGTAGGTGGCAGCAGTGGAGTTAAGGTTTAGGTGTCCTTTCCCAGCGGCCAATCAGGAGGTTAAGGCCTCGCTGGGCATGCTGGGAGAGGGTACTTATGGAACAGACGCTATTGAGACGGGGTCTTTTTACTGTGTGGCGCTCACCTTCAGGGTGACCACATCACATTGCGGCCTACCTGGCCTGGACGAGCGTGCCACACGGTGTTCCTGGTTTTGGGTCCATGTTGGTCCCAAACATTTGAGCAGGACGGGGACTCAGTTGTCGACTGGGTTCCCACTTTTGAAGATCCCAAGCGGCATAGCTGTCGGTGGGGAGTCCGTCTGAGGAACGCCAATGAGAGGCTCCAAAAGGATTTTGACGAACCATCAGGGATCAAGGTAGCCGGACACTGAAGAATTGACCCCTACTTCAGTCGGCACCTGGGCGACGTTAAGAAGGAGATCCAGGCGTAACTTTACCTAAGAGGGTTACCTCTGTATCTGCAATCAGAGAGGGCCTGTGGCAGAGCGTTTCCCTGACATTCGTTCAGGAGGGTCTGTGGCAGAGACTTTGTCCTGAAGAGGTTTGAGCGATACTTTGGCTGCTAGGTCAGTGAGAGAGGCCTATACGGGTACGCTAAACCCACTCAAGCAGGAGTGGAACGAAAAGTGTTACTTATGGGAGCAGGACTGTTCCAAATAATGTGCCTGAATCTGCTATTCTTCTTCCAACCTCTACCCTTTTCATCACCATTTCATTGTTTTTACCCTGCTGGGTAATAAAGAGCACATAAAAAGACAGTTCTTTGTGGACATTCCTTCACTACTGCTGTATGCACCATTCATCCCTAGACATTCGGAAAGAGCCATGAGGTAAATGTGCCACCCAATCAAATTACCAGCAGCTCCTTCGGGGGTACCGCTACACCAAAAACAAAACAATTCAAGTTGTAAGTTGTTTGGCATGTGGAGGGTACAAAGCTGGAAATACTGACAACCATTGTCAGGAGTACAGACAAGCACATTCGTCATTAGCATACAACATTTAAATTTGGATGCAGAATCACACCATACTTATAAATCCATATCCGACCAAAATGTATTTTTTATAGATTGGGTGTAAAACCCACACTCGCTTTATTTATAATTGGTTCCATTATATGAAACACATCAGAAATATAATACCTTGTGAAAAAGAAGCTATATCACCACAGCAGATGAAGAACATACAAACCTCTAACCAGATAGTGGCAGGTGTGGGATTTGAACCAACGACCTTGGTGCTGCAAGGCAGAAGTGCTAAGCATTTATCTCTGTGGTGTTGAACAGCACCAAGTCCCTGCGGTGCAAAAAGTTAATCAATGCAGATGTACCCTGGAATGGCGGTGACCTCTGAGTGCTAGCAGTTTAACTATTATCCAGCCTTTGTCTGAATCGGAGGAGTGTGACTGGTACCTGCAGGTCCAATTATACAGGCTGTTTTGCCAGCTTGTTCTGGTAAGCACAAAATCCTTATGGTGGTGGATCACAAGTGTTTTGTAGTATGAAATTATATTCAGTATTTCTGACGACACCTTCAAGTCTGGGACATAATTTCACTTTCAATATTATATTGGATTTGTCTTCATGTCTTTCTTCTATGTGATTTGTCTCACTTTTGGACTGTCTCCATAAGACTTTTTTCTATGTGTTTTTTCACCAATTTCTTAATCTCATTTTTTTAAGTGATTGACTGAGGATTGGCTTATTTCAATCTCTAACTATCATTGTTGGTATCCTGTTCCTACTCAGTAAGCTTTCCACCATTATCCGAGCGGTGGAAAGTCAGTCAGAACAGCCTACTGAACAGTTTATTGAGGAGGAACAGGAAGTGAGAAATTTAGACAAAGAAAACAAAGAAAAAAAACATTTGGGGGTAAATTTATGTACAGAGGCGTATCTTTGTGCGGGCGTAGCATATACTCGTTACGATACGCTGCCGCAAATTAGAGAGGCAAGTGCCGTATTCACAAAGCACCTGCGTCCTAAGTTACAGTGGCGTAGCGTAAATTGGCAGGCGTAAACCTGCGTAATTCAAAGTAGGCTTGGAGTGGGCGTGTTGTATGTTAATTAACCATGACCCTACGTAAATGACGTTTCTAACGAACGGCGCATGCGCCGTCCGTGGACGTATCCCAGTGCGCATGCTCAAAATTACGCCGCAAATACTCATTGGTTTCGACGTGAACGTAACTTACTCAAAGCCCTATTCGCGAAAGTTTTACGCAAACGATGTAAGCGGCAGAAAATTCTACGCTGTCCCGACGTCCATACTTAACATTGCGTACGCCTCATATAGCAGGGGTAACTTTACGCCGGACTTACGCTTACGCAAACGGCATAAAAAAATGCGACCGGGCGCAAGTACGTTTGTGAATCGGCGTATCTAGCTCATTTGCATATTCGACGCGTAAATCAATGGAAGCACCACCTAGCGGCCAGCGTAAATATGAGACTATGATACGACGGCGTAAGAGACTTAGGCCTCGTACACACGAGGCAATAGATTTGTTCAAAACGGTCTGTCCGACCGATTTGAACAAATCTGTCTCTTTGGATTTTGGTTTGCTCGCGTGTACACACGAGCAAACCAAAATCCCCGCCAGCAGACGGCGCGCTGACGTGTCGGTGACGTGGCGGTGACGTTGACGCCGCCACGTCACCGCACCAGGAAGTAAAACACTTCCGCGCATGCGCCGAATCCATTCGGCGGCGGTGCGAGACGACATGTCTGCTGGTAAGTGTACTAACCAGCAGACATGTCGGGCGGACGGGTTCCCACCCGATAGATTTCAAAGCATGCTTTGAAATCTGCGGGTGGCAAATCCTCGGCTCGCCCGTACACACAATCGAAGTTGCTGGGACGGTCTAGCAGACGTTTCCAGCAGACAGATTTGATCGTGTGTACGCAACCTTACGCCGGTTTGGATCTTAGCAAAATTCCGGCGTATCTTGCTTTCTGAATACAAAAAAAAGATACACCGGCGCATCCTAGAAGTTACGCAGCGTATCTCGAGATACGCCAACGTAACTTCTTTGAGAATCTGGCCCTTAGAAGGGAAATCGAAGGAAAAGGTAAGTGAACCATCAATGCACAGCAACTTTGTATTCCTTGCGTGCAATAAGGAATGACTTTCCCATCTAGATTTTGTTATTTTCTATGGACTTTACTCACCTCTGACCATTTGTTTACCCATGTGCTGACTAGGTGCTATAGTAAAAAACAAAAAACAAACAGCATGTTAAAAAAAATTGTTTACAAAAAATTGAATAAAAGATTTAAAAAAATGTATTCAGTGTCCCTCATTACCGCCACAGCAGTTATATGATGATGCTGTACTGCACTGGTGACAGTATGTAACTTTATTTATTTATTTATTTTCCCAAAAATTATGACAAAAAAATAACAACTTCAAAAAACCCACCATGCCTTTTACTGAATACCTTGGAATGTCTAATTTCCAAAAGGGGGTCATTTGGGGGGTATCTGTACTGTCCTGGCATTTAGGGCCTCATGAAATGAGATATGCCGCCGGTATATCAGGATTGATCAATTTTCAGATATATACCAGTACTAGTTTGTGGACTGTATAACTTTCCTACAGGACAAATCCCTGATTCCAGACATCTGTTATCCAAAACGTATAAGATGGTATTACAAACTTATTCAATGACTGTTTATTATTACATTAGACAATGGGAGAAGGAGCTTAGAGTGGTTTATGACCCCCCTCCCCTCTTAGATTCATTACATTGGCCCATACTGTACCTCCTCCATTATTTCCCACATTCAGGAGTCTTTCTATAAATTCCTCACCATGCCGCTTAGCCCAGATATTCTCTAATGCTTAGAAACTTGTCCGCTGGAAACCTGTCCATCGGACATGTCTGCTGGTTAGTACGCCTAACCAGCGGACCGAAATTCCCCGCATGCATCGAATTGATTCGCGAATGCGTGGAAGCATTTTACTTCCTTGTTTTCGCACGTCGCGGCGTCAACGTCATCGCCACGTCACCGCGTTGTCTGTCCGCGGGGTTTTTGGTCTGATGATGTGTACACACATCAGACCAAAATATCCCAGGTGACATGTCCGATGAAAACGGTCCGCGGACCTCTCAGGGGAAACAGCTGATAGGAGAGGAGGGAAGCTGGCAATGCTGCAGGGGGAATGGTGGGAGCCAGGGCAGTAGGGGGAATCTGTGCTTTACAGGGTGATTAGGGTGTGCCTGGGCACATCTGGCACACCCTGTGCGCACTTACCCTATTGCACTCACTTACGGGTTTTCCCCATTAAGTTGAATGTGTCATGTTCGGCGGGCAGTACTGCCTGCTAAATGCGACAGCAGGGATATTGTTTGCTGCGCCAGATCACAAAGTATCATGGCCACTGCATATGTACACACCTCTCTGCTGCCTTTGCATTTAAAAGTGGTTGTAAACCCTTCAAAACACTTTATGCTACAGTTAAGCCTATAATAAGGCTTACCTGTAGTGCCTGCATAGAGGCACATGTACAGGCTCGTCTGAAGTTCGGTAATGAACACCTTAATGATTCACAGAAGGATTGGGAGAACGAGCTGTGGTCAGATGAGACCAAAATTGAGCTCTTTGGCATTAACTTGACTCACCGTGTTTAAAGGAAGAAAAATGCTGACTATAAGTCTAAGAACACTATCCCTATAGTCAAGCACAGAGGTGAAAACATTATTGGCCAGATTCAGGTAGATGGGCGCATCTTTGTGCCGGCGTAGCGCAGCGCATATGCGATACGCCGACGCAACCTAGAGAGGCAAGTACAGTATTCAAAAAGCACTTGCTCCCAACGTTGCGCCGGCGTAACGTAAATATGAAGGCGCAAGCCGGCGTAAGTGGAAGTGGGTGTGACCTTATGCAAATGATGACCTGAGCCTGGAGCAGAGACTTAGGCCCGGCGTATAATCCACGGAGCATGCGCAGTGACGTTGACGTATGATCGCTTCCCTGTGCGCATGCTCACAACTATGCCGGCCTAACTTCCTGGGATATGCCGGCGCACCGTCTTATCCTGAGCGCATAAATACACCCAGACATGCGCCCATTCGACGCAAAAGTACATCCTGCTTTTTTCCCCCCCCTGAGCAAGGTACTTTTTGCTATGTGATGGCTGCTAGCGTTTCACAGAGGGACAAAAGGAAGAAGAATTTCTCGCCACAGGAGACGGCAGACCTCATCTCTGCCATGGAGAGGTATGACGCCTTCCTCCATGGTGCCCAAAGTCGGGATACCAGCCGGGCCAGGAAACAGGCCATCCTGGAGACCATCGCCACAGAACTAAATAGCTTTGGCTATGAGACCCGGACAGCCAAGGAGACCAATAAAAAGATAAATGATGTGAGGCGCAAGGTTCGGGAGAAGGTGGTCGCCATCAAGAGGCACCAGAGGGGGGGCGGAGCCGGCGGTCAGAGCGGATGGACGGGTGAAGGGAGAGCTCTGATACAGCGGGGAGAATCGAGCGGCTCACAGCACACCATCGTTGAATCCAAACATACCCAGCGCAAGGGGAGACTGTGAGGAGTACTCAGGTGGCCATGAGCAAAATAAAGGATAGAGAACGGCAGAGGAAACTCACAGATTTCTTCCCTACGGCGGCTGGCCGAGGGATCCAAGATGGCGCCCACGCCGAGAAGTGTGACACAGACTCTGGCTGCAATCAGATTTCATCCACCGGTGAGTCGGGTTCTGACACCCATCCACTACCCCCTTCCCCATTTACAAGTCCTGTGAAGCAAAAACGGAGGGTGGGGAAGGATGGGGATGGCTATGAGCAGGCAGGCCTGGGGAGAGATGAGATGGAGGAATCCTCCTCATATGGACAGCACTTTGATGACTTCCCTACCTCTGGGCAGCCTATTATGGATATAACTGTGAAAGAAATGCTACAGACTCTAAAGCTGACCTGTCATCTGTCAGTAAAAGAGTTACTTATGTAGAACAAAAAAAGGAGGAATTCACTTTAGCTCATAATGAGCTGGTTGATGCCCACTTTGATGTTGAAGACGAAATCAAGACCTTGCGCCTCAAAATGGCGGATATTGAAGATAGGGCCAGGAGAAACAAAAATTTAGGTGGATCCCTGAATCTGTCAAAACAGCAAATCTCACTCCCTATCTTCAAAAGCTTATGGTAACATTTTTATCACGTCAAAGATCAGCTAGTGCGCTACTCCAGACAACACCCTGCACTTCCTGATCCTTTTGCGGGCATTGCTTTATATGCCGATCTGTCTCAAGCCACACTTCCAGCAAGGCATAACTTGGTTCATATCACCAAAATCCTACGCAAGCATAAAATACTCTACAAGTGGGGATTTCCTGCCAAACTGACGTTGGAAATGAATAATGAGTCGCACGTCATCACATCACTGGAAAAGGGCTTGGAGCTTCTGAGGCGGCGTACACACGACCGAGGTTCTCGCTGGAAACCAGCGAGAACCTCGCTGGAAGCTGCATTCCAGCGAGGACCTCGGCCGTGTGTACACTCTCGGCGAGCTTCCCGTCGGGAAGCCCGTCGAGCAGAAATAGAGAGCCCCTCTATTTGCTCGACGGCCCGCCTAAAGAATGGCGTTCCATTCCCGACGGGCGGGTCGCTGATTTCGACGGCCGGCAGGGAACCTCGCGGGCGGAACGATGTGTTCTGCCCGTCGAGGTTCCCTGCCGTGTGTACACGGCCTGAAAGGTGGACACTAAAACTGCGAACCAGAATCCTCCCCTGGATAGACGTTCTTTCACTCGCCAAAATAGGAAAGGTAAATAAGTGACCATTTTGCTTTGTTTTATCTACAATCCGGGACTCTGACAGGCGATCTGACTTCCTTTATCCTTAAATCGTACTTACCTTCAGTGTCTTCTATTACAGTGACTGTTGCACTTGATAGTCTGGATGTCACCCGCTGGTCGGCTACAGAGGACTTAATTTTTCTTTTCTTTTTATTTTACCCCCAGTGGTATTTACAGGATGGCTCCTGTATCCTTTGGGCAATTCTATTTTGCTTGTTTGATGGCTTTGAGTGACTTGGCCTGGTTTTCTATTTTTGGTTATTGGTTTTTGTTTTTGTGTTTATTTTGGTTTTCCTATTGGAGAGTCTGTGATGCTCTATTTTTTCATGTCACACACACATTCTGCAAGTTTTATACAGCATGGCAGCATTTAAGTTCTACCTGTGGATGGCAACAGTTCGCTTACTACTGTTGGAATGAATCTTAAATTTCTTTTGCAAAATGTGAGAGGCCTGACTAGTCCCTACAAACGCAGAACTATGTGGAATCTAGCTATTGACTCGAAATGTGATTGGCAACCCCCCAAAGTGCACCCATGCCAAATTTCTATATATCTTCACTGCTAGCAATGACTCTAAGGCCGCATACACACGCTCAAACTTATCCGATGAAAACGGTCCGACGGACCGTTTTCATCGGATATGTCTGCTGGGCTGTTTTGGTCTGATGGTTGCACACACCATCAAACCAAAATCCCCATCGGCAGACAGTGCGGTGACGCCGCCACGTCACCGAACCAGGAAGTAGAATACTTCCACGCATGCGTCAAATCCATTCGATGCATGTGCAGACAGATATGTCCGCTGGTTAGTGTACTAACCAGCGGACATGTCGGACGAACAGGTTTCCAGCAGACAAGTTTTAAAGCATGCTTTAAAACTTGTCTGCTGGAAAAACCTGTCTGCTCGCTCGTACACACGATCGGATTTGTCTGCTGAAACGGTCCGTCGGACCGGTTTCAGCAGATAAATTTGATCGTGTGTACGCGGCCTAAGAAAAAATCTGTATTGATTGCCTTTAGAGATACTGTAACCTTTTCTTTGTTGCAGGAATATGTTGACCCTCTGGGTCGTTTTTTGATATTGGTTGCTGAGCTAAACTGCACCACCTATACGTTGGTTAACCTATATGCGCCCCAACTTTAAACCGTTGCAGTTTATACGCAAAGTGGTGAAACGTGCTAAATCTATGCATAAAGGCAACCTTGTTATATGTGGGGATTTTAATATGGTTTTGAATGGTGAATTAGACTCCTCCTCTGCGGCCCTCAGACACAGGCCTTCTTTCGGTCCTTTTTGTCATGAAGAAAGGCTTTTTGATCCCTGGCGCTGTATGAGAGCCGCAGAGAGGGACTATACTTATTATTCCCCGATGCATGGCAGCTACTCGAGAATTGATTTCTTCCTTACGAATTTGAGTACTCTACAAAATGTAGTCAAAACTGACATCCACAGTATTACATGGTCGGACCACACGCCAGTCACTATGGAGGTTGTGGATGTAGGTAATCCCAGCCGTAAACCATTGTGGCGCAACAATACTTTTCTTCTATCTCACCCGAAGTTTAGGGGTGAGGTCAGGGGCGGACTGACAACTCATGGGGCCCCCGGGCAATAGAAGATTATGGGGCCCCCGGGCTTACAGATGGCCACCAAGCCAGGTGGCAGTACAGAGGCAGGGCAGCTAAAATCTTGGGATTTTCACATCGATAGCATGTAGGTTTTGGACATAACAGGGACAGATGTAAAAAAAACACAGATTTTTACATACTGTCCCCGGTTTTAATAAGCCTGGCAACCCTGATGGGGCCCCCTAGTGGCACGGGGCCCTCGGGCAGTGCCCGAGTTCCTCAATGGTCAGTCCGCCCCTGGGTGAGGTAGAGGGAAAGCTGAAGGAATATTTTCATTTTAATACCAATGAGGATTGTGCCCCCACGATGCTGGTGTGTGAATAAGGCCTTTATTAGGGGTTTTCTCATCCAAATAGCTTCCAGAGAGAAGAAGTCTCAGTACATCTCCCACCTTCATCAGTCCATAGCAGATTTAGAAGTCCTACATAAAAATCCTACTACCACTTCCCCTAGCGTGTTAGCCAAGCTTTCCCAACGTAGATAAGAATTAAGGCAGGAACTTAGGGCTAGTTATGATATTTACTTTAAGAGACTAAAAGTTTCTTTTTATTCCCAAACAATAAGGTAGGTAAGCATTTAGCCTCACAACTTAAAAAGAGACAAGCGAAAACCAACCTCGCCCACATTCGCCATCAGAAATCTAATACCTTATTTCATAATCCTAAAGATATAGATAATGGGCCAGATTCAGGTAGAGTTAGGCTGGAGTATCTGTGATACTCCAGCCTAATTGTCACTTTAAGCCGGCGTTTCTGTTTTCTGTAACCAGAAAACAAGAAACGCCGGGTTGGAGTTCCGATGCGATCTGCGCAATTGAATTTCGCCATCGCATCGCAACTTTAATTTAAAAATGGCGCCGAGGGCGTTCCAGCTGATTTACGCTGAAAAAATATGTTAATCAGTGGGAATCGGCAATTCACGATCGTATTCGGGCGCGACGCAGTGACTTTCCGACGTTTCCGGAAGCGATACGCGGCGTAAAGATAAAGCAGCCCCCTAGTGGAGTATCCTATGTTAAGTATAGGCATCGTCATCGCGTTGGGAAAAAAAAAATCGCGCCACTTGCGTAAAAATTTCATGAATGGGGATGTGACGTCATTGACGTTCACTGACAGAATTTGGAGCATGCGCACTGGGATGCATTGACACTCGACGCATGCGCAGTACGTTCGCCACGGGATCGCGCTTAGTTTAAATAATACACGCCCTGTACCCGCCCAATTTGAATTCCGCCGGCTCATTTGCGATGCGCTGCCGCAACTTTAGGAGCAAGTGCTTCATGAATAACAGCACTTGCTCCTAAAATTTCGGCAGCGTAACGTAAAGGAGAAGCGTTACTCCAGAGCAAAGATGCTCCCATCTACCTGAATCTGGCCCAATGTGTTTAAAGATTACTATGAGTCAATCTATAATCGTAATTCTGATCCACTTACGCACCAACCTACGGAGAGGAGATTGACGACTTTCTTCAAGGAGTCCAGTTACCTTCTGTAGATGAAACTGTGCTATTGCACCTAAACTCCTCTATCACACAGGCGGAAATTGAGGCAGTAATACAATCCCTCCCTATGCACAAATCTCCGGGGGCAGATGGTTTCTCTGCCGAATATTACAAAGCATTTGCTCCCCAGTTGACCCCGAAAATTAGTAGAAGTTTTCAATGCAGCAGCTTCTTCTGGAGAATTCCCAAAGGAAATGCTCCAGGCGATAATAGTTACCCTGCCCAAGCCAGGTAAAGATACTTCCCTCCCCCAAAACTTTCAACCAATTTCTTTACTAAGTGACCTAAAAATTTATGCTAAAGTCCTGGCTAATCGGCTTATGGAGATTACTCCTTCCCTACTTGGTTTAGATCAGTTTGGTTTTGTGAAAGGCAGACAAGCACCTGATGGGACCAGGAGAATCCTTGTGCCTTCCTTAGATTCTGAGAAGGCCTTTGATAGGGTGCATTGGGGGTACCTATCTAAAACATTGCTTACATTTGGATTGAAGGGCCTAATTTATTCAGCTGTTATGTCGCTTTACTCACACCCTACAGCTCAAGTTTACTCATCCAACTTATTATCAGATCCATTTTCTTTGTCTAAGGCCCACAGACCAGTTTCAGCGGACATGTTTGATCGTGTGTATGGCCTATCGTGTGTATGGCCTATCGGACCGTTTTCATGCTTGAAAACCTATCCGCTGGAAACCTGTCCGTCGGACAGGTTCGATGGTTAGTACACATAATCAATGGACCAAAAACACACGCATGCTCAGAATCAAGTCGACGCATGCTTGGAAGCATTGAACTTCGTTTTTTTATCACGTCGTTGTGTTCTACGTCACCATGTTCTGGTCCGATGGGATTTTGGTCCGATGGTGTGTACACACATCAGACCAACAGACCACTTCAGTGTGGTCTTTTAAAAAAACGGTCCGTGGGACAAGTTTCATCGGACATGTCTGATCGTGTGTACGCAGCCTAACGGTACACATCAAGGATGTCCCCTTTCTCCAATAATATTTTCACTTATTATAGAACCTCTGGTGAAAGCATGAGGTCTAGTAGCAGCATTGAGGGCATCAAAATAGGTTCTGAACACCATAAAATAGGGCTTTTTGCGGATGACATCATCCTAGTGATGACTAACCCACAAAAAACAGTTTTAGAAGCGCAAAAGATATTACTCAAGTTTGGTCGAGTTTCTTTCTATAAAGTAAACACCAGTAAATGATTTGCCCTAACCCTTAATCTACCTATGAAGCGGAGAGTAGAGCTTAGGAGAATATTTCCTTGCACTTTGGACCCTCCATCTATTACGTAATATGACTCATATTGGCAAACTAAATTTGTCATGAATGGGAAGTATTGCTGCATACCAAATGCAGATATTACCTAAACGGTTATATTATTTCAGGACTTTGACTATTCCTATACCCCAGAATACCTATTCCCCCTTCTCCCAACTAACAAGCAAATTGAGAAACTTAATTTGGGCTGGGAAAAAAAATAGAATTTCAATAGCACAATTGTATAAACCCAAATGCCTGGGTGGAGTCGGTCTCCCTAATGCACAACTTTATTATCAGGCGGTGTTGATGGACCAAATGCGGTTCTGGTTCTCCTGCCAAACAGATAACAGGTGGGTGGATATAGAGCGTAGAGTTACAAAGCGGCGTGACCTCCCAGATTTAGCTATTGCTGCTTCTCTACATCATAAGCCCACCACTCCTCCTTATCCTACGGTGCAAGCGACCTTAACAGCATGGTCTGTTTTGACCCGTCAGAAATTTTCTGACATTTCAATGTACACTATAAATACTTCTGTAGCAGCCTACGAATATTTAATCCCTAATCTAAATACCCGTTCTTGGAAAAAGGGTCTGAATTTCTCTCTCCCGGATGGCACTAATCTCGGTGCAATTGATAGGTATCAAGTCAACCAAATAAAACACTACATAACAGCCGTGCCACACAAAATAATTAGCATCCCCCAAATTCTATGGGAATACCTGACCTCTAAACACCCTGGGAGATGTAGAGGGATATCTTTATTCTATACATTTTCATCTTCTCTGTATATGCATACAAAAGTTCGTACCATGGTGAAGTGGGAAAATGAATTACAAAAATAATTCTCTATTGCACAATGGCATGTGGCTATTAAGTATAATTATAGATCCTCTGCTTGTGTGGACCATTGGGAGAATGCTCAAAAAATTTTACACAGATGGTACTTGACCCCTCTGCGTTTGCACAATATGGATTCTAATATTTCTCCACTTTGTTGGCGCAATTGTCAATCTACAGGTAACCTACTAAATATTCCGTGGTCCTGCGACATGGTCAAACCATTTTGGTTAGGAGTGGTCACTCTTATTAATAATGTCCTAGGAATTGTAGTGAGGGTAGATCCTGCACTTGCTCTACTAGGTTTGGGCATTGAGAACATCCCCCCACTAATGAGAAAATTGGTTACCCACATATTGTTTGCAGCTCACATCTCATTGGCTAGAAACTGGCGTTCAAACTCACCTCCAGGAATTGAGGAGGTGATCTCTAGAGTAAATACTCAATTTGTGATGGAAAGGCTCCTTGCATTTAAAGAAGGTAGAGATCTAATCTTCCATAGTCACTGGGTAAAATGGAGTACTCCTAAATATGCCTTGTCACATTTGTAATAGGTACTGTTAATACTTGTTGAATTCTCTGGAGCCACCCGGAGGTAGAAACATGGCATAAGGTGGTAACACGAAGAAGTCCTATATACAGTCTTTGGGTCAGATCCACAAAGGAGTTATGCCGGTGTATCTATAGATACACCGGCGTAATTTGAATTTCCCGCTGGCGTATCATTGTTTTCTATCCAGAAAACCTGATACGCCAGCTTCTAGCTTAGATATGACGGCTTATGCCATCGTATTTAAGGTGCATATTTACGATGGACGCTAGGGGCGCGTCTGCGTAAAATATGCAAATGAGGTAGATACGGCGATCCACGAACGATCGAGCGGCGTTTACATCGTTTGCGTAAGCGTATCTCCGGCATAAATGTAGACCTGCTATATGGTGGCGCAGTGAATGTTAAGTATGCACGTCGGGACCGCGTCGTATTGGACATCGTTTACGTTGTTTGCGTACGCCGATCCAGAATGGGCCTGGGCGTAAGTTACGTTCATGTTGTTTCATTGACTATTTGTGGCGTGATTTCACGCAAGTGAACTAGGATACGTCCACGGCCAGTGCATACGTAGTTTAAAAAAAGTGTCGTTTGCGTAGTTTCATTCATAATTATAATAAAACACACCCCCCCTAGTCAATTTGAAATACACCTGCGAACGCCGGCCCATTTACGCTACGCCGCCGTAAGTTACAGCGGCATTTCTTTCAGGATAAGGATACGCCGCTGTGACTTACAGCGGCGCAGAGTAAATGGGACACGCCGCGCGGGTGTCCCATCTATGTGGATCTGGCCGCGCGGGTGTCCCATCTATGTGGATCTGGCCCTTTGTAGAGTAATCTATGAGTGTACTTACGTTGAGTGTTAAAACCAAGGACCCTCAGTAAGGTCCGAGGAATTCTACTTATTATTATGTTTTAGCTGGGTCTGGTCACAGTGTGGGCTCCTCCTCGTGTTGAGATAAAATATTGTTTTGTTGTGAGTAGCTCGCATGAGAATTATAACTTTATTGTTGTAAGTGTACTTTAACTGCACAGATTATTGTTGAACAATGTTTATTAGCAGAGCATTTTTTCTCAGAAAATAGGTGTAGGAACTCAACCACGACCCGTTCAGATTTCACAACCAGTAGAAGGGTCTTAAAGGGGCATTAAATACCAAAATTGCATTACATACAAAGTGCTGGGTTTAGGGGGTTACAAAGCTGTCACTTTTAAATACAGAAACCAGACTTCTGTGTTTACAAGTGATTGTGGTGAGCAGGCACCAATGGGTTTGAGCCAGAGGTGATGGAACTGAGTTCCCCCAAGTTCCCCCTGAAAAAAAGCCCTGTTTATTAGAATGCTTTCGCTGTTCTGTGTATTCTGCATTTAATTTTTTCAATAAAAAATCTATGGTTAAAAAAAAAGAGGCACCAGAGGGGCACAGGGGGTGTACCACCATGTGCACTGAGCTTAACCCCGGAGGAGGAGGTGGTCGCCCGGTGTCTGGAGAGGGAGCAGTTGGAGGGCGTGGAGGGCTTTGATTCCCTTGATGATGCCTCGAGGACAGGTAAGTGTTGTTTATCCCCCATCCGGTGTGTAGCATGTGAGGGGGTGGAAGGGGACATGTGACAAGTGTGTGGTTCCACCAACATGTGAATGCTTTGTGTCATCCACAGATGTGCAGGAGGGAGCGGGGCCATCTGCTGCCGGTGACCATCCCACGCCATCATCCCCGGAACATCATCATGATCCTGACCCCCTAGGAAGCCAAGATCCAGCGGTGGAGGGGAGTGGCCACATCTCTCCTCTGGAGGTGGTTGAGGAGAAGACTGTGACCTTTGATCAGGGTTGCCTGTATTTGGAGGATTCCTCCTCTTTGGCCAGGCCCTCTCACACCTCCTTCCTCATCAGGGGAAGCCCCTCCAGCTCACCCACCAGCAGGGTAAGCCCCTCAAGAGCTACACCATACAGCCGGTTCCAACCATCTTCTGCCCCCAAGAAGGCGACATGGAAGACCAGGGGTGTTCCTGATACCGTGCATGATCAAATGGCAAGGGACCAGGTTCAGCAGACCCGGCATATTGGGGAACTAGCCGGGCACCTGCACCGGGTGGCTGACAGCCTGGCCTCCGTGGCACAGATTACTGATGCAGTGCAGGATGTCAGCTGCAACTGTGCTGCAGTGGTCCCCAGCCTGGGGGAGCTGCAGGCAGAGGTTCACACCTTTACTGGGGCGGTCCAGGCCAACACATCTGCCATCCGGAATGAGGGGAGGCAGAGGCAGCGCAACCAGCAACACAATATAAACTGCCAGCTGAGGATGCAGGCCCAGACCAATTACTTCCTCAGCCACATTGCCGTGGCCTTGGAGAGCAGGCAGCCATCACCTGCTAGGAGTGGCCCACCCGGGGATGAGCCACCTCCAGATGCACCACCCGAGGCTCCCTCTAGGCAGCTGAGGAGCCAGAGAGGTGGCACCAGGCGCAGACCACGTCAGGTCAAATGAGTTCTGTTTTTTTTTTCTTGTGCTCAGAATATGTTTTTTTTATTATTACTACTGAGTTTTTGGATTGGATTTATGCTCAGGTCATGAGCCTTTTTTTTTTTTATGACTGCACACGGTCAATCGTGCAGACTACAGTGTGAATGGTGTGTGAATGTGGGGGTGACACTCCTGCCAGTAAGGGGTGTCACCCTGGGTCGTGGAGGAGAGGTTATCCCCACGACCGTGTGAATGTGGTATGAATGGACAGCAACATAATTGGGGCCTTGGCGTGGCATTGCTGCTCCCTAGTCCTGCATGTTGGACTTGGGCTAATCCAATGTGATGTGGATGTGGTGTGTGTGATCTAGGGACCACAGTGGTGTGCATGCGTGCATTGTCCATGTGCCATGCTGAATGTGTGTGTTTAACGTCCAAAGATGCCTACCACGAGGCACCTCCTGACTGCTCTTCCCTCAGCAGACGGGGTAGCCTCGGGCAGGTGGGGACTGTGTGGGTTGGGGGTCAGGTCATCACATATGTCATATTGAAGGCCCTTTCTCATGGCGTAGTTGTGCAGCATGCAACATGCACCGATGATCTGACACACAAAGTTTGGGGAATACATCAGGGCCCCCCCAGACTTATCCAGGCATCGGAAACAGGACTTCAGGAGGCCAAATGTTTGTTCCACCACTGCACGGGTACATATGTGTGCCGCATTGTAGTTTAGCTCTCCTCTGGTTTGGGGATTCCGGAATGAAGTCATGAGATGGGGCCCAAGTGCATATGCCGAGTCACCTGGAAGGGAAAAGACAGGAGGATGCTAGCCGTGCATGTGCCCCTTTGTGATGTCTGTATCAAGGGGTCGGACAGTCATACCTGACTCCCATGCCACTCACCAACCAACCAGCTGTCCTTGTACACATTCTGTTCGAATTCCGTTGGGATGTTGCTTTGACGGTATATGTAGCTGTCGTGGCTGGACCCGGGGCCTTTGGCACGGACGTGCCATATGAGACATTGGGCATCGGCTATCACCTGTACGTTGATGGAATGCCAGATATATGTGCTCTGTGGCATGGGGGGGCTGTAGTGCCACATGTGTGCAATCAATGGCCCCGATGGTGCTTGGGAATCCAGCACGTCTGTAGAAATCCAGCATTGCCTTCTGCCACAGGTGCTCATTGGTGGCTCTGATGATGTGGTGGGACATGCGTCTGAGGATTGCGGGGACAACCTTGTGCACACATCTGCTCATGGTGGATTGTGACATCCCAGCCACGACTCCACTTGTATGCTGAAAAGATCCACTGGCGAGGAAATGGAGTGTTGCCAGTACCTTGAGTGGCTGCACTGCATGTGAGCGGTGTGTCTTGCTGGTGATGTCATCTTTTAGGGCTGTGGTTATTTCCAGGATGGCATCGGGGCTGAATCTGAAGATGCGATACACCTCCGAATCACCCATGCCAAAGAAGCTCATGCGTGTGCGGTATATCCTCTCCCGTGCCCTCCTCCGTGCCGGTGGACATATTAGTAGTGCTAGGACCACAGCTGGCCCTGGCATGTTGGCAGACAGATGTGTTGTCCTGCAAGTGGGGTTGCTCAGCTTGCTCAACTCGTCCGTAATGGTGCTGCTGTAGTTGCTCTCCAGCTGACCTGTGCACGTCAGGTGCAAAGATAAACCAGCTTTTTGATGGAATAACTTTACTCCGGACGTACGACTTACGCACACCGCACGTAGCCTGCGCCGGCGGCATGTACATGCATGAATCGCCGTATCTTCCTCATTTGCATATTTGAATAGGAAATCAATGGGAGCGTCAGATGCGTCCAGCGTAAATTTGCGTCCACGATACGCCGGCATAGGAAAGTTAGGTCGGTCGGAGGAAGCCTATTTTCAGGCGTATCTAGTTCTGTGGGTACAGCGCATAGCTACGACGGCGCATATTTACACTAACGCAGCGTATCTCGAGAGAGTAAGGGCCAGATTCTCAGCGGCGCTACGCCTGCGTAAATGTATATGCGCGGCGTAATAGTAAATGTGCGCCTGCGTATCGATGCGCGGTAAACACAGAACCACATACGCGCGATTTTTTTTTCCGTCTGGGCGGCGAAAATGCATTAAGCTAGCGCGGCGTAGGCGCATAGTTACGCATCAAAAATATTCAGTTCCCATTGAATTAGCATGCAAATATGCAAATGAGGGAGATGCGCGTATTCCCGAAAGTACGCGCGTCCGGCGTTGGCTACTCGTGGTGCGCGTAACTCGAAAGCCTTGAGTAAACATACCCCTCATAAAAGCACAGGTAACTTTGCTCAAGGCCGTGTGCAAGTCAGCTGGAGAGCAACTACAGCAGCACCGTAACGGACTAGCTGAGCAATCACACTTACTGGACAAGACATTCATATGCCAATGATGCCAGGGCCAGCCATGGTCTTATCAATACTAAGGTATGCAGAGGAAGAGGAGCATAGAAGGAGGAGGAGGAGGACGGGGGCACGTGAGAGGATCTACCGAGCGCGCATGAGCCTCTTTGGCATGGGTGATGAGGAGGTGTATCGCATCTTCAGATTCAGCCCTGCTGCCATCCTGGAAATAACCACAGCCCTGCAGGATGACATCACCAGCCAGACATACCGCTCACGTGCACTGCAGCCACTGGTGAAGGTCCTGGCAACACTCCATTTCCTGGCCAGTGGATCATTCCAGCGTACAAGTGGAGTGGTGGCTGGGATGTCACAAACCAGCATAAGCAGATGTGTGCACCAGGTTGTCCCCGCAATCCTCAGACGCATGTCCAACCAGTTCATCAGACCCACCACTGTGCACCTGCGGCAGAAGGCAATGACAGATTTCTACAGAATTGACGGATTCCCACGCACCATCGGGGCCATTGATTGCACACATGTGGCACTCCAGCCCCCCAGTGCCACAGAGCACATATACCGCAATCGGAAGCATTGGCATTCCATCAACGTACAGGTGATAGCCGATGCCAAATACCTCATATGGCACGTCCGTGCCAAAGACCCTGGGTCCAGCCATGACAGCTACATCTACCGTCAAAGCAACATCCCCGAAGATTTTGAGCAGGACATGTATGGGGACAGCTGGCTGGTTGGTGAGTGACATGGGTGGCAGCCATGACTATCCCCTCCCATGATGCACAACAGAAGTGGCACATGCATGACTACCATCCTCCTGTCTTTTCCCTTACAGGTGACTCTGCATATACACTGGGACCCCATCTCATGACTCCTTTCCGGAACCCCCAAACCAGAGGAGAGAGAAGATACAATGAAGCACACATCAAAACCCGTGCAGTGGTGGAGCGCACATTTGGCCTCCTGAAGTCCCGTTTCCGCTGCCTGGATAAGTCTGGGGGGGCCCTATTGTATTCCCCCAACTTTGTCGGTCAGATCATTGGTGCATGTTGTATTCTGCACAACTTTGCCATGCGAAAGGGCCTGCATATTGCCCTACGTGATGACCTGACCCCCCAACCACACAGCCCCCCCCCGCCAGAGGAGACCCCGTCAGCTGATGGAAGAGCAGTCAGGAGTGTCCTCGTGTTACGAATCTTTGACCTTTAAACACACACATACAGCATGGCACACAGACAATGCACGCGTGTACACCACTGATGTCCCTAGATCACACACACCACATGCACATCGCATTGGATTAGCCCAAGTCCAGCATGTAGGACTTGGGAGCAGCAACGCCACGTCAAGGCCCCAATGATGTTGCTGTCCATTCATACACCTTTCACACATCATTCATACAGCCGTGGGGTTAACTTCACCACCACGGCCGAGGGTGACACCCCTTACTTTCAGGAGTGCCACCCTCTCACATTCACACACCATTCACACTGCACCGTGTGCAGTATCCAAAAATATATAAAAAAAGCTCTTATCCAGAGCATAACAAAAAATAAATAAGCTCTTATCTAGAGCATAACAAAAAATAAATAAGCTCTTATCCAGAGCATAACAAAAAATAAATAAGCTCTTATCCAGAGCATAACAAAAAATAAATAAGCTCTTATCCAGAGCATAATACTAAAGAAAACTCAAATTAATGGGCCTGGCGGGGGCTCTGCCTGGTGCCACGGGTCCTGCCCCTCACTTGCCTGGGGGCAGCCCTAGATGGGGGGGGGGAGCAGGTTGAGGAGGAACATCCCCACGTCCCTCCCTGGCTGCCTGCATGCCCTCCAGGGCAACCGCTATGCGGGTCTGCACAGCAGTCTGCGCCTCGATAGCAAGGCGCAGGGCCTGAACCTCCCCCACAAGTTCTGAGGTGTTTTCCTGCAGCTCCCCCAAGCTGGTCAGCGTTGCTGCGCTGTTAACAGCAACATCCTGGATGGCATCTGTTATATTGTCCGAGGATGCCAGGCTGTCGGCCAGGCGCCTCATCTCCTCCACGACCTCGGCCAGGTGTTTATTTTGCTGGTCCTGCTGTCTGACCAGCTGTTCCGGCAGGACCTGGGATACACCCCTGGTCTTTGACGTTGCCTTGCGGGGAGTGGCAGGGGACCGGGCATAAGGGGAGGATGTTGAGGGGCCGGAGATGAGGGGGGGGGAAAGAGAGGGACTGGAGAGGTTGGAGGGGGACACTGAGGGGTTTGCTACAGGTAGAGGAATAGCCATGTTGGTGGAGCCACACACTTGGCACATGTTCCCTTCCACCCCCATACATGTACACAACAGATAGAATAGAAAACACACTTACCTGTCCTCACGGCTGGCTTCTGGGACTCATAGCCCCCAACTCCCTCTACCTGCTCCGTCTGCAGGCAGCGGGCAACCACCTTCTCCTCCTCAGTCAGGCGGACAGGGCAGGGTGGGCCCCCTCCAGTGCCCCTGGCATGCCGAGCTATGGCAGCCAGCTTGCCCTTCACATGACGCCGCAGGTCATTCATTTTCTTTTGAATGTCCTGCGGTGTCCGGACCTCATGAGAGAGGGCATTGACCTGGCACGCCACCCTCATTAATATCTGATCCCTCCGGGACTTGCTGGTCCGGGCACTGTCAGCACCATGGAGCCGCGAGTCATACTTCTCCATGGCCCGTATGACAATGGCCCTCTCCTCTGGGGAGAAATTCTTCTTCCTCCTCTCCTTAACAGCAGTTGCCATCTTGTCCAGCACAAACTTTCGCCGTCACTCTCTAAAAAATGGGAGACGTTTGCGCTGCACGGGCGCATGTGTGGGCGCATTATATACCCTGCGCCGGCGCATCGTAGGGAGGCTTTGCGCATGCGCAGAAGGCATCCACGTCACGACGCGGGTCAACCACGTCATGGCGCGGGTCATCCATGTCACGGCGCATGCTCCGTTCGTCCCGGCCTGCATTTGCATGGGGTCACGCTTCATTATAATGCAACACGCCCACTTCCCTCCTACTTTGGAGTTGCGCCGGATTACGCCCATGATTTTACGCGACGCAGGCGCATCTTGGAGCGCATTTACTTAGGGAATACGGTACTTGCCACTCCGTGTTACGTCGGCGTAGTGCATCTGAGATGCGCAACGCCTGCATAATTAGCCGCGCATCTACGAGAATCTGGCCCTAAGTCTTTCTGAATCTGGCCATATGCTTTGGGGCTGTTTCTCTGCTAAAGCTACAGGCCGACTTTGCCTCATTAACCACTTTCCCACCGCGCTATAGCAAAAATACTGCTACAGCGCGGCGGGGTTATCTTGACACGACGTCCCTGGGACGTCATCCTTCACTTCCACGATTGCGCGTCCCCTGGGACACGCCCGCGGAAGTGTCCGTGCTCGCCGGGTCTAGAAGACCCGGCGCATCACGGATCACGGTAAATTGCCGCTGATAGCGGCCATTTACCACGTGATCGCGCCGTCAAATGACGGCGCGATCACTTGTAAACAAACCGGCGTCATTTGATGATGCCTGTTCCTCCCTCTCCTGCGTTTCCTCTCTGTACCGTTCGGTACAGTGTGCGAGGAGAGGGGGGGGAGCGGGGTGTCAACAGCTGAGCTGTGGCTGGATCTGTGATCCCCCAGTACTCTGCAATACACCAGTACCCTGCAATCCCCCAGTACTATGCAATACCCCAGTACCCTGCAATACCCCAGTACCCCAGTACCCTGCAATACCCCAGTACCCTGCAGTACCCCAATACTCTGCAGTACCCCAATACTCTGCAGTACCCCAGTACCCTGCAATACCCCAGTACCCTGCAGTACCCCAATACTCTGCAGTACCCCAGTACCCTGCAGTACATCAGTACCCCAGTACCCTGCAGTACCCCAATACTCTGCAGTACCCCAGTACCCTGCAGTACCCCAATACTCTGCAGTACCCCAGTACCCCAGTACCCTGCAGTACCCCAATACTCTGCAGTACCCCAGTACCCTGCAATACCCCAATACTCTGCAGTACCCCAGTACCCTGCAGTACCCCAATACTCTGCAGTACCCCAATACTCTGCAGTACCCCAGTACCCTGCAGTACCCCAATACTGTGCAATACCCTGCGCAATACTCTGCAATACCCCAATACCCTGCGCGATACCCTGCAGTACCCCAATACACTGCGCGATACTTTGCAATACCCTGCGCAATACTCTGCAATACCCCAATACTCTGCAATACCCCAATACCCTGCAGTACCCCAATACCCTGCAATACCCCAATACCCTGCACGATACTCTGCAATACCCCAATACCCTGCACGATACTCTGCAATACCCAAATACTCTGCAATACCCATTTTTTTAAAGCACCCCTGTCCCCGTGTGCTCGCATGCAGAAGTGAACGCATACGTAAGTCCCGCCCACATATGAAAACGGTGTTCAGGCTACACATGTGAGGTATCTCTGCGAGAGCAATCATTTTGGCCCTAGACCACCTCTGTAACTAAAAACATGTAACCAATAAAAGTAATTAAAGCGTCGCCTATGGGGATTTTTAAGTAGCGAAGTTTGGCATCATTGTGCGCAATTTTCAAGGGTGACATGTTGGGTATCTATTTACTCGGCGTAATTTCATCTTTCATATTATGAAAAAAAAATTGGGCTAACTTTACTGTTTTTTTTTTTTTTAGCACAAAACTGTTTTTTTTATAAAAACACGCATTTAATTTTTTTTTTACGAAAATACCATGCAAGATAAAAAGTTGTAACTGCCGCCATTGTATTCTCTAGGGTCTTTGCTAAAAAAGCATATATAATGTTTTGGGGTTCTATGTAATTTTCTAGCAAATAAATGATGATTTTTACATTTCGGAGATGAATGTCAGAATTGGTCTGGGTGTTCCAGAACGCCTGATGGTGCTCCCTGCATGTTGGGCCTCTGTATGTGGCCACGCTGTGTAAAAGTCTCACACATGGGGTATCGCCATACTCGGGAGGAATAGCAGAATGTGTTTTGGGGTGTAATTTGTGGTATGCATATGCTGTGTGTGAGAAATAACCCGCTAATATGACAGAAACAAGATTTTTTTATTTATTTTTTACAGAATTTTCAGTCGTTTTTCTTTTATAGCGCAAAAAATAAAAAACGCAGAGGTGATCAAATACCACCAAAAGAAAGCTCTATTTGTGTGAAAAAAAGGACAAAAATTTCAAATGGGTACAATGTTGTATAACTGAGTAATTGTCATTCAAATTGTGAGAGCACCGAAAGCTGAAAATTGGTCTGGTTAGGAAGGGGGTTTAAGTGCCCAGTGGTCAAGTGGTTAAAGGGGATGTAAAGGAATTTTTTTTTTCATAATAAGCATCCTTTTTCCTGCAGACATTCCTCTTTTCACTTCCTCATTGTTCGTTTTTGCTCAGAAGTTGCTCTATTTCTTCTCTGTTCTGTTCACTTCCTGCTTGTCTGATTGTTCCTCACCACTGTGAAGGGAGACTTTACTGTGGTGGTCATTGACGTGCTCGCCCCCTACTAGGAACTACATCTGTGCGGCAGGACGCTCTCTACATGTTAGAGATTTTAAGGAGGTGTGAATTACTGGGCGTGCCGCAATGCATACTGGGAAATGTAGTTCTTACATGAACGAGCGGCGCAAACCAGGAAGTGAATGAAAGAACAGAAACTAGAACGACAGAGGTGATATAGATGAAGGAATTTAATAGGTATTTACTTGTTTTTTTCATAGAATCATTACACTATTCTGTCTGTCTACCTTGCAGACATTAATTTTAGGCAATTTTTTTTTTCCTTTACAACTCCTTTAAGGGGCCAATGGACAGGGCCATGTATTGTAAAATCTTGGATGAGAACATTCTTCTGGCTGAACACTGAAGATGGGTCGTGGATGGGTCTTCCAGCATGACAATGACCCAAAACTTACTGCCAAGGCAACAAAAGAGTGGCTCAAGAAAAAATACATTAAGGTCATGGAGTGGCCTAGCCAGTCTCCAGACCTTAATCCTAAAAAAGAATTATAGACGGAGCTGAAACTTCGAGTTGCCAAGCAACAGCCAAAAAACCATAAAGCGGAGTTCCACCCAAAAGTGGAACTTCCGCTTTAAGCACTCCTCATCCCCTTACATGCCACATTTGGCATGTAATTTTTTTTGGCCTGGGGAGTGGGGGCTTCGGTAGCTTCTACTTGTGCCCAGGGACCGCCTCTGCGACTTCTCTTCTCGCCTTAGGCGGCCCCTCCCTTTAGGTGATCACCAGGGACACCAGATCACCTGTCCATTCATAGAGTGCAGCCTGACTCGCGCATGCTCAGTGAGTGCCCGGCCCCTGAAGCCGAAAGCTGTCACGGCCGGGTGCCCACACTATGAATAGTGGCGCCATCCGGAAGGGGGGGAGAGGAGCGGCGCTCCAGGCAGCCGCGTCGCTGAACTGTGGAGCAGGTAAGTGTCTGTTTATTAAAAGTCAGCAACTATAGTTTTTGTAGCTGCAGACTTTTAATAAACACTAAAAAGCTGGAAATTTCCTTTAAGGATTTCGAGATTTGTAAACAAGAGTAGCCCAAAATGCCTCCTGAGATGTGTGCAAACCTGGTAACCAACTACTGTGCTTGTCAACAAGGATTTCTCCACCAAGTACTAAGTCCTAACGGTGGGCTTCGCGCCTTGAGCCCACACACTGTGATAATAGCAAATTAATGTTTTCTAATGTCTTCCTGCTTATCCTCCTGTTTTTGGCATCAGCCCCAGTAGCAGCAGTCTCTCCTAGAGCCCTACCTCCGATTTATTCAGTAGTGCACTGCCACCTTGTCCTCCTTCCCACACCTCTAGCTGTATAAGGTATGGAGGCCATGAATCACGCAGGGGGTGGTGGTAGTGCGAGGATCACCGCCTATCGAGCCCTGGTGGCGTGTAGTGTGAGTGGATCGCTGGATGACCGCTGTGGATCGATCAATCAATCAATCGCGAGCCATGCAGGGTGCTGTTTGCCGCCCCCCCAAAAAAAAGTGACCACCAGCCGCCACTGTTTTTCTCCCTAAATCTGCTAAAGTGGCCTCGGTAAGGAGAGGGGCAAACAAGGATGCTGTGCAGGCACCCAATGTCTTCCTTATCAACTGATGATGTTCGGATGCTGGTACATATAAGCTCATAATGGAACACAATGAAAACCTGTGGCTTTGTGTCTTAAAAAGGCAAGCTTAACCACTTGCCTACACTTTTACCACCTTTCCGCCAATGCCAATTTTCAGCTTTCAGTGCTGTCACACTTTGAATGACATTTGTGCGGTTATGCAACATTGTACTAATATGATTTTTTTTATATTCTTTTCATTCAAATACAGGTTTCTTTTGGTAGTATTTATTCACCACTGAGATTTTTATTTTTTTACTAAATAAACCAAAAAAGACCAACAATTTGGAAAAAAAAATGTTTTCATACTGTAGTTTGTTATGAAATTTTGCAAACACAAAGTTTTTCTCCTTCACTTTTGTGCACTGATGAGGCTGCACTAATGGGCACTGATAGGCTGCACTGATGAGGAGGCACTAATGAGGGTGCACTAAGAGGCAACATTGATGGGCACTGATGAGGAGGCACTGGTGGGCACTGATTGGCAGCACTGGTGAGCATTGTTGGGACTGCACTAATCAGTGCCATGTTTATCAGTGTACATGTCCCTTTTACAGAAGATGGTTATCAGCTCTCTTCTCCCTTCCTGACATTATGAGGAAAGGAGTGACAATAACCGGCTTCTGTTTACATTGTGATCAGCTGTGATTGGGCACAGCTGATCATGTGGTAAAGAGCTGCAGATTGGCTCTTTCCCTCAATCTGTGATCAGCAGTGTCCTGAGGACACTGTGATCACAGAGCGCGCAGCAGTGGGCTTGTGGCGGACACGGAAGGCCTCCCAGAACTGTCCGGCCACGCTGTAGCCATCATTCGGCTAAAGTGCACTTGGCAAGTGGTTAAGCCAGACACCTCTGAAGAAAACTGAAGGCCTCCTGGTTAAAAAAGGCTGCTCTAAAGCATGTATACTCTCAATTTGGAAAAAGGGAACTGCCTACCAAAGAGCAATTGCTCACTAGAGATACAAAATACAGATACAAAAAATTACTTGGTCCAAAAAATATTTTTAAATATGGACTTTGGCATCTTTAACTTTTTGAGACCCGGGCTGTAGTAAAAAGACGGCCACAAGGTGGCTCTATAGGTCAAGGAGGCCGTCTTTTTACAGCCTCGGGTCCTCCGGCCACCGGCGCGTCACTGAGATGCCAAAGCGCGTGCTGGGCGGCCGCGATGTCCGACAGTTACCCGCTTTTGGCAGTGACAGAGGCAGGGACGTGGATCTCTGTGTGTAAACATAGGCAGGGCTCAAAATTTCAAGTCCTGAGCTACTAGCCAGGCCTCAAGAGTTACTCACCACCAGTTGCCCCACCTAATTCATACACTGCCCTGCGCCTAATTGCACCTGTAAACACGCCCTCGTAGATTATCTCATGGAATGACACTGTTAAATGTTTTATGCAGAATCAAGTTACAAAATTAAATATTACCAACAACAACTTTAACAAAATGGGACAGGGCACTGGGGGCAGACCAGAAAGACAGGGCACTGGGGGCAGACCAGAGGGACAGGGTACTAGAACTGGGTCTCTTCTCCATTCTTTTGCTGTCTCCTCTGCAACTCCCATCCACCCTCTCTCTCTCTCTCTCTCTCTCTCTCTCTCTCTCTCTCTCTCCCTCTCCTATTCATCTCTTAATCAGGAGCCTGTGTGTGCAGCTCCACGCTTGCATGTCCCCACTTCCCCCTTTTATTCAGGCTGGCAGTGTGGAGAGGAGCTGCAGCACAGCGGGAGGGAGTCCAATTCAGCACTAAGATCCACACAACTGCACAGCCATTGACACCATAGCACAGCGCACACTGACACAGCACAGCACACATTGAGACCAGTCTGTTCACAGTGCTCAGGCTGAACTGTTGGACACTTACATAGAGCACAAGGAGAAGAAACCTGCACAAACTGGATAGCTGCCGCTCTCATGTCAGGGCAACTTTCAGTGAGCGCTGCACCGGAGTGGTAATTTTCGCAATCTTCCACCTCACTCATTACTTTCTGCTCTCCAGCTACATTGGTCGGGGGGAGGGGGGCAGGCTCAGAGAGGTCATACTGTTAGGTCCCATGGCTTAATGAGAATTGTAAGGAGAGCACCTGTGTATTGCTCTGCCTGTGCGTGGCTCACCAGACTACTTTTCCCGAGCATGCACCTTTCCTCTTCGGCCCCAATCTCATCGGAACTCTAAGTGTAGGCACAGATTGAAGGGGAATTGGTCATGCAGCCCTGTTATCACTCGCCCCCAGCTTAAATTCACTCGCCAAATGCTAGTAGGCGAGTGGAAATTTTGAGGGCTGAACATAGGTACATAGGGACACAGATCGGTCACCTCCCCTAGTCAGTTCCTCGCCCCCTAGTGTTAACCCCTTCCCCGCCAGTCACATTTATACAGTAAACAGTGCATATTTATGGCACTGTTCGCTGTATAAATGTAAGTGGTCCCAAAAATGTGTCAAAGGTGTCTGATGTGTCCGCCATAATATCGCAGTCCCAATAAAAATAGATAACCGCCATTACTAGTAAAAAAAAAAAAAAAAAAAACAGAATTCAATCACCTATTTTGTAGCCACTATAAATTTTGCGCAAAATCAATCACTATACACTTATTGCGATATATTTTTTTTCCACAAAATGTGTAGAAGAATACATATCAGCCTAAACTGAGAAAAAAATATATATATATATTTTTTTAAATTGGATATTTATTATAGCAAAAAAAATTTTTAAATTGACACTTTTTTTTTTATAGAGCAAAAAATAATAACCGCAGAGGTGATCAAATACCACCAAAGGAAAGCTCTATTTGTGGGAAAAAAAGGACGTCAATTTTGTTTGGGAGCCACATTGCACGACCGTGCAATTCTCATTTAAATTGTGACAGTGCCGAAAAACTAAAATTTCGCCTGGGCAGGAAGGGGGTATATGTGCCCAGTAAGCAAGTGGTTAAAAGAAATAAAGCAGGTTTCCTAATAAGACCAACTTTACCACTCAGCTCCCCATCCTCACTTTATGCCAAATGCAGTAGGTGTTTGTTTAGTTTTTCACTACCAGAATCCCTTTCTATACTTTCTATCCTGGGTGGGGAGATCAAAAAAAGGAGAAACTTCCTAGATTCTCAACTATACTTTACCATCTCCCCATTATTTTTCCCACTCTATTTTACCAGGTTTGTCATATTCTGCCTTTAACACAAACCTTCCTCCAACCCAATAATAATGAGCAGAAAACGATGACGACAGTGGAAGAAACAAATTTGTTATTGCTATTGTGGATCAGATACTTCAGATTCAGAGACCAGAAATTAGATAACTAACCACACTGATAGTACACATCTACTTCAGTATCTAAAATCCCTATCTTGCATCTGTAAACTGATTCATTTGTCTTGAAAATTTTCAAGTAAAATGTATTTCTGTTTAACAAAGCTGTATTAGCTCACCGTGTAATTGCTATCCTATTGCTGTTCTTCCTAAATAAAAAATATTTAAAAAAAAACATAGCAGTATATGTTCCCTATGCTGATTCTCAGTGCTACCACTGCACCCTTTTTAACTCTAATGCCGCCACGTACACACAATCAATATTTCCGACAAGAAAATTCAATGTGAGCTTTTGGTCTGAAATTCCGACAGTGTGTAGGCCCCATCTGACATTTTCTGTCGGAATTTCCCATAGCAAAAATTTGAGAGCTGGTTCTCAAATTTTCCGACAGGAAAAGTTCATGTTGGAAATTAGTTTTTTAAGTTGTAAAGGAAAAAGGAAAATTTATTACCAAATACTTACCGTAATTTTCCTTTCCTGATGGACTCCATGGCAGTCTACGTGTGGGTTAATCCCGCCTCCTCTGCAATGCTATAGGACCCCATACCCATAAAGCTTTGCTCACCTTCAGTACTGGTGTTCCGTAACTAGCCAACTCCATGCTTACAGGGTGGGTACTCCGTCTGCCATGGAGTCCATCAGGAAAGGAAAATTACGGTAAGTATTTGGTAATAAATTTTCCTTTTTCCTGACAGACTCCATGGCAGTCTATGTGTGGGAAATAACTAGTCAAACCACATGGGTGGGTATGCTGAACAAAAAACAGTTTAATTTGTCCTGTCAGCCGACAGGATTGAAAGACCAAAATTTACAGAAGAAAGGGATGCAGGTTCAACACAATAGTGGGACATAAAGGTATTAATAGAGGACCAAGAGGCCGCTTTACAAATGACATCCGGGGCCACGTGATGGGCAGCCGCCCAGGAAGGCAACTTTAGCCGAAAAATCCTTCAGTGAGAACGGAGAGAGTCCTAATGTATTAAGTTCACTCAGAAAGTCCAGAACCAAGGGGAGATCCCACTTGGGGAATCTTGGCTTTCTTTGAGGCCTTAGCCTTGAAGCTCCACGGAAGAACTGTTTGACTAGCGGATGCGCTGCCCATGAGATTCTGGAGAAGGCAGATAATGCTGATATTTGCACCCTTAAGGAACGTACAGATAAGGAAAGATCTAACCCCGTTTGGAGGAACTTTAAGATGTCCTGTACTTCTGGACTCGTAAACGATGAGCCTGATGTTAAAGAAAATTCTACAAACTTCGCCCAAATTCTTCCATAGACTTTATTTGTGCAGATCTTCTTGAGCTCATCAGTGTTGAGATCACTTTTGGAGCGCAACCCAGGGCTTCTAACCTCTTCCTCTCAAGAACCAGACCGCTAGTTTCAGTATAGCCGGAGCGGGGTGAAGGAATGACCCCTGGGAGAGAAGATCCGGTCTGACTAGTAGAGGTACTGGGTCCCGGTAACTCAGTTGGACCAAAAGAGGGAACCACGGCCTGTTTGGCCAGTAGGGCGCCACTAATGTTATCTGAACTGCCTCTGACTGAAGTCTCCGTAGGAGTTTGAGGATCACTGGAAACGGGGGAAAGGCATACGCTCTCTTGAATCTCCACCTGTCCGTCAAGGCATCCGTCCCCGTTGCTTGACTGCAGTGACCCCTTGTATAAAACTTCCTCAGCTTGTGGTTGTACAGAGAGGCGAAGAGATCCACCCGGGGATTGGTCCCCAGGGACATAATCCACTGAAAGGTAAAAAGAGATGAATCTGCGCCACAGACAATTTAAATAAAATAGTGATGTGATAAAAATGCAAAGTGATTGAGTTTGAAAGTGGCTGCCCCTACATAAAAACCCACCTAGGTGGGAGTGAAGAATAAGTAAAAAATAGCAGGTAATGGCGCCTACTAGAAATAAAGGAATGTGCAAATATAAATGTGCAAAAGTGCTGGTCCTAGTCAAAATATAACATATATATAGCACAAAATAAATTGATTGATAATTAGTGATTGAAAAAATAGTGATTGAAAAAATAAAAATAATTCATAAATCCTAAAAGTCCAAATCCTAGTGATAAAAAATTCCCAAAATAAGTGTTGCAATATTAAATGATGATGATAATAATAATCCAAAAAAGTCCAGTATTATAAAAATATAAATATATTTTCAGGATTGCTTCCAAAGAATATAAAGTGATATGTGCTTCATGCAGGTATAGCCGTCAGTGGTTCATTCAGTGCTCTCCCCCAATGGTCCCGCACTCACCGGATCCAACTACCCCTGCAGGGGTAATGGGCTTTCTCAGTAAAAATCCACACTTCAATGGGATCAACCATTCAGCCGCTCATAGGGAAGATAGGATAAAACGAAAGTGCCCAATAGCGTGATACCGTTTTATGCCAAGTAAAATTATTTATTGATAAACAATGGGTACTCACAATTTACATGCAGTTTAAAAAGCCTTTAGAAAATATATGCTGTAGCTCTAAGGAACGTTCGCTCGACCGGTTTCGTCGTTCTGACGTCATCTGGAGGTCAGATTCTTTGTGGGAGAGACCACTCGTTGACGTCCATCTGAGTGCGTGATAGGAAATCCGCCTGTGAATTCTGCTTTCCGGGGATATAGACCGCGGACAGGTTGGCCAGATTCTTCTGGGCCCAACCCATGATAGGTTCGACCTCCCGTAAAAGAGCTGAGCTCCTTGTCCCTCCTTGCCTCTTGACATAGGACACTGCCGTGGTGTTGTCCATTTTCAGCAATACCGACTCCCCCTTCAAGAGCTGGGGAAAGGATTGTAGGGCACACCAGGCCGCCCTGATTTCCAAGATATTCGAGCCTGGGTTGCGAAGGCGGGCATCCCACTTGCCTTGTGCAATTTCTGTGTCGCACAGGGCCCCCTAGCCGGAGCCACTGCCTTCCGTCGTCAACAAAACCCAGGATACTGAAGCAATGGAATGGCAATTCAGTAGATTCTTCCAATGAAGCCACCAAAAGAGGCTGTTCCTCATGGATGATGAGATGAGGATCCATTGGTTTTTGTCCCCGGATTTCCATTGCTTGAGAAAGCCGAACTGAAACGGACGTAGCCTCCACAATGCCCACTTCACCATGGGAGATGTCGAAACCATTGTGCCTATAATCTTCAGACATTGAAAACCTCTCAGATAACGAACATCTAGGGCCTTGGCAAACCTTTCCTGAACTACGGGAATCTTCTCCAACGGGAGGGAGATAGTTTTCTCTGCTGTATCGAACTGGGCTCCCAGGTATATTAAGCGTTGTGATGGCTCTAGGTGGCTCTTTTCCAAATTCAGAAGCCAACCGAATTCGGTCAGAGTCGAGATCACTTGATCCTTCTGTGCCAGGAGATGAGCCCTGTCTTGAGATAAGACAAGAAGGTCGTCCAGGTAATGATAGAGACGTACTTTCTTCAGCTTGATAAGGGCCACAACTGCCAGTAGGGTCTTCGTGAAGACTCGTGGGGAGGTTGTCAACCCGAAGGGTAGGCAAATGAATTGGAGGTGCTCCTGCCCCACATGAAACCTGAGGTATTTCTGTAGCTCTACTGCCACTGGCATGTGGAAATAAGCGTCCTTTAGATCTATTGAGATCATCCAGTCTCCTGATTGAATAGCTAGTTGGATAGTGGACAGGGTTTCCATCTTGAACTTCCCGTGTCTTATGAACTGGTTTAGGTAGGTTAAGTCTATGACTGGTCGCCATGAGCTGTTCTTCTTTTGTACCAGGAAGAGGGGGGAGTATACCCCATGAAACAGTTCGTCCTTTGGGACGCATCTCACTGCCCCTTGAGCTTTTAGCAGGTCCACGTAGGACAGGAGAACTTGTTTCTGCTCTGCTGATTTTGGGAGTAGGGTAGAAATGAACCTGGGAGGGGGAGTACTGGCGAAGGTCCAGACATGGCCTGACGATACCGTCTTGATGACCCAAGGATCTGTGATCGAGACCGCCCAGACGTGCCGAAACATTCGTAGTCTTGCCCCCACTTGGACCACCTGGACATGCTTTATGTCAAAAAGACTTCCCCTGCTCGCGTCCACTGGACGCCTGGCCTGTAGATGCTGGTAGCCACAGGGCCCTCTTGGCCGTAACAGAGGACAGCATGATTCTTGCTAACAATCTTACTAGATCAACGGAGGCTTCTCCCAGGAATGCTACCGCTAGCTTTAGCTCTGACGTTGCCGAACTCCCGGCCAGTTCTTCAGAAATGCCCATCAGAAAGGAGTCCACGTTCTCTGTCCAGACTTCCATTGCTTTAGAGAGAGCCGCTAAAGCCAGAGCGGGTTTACAGGCCGTACCGGCCAAACCATATATCCTCTTTAGATCTTGGTCCATTCTTCTATCAAGACTGTCTTTGAAGGACACTGAATCGGACAAAAGTAGCGTCACGTGCTTGGCTAAACGCATCACTGCTGCATCTACTGACGGGATGTTTTCCAGGTGTTTAACATCTTCCGCTTTAAACGGGTACAAACACCTGGAAAACATCCAGGCTTATATCTTATTAGCCATAGAGGACTTTTTGTCCACCTTGCTCCATTCCTCTTTAAAGATGCCATTCAGCTCCGAAAGTAATGGAAAGCTTGGGCGTTCTTTTCCCAGACGTTTGAAATATTTTATCTGTTTAGCTGGGACAGAGGATGAATCTTCCCACCGAAGTGCCTCTCTTACGGCCTTGATGAGTGGGGTTACTTGGGCAAAGTCAAACTCTAAATCCTCTTCATCACTATCCAAGTCGCCTTCCGGGGCTGCTAGAGTGTAGGCGCGAGGCTGAGAGGGGCCTGGATCCTCATGGATCTCATCGACCGTAGGGCCAGATCCACCGATACTGGCTTGCCCGTGCATGTGAGACGTGTCCTTCTCCTTTAAGGACCTTTGCACAACACGTTCCACCAGGGACTCGATCCACGATCTTCCGTCTCCTTTTTACCAACCGCCTGGGCATAGCACTGATTGCTTAATGATTTGCCCTCCGGGACTCGGGTATCGCATCCCCAGCAGGCTCTACGACTAGAGCGACTATCATGGCGGTGGGAGCGGTGTCTTGAGGAGGAATGTGAACTTCTCCCCCGGTGATGTGATGTAGATGAGGAGCTACATTTCTTAGACTTAGCGGATGACTGCTGATGCAGCCTGGCAAGGTCTGAAGTGGTCTGGTCTGATGGGGCACGATGATCTGGATAGGAAGGGCTTGTGCGTGAGGGCTGGCCATGTGCGGGCGGTGACTGGTCCATACTTCCTGGACCGACGTGACAGGGCAATACCAGGTCAGAAAGATGAAATCCTAAGACACTAGACAAAAAGACCAGATAAGACAAGCTGCCCCTTCTGAGAACACCTATATATATATATATATATATATATATATATATATATATATATATACATACAAAACTGGATTTATACCTATTTTTAACATATAAGAAAACCTGCCTGAAATGTAACTCTCACTGACCTTGGAAGCCGGTATCACCTAGCAGCTGCTCGCCTGTTTAGGAAAGGATCCCACAAGCAAAAGGCGAGCAGCTGTTTTTAAAATCCCCGCCGGTGACGTCACGCGTCTCCCCCTCGCGCGCCTGCGTGGTGTAGAGAGGCTCAACGGCACCTGCGTGGCCGCCGCGAGGGTTGCTGTACTGCGCATGCGCGAGCCAAGCCTCAATCTGGAGACGGCTACTGCGCATGCGTGCTCCGCGATGGCCCCGTGACCCGGAAGTTACCATGTAGGCTGGAACGCAGAAGCGCTCCAGCCGCCATATGACACAAACAAACAGAAAAAGAAAAGGGGGACAACAACAACAAACAATACACAGATGCGACTGCCATGGAGAAAAGGTCAGACCTTGCCAGCCGAAAAGTCCAGGAATCTTCAGCACACGCAGCCAGACACAACAAGTTCTTTGCTGCAAAAGCTCTCCACCCGCCCATGGCTGGGATCCGAGATGCACCGCTTAGAAATGTGCCATCCGTCTGCTTGTATTGGACATCCTGAACGCATATCCTTAGATCCATGGAGGAGGACAAAAAAGGAACACCAGTACTGAAGGTGAGCAAAGCTTTATGGGTATGGGGTCCTATAGCATTGGAGAGGAGGCGGGATTAACCCACATGTAGACTGCCATGGAGTCTGTCAGGAAAACATTTTTTGCCTAAAATTAATGTCTGCAAGGTAGACAGACAGAATAGTGTAATGATTCTGTTTAAAAAAACGAGTAAATACATCTATATCACGAGTAAATACATCGAGTAAATACATCTATATCACCTCCGGCGTTCTAGTTTCTGTTCTCTCATTCACTTCCTGGTTTGTGGCGCTCATTCATGTAAGAACTACATTTCCCAGTATGCATTGCGGCACGCCCAGTAATTCCCACCTCCTTGAAGTCTCTAACACATAGAGAGCGTCCTGCCACACAGATGTAGTTCCCATGAGGAGGCGAGTACGTCACTGACCACAACAGTAAAGCCTCCCTTCACGGTGGTAAGTAACAATCAGACAAGCAGGAAGTGAACACAACAGAGAAGAAATAGAGCAACTTCTGAGCAAAAACAAACATTGAGGAAGTCTTGACTGGGGCCTGCACTTTGAAGGTGATCCTGTGCTGTCTGACCTGCAGGAGGAAGCCACTCAATGGAGGAAACCAGGGGAGGACCTGTCCTGGAGAAGACCAAGCAGAAGGCTGGTATCTCGGGAGAGGCCTGGTAACTTTATTGGAGGATGCACCGTATTCTATGATGCCTTACAGTGTTGCCGGGTCGGCTTAAAGGCTCTAAACTGTATGGCTGCAGATCCGGTTACTTTGGCAGAGGATTCTGTTTTCAAAGAAAGGTCTGTGACAAAGACTGTATTCTTTTTTGTCCGTGCATCATCCTGGCTGCTAGGCCAGTGAGAGAGGCCTATCCGAGTGAGCAATACCCACTCTGAGGAAAGTTGTGGGTTTACTTATGAAACTATAGAAGTTCCCCAGTGATCTGCATCGTGTCCCTGAACCTTCCCCTAACCCTCCGTCCCTCTACCTATACAAGTTGAAGTTTCTTGGACACTCATCATATCCCCTAGACAACAAAGAGCGAGGTAACGTGCAAGCAGGGCCACCATCAGGAATTTTGGGGCCCCTTACCCAGCTTCGGGCATGGAGCTTTCTTTTTATTAAAGGTCCCCAGGCCCCCTGGAGCAGAGAACCGGGGGGGGGGGGGGTGCTGCCATCTGAAATTGAGAAGCGGAGGGGCCCTTTACAAAAAAAAGAAATAACGAATAAATAAATATATATGAAAGTGGGGGGTAGCCACCCGGGGCCTTGGGGACCTTTAATAAAAAGAAAAAAAAGAGAGAATTATATATATGTATTTTTTTTTAAAAGGGTGGCTGCCATCTGGGGACCTCTGGGCCCTTTAATCATTTTTTTTTATTAAAATAAATTACAAAAAAAAAGGGGGCTTTCCATCCGGGACCTCTGGGCCCTTTAATAAAAAGAAACCTCTAGTCCCTTTAATAAAAAAATAAAAAAATATATATATATATAAATTATATAAAAAAGGGGGGTTTGACACACGGGGCCCTGGGGACCTCTGAGCCCTTTAATAAAAATATATCTATATAAAAAAAAAGAAATAAAATAATATAAAAAAATGTAAAACATTTTTATAAAAAAGAGGAGGGTTGTCTTCCGGGGGTCCTGGGGACCTCTGGGCCCTTTAATAATAATAATAATAATAATAATAATATTATATATATATATATATATATATATATAGGGGGGTTGTCATCTGGGGCCCTGGGGATCTCAGGGCCCCTGGGGACCTCCAGACCCCTAAAAAAAATGGCCCTATAATAAAAAAATAAAAATATATTAAAAAATATATATTTTTATAAAAAATAAATAAAAAAAAGGGGGGTTGCCATCCGGGGCCCTGGAGGCCTCTGGGCCCCTGGGGACCTCCAGACTTCTAAAAAAAAAAAAAAAATGGCCATTTAATAAAAAATAAAAGAAAAACATATTAAAAAATATTTTTTTTTATAAAAAATAAATAAAAAAAGAGGGGGTTGCCAGTACCCCTCCTGATGGCGGCCTTGCGTGCAAGGCCCAAATCGAAACCAGCAGCTCCTACGGGGGTAGTGCTACAACTATAAAGTAAAAAAAAATTCATGACCTCCCCAATTAACACATAAACAACCTTGAACTTTATTGTTAGATCTAGAATAGAATATGCAAAGTAAATTTCAAACTTCTTCATCCCTTCTTCTTATAAAGTCTCACCACACATATCTCCAAATGCACACAGTTGTTGACAGCATTCCAAAAAGGACCGATGCTGTTCTGGCCAGCTGCTTTTCTTTGCAGCTGGCTTCCATTTCTGTTCCCAATATGTGGGTTTGTTGCGTATATCCCCATGTTCATAGTGTTATATATTCAGTGGCGTATCTAGGATATGGCAGCCATGGCAAGTGCCATGGGTGCCATGGGGAGGGGGGTGGCAAAAAGCCACCCCACGCACGAAAAAAACCCCACCCGTGCTTCCGTGCCTGCCTCCCGCACTAATGTAGCTCCCAGAGCCACGGCCGGCCTGCTGGAGTGTGGTGCCAGCACAGTCATTGCTAATATTGATACTTGACCTGGGGAGGAGCGTGAAAGGCTCCACTTAGGGTAGGGTAATGCATGAACTTTCACTGAATGTGGACTGTTTAATGAGCAGGGGCTGCGCTTGATGGGCACAGTGGATGCACTTGATGGGCACAGTGGCTGCGCTTGATGGGCACAGTAGCTGCATTTGACGGGCACAGTGGCTGCGTTTGACGGGCACAGTGGCTGTGCTTAATGGGCATAGAGGCTGTGCTTGATGGGCACAGTGGCTGCAATTGATGGCACAGTGACTGCAATTGATGTTTTTTTTTTTTTTCAGTTTGTTTGCGCCCCCCCCCCAAAAAAAAAAAACAGCCGCTAGTGCTCCCCAGTGTCCCTCTCTGTCCTCGTCGCACTGCATCCCTCACTGTCCCTGGTTATCTGAAAATGGGTTTCAAATGTTTTGACAGGGGCGCAGTGTCAGTGCTTGCCATAGGCGCCATTTTCACTATTATTATTATTATTATACAGGATTTATATAGCGCCAACAGTTTGCGCAACGCTTTACATCAGGGAAGACAGTACATTCACAATACAAATCAATACAGGAGGGATCAGAGGGCCCTGCTCGTAAGAGCTTACAATCTAGAAGGGAGGGTCAAGTGGAACAAAGGATAGTTAGCTGTGGGGGATGATCAGATGGATACACTAAATTCGCCTCTGTTAGGGTTGCCACCCGTACGGGATTGACCCGGACAGTACGGGTTTTGAAATGTTTGTCCGGGTCTCTGCCCGCATGAGACCCGGGCAAATAATTCAGACCCGCCAGTGGCTCCCTGTGTCTTTGCAAAGCTGTGCCGCTACGGCCGTGTGCGTCTCTAGTTCGGTCCGCTCCTGCTGACCTGCTCCCTTCCTATCTAATCCCTTCCCTCCCCCCCCCGCAATGCAGTGCACCTCCGTCCGCTATGTGTGTTGCAGACAGGAGACACAGAGGCAGAATGAAGAGGCGGAACTAACCTCCATGTTGCCGGGGACTCTCCTCTGGTTGGCTGCAGAAGGGACAAGGAGGTGGGGTTGAAGGCGGAGCCTCCCCATTCCCTGCTGCTCTGATGGTAAAGTTTGCCGATATCGTGCTGGGATTGGAGCTCAGCATGTAAGGTCAGTTTTTGCCTCCCCCAATACTTCATGCATATATACAGTTCTCCCCCCACCATCCATATATACAGACCCCCCCATATATACAGTTCTCCCCCCACCATCCATATATACAGACCCCCCCATATATACAGACCCCCCATATATACAGTTCTCCCCCCACCATCCATATATATAGACCCCCCCATATATACAGTTCTCCCCCCCCCCCACCATCCATATATACAGACCCCCATATATACAGTCCCCCCACCATCCATATATACAGACCCCCTTATATACAGTTCTCCCCCACCATCCATATATACAGTTCTCCCCCCCCACCATCCACATATACAGACCCCCCATATATACAGTTTTCCCCCCACCATCCATATATACAGACCCCCCATATATACAGTTCTCCCCCCACCATCCATATATACAGACCCCCCATATATACAGTCCCCCTCCCACCATCCATATATACAGACCCCCCCATATATACAGTTCTCCCCCCACCATCCATATATACAGACCCCCCATATATACAGTTCTCCCCCCACCATCCATATATACAGACCCCCCATATATACAGTTCTCCCCCCACCATCCATATATACAGACCCCCCATATATACAGTTCTCACCCCCCATACACCATCCATAATTACAGACCCCCCCATATATACAGTTCTCCCCCCACCATCCATATATACAGACCCCCCATATATACAGTTCTCCCCCCACCATCCATATATACAGACCCCCCCATATATACAGTTCTCCCCCCACCATCCATATATACAGACCCCCCATATATACAGTTCTCACCCCCCATACACCATCCATAATTACAGACCCCCCCATATATACAGTTCTCCCCCCACCATCCATATATACAGACCCCCATATATACAGTTCTCCCCCCACCATCCATATATACAGACCCCCCATATATACAGTTCTCCCCCCACCATCCATATATACAGACGCCCCCATATATACAGTTCTCCCCCCACCATCCATATATACAGACCCCCCATATATACAGTTCTCCCCCCACCATCCATATATACAGACCCCCCATATATACAGTTCTCTCCCCACCATCCATATATACAGACCCCCCATATATACAGTTCTCTCCCCACCATCCATATATACAGTTCTCACTGGGTGACACCGTCCGCAGCCCTACTGGCTAACAACGTCCACTTTTATGGTAGACTAGTTCGTATTTTAACTGACATTTATTTTATTAATTGAATCATATTTTATGGGTACACTAATGCTTTGTTTTATTTAAGTATGCCCCTATAAGTCCCCCCCCACCAAATGTTAATGCAATTTAGCCACAGCCACTGTTCATTGTAGCACACCTCATTACTACTCTCTTCGGGTAACCCCAAAGGTGTCCCAGGTATTTTACAATCCTATAGCGTGTAGTACAAAAAAATTGCCGTGTGCCGCGAAAGTCGTCGGGTTTGGCTTGAAGAAAAGGTGGCAACCCTAGCCTCTGTATATATTATCAATGTTCAATCACTTTTGAAAACTTTTTTACTATCAAACTGTTTGTGGCCCAGTTTAAAGTCACAATCTGAGGAGTTCATGTTCTGAATTCTGAATGTATATGTTGACTCTAATCCTTGTGTCTTTAACCCTTAACGCCCGCCCACTGTAAATATACGTCCTATTTTTAAAGATGGATATCTCGGTAACGGCAGCAGCTTCTGCCACAACCGAGATATCCATCTCTTCAGTGGGTGGGCCTGTCAACGATAATGGCGGTCTCCGAGGCGGATTTGCTACAAGATCGCCTATATCGGTGGCGGGATAGGGCCCCCCTCCCGCCTCTCTCCCGTGCCCTCGGTAGCGGCGGAGGCGATCGGGTCCACTCGGCTGCTGTGTGGGGATGTGAGTGAGGGCAACTTGGCCCCCACCCGTCCCCATAGCTCTGCTGGGCGGAAGTGACGTCAAAACATCAGTCCCGCCCAGCGTCTTAAAGAGACATTTTTTTTGTTTACCCTTTTCAAAAGACAACATTTCTTTCTTTTTTTTTTTTTTCATTTAAGCCTAAATATGAGATCTGAGGTCTTTTTGACCCCAGATCTCATATTTAAGAGGACCTGTCATGCTTTTTTCTATTACAAAGGATGTTTACATTTCTTGTAATAGGAATAAAAGTGATAATTTTTTATTTTTTATTTCAGTGTTAAAAATTATAAAATAAATAAAAATAAATACGAAAACAAAATATATATTTTTTAAAGCGCCTGTCCCGACAAGCTCGCGCGCAGAAGCGAACGCATACGTGAGTAGTGCCCGCATATGAAAACGGTGTTCAAACCACACAAGTAAGGTATCGCCGCGATCGTTAGAGCGAGAGCAATAATTCTAGCCCTAGACCTCTGTAACTCAAAAAATGCAACCTATAACATTTTTTAAATGTTGCCAATCGAGATTTTTTAAGGGTAAAAGTTTGACGCCATGCCACGAGTGAGTAGCGCCCGCATATGAAAACGGTGTCCAAACCACACAAGTAAGGTATCACCGCGATCGTTAGAGCGAGAGAAATAATTTTAGCCCTAGACCTCTGTAACTCAAAAAATGCAACCTATAAACATTTTTAAATGTCGCCAATAGAGATTTTTAAGGGTAAAAGTTTGACGCATGCCACGAGCGGGCGCAATTTTTAAGCGTGACATGTTGGGTATCATTTTACTCGGCATAACATTATCTTTCACAATATGTAAAAAAAATTGGGCCAAATATATTGTTGTCTTATTTTTTAATTAAAAAAAGTGAATTCTTTCCAAAAAAAGTGCGCTTGTAAGACCGCTGCGCAAATACGGTGTGACAAAAAGTATTGCAATGACTGCCATTTTATTCTCTAGGATGTTAGAAAAAATATATATATAATGTTTGGGGGTTTTAAGTAATTTTATAGCAAAAAAAAATGTTTTAGTCTCGTAAACACCGAATCTGAAAAATAGGCTCGGGGCTTAAGTGGTTAAAATTAATTTGTTCTTACTATGTTGTCTCCATGGTTTCCTTTACCATTCAAATATTCCATGTGATTGCAGTGATTACCAATTCCACTAGAGGGAGTGGTGCACAAAGGTATATCTTTTTAAAGGGGTGTTCCAGGCATTTTTAGTGTTTATTAAAAGTCAGAAGCAAAAAGTGTAGCTGCTGGCTTTTAATAAACACACACTTACCTGCTCCACGTTACAGTGACGCGCTGCCCGGGGCTCCGCTCCTCTCCCCCCCCTCCCCAGCCGGCGTCTTCATCCTAAGTGTGGGCAGCGAAAGCCAAAGCCGAAAGCTGTCACGGCCGGGCACCCACTGCGCATGCGCGAGCAGGAGATCGCATGGGACCTGTCATGTGTCCCAAGCGATCACCTACAGGGAGGGGCTGCCAAAAGACGTATCGCCTTAGCAGCCCCTCGGCGGAAGGAGGAAGTGGGACAGGATGTCCCACTCCCCCTGTAGCCCCCACTCCCCCCCCCCCAAAAAAAATGACATGCCAAATGTGGAATGTAAGGGGGTAAGGAGTGGATTAAGCAGAAGTTCCAATTTTGGGTGGAACTCTTTTAACTTATTTTAGCTGGGAAGTGTAGAATGACATTTTTTTTTACATAGTTGGTAAGGTTGAATAAAGACACCAGTCTATCCAGTCCTTCATTTTCAAGTGTATAACCTAATTCACATTCTAAAGTGCTGCGTGAACTGTTGGCACTATATAAATCCTGTATAATAATAATAACTGCCCCAGGGCCCCTGAGTTTTAACCACTTGCTTACTGGGCACATATACCCCCTTCCTGCCCAGGCGAAATTTCAGCTTTCAGCACAGCGTCGCTTTAAATTTAAATTGCGCAGTCGTGCGACATGGCTTCCAAACAAAATTGGCATTCTTTTTTTCCCACAAATAAAGATTTTCTTTTGGTGGTATTTGATCATCTTTGCGGTTTTTATTTTTTGCGCTATAAACAAAAAAAGAGCGACAATTTAAAAAAAAAAAAAAACACAATATTTTTTACTTTTACGTTTAGGCCGATATGTATTCTACATATTTTTGGTAAAAAAAAAAAAATCGCAATAAGCGTATAGTGATTGGTTTGCGCAAAAGTTATAGTGGCTACAAAATAGGGGATAGAATTATGACATTTTTTTTTTTTACTAGTAATACGGCGATCTGCGAATTTTGTCAGGACTGCGATATTGTGGCGGACACATCGGACACTTTTGACACATTTTTGGGACCATTCACATTAATACAGCGAACAGTGCTATAAAAATGCATTGATTACTGAATAAATGTGACTGGCAGTGAAGGGGTTAACACTAGGGGGCGAGGAAGGGGTTAAATGTGTATCCTGGGTGTGTTCTAACTGTGTGTGGAGGGGGACTGACTGGGGAGGTGACCGATTCTGTGTCCCTATGTACAAGGGACACAGCATCTGTCTCCTCTCCCTGACAGGACGTGGAGCTCTGTGCTCCATGTCCCTGCTCTAAAACTGCCGATCGCAGGTACCTAGCGGACATCGCGACCGCCAGGCACGCTTATCGGCATCTCGGGGACTCGTCGGGTGCGCGTGCGCTCCGCCGCTGGTGCGCGCACGCTCCCCAGTGGCCGGAGGAAGCGAGGACGTCAAAAGACGTCCTCCTGGATTCCTAAAGCCACCGTGAGGCCGTCATTTGACGATGGCCCGGGGCTCAAGTAGTTAAAGACCAACCATATTACTACTGGTTAGCAACCATGTCTTCCCCCTACATACGATAAAGCATTTTGTAATTTCTTTAACCTTCCACGTTCTGGTTTGTTCTCTGATCCTATATTATTTTTGTTGTGTAAATTTCATGCATGTGCATAACCTAAAACTAGAGTTGAGCGGACACCGAAGTCAATGGGGACCCGGACTTTTAACTACAAAAAACTAAGGGAAAGGGCTGGAGGGCTGCAAATGGCAGCAAAATGTCGGGATAGGGAAAATAACTAAAAAATAACATAAAAAAAAACAACCAAAGAGTAAGAAAGATCTAAGAGTAAGAAAGATCTAAGGTTGCTACCTCATTCCTTTAAACCTGAACACAGAGTAATTACACAGGTTCTGGGGCTAATTTACTGTCGATAAGGCACTAAGTGAGTTTAATTAGCACCTTAATCAGCCAGAGAACCTGTGTAATTAATATGTTTTTGCTTTTAAAGGGATGAGATGGCAACCCTAGAAAGATCAGAAAAAATCAATGGCTGGGTAAGGCCAGCCCGGTGTCTATTCTGCACAAGGTACGGGCAGGGCTGGTGCAAGGATCTTTGACACCCTAGGCGAAACCTAATTTTGCCGCCCCCCCCCCCCCCATCCCGGCTGCACCCCTGACTTCACTTTACTCTGCCCTTCCAACACATGTGATCTATCTGACCCCTACCTGTCCCTTAGCCTAGGTGCACATGGGAGCGATTTGTCATGCAATTTGAGAGATCAAATCGCATGACAAGTCGTAGCCTATTGGAGGCAATGGCACTGTTCCAATCGATGCAACACCAATTTTGCGGTGCCGCACCGATTTGCACAAGTAGTTCCTGCACTACTTTTGCAGATTTCAGGTGCGATTTCTATAGACATCTGTGTATGAAGCCACACAAATGTCTATCAAGTAGCACCTGAAATCGCGCCGACCTTGCTACTTTGAAATCCCTACCTGACACCTACACTGGCCCTTCCTATTTGACACACTGACCCCCCCATCTGACACATACACTGACCCCCCCCCATCTGACACATACACTGACCCCCCCCATCTGACACATACACTGACCCCCCCCCCCCATCTGACACATACACTGACCCCCCCCATCTGACACATACACTGACCCCCCCCATCTGACACATACACTGACCCCCCCCATCTGACACATACACTGACACCCCCATCTGACACATACACTGACCCCCCCCATCTGACACATACACTGACCCCCCCCATCTGACACATACACTGACCCCCCCCCATCTGACACATACACTGACCCCCCCCATCTGACACATACACTGACCCCCCCCATCTGACACATACACTGACCCCCCCCATCTGACACATACACTGACCCCCCCCATCTGACACATACACTGACCCCCCCCATCTGACACATACACTGACCCCCCCCCCCCATCTGACACATACACTGACCCCCCCCATCTGACACATACACTGACCCCCCCCATCTGACACATACACTGACCCCCCCCATCTGACACATACACTGACCCCCCCCATCTGACACATACACTGACACCCCCCATCTGACACATACACTGACAACCCTCCCCCCCTGACACATACACTGACACCCCCCCCTGACACATACACTGACACCCCCCCCTGACACATACACTGACCCCCCCCCCTTGCCTGACACATACACTGACACCCCCCCACCTGACACATACACTGACCCCCCCCTTGCCTGACACATACACCCCCCCATCTGACACATACACTGACCCACATGGCTTCTACTTCCTGCACTACTCACACCCCCCCCCCCCATACATCTCAATGTAGTCCGGGGAGGATCCCTTACCTCTGCCGTTTGTGGCGTTATCGAACATCATCAGGGCTCTGCTCAGAGACCAGGCCAGCGCCATCCACCCGCTCCACGGTGTCCCGCTGGGGACAGGCCAGCGCCATCCACCCGCTCCACGGTGTCCCGCTGGGGACAGGCCAGCGCCATCCACCCGCTCCACGGTGTCCCGCTGGGGACAGGCCAGCGCCATCCACCCGCTCAACGGAGTGCTCGCTGGGCGGGAGATCAGCTGCTCCTCTCAATGCTCCCATCTCCATTGAGCCCTGCCCCCCGCTGCACACACAGAGCCGCACCAGAGGGACAGGCTGATGCAAAGAAATCCCAGAGCAGCGCTTGTGTAAACCTCTCTAAGGAGATGTGACAGAGAAGCGGGGCGCTCAGCGGGACACATTGGGGGATTGGTGGCGGCACACAGATTTGTTTGACCATGAATGGGGCGAGCTTTCAGCAGAGGAGAGCCAAGCTCACACAGGACAGAGGCTGTGGTTGCGCCCTAGGTGGTAGTGCGCTCCTAGGCAGCTGCCTACTTCGCCTAGTGGTAGCGCCGGCCCTGGGTACGGGCAAGTCCTCTGGGATCCATGCCTGGTTCATTTTAATGAACGTGAGCTTGTCCACATTGGCTCTGGACAGGCGGCTGTGCTTGTCTGTGATAACGCCCCCTGCCGTGCTAAATTCATGTTCAGACAATACACTGGCCGCAGGGCAGGCTAGCACCTCCAAGGCGTAAAGGGCAAGCTCAGGCCATGTGCCCAATTTGGAGACCCAGAAGTTTAAGGGGGCATAGCCGTCATTGAGTACGTGTAGGCGTATGCACACATACTGCTCCACCATGTTGCTGAAATGCTGCCTCCTGCTAAAACGTTCCATATCAGCTGGTGGTGCTGTTTGTTGTGGCATGCTGACAAAGCTTTTCCACATTTCGGCCATGCTAACCCTGCCTTCTGAGGTTCTGGCGGTGCCCCTGCTGCGTTGGTAACCTCTTCCTCCTCCTCTGCCTTCGCCTTGTGCTTCCACTGTGCCCCCGCTGCCAGGTGGGAATTGCACCAGCAGCGCGTCTACCAGTGTGCGCTTGTACTCGCGCATCTTGCGTTCACGCTCCAGTGAGGGAATTAAGGATGGTACATTGTCCTTGTAACGGGGATCCAGCAGCGTGGCCACCCAGTAATCAGCACCTGTCAAAATGTGCGAAACACGCCGGTCGTTGCGGAGACACTGCAGCATGTAATCGCTCATGTGTGCCAGGCTGCCCAGAGGCAACGAAAACCTGTCCTCTGTGGGAGGTGTATCATCTGTGTCCTCTGTATCCACCCAAGGATTTCAAGGAGGCATAGAACTGGGATAGTCACGCTGAGAGAGGCGTCATCGGCACTGGCCATGTTGGTGGAGTACTCAAAACAGCGCAACAAGGAACACAGGTCTCGCATGGAGGCCCAGTTATTGGTGGTGAAGTGGTTCTGTTCCGCAGACGACTCACGCGTGCATGCTGCAGCTGAAACTCCACTATCGCCTGCTGCTGCTCGCACAGTCTGCCCAGCATGTGCAAGGTAGAGTTCCACCTTGTGGGCACATAACATATGAGGCGGTGAGCGGGAAGGCCGAAGTTATGCTGCAGCACTGACAGGCGAGCAGCAGCAGGGTGAGAACGCCGAAAGTGCGCACAGACGGCCCACACTTTCTGCAGCAGCTGTGGCAGATTGGGGTAAGTTTTCAGGAACCTCTGCACCACCAAATTCAGCACATGCGCCAGGCAAGGAATGTGCGTCAAACTGGCTAGGCCCAGAGCTGCTTCGCCCATTATCGCACACCACCAGGCCCAGCTTGAGGCTCACTGACGCCAACCACTTATCGGTCTGTTGTCCCTCAACAACTCCTGCGTGGTGTGTGGTTTTTCCCCCAAACAGGAACGTTTTAACTGCCTGCTGGCGTTTACCCATGGCTGTGCTGAAGTTGGTGGTGCATTTGTTACGCAGACTGGATGAGGAGGCGGTAGAGGATGAGGAAGCGGAGTAGGAGGAGTTAGGAACAGGAGGCAAACTGAAGCGCCCTGCAATCCTCGGTGGTGGAAGGACATGCGCCAAACTGCTATCAGGCCCAGCCGCCACTGCATTTACCCAGTGCGCTGTTAGTCCCTGACCGTGCTTACTGGTCCACGTATCCGTAGTTAGGTGGACCTTGGCACAGATGGTGTTGCACAGTGCACACCTGATTTTGTCCCCCACTTGGTTGTGCAGGGAAGTGATGGCTCGCCTGGAAAAGTAGTGGCAGCTGGGCACGACGTTCTGTGGGACAGCCAATGCCATCAGGCTTTTAAAACTCTGCGTCTCCACCAGACGGAATGCCAGCATTTCAAAGGCCAGTAACTTTGAAATGCTTGCATTCAGGGCCAGGGATTGCGGGTGGGTAGGGGGGTACTTCCTCTTCCGCTCCAGTGTTTGGGAGATAGAGAGCTGAATGCTTCCATGGGACATTGTGGAGATGTTTGGTGACCCAGGTGATAGTGTTGCTTGCCGGTCCTCTAATTGAGGGGTGGCAGGTGGCACTGTCACTACAGAGGTGGATGAAGAGGCCGAGAGGCCCGAGACTGATGCAGAAGAGGAAGCAGGAGGAGCCAGAGACTTTTCTTGGTTTTTGAGGTGTCTACTCCACTGCAGCTTGTGCTTTGCACTTAGAGGCCTGGTCATGCAAGCTGTGCTCAGGTTGTGAACGTTTATGCCTCGCTTCAGCCTCTGATTGCAAACCACTCGTGTCTTGTCATCAGCACACTGTGTGAAGAACTGCCACGCTATGGAACTCCTTGGACCTGGCTTTGGTGTGCTCGGTCCCTTGCTGCGTTGGCCAGTAGCAGGTGTACTGTCTAGGGGACGGACGCTCTGCTTTGGCCCCCTGCCCCCTCTTCTGCTGTGCTGGTGGCTCTGTGCAACCACCGCCTCTTCCTCCGAACTACATGGGTCACCTGCATGAGGTTGATTTAATGTCGGGTCGAGGACCTCATCGTCTCCACATCATCTTCCACCCAGTCTTCACCACTGCCCTCCTTGTCGGTCTGCACAATTGCAAAAGCACCAGCACTTGGCAACTGTGTTTCATCATCATCCAAGCTGTGCTGTGATGGTCCCCCCATGTACTCATCCTGAAATATAAGTGGTTGGGCATCGGTGAACTCAATCTCTTCCACTTCTGGGGCTGGGCTAGGTGGATGGCCCTGGGAACACATGCTAACAGACTCATCAAAAAGCAGAAGAGACTGCTGCATAATTTGGGGCTCAGAGTGCTTGGCTGATTTGCAAGGGGGTGAGGTGAAAGACTGATGGTGGACATCGGCTGCAGGCGCCAACTCTGAACTTTCAGCACAAGACTGGTTGGGAGACAATGTGAAGGAACTGGCCTGTTCTGCTCCTGGCCTCAACATCCGTAGAGCTGGATTAGGCCCGACCAAATACCGCTGCAGGCTCTGTCGCCTACTCACACCTGAGAAAGGTGTTTCACTTGTGCCTGTAGCTGGCACAGATCGACCACGTCCTCTCCCTGTAACAGGACCGCGGCCACGTCCCTAATTTGACGTTTTCCTCATATTTCGCGAATGTAGGATCTTCCCCTAAATGGGTGTTTTTTTAAATACAACAATAGTGTAATATGGTGTAATATACAGAGATTTACCTATATAATTCTTTCCCTATAGCAAGAAGCAGGAACCTAGCCCTAAACAATGTACTGGACAGACAGTATATCAGAGTTGAAAGGTGCAGTGCTGGTGAAATATACAGAGAGTCACCTATATATTTCTAGTCCCTATAGGAGATAGCAGGAACCTGGGCCTAAACAATATACTGGACACACACAGTATATCACAGGTGAGAGGTGCAGTTCTGGTGAAATATATAGAGAGTCACCTATATATTTCTGTCCCTATAGGAGATAGCTGGAACCTCTCCCTAAACAATGTACTGGACACACACAGTATATGACAGGTGACAGGTGCAGTGCTGGTGAAATATACAGAGAGTCACCTATATATTTATAGTCTCGATAGGATATAGCAGGAACCTGGGCCTAAACAATATACTGGACACACAGTATATTACAGGTGACAGGTGCAGTGCTGGTGAAATACACAGAGTCACCTATATATTTCTAGTCCATATAGGAGATAGCTGGAACCTCTCCCTAAACAATGTACTGGACACACACAGTATATCACAGATGACAGGTGCAGTGCTGGTGAAATATACAGAGAGTCACCTATATATTTCTGTCCCTATAGGAGATAGCTGGAACCTGGGCCTAAACAATGTACTGGACACACACAGTATATGACATGTGACAGGTGCAGTGCTGGTGAAATAGGCCGATAGTCACCTATATATTTCTAGTCCCTATAGGAGATAGCAGGAACCTGGGCCTAAACAATGTACTGTACACACACTGTATATCACAGGTGACAGGTGCAGTGCTGGTGAATAGTGTTGCTCACGAATATTCGCATTGCGAATATTCGCTACGAATATTGCATATTCGAGTATTCGCGAATAACTCGAATATTGCGGCGAATATTCGCTATGGCGAATATTCGTATTTTTTCAAAATTATTTTTAAAACAGATCACATCCTAGTGATCTCCATCGACGTCTAAAAGCATTGCTGGTATGATTAGAGAGAGACCCTGGGCCGAGTAGCTGATGCGATTCTTTTATGTTGCCGAAAATTCGCATTGCAAATTTTCGGCAACATAAAAGAATCGCATCAGCTACTCGGCCCTTCTTTTGCATCAGAGCCAATCAGAATAACTCGAATATTCGGCAAAAGGAATATTGCGCGATATTCCTTTTGCCGAATATTCAAGTTATTCTGATTGGCTCTGATGCAAAAGAAGGGCGGAGAAGATAATTGCGCAATATTCCTTTTGCCGAATATTCGAGTTATTCTGATTGGCTCTGATGCGCCCTTCTTTTGCATCAGAGCCAATCAAAATAACTAGAATATTCGGCAAAAGGAATATTGCGCGATATTCCTTTTGCCGAATATTCAAGTTATTCTGATTGGCTCTGATGCAAAAGAAGGGCGGAGAAGATAATCGCGCAATAGGAATATTGCGCGATTATCTTCTCCGCCCTTCTTTTGCCCCCTTATTCTCCTTTCTTTTAAGTAGAGTTAGTGTAGAGTTAGTGTTTAGTGCATATTAGTTTAGTAATACAGGAAATGATCTCCGTTTATGAGAATTTCGCAATCATTTTCGCTTTAGCGAAACTTCGCAAATTTTTTTTGGATAAAATATCACGAATATTCGATATTAGCGAATATTCGCGAATATTCGATATTAGCGAATATTCGCGAATATTCTTCTATATATTCGCGCAATATCGCGAAATCGAATATGGCGTATTCCGCTTAACACTACTCGTGAAATAGGCAGAGAGTCACCTATATATTTCTGTCACTATAGCAAATAGCTGGAACCTGTCCCTAAACTATAAGATGCAGATCTGACAGAAATAAACAGTGTTATTGTTGATTTTTGAAGCAGGATAAACCTATCTGACACTGTCCCTCAATGAACAGCAGCCTGTCCCTATCCTAGCTTAAGCACACTGAAACGATATAATGCACAGTCCCTAAACGGTAAGATGCAGATCTGACAGAAATAAACAGTGCTGTTGTTGATTTGTGAAGCTGGATAAACCTATCTGACACTGTCCCTCAATCAGCAGCAGCCTGTCCCTAACCTAGCTAAAGCACAATGAAGCAGGATAAACTAACTCTGTCCCTCAATCAGCAGCAGCCTCTCCCTACACTAGCTACAGCAGAGTGATGATCTGTGCTGTGTGCCTCTATCAGATATAGAGGCTGGTCACAAGCTGGGTCACATGCTGCACTGGCCAATCACAGCCATGCCATTAGTAGGCATAGCTGTGATCACTTCCTAGTCACAGTAGTAAAACAAATGGTGATTAGCTGCCGTGCAGCGCGCCACAACATAGCCGAACTCCGAACCCAAACTTTTTCCAATTATTCGGGTTTGGGTACAAAAAAAACCCAAATTCCGTACTGAACCCGAACTTTACAGTTTGGGCTCGCTTAACCCTACCTAAAACAACAACATTTTTTACATAAATATAGTCATAAATTAGAGCCTAGTACACACGGGCCAAATGTCGGGCGACATCGGCCAGTTCAATAAAAACCGGCCAACATTCGTCAAAGACTGGAGAACCAGCAGCCGACCAGCTACAAATCAGCGCTCTCAGCTATTGACAGAAAGCGCTGACCGGAGTGTTCTGGCAGTGTTCAGCTCAGTGGAAGGATTCAGATGTTCGTACAGTGGCTCCGACCAGAGCTGTCAGGTTTTTCTTTTGTTCAACCCGCTTTGTTGAATAAAAAATAAATAAATAATGGTGTGTACTAGGCTTAATCCCAGATTTATTTTCCTTTTCTTACTGAAGTGCTGATCTAAGTCCTTGACAGGCAATGGCATAGCGTGGGGGTTGCAGGGGTTCTGTGGCCCCGGGTGTAACATTTAGGGGGGAGAATTTTCGTGCCAGTGTTTGAAACTACTGGCTGCCTCCTCCTAATTTTAGGTTCCTGTGTCCCAGCACTCTGGCTGCGATGTTTAGTGTCCGGCGCCCTGTCATTGGGCATATGGGGGTCATGTGAGATGTAGGGCTGGCCTGTACGCGGTTAGGACACATGTTATACATAAACACCTATTACACAACACAACACCTGAAGTCGCCATAGAGCCCCTTCCAGCCTCACAAATGTGGCCTGGGCATCCAAGTGGTAATTACCACCCGCTCATGAAAGGATTAAATAAAAGAGGAAGCAATTCAAATGTAAATATACCAAATTTTTGTTGTGTGTTTATGAAAGGAGATTTCTGGACCTAGACAAATTTTTTCCTTTTCCAACTCTATATACTCGGATTAAATCAAGAGTCCTTTTGTAAAATCAATTGGCCAGAAGTGAAGATCTAGTGAGCCTCTCGCCCATTCGCTGACACACTTTTGACCAGGAGATTCCAAGCCTGCCCACCACGGCAAGGTAGACGCTTCTAGGGCAGGACCTACACTAACTACACTAAGCTACCCTACTGGACACTAGTCAACCTTTCTCTAGTGTTGGGTGTATGTTTGTAGTAGGCCTCATCCTATTATCTGTGTGTGCGATCTACTCTCTCCTAATTTGGTTGTGTGTGTGTACATCTATCTAAAGCATGGAGCGGTCAGTTTATGTACATGAGTGCATGTAGGTGGGGCCTGGGGGAAGCACCAGTATGCTGAGTGTGGGGGGAGTGAGGGCAGATGAGATTTGGGGGGAAGTTCCACTGGCCACACTCAACCCATACCCAGGGTGGTAGCACCCCCTCTTGCTGGTAGATGAATGGGTGTAGTGGAGCCTGATGAAAGACATTGCCATCCTTGGTGGTAGATGAGTGGGGGGGAGCCTAGTAAAAGGCATCGCCACCCTTGGTGGTGGGTGAGTGGGGTGAAGCCTGGTAAGAGGCATTGCCACCCTTGGTAGTAGGTGAGTGGGGGCAGAGCCTGGTAAAAGGCATCGCCACCCTTGGTGGTAGGTGAGTGGGGCGGAGCCTGGTAAGAGGCATTGCCACCCTTGGTGGTTGGTGATAGTTGTCACTGTGCAGAGAGCGGGGAGGAGGGACCCCCCAGTCCCGCCACCCCACTCTTCTCCCACCGTCCTCTTCCCCTCCCCCGAAGGCCCAACCAGCCCACCCTTATCCTAAGGGGGAGGGGCCCCACCACCCGTTGTAGGAGAAGAGTGTGGGGCGCATTCACCCCTGAGGAGGGGGGAAGCAGGCTGGGGTATGTAGAGATTGCTGGGACCTGTAGTACATCTATAGAAAAAAGCATGCTGGGATATGTAGTCCCGTAGCATCTTATGCTAGGCTGGGAGCTGAAGCCCCATTGCTGGGAGATGTAGTTCCTTAGAGACTGAGCAGAGGTGGCAGGTTTACCGGATACCCCCTTCTGTCTGTTTTATAAGCTGGTGGATATGCTTTAATGGCCCTCTGATGATGCTGGAGATGAGGCCGTTGGCTGCGGCTTTAGACGTTTGCTGATGTAGAAAAAGCCTTCAAATTTCTTCTGCTCCCTCGTCGCGATCCGCATCTCATGGTCGTTGCACATCAAACATTCCGATATTTCCATTCTTCTATGTTCCGGTTCCTTGGGAAGCTGAAAAGGGAAAAAGACATTTATCAATATTCCTGATTCCTGAAGCAAGCCATAGATTATACAATTTTCTTTCCTTCCACCACGGGAGGAAGATAAGAAAATCACTTGGTTCCTCCATCAAAACATTCAGTGTTAACGGAGGAATCTCTCCCACTGCACTATTGTGTTTCTGCTGGTAGGGAGCCTTCAGAACACAATAATCACTGCTGGTGGCATTAGCCGCTGGCAGTGATGGCATGCAAAATATCAGACCCTAGGACATGTTCATATACTTACCATATCTGGTCTAAGCGGTGATGGTGATTTTCCTTCCTCTACCTCCTTCCAGTTGATCGGGTTGAAGAATGTGAGACCTCTGATGTCACATACGTGGATTGCTCGTTTTTCCGGGGAAAACTGTAAGAGCTGTAAAGGAGAAAGAAATATGATAAGAAACCACGAAAGAGCAATAGTGATATGTGAACAATATAACCCCCGTTCTAATATTGGATTCTGACAGTGACATATTTCAACTTCCCTGATTTTGCTTTTAATCCCCCCTACTAAGCTGACAGGGCCGTCTTTAAGGCAGGGCAAAAGGGGAAGCTCCTCTGGGCCCTATCATTGTTGTGAGGTCCAAAGCAGCTGCCTGTTGTGGGGCCCAAGAAAATCTTTGCCCAGGGCCCAATTAATATTAAAGACGGCCCTGCCAGCCACCACTGATTGTATGTTTAATACACTGACCTCCCTTTTCCTCTTCCAGCTTCTGCTAGCATTGCTCTCCAGACTGCTGGAAGAAGTACACTTGGTATCACTCTGCCTGGGACCAGGGCCACTGATGAGGCAGTACAGCCATCCCTCCTGTACTGGGCCCGGGCCCCATCCATTCAAAGGGGGGGTCACAGGCACCTACTGAGCTGGAGGGCTGGCTGTACTGCCTTATCACTGACACTTGTGGATCTAGTGTAACTGAGGGAAAGGGACTGATGAATCTCTGTCCTCAGTTCCTTTCTTTATCTCAAATATGAGACATCAGGGGTATGTTTAGACCCCTGATATTTCACCAAAGCCCCCCACCCCCCAACAGGCCAGATTTAAATAAAATATAGATTTCTAAAGAAAATTTAAACTTAAATTAATTTTAAAAACAATAAGAACTTGTTGAAATGTTTTATATTGCCTCCCCACCGCCTGCTTTAACCCCCCACACTATCACACCACAACTGCATGCTTTGCACGGGATTGCGGGGAACTTTCAGAGTCAACTGAATGGGTATTTATCGATAAGGGTATAATTTCTGCCATAACAGAGAAGCATGGCATCCCAGCCATGGCACTTTAGCGAAAATGTAATTTTTATATTTTTGGAGGTTGGTTAAGTCAATAGCATCCTCGGGAGATGGTGGAGTGGAATCTTTCCATTTCCTAGTAATAGATAGTCTAGCCGCTAAGAGTAAGTGAGTAATTGTCCTTTGTAGATTGGCCGGGAATTTTTCTATTCCCAGGGATAACAGAGCTAATGCTGGATCGGGCGTTACTTGTGAAAGTGTTAATTGGTGGGACAAAGCCTCCAACACGTGGCAGGGGATGCAGAATCGAATTTGGACATTATCGCTGGAGTAAAATACCAACGTAAAGTAATTTTGGTAGCTAATTCCCAAAGGGAGGTGCATTTAGAAGCAGATTGATTGGCTTTGCAAGCCACATGCCATTGATTGTCAGTGAAGGAACATCCTAGATCCCTTTCCCATAGCAGGTGAGAAGAAGATTTAGTAAATATACGTTTTTGTTGCATCAAATTATAGAATAAGGAAATGCCTTTTCTTTGTTGTATTGGTGAAGTCAGATAAGACCAAGCTGAAGTGTGAATGAACTTGGAGAAATGTCCCAATTTGTATAAACAGTGTACTACTTGTGCATATTGGGAACAATGAATATGTGGTAGGTCATATTCGGTCTGCATAGAATGGAAAGATTTAATGAACCCGTTCGAATAAAAGTTCTGAAGATAGTTGATGCCTTTTTTACACCAGGAAGCAATCGGAACGTGACTAATAAGAAGGTATAATGTTTGAATAGGAAAATTAATCTCAACTTTGGAACCTGTCTGTTTTGAAGAAGTCAAAAAAATAAGCCATGTTTTAATAGAAACAGCCATTGTAGGTGGTAGGTGTTATGGTATTTTAATACCCAAAGCCGCCCCAAATAACCAAAGGTTGGTCGGGCCATATGTACAGTAACTGGATTCGATATTCCCCCATTGAGTGGTAGAAGTAGTGTAAAACCACTCCTTCATCTGTGTCAGAATGGATGAATGATAATAATCTTGAAAATCCACGTATCCCACTCCTCCATACATTCGTGTTTGATTAATTTGTTGTGAGCACATCTAGACTTCCTTCCATTCCAAACAAATTTGGATAAAAGCGTTTGCATAGATCTAAAAAAAATATTGGGAACAGGAATTGGCAAATTTCGAAAAAAGTATAAAATCTGTGGAAGATGAATCATTTTAAAAGCAGATAATCTGCCCCACCAAGAAAACTCGTGTTTGCTTAATTTTTGAAGGTCTTCTTGCAATTTACTTCTAAGGAATAGGTAATTATGTTCATATAGTGATTTAGTATTCCTGGTGAGGTAGATGCCTAAATATGGGATCTTAGTGTCCTCCCAAATATAAGGGAACTGATGTTGTAATAAAGTTCTAGATACAGCATCAATTCCAATGTTCAAAATGGATGATTTCAAAGCATTGGTTTTGTAATATGAAATCTCGCCAAACCAGGATAAAACCTTTTGGACTTCTGTTAGAGAGGAAGAGGGATTAGTTAACATCAAGATTATATCGTCTGCAAACAGGCTAATTTTATGGACCTGATTACCAATATGAATTCCCAATATTTTGGTGTTAGATCTAATATGTTCAGCTAGAGGTTCAATCATCATATTAAAAATTAGGGGGGGTAATGGGCAGCCCTGTCGGGTACCATTGGATATATCAAAATGTTTAGAAAGAAGGCCAGAAGTAAAGACTCGGGCTGTGGGGGTAGTATATAGGGCCAATATAGCATCAAGAATAGGTCCCATAAAGCCAAATTTTTGAAGTGTCAGACTCAGGTAATCCCAATTAACTCTGTCGAATGCCTTCTCTGCATCCAATGAGAGAAGCAGAGATGGCGTTCCTGTCAATTCAACATTATGTATTATATTCACTAGTCTTCTAGTAGCGTCAGAAGTTTGACGTCCTTTAGTAAAACCAGTTTGGTCCGTGTGAATTAAATCAGGGAGAATGTGAACCAATCTATTCGCAATTAGTGTAGCGTATATTTTCAAGTCAACATTAAGTAGAGATATCGGTCTAAAATTGGAAGGGGAGGTGGGTTCCTTTCCTGGTTTGGGCAAAGTAGTAATAATGGCCGATAGCATTTCAGTTGGAAAGGAAGAGGAGGAGACCGAGTGATTATACAATGTTGTCAGATGTGGGGTTAGTGTTCTTTTAAACAACTTAAAGTATTCTCCAGTGTACCCGTCCGGGCCAGGAGATTTGGATGAAGGCAGACCGTCTATGGTCCTAAGAATTTCAGCATCCGTAAAGGGAGCATTCAACTTTTCAAGTTGGTCTTTTGATAGTTTAGGTAATTTAATTTGATCAAGGAAAGAGCCTATTTCCTCGTATGTTGGTTGGTGAGTATCGGTATCTGACTTGAGATTATATAATTTATTATAATACGTACTAAATGCATCAGCGATGGACTGGGGATTAATAAGTTTATCTCCTGAAGTTGGGTGATAGAGATAGGCTATTCTAGTCTTAAACCTAAGACCTTTAATGCGGTTAGCCATAACCTTACCCGCTTTATTATTGGCAGTGTATGAAGTGGCCTTTAGTTTTCTTAGGTGAAATTCATAAGAATCAAGGAATAAGGATCGTAAGTCATGCCTAAGTTTGAACAGTTGTGATTGAAGGGATTGCGACGGAGTAGTTTTATTCTTTAAATCTATTTCTGCAATTTTGGCAGTCAGTTCATCTATAGTCTTAATCCTTAACTTCTTAGCACGTGATCCAAGTTGGATAAAGATGCCCCGTATGAAAGATTTGTGAGCATTCCACACCACCCCCGCGGGTCAGCCACCGATCCAATGTTGTCAGAGAAAAAATCAGCCAATTTTTGGTTAAGAAACTAAGTATTAGTCGGATTTTGCATTAAATAGTTATTAATACGCCATAAGTATGAATTTTGTCTAGAAGTGCTATTAGCCAATTTAATACTAACGGGTGCATGGTCCGACCAAGTAATGGTGTGGATGCGAGATTCCAATATGTTTTGCAACAACCACTTGTCAGACAAGAACAAGTCAATCCTAGAATAGGTGTTGTGACGGGCAGAAAGGAACGTGTAATCCCTCTCCGCCGCGTGACAACACCTCCATATATCAAACAGATCATTTTCCTTAAAAAAGGAGCCCAATGATGGGGATAGCCTTTTAGAACTGGATGAAGAATCAATAGTCACATCCGGAACCAAGTTAAAATCTCCACATATTAGCAGATGACCTTTCTGTACCTCTTGAATTTTTTGAACTACAGACCTAAGGAATTTCAATTGACCGTGGTTCGGTGCATAGATAGTGGCAATAGTATATAGGACATTGTCCAGCATACAAACCAAAATAATATATCTCCCTCCAGGGTCAGTAGTGCAGGATAATAACTGAAAAGATAAAGTGTCTCGGACAGCAATTAGGACTCCTCTCTGTTTCTTGGAAAAGTTAGCTTTGAAGATGTGTGGAAAGGACTTATGACAGCATTGAGGAGTTGCTCCTTGGACAAAGTGTGTCTCTTGTACGCAAAGTACATCACAATTATGAGATATTGCAGTTTTCCACAGCGAATTTCTTTTGGCCGGGTGATTCAACCCTTTCACATTTAACGTTAGAAAGTTAATGGACATTTCAACAATTTATATAAGTATTTGTGACGTGACAAGAAAAGACACTCACTATAATATATCACCACTGTGTAAACAAAATAAAATAAACAGAAAAGAAACAAAACCAAAAGAAAGAGAAAAAAAAAATACAAAGATGAAATAAGTAGCAACAAGGTGTAAAGGCAAAATAGAACTAGAAGAAATGCTACTTAACAAAGCAAGTTGTGCTTTCTAGAAAAAAAAAAAAAAAAAAAAAAAAAAATATATATATATATATATATATATATATATATATATATATATATATAAATAAAAAAAAATAAAAAAAAAATAAAACAATATATCCCACAGCCGTGGGATAGTGAACAAAGTAACGATAAGTGTAGTAAAAAATAACAAGTGTCGGGTATAATAAACAGACCGACAATAATGGTGGGTATTGTTCAAAACAGCAAAAAGAAGCAAGACAAGTATCCAGGGGATATTGTTGCAATGGAAAGCATTAGAAACAAAAAATAATTATCTGTTGTGTCATTCTGCAAAAGGGGTATGATATTCTGTGCTTCTTCCTTTCTCTAGACAAACTCCTTCCATAGCTTTCCTTTCTTCATTAGTCATTTTAGGGGTTATGCCCCATGAGTGAAGCAGTCGCAGTCCATCTAGGGGTTTAGAGATAGCGGTAGTTGTCCCATTGTATGTTATTAGCAGTGTAGCAGGATGTCTCCATTTATATGGAATTTTACGTTTGTTCAACGATATTGTGGTAGATTTTAGTTGTCTCCTCATATTCAAAGTGTAACGTGATAAATCCGTATATATATGGATCTCTTTATAAGGTGCAGGACTCTCCGGGTGAGATCTAGCCCTGGCCAATAATTTCTCTTTAGTAGGGAAAAAATGGATTTTCATGAGAATGTCACGCGGGATGGATGCATCTAGATGTTTAGGCTTTGGGATGCGGTGTATGCGATCTATCATTCTTTCAATAGGGGAAATGTCTGGTAGTAAAGTTGCGATCATATCGCTTGCAAATTTTCGAAGGTCAGCCTGAGCGATAGACTCCGGTACCCCTCTCAGTTTGAGATTTTCCCTTCTAGAACGATCCTCCAAATCCGCGTTTTTTGCGCGCATCCAATCCGCATCTTCCATACGCTCTTTACATGCACCCACCAAGTCATTTACTATATGAGCCTGTTCCTCCATTTTGTTTTCCACATGACGAACTCTCTCTCCAAAGCCTTTCATCTCAACACTGAAGTTATTAAACATAGCTGAAATATTTACCATGAGAGAAGATTGGAGAGATAAAAGCATATCCTTCATGGTCGTATCAAGGACCGATTGGCCTGAAGTAGGATAGTTGGCAATAGGAGAAGCCATTTTGAGGCCCACTAGATCAGGGCATAGTGACGTTGTGCTATTGACTGGGGCCTGGTCAGAATAATCATATCGCATTCTAGTTTTAGCTGGGCTTCGGGAGGATGGACTGTGAGGAGAAGAGATCCCCGCATTTAATATGTGAGGTTCAGTTTCCCACGGATCTAGAATCTCATCTGGGAGATCAGTGTATGAGGAGGCTTGTTTTACCTCAGAGCTGCTGGCGCCGTCATGTAACTGATCTTCTGCTGAGGCTGACATGTTAGATCTGTCAGTAAGCTGTAGATGGCGATTTTCTTTATTCCTTTTGCGGGACTGCATCGGGTGTCGTCCCCTCGTCTAGGGTATACAATTTAGACGTCCACACGATCGATATAACGATCTTTTTGCCGATAATTCCCATGATTCCAGTCAGAGCTGTCTGCTTAGGCATCCATCACGATCGTGCGCAAGCCCAATGTCCATGAGAATTTCTTTCTGTGACCGTGACTTACAATAAGGATTAACCCCCCAGCCAACTGTCACAGTGTCACTATTGCACTGATCATGTATTTTCTGATCAATGCATTTAGTGTCATTTGTGACAGAAAAAAGTGTTAGGGCAGTTAGCTTTAGGCATCTTTAGGTCCAGGGTAGCCCCCTACCCCCCCTAAAAAAGGTTTAACCCCTTGATCACGTTTTTTAGGTTTTTAGAAAGCGTCAGGAACCCCTATATATTACCTGATAAAGGTTTTAACCCCCTGATTGCCCCCTAGTTTACCCTTTCACCAGTAATCACTGTATAAGTGTAACGGTTGACGCTGGTTAGTTAGCAACATCATGGGGTTAAATCCAATAAAGGTTTAACCCCCTGATCGCCCCCTAGTTAACCCTTTCACCAGTAATCACTGTATAAGTGTAATGGTTGACGCTGGTTAGTTAGCAACATCATGGGGTTAAATCCAATAAAGGTTTAACCCCCTGATCGCCCGGCTGTTGATATCAATTAAATTTTAGCGTCAGTCAGGGTCTGCGTCGCCCCAGGCAGCATTAGGTTAGTGCCAGTAACGCTTACACCTATGCGCAAAGCATACACCCCCCTTAGTGGTAGGGTATCTAAACGGATCGATACCTGATCTGATCAGATCTATACTAGCGTACCCAGCAGTTTAGGGTACCCAAAAATGCATTGTTAGCGGAATCAGCCCAGATACCCGCAAGCACCTGCGTTTTGCCCCTTCGCCCAGCCCAACCCACCCAAGTGGAGTATCGATCGATCACTGTCACTTCAAAAACACAACACACATAACTGCAGCGTTCGCAGAAACAGGCCTGATCCCTGCGATCGCTAACAGTTTTTTTGGAAGCGTTTTCTATGTTTGCTTTTCTACAGTCAGGTGCTTTTTTTACCCGTGATTCATCACCAGTATACGACTAAATTTAGAGCCCAAAATGGCAAAGCGAATGTACACTGGTGAAGAGGCCTTCAGGATTCTATTTATACAATCCTATTTACGACAGCGGCTCCATGTCAGATAGCTCTGAAGACGAAGTGCTAAGGCCAGGCGTACCCGACCCCGTTCTGATGTTGTTGAGCAGCAAGAACCGCAGGACTCTTGTATGGAGCAGAGAAGTACTAGCGCCGCTATTCCTTCTGGTGAACTGGCAAGCACCAGCGGCCTAGTACACCCTGGTCGTTCATCCAGCACTGCAGTATCACGTGGTGACGTGGTGAGTCCAGGGCCATCTTTAATATGGTTTGGGCCCTGGGCAAACATATTTTTTGGGCCCCCCTCCAGCTTATTTTGGGCCTGGCTGGTTCACATGTATGTGTTTTGGCGGCCCTCATTTGTGCAGGCACAGCAGCCCATTTGAATGGGCTGCCATGCCTTTGTTTCCTGCAGAAAAAATGTTCATTCAGCATTTTAAAAATCAGCTACCTTGAAATCCATTCTACTTTTGCACCATGCTACTTACCTGCAGTTCTTGCACACACAAACGCACTGTGTTTTTAAAAGCGTGACCTAAACGTCTAAAAATGCAGCAAGTTTGACAGTGCGGGAACTGCAGATAAGTCATAGCAGATAGCAGAATGGACAGACAGTGCTGTATTTCAGTGCTTGATGGGCATAGGTGTGCCGTGTGTGCAGCCTATTACATGAGGCATGCGCTTTTCTTTGCAGGATGCAGGCATGGCGGCCCATTCAAATGTGGGCCGCCAAAACACATACATGTGAACCAGTCAGGCCTCAAATAAGCCCATCAAGCAGTTAAATACAGACAGTAATGCCATGTGCTCTGAGGACTGCAGGGCTGCTCTGTGACTTAAAGAGTTCCTCTATTTTACACATGGCATGGCATGGGGTCCCATGGTGCTAAAGCAGAATGGACAGACGGTGCTGTGACCCCATGCCATGCCATGTGTAAAATACAGGAACTTTTTAAAACACTGACCAGACCTGCAGTGAATCATCAAATATTATAAAGACTTTGGGCACACTCTACAGAAAACTTGTATTTACAATATAGCAAACAGCGACATACCTTGAGGAGCAGGACATGAAGAAGTCAGCCTCGGGAATAGCAAACTGGGGATGTTATAAAATCTCATTCTAATTCACTAATTCTAATTCTAATCACATTCTAATTCATTCTAATTCACTTTTATATATTTTATAAAATAAATTACAAAAAAAGGGGGGTTGCAATCCGGGACCTCTGGACCCTTTAATAAAAAATAAAATAAAATAAATATATTAAAAATAAACATTTATAAAAAAAAGTGGGGTTGCCATCCAGGGGACCTCTGAGCCCTTTAATTATATATATATATATATATATATATATATATTTATTAAATAAAAAGAAAAAAAAGAAATAAAATATATAAAAAAAGGGGGGGTTGCCATCCAGGGCCCTGGGGAACTCTGGGTCCTTTAATAATAATAACATTATTAGTTTTTTTTTTATAAAACAAGTTTTTTTATAAAAAAAGGGGGGGTTGTCATCTGGGGCCCTGGGGAACTACGGGCCCCTGGGGACCTTCAGACCTCTAAAAAAAATTGTCCCTTTAATAAAAAATAAAATAAAAATATATAAAATAAATATATGTTTTTTATTTAAAAATAAATAAAAAAAGGGGGTTGTCACCTGGGGCCCTGGGGGCCTCTGGGTCCCTGGGGACCCCTAAAAAAAATTTGCCCTTTAATAAAAAATAAACATATATTAAAAAAAATTGGCCCTTTAATAAAAAATAAAAATATATAAAATAAATATTTTTTTATTTAAAAATAAATTAAAAAAGGGGGTTGTCATCTGGGGCCCTGGGGGCCTCCGGGTCCCTGGGGACCCCTAAAAAAAAATTGGCCCTTTAATAAAAAATAAAAATATATTAAAAAAAATTGGCCCTTTAATAAAAATAAAAATATATAAAATAAATATATTTTATGTCACTTGATTTTTATTCGCTATATTTCATGGAAGATCTCTATAGATCTATTGTGGACCAGAGTAATTTATATGCTGGTCAATACATCACCGCTAATACCCAGTCCTTCCTTGCCAAAGAATGGAAACCACTTACGGTTTCCAAATTTAAGACCTTTCTGGGCCTTACTCTCAACATGGGCATACACCAATTTCCGAATTTGCAGATGTATTGGTCCACACATCCAATTCACAGTATGCCCATATTCTCTACTCACATGGCCAGGAAACGATACGAGGCGATCCTGCAGTTCTTGCATTTCAGTGCAATGCACTTTGTCATCCACATGGAGACACTGAATTTGACCGGCTCTACAAAATTTGTTTAATCCCCAGCACACATGTCTGTGTTGATGAGTCCCTGATTACATTTTCTGGCCGCTTGTCTTTCAAGCAGTTCCTTCCCAGCAAGCGTGCCAGATACGGGGTCAAGCTCTATAAGCTTTGTGACAGGGCAACAGGCTACACATGGAGCTTTAGGCCCCATGCACACGAGACGCAAATGCAAACACATCTAAACACACGTTTTCAAAGGGAAAAAACGGTGTTTAAAATGCCAGTTTTTGCAGCAAATTTTGCGGTGTTTTACCGCGTTTGCAGTTATAAGCGTTTAGTTAAGAGACATCATAGGACCCTCCCTAAGCTCAAACAACAATATTTTTTAACCATTTCAGCCATTTTGTGAGACCAAAGTGAGTAGCAGCTGAAAGAGCAGCAGTATACTTGTATTTAGCGTGTCACTTGCCACATCACCTGCCACAAGCTGTGGATTGTCCACTTGCCACGTCATCTGCCACGTCACCTGGCCATGCCACCTGCCACAAGTTGTGGATTGTCCACTGGCCACATCACCTGGCTACGTCACCTGCCATGTCACCTGGCCACGTCACCTGCCACAAGTTGTGGATTGTCCACTGGCCACGTCACCTGCCACGTCCCTAAGCTCAAAAAAACAATATTATTTAACCATTTCAGCCATTTTGTGAGACCAGAGTGAGTAGCAGCTGAAAGAGCAATAGTATACTTGTATTTAGCGTGTCACTTGCCACATCACCTGCCACAAGCTGCGGATTGTCCACTTGCCATGTCACCTGCCACAAGTTGTGAATTGTCCACTTGCCACGTCATCTGCCACGTCACCTGCCACAAGTTGTGGATTTTCCACTGGCCAAGTCAACTGGCCACGTCACCTGCCACAAGTTTTGGATTGTCCACTTGCCACGTAACCTGCCACAAGTTGCGGATTGTCCACTTGCCATGTCACCTGGCCACGTCACCTGCCATGTCACCTGCCATGTCACCTGTTCACATCACCTGGCACGTCACCTGGCCACAAGTTGTGGATTGTCCACTGGCCACGTCCCTAAGCTCAAAAAACAATATTATTTAACCATTTCAGCCATTTTGTGAGACCAGAGTGAGAAGCAGCTGAAAGAGCAGCAGTATACTTGTATTTAGCGTGCCACATCACCTGCCACATCACCTGGCCACGTCACCTGCCACGCCACCTGGCCACGTCACCTGCCACAAGTTTTGGATTGTCCACTTGCCACGTGACCTGTCATGTCAACTGGCCACTTCACCTGCCACAAGTTGTGGATTGTCCACTTGCCATGTCACTTGGCCACGTCACCTAGCCACGTCACCTGCCACGTCACCTGCCACGTCACCTGGCCACGTCACCTGCCACGTCACCTGGGCACGTCACCTGCCACGTCACCTGGCTACTTCACCTGCCGCAAGTTGTGTATTGTCCACTGGCCACGTCACCTGGCCATGTCAGCTGCCATGTTACCTGGCCACGTCACCTGCCACAAGTTGTGGATTTTCCACTTGCCACATCACCTGCCACGTCAACTGGCCATGTCACCTGCCACAAGTTGTGGATTGTCCACTTGCCATGTCACCTGCCACGTCAACTGGCCATGTCACCTGCCACAAGTTGTGGATTGTCCACTTGCCATGTCACCTGGCCACGTCACCTGCCACGTCACCTGGCCACGTCACCTTCCACGTCACCTGGCCACGTCACCTGCCACAAGTTGTGGATTGTCCACGTCACCTGTCCCTTTAACTGGCCACTTCACCTGCCACAAGTTGTGGATTGTCCACTTGCCACGTCACCTGACAACGTCACCTGCCACAAGTTGTGGATTGTCCACATGCCATGTCACCTGGCCACGTCAACTGGCCACTTCACCTGCCACAAGTTGTGGATTGTCCACTGGCCACGTCACCTGGCCAAGTCACCTGCCACAAGTTGTGGATTGTTCACTTGCCACATCACCTGGTTATGTTACTTGCCACGTCACATGACACAAGTTGTGGATTGTCCACTTGCCACGTCACCAGGCCATGTCACCTGGCCACGTTACCTGGCCACATCACCTGCCACAAGTTGTAGATTGTCCAATTGCCACATGACCTGACCACGTCACCTGCCACGTCACCTGGCCATGTCACCTGCCACAAGTTTTGGATTGTCCACTGGCCACGTCACCTGGCCACATCACCTGCCACGTCACCTGGCCATATCACCTGCCACGTCACCTGCCACAAGTTGTGGATTGTCCATTTGCCACATCACCTGGCCATGTCACCTGCTACAATTTGTGGATTGTCCACTGGCCACGTCACCTGCCACACGTTGTGGATTGTCCACAATGCAATGCAAGCAATTACAGTTGTTTATGTTTTTTAATGGTTTTTCATCATTTTTAAGATTTGTAATGTAAAAAAAATAGGTCACCTTTAAAAACGCCTATAAACGAAATTTAGCGGCGTTTTGCGTCTGAAACGCAAAAACATTTGCGCCTGAACCCATTTTTTTGCGAGATTGTGTGCATGGACACAAAGGATAACATTGAATGTGTTCAGGGGCAGTTGAAAAAAATGTCCAAATGCCTCTGAACTCGAGTTTACCAGCATCTCGTGTGCATGGGGCCTTAGGGTTTATGAGGGAAAAGATAGTCAGGTAGAGCCGGAAGGATGCCCAGATTACATGGGGAGCGCTTGCAAGATCATGTGGGACTTGGTGTCACCCTTATTCGGAAAGGGGTACCACTTGTATGTGGACAATTATTACAGCAGCGTGCCACTTTTTTGTCACTTGTTTGATCATCAGATTGGAGCATGTGGCACCGTGCGACCAAATCGCCGGGGCTTTCCCCAGCGGCTTGTAGATGCCCGTATTAGGCTGGGGGCGAGAGCCTGCTGCAGGTGTAATAATTTGCTCGCTGGGAAGTGGCAGGACAATAGGAATGTTTTCGTTCTTACCACCCTTCACGCAGACACGACTGGTGTTGTGGAGAAACCCCTCTGTGTCCATGAATATAACAAAAATATGGGAGGGGTGGACCTCAATGACCAGTTGATGGTGCCGTATCATATTGCCTGTAAGGCAAGACGCTGGTACAAAAAAGTGTCTCTGTATTTATTTGAATTGACTTTACTGATAGCTTTTGTCTTATACAAAACTTCCGGACGGAATGGAACCTTTCTTGAATTCCAGGGAGAGATCGTCACAGAACTCCTGTATCCAGGCGGTTCTGCACCTCACCATCCCCTACCAAATGCAGTAAGCCGACTGCATGAGAGGCATTTTTCGTATGCCCTCGAGAGTACCCCTACCCAACGAACCCCCCCAAAGAAAATGTCGTGTCTGTACCAAGCGCGGATTTAGGCGTTAAACCCGTTATTTTTGTCCCCAATGTCCTGCCGATCCTGGTCTTTTTATTGGTGAATGTTTTGAATGCTTCCACACACTAGTGAAGTATTAGTGTAGGGTAAAACATTTCACAGGCTAGGCACACTTACACAGGGTCTCCCAAGATTCTATTGCATTTTGAGAGATCCAAACCTGGAGCCGAAAAGTTGAACAGTTACAGTTACAAAAAAAAGTGTTAAAAAAAAAGTAAAAAAATAATAAAATAGTTGTCGTTTTATTGTTCTCTCCCTCTCTATTCTCTCTCTATTGTTCTGCTCTTTTTTACTGTATTCTATTCTGCAAAGTTTTATTGTTGTTATGTTTTTTCATGCTTGTTTTTCAGGTATGTAATTTACTTTACTGTTTTCAGGTACGCCATTCAGCTGTTGCACGGACTTATTTATCTTGACAGCAACAGCGTATGCTCCCACGATATATAAAGCCGTGACTCCAGTGCTGTAGGAGGTGATTTCACCACCACAGTTAAAAAAAGAGCATATATGCCGAAGCATAGGGGCATTAGGGGGGGAGGAGCGATTTTGCTCCTAATGCCGCGTACATACGGTTGACATTCCTACGGAGGCTTTCCCGTGGAAAAGTCTGACCATGTGTACACGGCATAGAAAAGTCCGACCATGTGTACGCAGCATAACTTTTTTGCGGGAGGATGCCCCCATGCTTTGGCGTATATAAATGGTGTATGTATGCCCATCATTAGAAGTGGGTGGATGAAGGGAGGTATGCTAATGGTGAGCATACCCACCGATCAATCTTTTTTTCGTTCAGCCAACAGGCTGCATAAAAAAAAGATTACAATACATGTCCAACAAGAACCATCAACGTCCTGGTATGTTGCTGGACTTTGAATGGTTATACCAGAATGATGCCTGCAGGTTTAGGTATCATCTTGGTATCATTCTTTTCAGCCAGCGGTCGGCTTTCATGTAAAAGCAGTCCTAGTGGCTAATTAGCCTCTAGACTGCTTTTACATTCAGTGGGAGGGAATGTCCTCCCTGGATATAATCAGCGCCATTGGGAAATTAGGAAAGCATTTTATCACACCGATCTTGGTGTGGTCAGATGCTTTGAGGGCAGAGGAAAGATCTTTTTTTTTTAAAAAGAGTACCTGTCACTAACTATTGCTTTCATAAGGGATATTTACATTCCCTGAGATAACAATAAAAATGGTAAAAAATAAATAAAATGGAAGGAACAGTTGACAAATAAAATGAAAAAAGCTAAACATATATATATATATATATATAAAAGCATTCCTGTCCCCCCCTTCTCTTGCGCAAAGGTGAACGCAAGCGTGGGTATGGAGTCATATCTAAACAGCAATTGCACCATGCATGCAAGGGCAGATCGAGGGCAGTCATTTTAGCAGTAGACCTCCTCTGTAAATCTAATGTGGTAACCTGTAAAGGCTTTTAAAGACTTTTAAAAATGTATGTAGTTTGTTGCCACTGCGCGTTTGTGCGCAATTTTAAAGTATGTCGTGTTTGGTATTCATGTACTCGGCCTAAGATCATCTTTTTTATTTCATCAATAATTTGGGCAATATAGTGTGTTTTAGTGCTTTCAAATAAAAAAAATATATATATTTTTCCCGCAACTTGTGTCAAAATATAAAATATTCCATGGATTCTACATGCCTATCAGCAAATAGGGTGTCTACTTTCCAAAATGGGGTCATTTGGGGGGGTTTTGAATTGTCCTGGCATTTTATGCACAACATTTAGAAGCTTATGTCATACATCACCCACTTTTCTAACCACTTGAAGACAAAGCCCTTTTTGACACTGTTTGTTTACATAAAAACATTTTTTTTTTGCAAGAAAGTTAAGTTGAACCCCCAAACATTATATATGTTTTTAAAGCAAAGGCCCTACAGATTAAAATGGTGGGTGTTGCATTTATTTCCACACAGTATTTGCGCAGCGTTTTTTCAAACACATTTTTTGGGGAAAAAATACACTTTTTTTTTCCACGCAAAGTTGTCACTAAATGATATATTGCTCAAACATGCCATGGGTATATGTGGAATTACATCCCAAAATACATTCTGCTGCTTCTCCTGAGTACAGGGATACCACATGTGAGACTATTTGGGAGCTTAGCCGCGTACAGGACCCCAAAAACCAAGCACCGCCTTCAGGCTTTCTAAGGGTGTACATTTTTGATTTCACTCCTCACTACCTATCACAGTTTCGAAGGCCATAAAATGCCAAAATAGGCATTTCGAGTCCATGGAATATTTTATATTTTGACACAAGATGCGGGAGTATGACAAACTGATTTTTTTTTTGCAAAAAGTTGTTACTGAATGATATATTGCTCACACATGCCATGGTTATATGTGAAATTGCACCCCAAAATACATTCTGCTGCTTCTCCTAAATACGTGGGATACCACGGGGGTATCGTGTGGGACTTTTGTGAGCCTAGCCGCGTACGGGGCCCCCGAAAACCAAGCACCGCCTTCAAGATTTCTAAGGGCATACATTTCTGATTTCACTCCTCACTACCTATCACTACCTATCACAGTTTTGAAGGCCATAAAATGGCAAGATGGCACACAATCCCCCCCCCAAATGACCTCATTTTGGAAAGAAGACACCCCAAGCTATTTGCTGAGAGGCATGTTGAGTCCATGGAATATTTAATTTTTTTTGACCCAAGTGATTGAATTATGACCAAAAAAATAAATACATTTACAAAATGTTGTCACTAAATGATATATTTCTCACACATGCCATGGGCATATGTGGAGTTACACCCCAAAATACATTCTTCTGCTTCTCCTGAGTACGGGGATACCACATGTGTGGGACATTTTGGGAGCCTAGCCACGTATGGGACCCCCCGAAAACCAATCACCACCTTCAAGATTTCTAAGGACATACATTTTTTTTTTTTTTAAATTGTTTATTTATTCATAACAGAAGACTGGTCCACATGACCTACAACAATGGTACAACAGATTAGCATCATAAAACATAACACCAAAGAGGTAAACATGCAGAGATTCCAGATTTAGTTGGTTATTTCATATGTACAATACCATACTCCGCCAGGGGCTGGAAGTGGGCGGCGGAGGTATCACCCCCCGCCTCCACCGCGCCCCCGCCAAAGCACTCATAGCGATCTTGTGTTATCTATGTGCATTCATAAGGTGCTTCGGGTCACTGCGGTCCTGCGGACCCAGCCTCCCTCATTTTCCGTTAACTAAGCGTGAGAAGAGATAATAGGAGCGCAGCAGATGTCCAGAGGACAATAGGAGGGGGAAAAAGAAGAGAAGAGAGAAAGAAAGAAAGAAGGGGGTAGAGGGGGAATGAGGGGGAGAAGAATGGGAGGGGGGGAACTCGCGGGCGTGGACAGCCGTCGCCTCCAGGCGGGGCCATCGAAGGGGTGGCCGGCCGGGCAACCCGTCTGTCCTCGTGTCATGTACCCCGTCGGGGAGCTCTAACTACCTCTCCTAAGGGCCTGGCCCTCCTCTGAGTATGTAAAAATGTTCCACAATTGCCAGGACTGGGAGTAGAATTCACTCCTATCCTGTTTTGTCAGGATAAGATCCTCCATCTTGTTAATCTCATCCACCTTCCGTAGCCACATGGCTACCGTTGGCGGGTGCGGCGATTTCCAGCAGAGCGGGATACATGCCTTGGCAGCATCCATTAAGTGGCGAATGACGGATGTTTTGTATATGCGTGGGGGGGTGTCGGTCACATGCAGGAGGAAGTACGCTGGGTCGTCAGGAATTGTGCGGTCTGTAAATTTTTGTGAGATTCGTCTGATCTCTTTCCAGAACATCTGCAAGCGCGGGCATGACCAGAAGACATGCAGCAGTGTCCCTTTGTCCGACTGGCACCTCCAGCAGAGGTCTGATACTGTCGGGAAAAGTTTACTCAGCAGGACGGGGGTCCTGTACCACCTTGTCAGGATTTTGTAGTTGGTTTCTTGTATTTTAGTGCAGACCGACGATTTGTGAGTGAACGTCAGAATCCGCTGTCGCCTCTCGGTAGAGAACTAACAATCCAAGTCTCGTTCCCACCTATCAAAACACGGAAACCGACATCCCTCCACTGGCGCAATTAATATTGTGTGCATCATGGACAGGGCATGTGGTAGCGTGCCTGTCTCCGAGCATAGCTCTTCCAGGGTCGTGAGTGGTTGGTCTGTGGTGTCGGGAGGCGGGATGGTTCTCAGAAAGTGGCTAAGCTGGCCGGCCCTCATAAAATCCAGCCGGAATCGGCCCCCTTCGTCCATCAGCTCAGCCACCGTCCTCCACCGACCCGACTCTCCAAAATGTGAGGCTTGGTAGATACCAGAATCCCGTAGTGCGCGAAATTTAGCATCGCCATTCCCAGGTTCAAACAGGGGGGTGCCCAAAATTGGGCGCAGCGGTGAAACTGCCGATGATAGGCGGGCCTGTGACATTAACCGCGTGCATACCTTAATGGTATTACCTATAAGGGGATGACGATGCACATCCCTTTGTGGCAAAGAGTGACACCAGGGAGCGCGTCGCAGTAGAATCCCACATTGCGCCTGCTCCAGTCGTGGCCATAGTTTGGTCGACTCATGTCGGCACCAGTCAATAAGGCGATTCAGGTGCGCCGCGTGGTAGTACTTCCGAATGTCTGGTACGGCTAGGCCACCGAATTGTTTGGGTAGGGAGAGGACTGTTCTGTGTATTCTAGGATGTTTTCCCGCCCATAGGAACGTTCCAAACATGGATTGGACTTGTTTGAAAAACTCTGGTGGGATATGTACAGGGAGGGCCTGCAGTAGGTATAGGAATTTTGGTAAAATGGTCATTTTGAGAATATTGCATCTACCAAACCAAGAATGAAGACCAGTGGTCCATTGGCTTAGCAACTTTTGTACTGTTTTTAGCAAGGGCGGAAAGTTAAGTTTAAAGACCTCAGATAGTTTAGAGGGGATTCGCGTTCCTAAGTACGTCAGCGCCACATCCGTCCATTTTAAACTAAAGCTGTTTCGAAGGCGGGATAGCTGGGATTCAGGCGTTCCCACTCCCATGGCCTCAGATTTGGACAGGTTTATTTTTAAATTAGACAGTTTCCCATAGGAGTCAAATTCACGCATCAGGCCCGGCAGGGATGTCAATGGGTTTGTCAGGGAAAACAACATATCGTCGGCGTAGGCCGAGACTTTACATTGATCACTCCCTACTGCTATTCCTGTGATGTCGGGGCACATCCGTATGCGTCTCAAGAACGGCTCTAGTGACAGTGCAAACAGGAGGGGCGATAAAGGGCAACCCTGTCTGGTCCCGTTTGCAATCGGGAATGGGTCTGATAGTGTTCCGTTTGCCTTGACCCTAGCCATCGGATTTGTATAGGCCGCAGTTATCCAGTTAAGCATCGTCTGTCTAATGCCTATGTGTCTCAGGGTGGAAAACATGAACTGCCAGCTAACCCGATCGAACGCCTTTTCGGCATCTGTGCCTATGAAGACACAGGGGGTCTTTGTAGTGTTTGCGACATGTAGCAAGTTCAACACCTTGGACGTGTTGTCCCTGGCCTCCCTGGTTGGGACAAAACCCACCTGGTCTAAATGTATGAGGCCTGGGATATATCGTTGGATCCTGGACGCGATTACTTTGGTGAATAGTTTAACATCAGTGTTTAGCAGCGAGATGGGGCGGTAACTCCTTACCTTCCTTGTGAATCACAGCAATCTGTGCCTGCAGGGTGTCAGTGTGCAGTTTTGCTCCTGAGCCTAAGATGTTTAGTAGGCTCACCAAGCGGTTCCCCAGATGTGGAAGGAGGTTTTTGTAATACGAGGTGGTAAGTCCGTCTGGGCCGGGGGCTTTGCCGGGTTTGGAGTGTTTCAGTACCGTTTGGAGTTCGGGTAGGGATATCGGTTTGTCTAATAGCTCTCTTGCTTCTAAGGTGAGGACCGGCATATGTGATGCCGCGAGGTACTCTAATGTCTGGTCCGAACTAGGGTCTGGGGGTGGGGAGGGTAGGTTGTACAGGGAATGGTAAAAAGACCTGAATTCATGCGAAATCTGTTGGGGCACCGAGATCATTCGACCCCCGCGCAACATAATGTGCGGTATGTACGATGCCATATTTTGTGTTCGGATCGCCTGGGCAAGCATTCTCCCGCATTTGTTGCCTGATTCGTAAACATTACGCCTACAAATTTGTAACGCAGCCTTGGCTTTGTACTGGAGTATGTCAGTGATTTGTGTACGGACTATATTCAAATCTGAAGACACCTGTATTGTCGGAGCCTTTTTGTGCTGGGCCTCCAGGGCCCGCAGCTTAGCCAGTAGTGATTCAAGTTGCTCGGTCCTCTGCCTTTTCAGACGAGCACCATGCTTGATAAGTACCCCTCTCACCACCGCCTTATGGGCTTCCCACACTACACCCGGGTCCATATCCTGCGTGGCATTGGAGTCAAAGTAATGTCCTATTTCTTTCACTACATCTGTCATGGTGTCTGGGTCTTGCAGCAGGCCTTCATTTAGCCTCCAGGGGTGTCTCTGGGCCGTTTGGGCATCCCTCAAACCATAGACTAGTGTGATCGGGGCATGGTCCGACCACGTGATTGACCCGATCAAAACATCTTTAACCGCCGCAAGGTGTCTATGGGGGATCATGTAGTAGTCCATGCGGGAGTAGGATCGGTGGGGCTTTGAGAAGAAGGTATAGTCCTTCTCGCCTGGGTGGAAGAGGCGCCAGACGTCCACCAGTTGTGCAGTATGTAATGCCGTATGGATACGCTTGCGAGCGTCTCCTGGAATAGAGGACATTCCAGTAGAGGTATCTTCTGTCGGTATAAGGGGGACGTTAAAGTCTCCACCCAGAATTAGTTGGCCCTCCGCGAAACGCGTCAGTTGGTCTATTTGTCTCGTCAGAAATCTAGCTTGTTGATCATTTGGAGCGTTTAGGTTCGCGAGTGTAATCAGTGCAGTCCCAATGCGGCCCTTCAAGAATAGGAAGCGGCCCTTATCATCCAGCCTCGCATCCACATGTGACCATGGGACTCTAGCGGACAGGAGTATAGAAACCCCTTTAGATTTAGCCGTGGAGTTTAGCGAGTGGTAGACCGTGGGGTAGAATCTGTTCCTAAGTGTGTGCGGGTTACTATCTCTGAAGTGCGTTTCCTGAAGCAGAACAACGTCCGCTTTCAGGCGGTGCATGTCATGTAGGAGCATTCTCCATTTTTTGGGGATGTTCAGGCCCTTGGCGTTCAAGGACACCACAGTCAATGTGTCCATGCCCGCGAGAAAGGGGGGGGAGTGGACTCTAGGGGTCCAGGGGGTAGTGTGGAGATGTGAGATAGGTAGTGGTCCTGTGAGCACGCAGGGCCAGGAAGGTATAGAGCAGAGAGAGGAAAGTAGTGCAGTCTCCCTTAGGGGGAGGAGGAAGTGAGAAGGTTCAGAAGCTTACACCAGGGCGTGCAGCTCTAAGAAGGATTTAGAGTAGCCCTAACGGCTATTGCGCTCGCCGGCACCTCCTCACAGAGAAGGTGTCGGGGTACTGAGCGCCGTCCTATACGGGGTATCTGGCGGAAAGGGACTTAGGTCAGGCTACCCGGCCCACCCCCATCTTATAAATCTATGGTGCGTAACACATAACAACAAAACCAATAATCATAATAACATTTTTACGTTTTAAGGTACAAACAGAGCAGCAAGCATAGTATCTTGAGTGAGTAGATCAGAGCGAAACATAAGTGCACACAGGAGCATAATGCAAACAACAGCAGCAGCCACTGGCTGTCAGGAGCAACAGAGAGCGTATGACTGGTCACAGATAGCAGGTCTCCCCCCCCCTCCCCTCAAAAACACATCAAGCATCCCACCCTCCCCCCGCCACCCTCCTGATTGTGGGGGACTCATGTTCTTGTCTTTCCCTTTGTCAGTTCTCTGGGGGATTTTCTCCGGCCCCGGTAAGGTGCGTCTCCACGGCAACAGCTGTCAGATCGTTAGCTCTTGGGATAGCACCCGTATTCTAACGCAGGCAGAAAATGTGGCACCTGAGTCACAAAGTGGTTCCAGGAGTTCCTCGTTTTGATCTCCCACCCTGACAGCAACCCACTCCACCCCAACAGCGCCCCACCCCCTCCCTCCGACAAAATCTTTATGGTGGGCTATATGTTAAGGCTGCTGGATCCTCCACACCATCCCCGCCCCCCCACAACAACTCAACCCAGGGGGACGATGGGCACAGGGGGCATCAGTCAGGCGGCAGGCGGCTAGAGCAGGCAGCTACGGGGATAGGGGCCGTGGGTGTGCTCGGGGGCCAGAGCTGCCTCAGAGGGAGTCTATCAGCCAGGGGGTGCGCGGGAAGGTGCCGCGGGTCAACCGACAGTGTCGTGGATCCGCTCACGGCGGGGCAGTGTATGGTGTGGTGGCGACGGTAGGAGGGATGTGGCAGGTGGAGAGGGATCGTGGAAGGGAGCAAGGGAGGGTAAACACGGCACAGGGCCTACTCACGTAATTCTCCCCGGGGCGCAGACCGGTTCCTCTGTCTTCCACGGTGCTGTCGAGGTTGTGGTGCTCCGCGGCGGGCCGAGGGGTCAGATCTTCCAGGTGGCCTAGGTAGCAGCTGGAGCCAGTTAGGGACCTGGATGGGTTCCGCCTCCATAAAACGGAAGAGCTCCAGGAGGTCCGCCGCCGTCTGCAGGACGTAGGACCCGGATTCCCCACGGAAAGTCACTGACAGTGGGTATCCCCAGCGGTAGGTTAGATTCTTCTGCCTGGCCAGATCCAGTAGTGGGCGCAGCGTTGCCCTGGAGAGATCCGGTAGGATTTTGACCCGTGTGCCCTCATGCTCCACCTCACCATGGTCCCAGGCTCCTCTAAGGATGGCTTCTTTCTGGGCATATCTATGTAGCCTACATATGATATCACGCGGCCTATCTGCATCCGCCGGTCTCGGGCCCAGGGCTCTGTGTGCGCGGTCCAGGATGATCGTTTCCTCCGGTGCTCCCAATACCTCCCTGAACAGACCTGTAACCACCTCCCCCAGGTCCTCTCCGTCCGCTCCCTCTGGCACTCTGGCTGCGGTCCTCAATGTCCTCCAGGTGGTGGAGCTGGAGATCGATGGCCGTGTCGCGATGTGTGTCCCTCGATCGCTCCAGCGCCACCACTCTGGCCTCCAGTGAAGACAGAGACGCCTCCCCGGACGTCACTCGCTCCGACAGCGTGGAGACTTCCCCGCGAACCTCCTGGATGTCGCGGTTGTGAGTCTCCTCCAGCCGGAGGATGAGGGACTCAATATCTGAGCGCGTGGGGAGGGCCTCAATGTCCGCACGCGTCGGCAGCGCCAGCAGCAGAGACCTGATCTCCTGGTCCTGCATCTCAGCGTCAGGTAGCTGTACCGTGGGTGTCTCCGCTTCGGGACGGTCTCTGTGTGTCCCCGGGAGCTCCGTCGGTGGTGTGGCCGCTTCAGGTAGGTCGGCGGCTACAGATACGGTGTAGGCCTCAGCCAGGGAGCCACCGACCGTGCCTCGTGGTGCGGTCGCCTGGGCGCCGGGGGACTTGCCCTGTAAACTGCTGAAATATTTGTAAATTTCCCCCGACTTCGCTCCTGAGGGTGTCTTGTGTGCTGTTGCCCTGGTGCTGTACCTTCTCGCAGGGTCCATGCCGGTTTTTAGCCGTGTTTTTGCCGTTTTAGGGGAATCTTGGCCGGGAGCTCAAAGAAAAAGCAGCCTCACAGATCCATGTCCAGGCCACGCCCCCGCGAACATACATTTTTGATTTCACTCACACAAATCTTGAGGGCAGTGATTGGTTTTCACCCTTGAATGCTGCCCTTAAGCTGGCCCCTGGAGGGCATCCTGCCTCGTTGGAGATGTGCCTCCTCCTCTCTCCTATCAGGCACCCACATAGAGTCAGTGACCTCATCATCCCCTCCCTCCTCATCACTGGAGCAGTATGCTGCAGATAAGGCAGTGCTTCTCAATTATTTTCTGTCATGCCCCCCCTAGGAAGAAGAAAACATTTCGTGCCCCCCTGCGCGACTGTAAATAGTATCATCACGATGGTACTGGTGGGCGCACGGTGGGCACGTGGTACTGATGGGCACAGTGGTACTGGTGGGCACTGTGGTACTGGTGGGCACTGTGGTACTGGTGGGCACGTGGTACTGATGGGCACAGTGGTACTGGGGGGCACACTGTGGTACTGGAGGGCACACTGTGGTACTGGTGGGCACTGTGGTACTGGTGGGCATGTGGTACTGATGGGCACAGTGGTACTGGGGTGCACACTGTGGTACTGGAGGGCACACTGTGGTACTGGTGGGCACACTGTGGTACTGGTGGGCACTTTGGTACTGGGGGCACAGGTGATCCTGGGGCACTGATTTGTTACTTTTTTTTTTCCAAGTCGCTCAGTTCTCCGTTCTCTCTCCCTCCTCACACGCGCTGTCTGTATGAGGAGTGGAGAGTCGACAATGAGAGATGATCTCCTATGTTTACATATGAGATCATCTCCCATTGGCCGCACAGATCGCGCTGTAAATAGCCGCTGTGATTGGCTATTTACCGCGATCTGTGTTTGGTTGTGTCCGAGGGACACAGCCAGCACAGGAGTTCCTCGCTGCGTGCTCAGGAGCGCACGCTGGGGATTCAGGGCTGCGCTGCGGCCGTACAAAGTCGTACGGCTGTCAGCAAGTAGTTAAACGAGCCCCCCTTTACGAAGCCTCGCGGCCCCCCTGGGGGCGCGCCCCACTATTTGAGAATCACTGAGCTAAGGGAACATGACTGCCAGATTGCTGTCCTTCTTGGGCAGCCCCTCTATCTGGGCTCACGTTACTGCCTTCCTCTAGCTGGGTACCATCATCAGAGCTTTCAAAACACTGTGCATTCTCCTGCAGTATGTATCCAACACTGTGGTCAAACAGTTCAGGGGACTCCTCAGGAGGACATGGTGGGGCTAGGGAAGGAGTGACTGATGCCATTGACCAGAGGGAAGAGGCCGCATTGGCAGCTGCTTTGCCAGACAAAGTACCCTGAGCCTGGGTGAGAGAGGATGAGGAGGATGAGGACGGCTTGGTCATCCACTCTACCAAGTCTTCGGCATGTTGCAGCTCAAGGCGCCCAGCTGCCGGAAAAAAGGACAAGGGTGTGCCATGGCCACGTGCTGATGAGGATGCACCGTGTCTACGACCAGCACTTTTGCCTCTTGGCACAGAGCCTGCTTGCCCTCTTTTATTGGCTTGTGCCTCGTTATCCTTCCAGACATAGTAATGGCCTGCGTGGAGATGTAGCTGCACAAAGCTAGGATATGTGTGTGTATATCTATACTCACTCACCAAGGAAGCAGCAAGACGTGCAGCAAGACGTGCTCTCTCCTCTCTCCGTGCTGTTCTCACGACCAGGTGTCTACTGCTGGTTGTGTCAGCCCCCTCTCTCTCCTAGGGCTTGAACGAGGGAGTAGCAGCCACTGGCGCACGTTCCTAGCAGTAGGACGTGTGGCTCATACTCCCTGGATAGGTAGGGTTTTTTGCCACCCCGTTCCTGCTCCACTCGGATACGCCTCTCCGCACCTCTCCATCCCTGCTTCAGCCCCCCTCCTCTAAGGTAAGCCTGCCTGATCTCCCTGGGACTTATAGTGGCCGTCCTTGTCAGGACAAGCCGCGGTTTCTCTATCCCGGGAGACAGGCGTTCTCACATCCCCTTTCTGTATCCGCACCCCTGCCACAGTGGAAACATCGTTCCCTCGCCGCCACTCACCCCCCCACCGCTGTTTCCCGTTTCCTATACGGCACCGCATCTTGCGATCACTAAACCAGTCCGTCAAAATCCTCTTCCATTCATGGAAACCCTTACTCTTCAGCTACAAACAAATCCCCAGGAGGCCGTCCGGATTCTACTCTGCTACAGGCCACCCGGGCCAAAGTCACAGCTTTTAGCATCACTGACGGAATTTATCTCCACTTATACCCTAAACAGCAAACATCTTTTGCTGCTCAGGGACTTCAATCTCTGGGCCAACTCCTCTCAGGATCCCGTCGCCGATGCCTGTATCGACCACCTGGGAGGATTAGGGCTACAACAACTAGTATGTGGCCCCACACATGCTTCAGGTCACACACTCGACCTAATTTTCAGACAAAATCTGAAAGTAAATATTTTGGAAAATGAACCACAGAATGGACAGATCACCATGCAATTAAATTCATAATTTCCAGAATTCCCCCATTGATAAAAACACCCAAGCCAGTGACAACACACTGGACTAGATCTCAGAAGAAGCTCCATTCGGAACTCTTCAAGTCTACCCTAGGAAATAAAATAAAAATACTCCAACCACTTCGAACAGTCTCAGACACACTGGATGCCATCAATACAGCCCTACTACAGTCAGCCGACTTATTAGCACCGAAACGCAAAGTCTGCATTCGGAAAAATCAATCCAGCTGGTTCAACAACCAGCTGTCGCTACTGAAGCAAGAACGCAGAAGGGCGGAAGCCGCCTGGAACAGAAACGCTTCAGAGGAGAACCTCATTAGCTACAAGACAATAACAAGAAAATATCGCAAAGAAATCTTCCAAGCCAAGAAAAATCATTTCTCTAAGGCCATCAACAGCGCCCTAAATCGACCCCACAAACTCTTTAAGCTGGTCACTCAGACCATGAATCCAGGGTGTCTGGAAGCCTCCAATTTAGACACCCAAGAGTTTTGCGATGAACTATCGGATTTCTTCATCAATAAAATTGATGGAATCCGGGAAAGCATTCGAAAAATCAATACCCCCCGCAACCATCCCCTTATTCAACCACAGAACACCCATAGAAACCTTCTACAACCAACCAAGTTCACTCTGGAACCCATCTCCGTTGATGCCACAAGAAATATCATCGGTACCTTTCGAAACAGCACAGCGCCTAACAATATTATCCCCACTAAGCTGCTGAAGGATTGTGCCGACATCCTGGCACCACCTATCACGCAGCTTATAAACCAGTCATTCATGGAAGGCATAGTGCCCTCCCTGCTGAAAGAGGGCACAATCCAGCCCATCTTGAAGAAACCCACTTTAGACCCCAAGGATCCTACTCACCGCCGTCCCATAACAGGCCTAAACATTCTATCCAAGATAATGGAGAAAGCAGTGGTACAACAGCTGCAACAGCATCTAGATACCCATAATCTACTTGATCCATTGCAATCAGGCTTCCGTCCCGGACACGGAACAGAAACAGCATTGCTCAAAATATGGGACGACGCTCTCGAGGCCGCAGACGAAGGAGAATCTTGTCTCCTGGTTCTGTTGGACCTAAGTGCAGCCTTCGACACAGTAGACCACAAACTGTTACTGACTCAGGTAGCCGTAGTCGCAGAAGGTGATCTATCTTGGTTCTCCTCCTTTCTGGAAAACCGTTCACAAACAGTGAAATTATGATCTTTCACTTCTGAAAAACGCACGGTATCATGTGGAGTCCCTCAAGGATCCCCCTTATCACCGGAGCTCTTCAACATCTATCTTCGTCCGCTCTTTGAAATCATCAGTAGTCAACAATTACTTTATCATTCATACGCAGACGACACACAACTATACTTTCGCATCTGCAATAAAAAGGACCATTACCCCAGTTTAGAGAATTCTCTCTCTCTGATAGACAACTGGATGACCAAGAGTTATCTTAAACTCAACAACTCCAAAACAGAACTTCTTCTGTTTCAGGCCAGTCTCAAGAGTCAACTGGCAACTACTTGGAAACCCCCACCCATTTTGGGCCAGATCATCTCCCCTAGCTCCAAAGTCAAAAGTCTCTGAGTAATTTTTGACACCCACATGACAATGGACGCACAAATAGGGTCAGTAGTCAGCGGATCTCACCATCTGTTGCGCCTACTACACAGACTTATTCCTTTTATCCCCAAAGAAGACGTAGCAGTCGTGGTGGGAACAATTGTAAACTCCAGACTGGACTATGCCAATGCCCTTTACCTCGGACTCCCCAAGTACCAAATCGCTCGTCTGCAAGTCGTTCAGAATACGGCCGCCAGACTTGTGACTGGGAAAAAAAACATGGAAATCAATCTCACCGTCGTTGAGATCCCTTCACTGGTTGCCAGTAAAAGACAGAATTGCTTTCAAAGCACTCTGTCTGACGCATAAGTGCATCCATGGGAAAGCCCCGCAATATCTATGCGAAAAGATAGAAGCCCACAATCCCAATCGTGTTCTGCGATCCTCCGACCAAAATCTGGTCAAGATACCCAAAGCCAGATACAAGTCCAAAGGAGAAAGAAGGTTTGCTTTCCAAGGTCCCAGACTATGGAACGCTTTACCAACCAGCATTCGGTTGGAAGAAAACCATCTGAGCTTCAGAAGACAGATAAAAACTCTGCTCTTTTGATGACCAGAGAGACAGAAACAACAAGCGCCCAGAGGCGATTCAGTTCGCAGGTGTCGCGCTATATAAGTTTATCATTCATTCATTCATATATTTCTATATCATATCTATATATATAGTATATATATATATATATACAGTGCAGAAAATAAGTATTTGAACACCCTGCTATTTTGCAAGTTCTCCCACTTGGAAATCATGGAGGGGTCTGAAATTGTCATCGTAGGTGCATGTCCACTGTGAGAGACATAATCCAAAAAAAAAAATCCAGAAATCACAATTTATGATTTTTTAACTATTTATTTGTATGATACAGCTGCAAAGAAGTATTTGAACACCTGTCTATCAGCTAGAATTCTGACCCTCAAAGACCTGTTAGTCTGCATTTAAAATGTCCACCTCTACTCCATTTATTATCCTAAATTAGATGCACCTGTTTGAGGTCATTAGCTGGCTAAAGACACCTGTCCACCCCATACAATCAGTAAGAATCCAACTACTAACATGGCCAAGACCAAAGAGCTGTCCAAAGACACTAGAGACAAAATTGTACACCTCCACAAGGCTGGAAAGGGCTACGGGGAAATTGCCAAGCAGCTTGGTGAAAAAAGGTCCACTGTTGGAGCAATCATTAGAAAATGGAAGAAGCTAAACATGACTGTCAATCTCCCTCGGACTGGGGCTCCATGCAAAATCTCACCTCGTGGGGTCTCAATGATCCTAAGAAAGGTGAGAAATCAGCCCAGGACTACACGGGAGGAGCTAGTCAATGACCTGAAAAGAGCTGGGACCACTGTTTCCAAGGTTACTGTTGGTAATACACTAAGACGTCATGGTTTGAAATCATGCATGGCATGGAAGGTTCCCCTGCTTAAACCAGCACATGTCAAGGCCCGTCTTAAGTTTGCCAATGACCATTTGGATGATCCAGAGGAGCCATGGGAGAAAGTCATGTGGTCAGATGAGACCAAAATAGAACTTTTCTGCACTGTGTATATATATATATATATAGATACATATATACTGATTATACTGCAGCTAGCAGAATCCACTGCCTTCCTGTAGTATTATTAGTATGAGAACACCAACAATTATCTTCAGTTAGCTTTAGTTGCACACTGTGCAGAGGACACAGTACACTAACTGAAAATACTGCAGCTCCCTGCCTGTGATAGTAGTATGAGAACACCAGCAATTGTTTTCAGGTAAGCTTTAGGTACACACTGTGCAAAGGACACTAAATCAAATACTGAAGGTCCCTGCCTGTATTTGTATGCGAACACTAGCAATTGTATTCAGGTAAGCTTTAGGTGCACACTGTGCAAAGGACACTAAATCAAAATACTGAAGGTCCCTGACTGTATTTGTATGAGAACACCAGCAATTGTATTCAGCTAAGCTTTAGGTGCACGCTGTGCAAAGGACACTAAAACTGGATACTGGAGGTCCCTGCCTGTATTTGTATGAGAACACCAGAAATTGTATTTAGGTAAGCTTTAGGTGCACACTGTGCAAAGGACATTAAAACAAAATACTGCAGGTCCCTGCCTGTATTTGTATGAGAAAACCAGCAATTGTATTCAGGTAAGCTTTAGGTGCACACTGTGCAAAGGACACTAAATAAAATATGGAAGGTCCCTGCCTGTATTTGTATGCGAACACTAGCAATTGTATTCAGGTAAACTTTAGGTGCACATTGTGCAAAGGACACTAAATCAAAATACTGAAGGTCCCTGCCTGTATTTGTATGAGAACACCAGCAATTGTATTCAGGTAAGCTTTAGGTGCACACTGTGCAAAGGACACAGTACACTAAATAAAAATACTGCAGCTAGCAAAATCACCTGCCTGCCTGTCAGTATATTAGGAAGAGAATACAGGAATGGATCTAGCTAAACTGAATACAGTATATAAATATATATACAACACCTGGGATGCATATATATCCTCTACACACTGTAACTGCAGCTAACTGACTCGCCTGCCTGCCTGCCTGCTCTATCTGACTCAATTGAAATGAAACAGGTTGCAATACTGGAGGACCCAGCTTTCTTCCTTCTGCACCTGTCAGATATACCGTGGGGAACATATGGGAACTCCATCTTATGTCACTTAGTGAATGCTGCCAAGGCATGCATACCGCTTAAATGGAAGCAAATACAATCCCCTACTGTGAGCATGTGGATTAGAAAGGTTGAAGAAGTAAATATGATGGAAGACCTAGTATGGACAAGTGGAAAGAAAAAGAGAAATATACTTAAAAATCTGGACACCCTGGAATGATTTTATCCACTCAGAGGAGGGGGGGTGGGGACTAGGGGGGAGGGGTAGAGGGAGGAGAGGAGGCTGGGGAGGGGGTATTTTCCTTTTTTTCTCTTATTTTTTATTTTTTTTACTTTTTTAGTAATTTTAATTTATTTTTATTTTTTTGGGGGGAGGGGTAGTGGGGAGTTGGTCGGGAACAGGGAAAGGTATAGAATTGGATAAGGGATCACATGTATTGGGGTTGAGGGAGAAGAACGGGGTAAGCTAATAGCAATATGTAAGGCCAGGGGACAGCGTCATCCCATGACCAGACATTGGGGAAGGGGGTGAGAGGGACCATTGCTTTCATCTTCCCTGCCGCCGTCCCCCCCGCAGTGGCTCAATATTGGGGCTTAATGGCCCATTACCCCTCTTCTACCTTTAAAGATTATCTAGGAGAGGTGGGAGTCAATGGGATTGGGGTGAATTAATGGTCTTAATGTTTTTTTTCTCCCCCCCCCCTCTTGTTGATATATAAAATGAGAGGTTATGTTGAGATTATGTAAAGATGATCGATTGTCTATTGTGATTTTGCGTTAGGATACATGTTATACCTTTTTGCTCTGTATAGATAAAAAAAATAAAAAAATGTGAAAAATAAAGAAATTGAAAAAAAAAAAGAAATGACACTGTCTCTCTCTCTGTCTTTCACCAACGCCGTAACACACTACACAAGGCCAACTTCCAGGCGGCCTTATATAGTGTGGGGCGTGTACTAAATCCCCTGAGGCATAATTGGCCAGTGAATTATGGGCCGTGACGCCCCACTCGAATTTGGCGTGAACGGCCCATAACATTCACAATCCGACAAACGATTGAACATAGGGTGTTCGAGTTGAACATGAGTTTGACACAAACACGAAGCTCATGCCATGTGAGTACAAAACTTACCACTTTGTATATTAATAAAATGATGGTTTTAGGATAAGGCGCTAGGCCTGTGCGCCGCTCTGTCTTTTTATGGTTGTACATGGAAGGAGATTCCACAATACAGGCACAAAATTTCCCAGCAGACTTTTTAGCAAAAGAAACAAATTGTCCCGTCTAACAATTCAGGGTAACAACAGACGCTTTTGTTGCACTCATTTGTAAATTTATGTAGAAGCCACAGCGCCGCCCCAAGGCTCCTCTGTAAAGTGCGGCCCTAACTCTATATATCTGTTTAGTTGCAGGTCAATCAAGCCCTCTCTTCTCTCCCGTCTGTGTGGGGAGGGGTAATTGTTAGGCGGCGTACACACGATCGGATATATCCGATGAAAACGGTCCGCGGACCATTTCCATCGGATATGTCCGATCGGGAGTTTGATCCGATGGCGTGTACACACCATCGGATCAAATTCCCCGCCGCCGGACGGCGCGGTGACGTGGCGGTGACGTTGACGCCGCCGCGTCACCACCACGTCACCGCCACGTCACCGCACCAGGAAGTAAAAGACTTCCGCGCATGCGCCGAATCCATTCGGCAGCGGCGCGGCGGCGGTGGGGGCCGACATGTCTGCTGGTAAGTGTACTAACCAGCAGACATGTCGGGCGGACAGATTCCCACCGGATAGATTTCAAAGCATGCTTTGAAATCTGTCGGGTGGAGAAATCTGTCCGCTAGCTCATACACACGAGCGGAGATGTCTGCTGAAACGGTCCATCGGACCGTTTTCAGCGGACATATCCCCTCGTGTGTACGCCGCCTTAGTGCTGGCTTTTTGGCAGTGTGAAAGCAACTGCAGCCAGCAACCCTGCTGGGAAGCCATACTCTGGTCTGAATAATGTGTCTGGGTTTCAGGCAGTCTGAAACCTGAATACATGATTCCAAACCCGGACTGTCCGGATGAATCCCGGACATGTGGCAACCCTATCTATAATGCCAACAATTTACAAATGTATATTGCACATTCATATCAGATATAAACAAGACCAATGGTAAATCCAAGGACAGATCCAAGCTTTACTGACCGACAACCGAATCAACCTATTTAACAGAATGCATTAACCACTTCCTTACCGGGCCTATTCAGGCACTTCTCATCTACATGCAAAAATCATATTTGTTTTTGCTAGAAAATTACTTAGAACCCCCAAACACTATATATATATATATATATATATATATATATATATATATATATATATATATATATATATATATATATATATATTTTAGCAGACACCCTAGGGAATAAAATAATAAAATGGCGGTCATTGCAACTTTTTATCCTTTTTTTAAACACCATTTTTTTGGAAAAAAAAACAGTTTCATTAATTAAAAAATAACAAAAAAGTAAAGTTAGCACAATTTTTTTGTATAATATGAAAGATAATGTTATGCTGAGTAAATAGATACCCAACATGTCATGCTTTAAAATTGTGCACAGTCATGGAATGGCACCAAACTTCAGTACTTAAAAATCTCCGTAGGTGAAGCTTAATTTTTTTTCTACAGGTTAACAGTTTAGTTATAGAGGAGGTCCCGTGCTAGAATTGTTAATAATATTCTAACGTACGCGGCGATACCTCACATGTGTGGTTTGAATGGCGTTTACATACGTGGGCGGGACTTATGTGTGTGTTCGCTTCTGAGTGCGAGCTACCTGGGACAGGGGCATTTTAAATATATATATATATATATATATATATATATATTTATGGTCGTGGCCCTTTGACTGAGAGTGATGTGGATCACATAAACACACGACAAGACTTACAACATAAATAGACCTGAAGTGTGCCTTGGTGGTCTGGTCAGTATGCCAAGAAAAGGGGGCATACCCAAAGTAAGTAATGGGTAGTTATTTGAAGAAGGAGGTGGGAGGGTGTCGAATGCAATTGAATGCGCAGACTCACGGACATGAGGTGAGCTGGGAAGAGTCGGCCCAGTGACGTGTAGTACTGCACACTGAACCGACAAAGAGCATGTGTGAGTGGGCTGCTTAAATACCCTCCGGGCACCTCCCATAAACTCAGGCCACCATACTGGCCTTCTTATTTATGGTCGTGGCCCTCTGACTGAGAGTGATGTGGATCACATAAACATGCGACAAGACTTACAACATAAATAGACCTGAAGTGTGCCTTGGTGGTCTGGTCAGTATGCCAAGAAAATAGGGCAAAAGACTCAGATAGGGAAATAGGTTGTATTGATTTCTTGTATTTATTGAGCCAGCTTGGTAAAGGCTTGTGTCATTTCTTCCTGAGGATTTGGGATGTATGTGGCAAAACAAGGAGACTTCCCATCAGCCTGGTATCTTGATTACATGGTCTGGTACTCCCTGTTGGGAGGCAGTTGAGGCTGCTCTAATTCGGAAAGAATGTCCAGAGAACTGACTGGGGTTTGAAGCCCAAGTTGCTTAGGATTCTGACATGCTTGACAAACTGGCTGCCACTCAGGGAGCTGGTTTAGAAAGGGTAGCAACAAGCTACCATCAGATTGGCTGGGTAGATGGAGCAGTAGTCGGTCGAGCACCGTCACTGGGCGTCAGGCATTGTTAGTCTGAAACAGGTTGATGTCAACCCCCGGGGCTGGTTTGTTGCGTTTGCAGACTGAGAGTGTAGGGGTTCGAAAGCGAGTCGGGTGGCGTCGGAGCAGTGTCTGACTGCGTAGCCACTGTAAATTCACTAGGTCGTAGGGAACTGTAGAAGGCCTGGTAGATGGCTGCTTGGGTGACTATGCTGGGCAAGGCCCTAAATGGGGAACGAGTAAGGATTTCAGACATGTCCCTAAAGAGGGCACTCTTGAAAGGTAGGCGATTACCACTGACTACAGGTTGGTGCTTCTGTATGCCCTGTAGGAGGGACTTGACTGCATGGGCTCGAGAATACTGACAGTTTACTGGGGTCCAAGGAGTGGTTAATAAACTGGGTTGAGTTGGTAAGATGCTACTTCAGTCCATCATCAGCAATGACCAGGGTGGGACAGGGATGGTTATTAGGTCGGCTCCAGGCTCTTGCTGGAAAAACAAAGTAAGGTTGGAATGGGACAGAGCATCAGCTGCGATTTTGCATTTGCCTGGAATATGTCTACAGAAGATATGAAACTGGTGACAGAGTGACAGCTGCGCGAGCCTGCGCAGGAAGGACGTGATGGGGAGAGGCTTGATCTACCTTAATTGATTAAGTCGGCTGTGGCCTGATTGTCTGTGGTGAAGAGCACTGTCTGTCCAGTTCAAGTGTGGCCCCAGACCTGGGCAGCTGCCACAATGGGGTACAGCACGAGGCGTGATGAAGACTGGGTGAAGCAGAAATTTAATTTCTGGGGACCAAGGTTTGGAGAACCAGTGGTGGACAAAAAATGCACGCAAAAGCCTGTGGTGGCTCGGCTGACACTGCCGGGATGAAGATTGAAATGCTGTTCTATCAGGTGGGGAATTTGTCCCACATAGCTAAGTCTGCTACTGATGCTTAGTCTAGTTTTAGAGAACTTGGACTGGATCTTGCATTGGTGTGAGAAAATCAAGACAATACACAGGTGCTCAACAAGACGATATACGTGCACTCACTGACCAACGTGCACTCGCAGACCAACGTGCATTCGCTGACCAACGTGCACTCGCAGACCAACATGCACTCGCAGACCAACATGCACTCGCAGACCAATGTGCACTAGCTGGTGCTGGATGGAAACCTGAACTAACTGCAGGGAAAAATACAGGGAAAAGATGGAGTGGCCCGCGTGCCACTAAAGATGAATGGCCAACTAGGTGTCACTGTGTGTTTGTGTGGCAGATTGTTTGTCACTGAGGTGTGTTTGCAAGTTTAGTTTGTATTCGGGTTTGCACTTGGTGCGCACTGCACAGTGTTTTATACTACTGCAGACAATATTATGTAATTGCAAGGGTGTCAGTGAGTGTCAGGTTGGGATGATATTGTGTGGTTCCAGGGGCCTCGAGTATGAAGGTTTGTTTTGAGACGGCATTGTGTGGTTGCAAGGGTGTCAGTCTGATTTGCTGAGACGATGTTGCGTGGTTGCAAAGGTCTCGATGATTATGAGGTTTGTTTTGAGATGGCATTGCGTGGTAGCAAGGGTCTCAGTCTGGTTTGCTGAGACAATATTGCACGGTTGCAAAGGTCTCGATGATTATGAGGTTTGTTTTGAGATGACATTGCGTGGTAGCAAGGGTCTCAGTCTGGTTTGCTGAGACAATATTGCACGGTTGCAAAGGTCTCGATGATAATGAGGTTGTTTTGAGATGGCCTTGTGTGGTTGCACGGGTCTCAACAAGTGAAGGGTTGCTGAGATGATGTTGCGTTTGCAATGTCGGGCTGCTGAGATGACTATGTATGGCTGCAAAGGTCTGAATGGGTGACAGGTTGCTGAGACGAGATTGTGTGGTTGCAAAGGTCTAGACGAGTGTGAGGTAGCTGAGATGATATTACATTTGCAAGGGTCTCAATAAGTGTCAAGTTTCTGAGACAATATTCCTTTTTTTTTTTATGAAAACGACTGTGAATGAAACACTGGTAAACATTAGTTACCACGTCTGGCAGTGTTTACAAGCCGTTACAGGCATTGGTGTTTCGAATGCCTCTGAACATCCGACTGAACCCATTTTTTTTATTTCTTTTTTTCCCAGGAAGGTTTCTATCTCAACTGCCTAGAAACTACTATAATGATCCTGTGTAGATGTACTGATAAGATAACACGGAGGAGAGATTGGGGACCCTGTGTAGATGTACTGGTAAGATAACAGAGGAGAGATTGGGGGCGGCTGAAAAAACACCCAAGTGTTCCTAAACGTCCGTTTACCAACAGCAGTGTACATGAGGCCTAAGACAATTTGCCTGGCTGCAAGGATCTCAATGAATGCCCGGTTTCTGGGGTGAGACTGCGTGGTCACAAAGGTCTTTATCGAGTGGGAGGCTGCAAGGGTCTCAATGAGTGTGGGGCTGCTGAGATGGTATTACAAGGGTGTCAGGCTGCTGAGACGATTTTGTGTGGTTGCAATGGTCTCAACAGGTGTCAGGTTCCTGGGCCGAGATTGTGTGGTGGCAATTTTTTTTTTGCGTTTTTTTTATAAGTTTTTTAAGTTTTTTTTTTTTTTTAAGTTTTTTTTCTGCACTTTTATATTTTTTTTCTTTTGCGTTTTTTTTTTTTATATATTTTTTATTTTCGTTTTTTATATATATATTTTTTTTGCGTTTTGTAAGGGTCATGTGTTGCAAGGGTCTTAGGCCTCGTACACACGATCGGACATATCCGATGAAAACGGTCCGCGGACCATTTCCATCGGTGACGCGGCGGTGACGTTGACGCTGCCGCGTCACCGCCACGTTACCGCACCAGGAAGTAAAACACTTCCGCGCATGCGCCGAATCCATTTGGCGGCGGCGGTGGGGGACGACATGTCTGCTGGTAAGTGTACTAACCAGCAGACATGTCGGGCGGACAGATTCCACCGGATAGATTTCAAAGCTTGCTTTGAAATCTGTCGGGTGGAGAAATCTGTCCGCTAGCCCATACACACGAGCGGAGATGTCTGCTGAAACGGTCCATCGGACCGTTTTCAGCGGACATATCCCCTCGTGTGTACGAGGCCTTAAGGGTGTCAGGCTGCTGAGACGATATATGCGTGGTTGCAAGGATCTCAATGAGTGTGAGGGCTGCTGAGACGATATTGCGTTTGCAAGGGTCTCAACAAGGGTGTCAGGCTGCTGAAACGATTTTGCGTGGTTGCAGTGGTCTCAACAGGTGTCAGGTTGCCGGGGGGCTGAGATTGCGTGGTGGCAACGTTTATTTTTTTTTGGGGTTTTTTTTTTTTTTTTTTTGCATTTTTATATATATTTTTTATTTTATTTTGCTTTTGGAAAGGTCATATGTTGCAAGGGTCTCAACAAGGGTGTCAGGCTGCTGGGACGATTTTGCGTGGTTGCAAGGATCTCAAAGAGTGTAGGGCTGCTGAGACGAGATTGCGTTTGCAAGGGTCTCAACAAGGGTGTCAGGCTGCTGAGACGATTTTGCATGGTTGCAATGGTCTCAACAGGTGTCAGGTTGCCGAGGGGCTGAGATTGCGTGGTGGCAAAGTTTTTTTTTTTTTTTTGTGTTTTTATATATATTTTATTTTGCATTTTGTAAAGGTCATGTGTTGCAAGGGTCTTAACAAGGGTGTGAGGCTGCTGAGATGATTTGCATGGTTGCAAGGTCTCAATCAATAAGAATTGGGTTACTGAGAATGGATAGAAACACCTGGTTTGTTTGTACCTTAAGCAAACAGTATAGGGTAGAAGGACAACGCCTGTATGAATCGTAGGTTCCATAGGGGCCACTAATGAACGATATGGGAGACAACGAATAGTAGCAAATTGATAGGACATTTAATAACACATTTTACTTGCGACAGTGGGCCATGCGAGTGAGTTTGCGGCAGACTGTGGCTGGAGTGAAACATGTAGGAAAGGTGTAGCGTTGCCATGCATGGGGCAAAACTACAAGGTTTGGTGTAAAAAATAGAACACGAGAAGTGCGTACGAATATTTTATAAGCTCCACTGTGGGAACCGAACATGATGCGGGTGACACCATGAGTGGCCACGAATTTTGACATGACAAACAAGCTAACGAATCCTACCTGGGACAATGAACATGCAACTGGGTCTGCTTGGACTGGAGTGGATGTGCAACACATCCGAAGAGTGTGGCGTGGTGTGGTGTGGCGCCATGCATGACGCACAGGCAATAACTTTGGTAAATAAATGAGAGAGAAGAACCGTGTTCAAACAATTCGTAAGTTCCGCTGCGGAAACTAAAACGCACGGCATGGGGGAAACATAGAATGGCAATGGTAGAAAGTATGCAATGTATCTGATACAAAATGGTTATAAAGAGAAATGACTGATACAAAAACGGTTGTAAAATGCATGAAACAAATCCGATACGAATCGGAAGTAAGGAGTGTTGAACAAATCTGCTGTGAATTGGTAGTAGAGTGTATGCTACCAGCCACCCATCCCCCCAGACTAATCAAGTGCAGACAAGGCAGCAGGTGAGTTCAATTACCACCTCAATCTGCCAAAGATCCCATACAAAGAATATATGCTAATCTCCAAATGAATGAGATAGCACTCCACTGAATATACAAATAAATAGTTTGTTTGGCAGGAGGAAGTTACAAATGTACCAAGCTTGTAACTAAGATGTTAGAACATGAGCAACAATAACCCAGAGGCAGATTTTTACAAAAGAAATGCAGGATAGGAAGCATAACGAATTGCAAGATTGCACATGATACAAAAGGTTTGAATACAACCTGCGACAGTAAGCGAGAACCGCCGTCGAAGACCATGAACGGAGAAGCCGCAATGCACTTTCGATGTCGAATACAATTGAATGCGCAGACTCACGGACATGAGGTGAGCTGGGAAGAGTCGGCCCAGTGACGTGTAATACTGCACACTGAACCGACAAAGAGCATGTGTGAGTGGGCTGCTTAAATACCCTCCGGGCTCCTCCCATAAACTCAGGCCACCATACTGGCCTTCTTATATATATATATATATATATTTTTTTTTTTACTTAATTTTTTTTTTTTTACACTTTACATTTCATGCGGCAGCACCCCCCCTTCTCTGCTCCAGGGGGCCCATGCCTGAAGCTGTGTAAGGGGCCCCAAAATTCCTGATGGCGGCCCTGTAGACAGGCCTGAGATTCAATCCATCCATGGGCAGTGGGCAGGCTGGTTGTACTGAAATCGATTGACTTCAATAAATCCAGCCAGTGGGATTTATTTTCATGCGATCACTGCCAGCGAATATAGCCCCAGCAGTGATCAGTCAGTTCCGCCAGCAGGGAACGTTCCCAGCTGGAAAAACATGATAGCACTACGGGAGGGATTCCCCCATCTGTGTTGATGGGAAATCAAGCAATTTTCTTTCCGCCCACTCAAGTCCCTAAGGTTGGCCATAGAAGAGTGTTTTTCTTTTTCAATCAGCCTGCGGGGATCAGGAAAAACGAATGGAATCCCCATCCCCATCTTTTCACATAAACAAAAGCCCTAAAGAAGCAGAGCTATATCGAAATGTAACAGTACCACAAATACAAGTATTGTTAAAGTCGTCACATTTTATTACAATTTCCAATAAAAGTCCCACATAAGGGACTAAATTGCAAATGTAAAAAACACACAATACAGTAAGAGGCATTGCCACTCTTGGTGGTAGATGCGTGCATGTTGGGGGGGGCCTGGGGGAGGTAACAGTACGCTGGGCTTGGGCGGAGTGAGGGCAGATGAAACTTGGGGGGGAAGGTCCACTGGTCGCACTCACCCCATACCCAGGGTGGTAGCGCCCCCTCTTGGCGATAGGTAAGTGGGTGTAGTGGAGCCTGATAAGAGGCATTGCCACCCTTGCTGGTAGATGAGTGCATGTAGGGGGGGCTGGGGGAGGTACCAGTACGCTGGGCATGGGAGGGAGTGAGGGCTGATATAACTTGGGGGGAAGTTCCCCTGACCACACTCACCCCATACCCAGGGTAATAGAGCCCCCTCTTGGCAGTAGGTAAGTGGGTGTAGCAGATCCTGATAAGAGGCATTGCCACCCTTGCTGGTAGATGAGTGCATGTATTGGGAGCCATTGGCTCCAGCTGCTGTCAGTCAAAAGCTGTGAGCATAGCCCAGGGGCGGGGCCTAGTCCCACTGTCATTGTCAATAAAGCTTTTGATATCGATGTAACAATATAAAAGAGACAGTGCACTAAACCTAGTGACATCTCTTTGGGTGTTGATGTATTTAAACACATTTTAGGTCTATACACAGGCAACATTTTCTACTAAATCTTATAGGTCTATATTCCTCTGTGGTATGTCCTTTACAATAAACATCCCCTTAATGACTGTAATACAGAAATAATAGACACTTCAAAGGGTTATACTGATCAGCCCACTCTCCCTTCAAATTTTTCCAAACAGCTTGCACTTGGCTCAAAGATTCACAGCTCCTTGATTTTTTTTTCTGACAAAAACACTTCAATGTATTCTTAAGACACAAGTGGGGGGCACAACTGCAGGGCAGAATTGCTGGTATGCTAAACATCTTCAATTTATTAGTAAATCAACAGGAACAGAGTCTTCTACATGTTTCACATGGAATTTGGCATTTCTTCAAAGAAACAGTTATGTTACCTCTTGAAGCACCAAAACAGCTGATCAGTCACACAGGCTCATTCCTTTTGGTGCAAGTTTTCCTGGTGGGTTTCCTGATTAAAGTGAAAGTCTCTTTTCTTTTCTTTCTTTAATTTTCAACAGCTAATCCAGGCTATACATGGGTTGAATTTCAAAAAATGTTCTTTCAAAAATCAGATTTTTTTTGTATTTTGTGATCCCATTAACTGCTTGGCAACCATATGCCGTCAAATGACGGCGGGCGAAATACCCTATTGTTCGGACAGGACGTCACATATATACATTTAAAGCCGCTAGGGGGCGCGCTAGCGCTCCCGTCGCGTTACTGGGAACACAATGCGCGTGCCTGCCGCCTGTGATTGCCCAGTAACTGAGCAGGACTGTGGATCTCTGTGTGTAAACACAGAGATCCACGTCATGTCAGGGAGAGGAGACCGATGCTGTGTCCCTTGTACATAGGGACACAGATCGGTCACCTCCCCCAGTCACCCCCCTCCCCCTACAGTTAGAACACTCACTAGACTACACATTTAACCCCTTCTCTGCCCCCTAGTGGTTAACCCTTTCCCTGGGTTAATATGGTAACCTTTTCAGGTCCTGTGGCATCTTTTTGTTTTGTGCTATACAATGTCCTGTGTATTCTCTCAAACTCTAAATATACCTCTTCCCCTGTAGAGGAGCAGAACCAATCTCTTGAAATAGAAAACAAGTCTCATACCCAACCTAGATTGGAGATGTAGGGTTGGAGAATTAAAAATAGGAAACAAATTGATAATAAATGAAAGGGAACTATCAGTGTAAGCTCAGGTTTGCCTCCAGCAGGGAATAGTTTGACGCACATTTCAGTGCATCAAACTGCATACTTTCTTTTTTTCTTAACTTAATATGAGCTTCAGGCCTGCATGCATGTACCTGTGCATCCCCACAGATGAAGACACACTTAGCATTAGTTTACAGATTGTTATACGCGTGTGAATGATGACTAATGCACCTTTCACACAGGCTTTCTGATTAGATCCACCTGTCAGTTTTTCAGCTTGACCTGATCGAAGACTTTATTCACTCCTATGGGGCCACAGATGTCAGCAGTGACATGTCCGATGACATCCGCTGCTATCCTATCTGATCCTGTCCGTAAAATCCAGATGGATGGTGACCTTATTTTCCATGCATCTGGCGGACCAGATCGCATGGGATTGGATGAAAATGGACAGGCTTTTCATTTGACCTCCCCTTCGAGGAGAGAGGGGCCCTGACAGGTCCGTCTCAGCACAGTAAGTAGACACGGACCTGTCATCCACCTGCTTAACAGAGATCAGCGGATCGATCCCCCCGGTAAGCAAAGCGGAGTCTGTCAGGCAGACCAGCCGTGTGATAGGACCCTATGAAGGCTATTTCTGGACAACCTGACCCCTTTTCAAGGATTTGTCTTGTCAGGACATTATTGATGCAGTTGTCAGCTGGCTTATAATTTGTTTTTAGGATTTGTCTGGAAATGTTTGCCTGTTAAATGTAAAAAAAAAAAAAATTGTAACTGTGTATATTAGCCTTATGCCGCGTACACACGATCACTTTTTGTGATGAAAAAAAAACAACGTTTTCCACCATAAAAAAAAACAACGTTTTTCCAACTTCATCAAAAAAACGATGTTCCCCACACACCATCGTTTGTCAAAATGCTCTAGCAAAGCGCGGTTACGTACAGCACGTACGACGGCACTCTGTTCCAATCAAGCTCCTGTCTCATAACTTGCTTCTGAGCATACGCGGGTTTAAAACATCGCTTAAAATGTAGTTTTAGCCCACACACGATCATTTTTTACAACACAAAAAACAACATTTTAAAAAACGACATAAAAAATAGAAGCATGTTCGAATTTTTTTTGGTCGTTTTTCAGAAGACGGAAAACGTAGTTTTAGCCCACACACTATCATTTTAAATGAAGTTTTTCAAAATGTCATTTTATTTCATCACAAAAAACGACCGTGTGTACGCGGCATTAGTCCAAAAAATGATAGGGCATTTTAATGCTATTTTACGCCTGATAGGTTCGATAGCCTACTGAAAATTGCCAGCACAGTGCATGCCAATGTGTTTCAAGAATGTAAAATAAAGAGAATGATAAAAGGTAGAATTTATACTTTCTTCTGCTTTCTCTGCACTTAGGGGCCTATTTATAAAACAGTGGCATGGCCTTTTGACAGCTATAAAGCTGGTTTGAAAAATGCCACATTTATACAGTTAAGTGCTAAAATTTACAAATACAAATAGAGGTCATTTAGAATTGTGTTGCACTATGAAGAGTATTAAAATACTCTTCGGATGGCATTTGACATGCGGTGAGGAGGTGTTATGTTACCGCCTCACAAGCTATTTTAACCCCTTAGGCCGCGTACACACGCAGACCAGTTTCAGCAGACATGTTCGATCGTGTGTACGGCCTATCGGACCGTTTTCCAGCGGACAAAAGTTTCAAAATATGCTTAGAAACCTGTCCGTCGGACACGTTCGATGGTTAGTACACAAAATCATCGGACCAAAATCTTGCGCATTCTCAGAATCAAGTCCACGCATGCTTGGAAGCATTGAACTTTGTTTTTTCATCACGTCGTTGTGTTCTACGTCACCGCGTTCTGGTCCGAGGGGATTTTGGTCTGATGGTGTGTACGCACATCAGACCAACAGACCACTGCAGCCTGGTCCGATGAAAACGGTCCGTCGGACATGTTTCATCGGACATGTCTGATCATGTGTACGCGGCTTTAAACCTATTGCCATAGGTGTGCGCAGCCTATTGCATTAGGGTGTGCACCCCAAAGCCCAAACACACACTACCGATCACTCACAGTGTTCATTCAAAAAGGGAAGGGGACGGTAAATTACATATTTACCGGCCCCTTCCCCACTCCTAAAACATCTCAGGGGAAACAGCCGATAGGAGAGGAGGGAAGCTGGCAATGCTGCGGTGGGAAAGGTGGGAGCCAGGGCAGTAGGGGCAATCTGTGCTGTACAGGGTGATTAGGGTGTGCCTGGGCACACCTGGCACACCCTGTCCTCACGTCTATGCTGAGTGCATATGCTTAAAAATCAACAAGAGTACCTTAGGGCTCAGATCTCTGCTGGAGGTATGGGGAGAAACAGGGTTCTCTTCTCTCTCCCTTCTGGTCTTTCTGCCTTCTGCTTCCCTTTTGGACAGCGGTCCACCGCATTGTCCAGAAGTTCAGTGATCGGGAGTTACCATGGACCCCTGTATTCTATTTCCTGCACCACCATGTGATTCCAAGTAAGTACTATAGGGGATCCATTTTACCTCTCCTGCTCACAGGTGCAAAGAGCTGCATTCCACTGTTTTGGAAGCAGACACAACCGTCGTCAGTGGCCGTTTGGTTGAAAAGGTTAGCTGAAATTAATGCAATTGAGGACTTAAGGCCACGAAAAAAGGGCCTTTGTGAAAAATGTATTAAAAAAAATGTTTTATAGGCACAAGTTTGTTTATTCTGAGGAGCATGCAAAGCTGGTGACTTAACTCCCCTGGGAGTGGAGGTAAATGTGACAGCTCCCCAGGCCGGGATGGTGAGATTGGTTTGTGGTTTTTCCCACCTCCTCTTTTTCTATTGCTCTTCCTTGCTGTTCAGCCCTCAGGGTCAAACTCGCTCTTTCTACACTTTTAATAAAACGGTAAATACCGTCAAAAATGTAGAGACTTCCTAGACCCCAAGGTTTGCTATCTGCTCTTCTATTATTTGTTTATCCTTTACTACAATATGGTGTTGTGACTAGTGTATGTACACCAGTGTTGAGGTTTCTGTATTACCGTATGCGTTATCTAAATATAAAAAAATAAAATAAAAATCAACAAGAGAAATTTAGAGATGTTTGAACAGGGTGGATGTACAATTCGACAGAGATACCAAATGGTTGAATACCCTGTATACCTTCTTTTTTTATATAACTTACGGTAACCTTTTCTATGTTTTGAACCACATTAGCATTATGACTCATTCCCACTTATTGAAGTTTACAATACCCAGGCAATAGTTAGTAGGTAATGCCTTGTCTTTTTCTAATTTCTTTGGCCCAGATTCACAGAGCAATTACGCCTGTCTAACTGGTGTTAGACAGGAGTCATTTCAAATTTCGCGCGCCATATCACTAGTTTGAATCCTCAAACCATGATACGGCGGCTTCGGGCTTCGATCCGAGAGGCTTACGTCTTCGTAAGCCTTCGGATCTACGCTGCGATATGTTTGCGGCCGCTGGGAGGAGTTCTCATCATTTTCATGCGTCGGGGTATGCAAATTTGTTTTTACGGCGATCCACGAAGGTACGAGTGTCCCTCGCAATCGCCTACGTCATTTTTTGGCTATGTAATGTTAGAGGAGCTTTTTGCTGGTCTAACAGTGCGTAACCCATGTAAAGTATGGCCGTCGTTCCCGCGTCGATTTGAAAATATATATTTTTTTTTAACGTAACTCGTTCGGGAATAGGAATGTACGTAAACGACGCTACTACGACGTGACGACGTGTTTTCGCGCAATGCATGGCGGGAAATTTGCGAACGGAGCATGCGCAGTTCGATCGCCGCGGGAATGCGCCTATTTTAAATGCTTCACGCCCCCTACTCGCGCAGATGGATTGCGACGGGAGAAATACACTACGCCGCCGTCGTTTACTGGACAAAATCTACCTGAATTCCACGTAGAGCCAGGTAAAAAACGGCGGCGTAGTGTATTTCTGATACTCTACGAGAATCTAATTCTCTGTGAATCTGCCCCTTTGTCTTTATATTCCTCTTCCATCCCTTTTTTTTTTTACCCCCCCTCCTTCTCCCCTCCCTTTTTTGCAGTTGTCTGGTGTATTACAGATAGTGAACTACCATGACAGTGTACTAGTTGATTGTGCCTTTTGTGTTTCTTTTCTCTCCACAATATTATTAATATGTGCTTTGGAACTAGATGTAGCTATAGAAGCACTTTGTTCCCTAAGCTTTCTTCACTTGTTACACACATATATATATGTCATGATGTATGTGATACACGATGTATGTTTCCTGAGAAGGCTTGTACCTTTTTTACTGTTTGTAAATAAATAAAACTTGATTATACAAAAAAAAAAGTTATTAAAACTGTAATGCCCTGTACACACGATCGGTCAATCTGATGAGAACAGTCTGATGGATTTTTCCATCAGTTAACCGATGAAGCTGACTGATGATCAATCGTGCCCACATACCATCAGTTAAAAAAACGATCGTGTTAGAATGCGGTGACGTAAAACACAACGACGGTCAGGTATCCATCGGTTAATTTTTAATTTTAAAACAAGATTGAATTTTTTTAACCGATGGATAAATAACCAATGGGGCCCACACACGATCGGTTTGGTATGATAAAAACGGTCCATCAGACCGTTCTCATCGGTTTGACCCATCGTGTGTACACGGCATAAGCAGCAGGCTGGTTTCTTCTCAGGGACTTAGGAATGTGAGTACATGGCAGAATAATTAATATATTGCCAAGGACGTTCGCTGCAGCAGAAAAAGCATACAGAATTAAATAAATGTACTGTATATACAGCATTTAAAATTTCTTTCAAAACCTCTAAGGCCACATACACACGATCAGATCAAACCGATGAGACTGGTCCGACGGACCGTTTTCATCGGACCACGCTGAAGTGGTCTGATGGTCTGATGTGCGTACACACTGTCAGTCCAAAATCCCATCGGGCCAGAATGCGGTGACGTAGAACACAACGACGTGCTGAAGAACCAAAGTTTAATGCTTCCAAGCATGCGTCGACTTGATTCTGAGCATGTGCGGGTTTTTGGTCCGATGCTTTTGTGTACTAACCATCGTTTTGCAGGTTTTAAAACTTTGGTCCGATGGACAATGGTCAGATGGGCCGTACACACGATCAATTTGGTCCAATGAAACTGGTCTTCAGGCCAGTTTCATCGGACCGGTCTGATCGTGTGTACGCGGCCTTAGAAGTCAGTGGTAAACTTGTGCCCCGGCTTAGTGTAATGGAGGAGGAAAGGGAAACAGACAATCCTAGTGTTGGGGAAATTAGTATTGATCTATTAACCTTTTTTAATCTGCTTGCTCACTTTGTTCCCAAATATGCACATATGGGGCTGTTGTATACTACTCCATAGTCATTGAATTAATCTATACAAAAAAATGTCAGATCGGGAAACTGTCATCTAATGTCCATGGGCAGCTTTAGACAAACCTTTTGAAAACTCTCTTCTAATGAACAATATTTCCTGAGGGGTCAATGTATTGCCAAATTGGTATTGATTTAATAGTATGCACCAGATGACCTAAAGTACCAAGAATGCACTCCCTGGAGAAGGCTTGCAATCAATAGGTGGAAAACAAACTGATGTGTAAGACCTCCAATTATTATATTTTAGTCATGGGCTGAACTTAGTGGGAGCCAGACACTAGCTTTCCATCTTCATATTTTACAGGCAGATTTCCCCTTGGGTTGTTCCTACCCATTACCATAATGTTATATATATATATATATATATATATATATATATATATATATACAGTGTGGAAAATAAGTATTTGAACACCCTGCTATTTTGCAAGTTCTCCCACTTGGAAATCATGGAGGGGTCTGAAATTGTCATCGTAGGTGCATGTCCACTGTGAGAGACATAATCAAAAAAAAAAAATCCAGAAATCACAATGTATGATTTTTTTAACTATTTATTTGTATGATACAGCTGCAAAGAAGTATTTGAACATCTGAGAAAATCAATGTCAATATTTGGTACAGTAGCCTTTGTTTGCAATTACAGAGGTCAAACGTTTCTTGTAGTTTTTCACCAGGTTTGCACACACTGGAGGAGGGATTTTGGCCCACTCCTCCACACAGATCTTCTCTAGATCAGTCAGGTTTCTGGGCTGTCGCTGAGGAACACAGAGTTTGAGCTCCCTCCAAAGATTCTCTATTGGGTTCAGGTCTGGAGACTGGCTAGGCCATGCCAGAACCTTGATATGCTTCTTACAGAGCCACTCCTTGGTTATCCTGGCTGTGTGCTTCGGGTCATTGTCATGTTGGAAGACCCAGCCTCGACCCATCTTCAAAGCTCTAACTGAGGGAAGGAGGTTGTTGCCCAAAATCTCGCAATACATGGCCCCGGTCATCCTCTCCTTAATACAGTGCAGTCGACCTGTCCCATGTGCAGAAAAACACCCCCAAAGCATGATGTTACCACCCCCATGCTTCACAGTATTTCCTTCTTCCTCCAAACACGGTTAGTGGAATTATGACAAAAAAGTTTTATTTTGGTCTCATCTGACCACATGACTTTCTCCCATGACTCCTCTGGATCATCCAAATGGTCATAGGCAAACTTAAGACGGGCCTTGACATGTGCTGGTTTAAGCAGGGGAACCTTCTGTGCCATGCATGATTTCAAACCATGACGTCTTAGTGTATTACCAACAGTAACCTTGGAAACGGTGGTCCCAGCTCTTTTCAGGTCATTGACCAGCTCCTCCCGTGTAGTCCTGGGCTGATTTCTCACCTTTCTTAGGATCATTGAGACCCCACGAGGTGAGATTTTGCATGGAGCCCCAGTCCGAGGGAGATTGACAGTCATGTTTAGCTTCTTCCATTTTCTAATGATTGCTCCAACAGTGGACCTTTTTCACCAAGCTGCTTGGCAATTTCCCCGTAGCCCTTTCCAGACTTGTGGAAGTGTACAATTTTGTCTCTAGTGTCTTTGGACAGCTCTTTGGTCTTGGCCATGTTAGTAGTTGGATTCTTACTGATTGTATGGGGTGGACAGGTGTCTTTATGCAGCTAATGACCTCAAACAGGTGCATCTAATTTAGGATAATAAATGGAGTGGAATCAGGACCTCCTTCCTCCTGCTGGCGACCCTTCTAATGATGCATCCTAGAATTCTTTTGCTTTTCACACTGTCTGGCCACACTGTTTGCTAATTTTGCAGTAATCTAAAATAGTTACCCCCAACTCTTTTACCTCTGTATGGAAGTTAGCAGAGATTCACCTTATTCATGATGTTATGAGGAAAATTCAATTGCAAATTGGAACTTTCCTTGCAAAGTGAACAGCCTATTTGCCTTTAGCAGTTCAACCCTTAGGTTTCGTACACACGACCGTTTTCCTCAACAGAATCTATCAAGAAACTTGGTGGCTGAGCTTTTTTGCCGAGGAAAACGGTCGTGTGTATATTTTTCGTCGAGAAAACTGTCGTAGAAGTTCTCCTCGTCAGGTGTCTTAATTTCGCAAAGAAAGCTTGTCAAGATTCTCGACAAGCCTAACAAGGAACCTGTCGAGGAAAATGATGTTTCATTTACGACGTGTTCCTCGGTCATGTATACAAGTCCTGACAAAAGGTTTTGGCCTCAAAATGCCTCCATAATTTACAGTTACCACTTTCTGTAAATCTACACACTAAAGGGAGAAGAAAAAATAAATAAGAGGTCCTCTTTATTTTCCCTCCGTTACTTACTATACAGGGAACATGGGAGTTTTTCCACTACAAATTGTCAATCATTTGGGTTTTTAGTATAGCAGTTTAATGAAAACGTATATGACACGTTTTCTTTTTATTCTGTCACCTGTATACAAAAATGGTAGAATATGTTAAAATCAGTGAGAAAGGCTTCTATTTGTTTATTTCCTTTGTGCATACTTCACCTAGGTATGCTTCATAGTCACAAAACTGTTTTTTTTTTTGTTGTGTAGACAAGGTACATGGAACTTACAACTGATTATGGGTGCAACACCATAAAGAGGTATAGGGGTTACATCAGTTAAGTAGATGTTGCCCAAGAGGATCTGAACAAAATTACAGAATATAAAAGTTATCAGGGAAGTTTGTTTCAGAGTTCTAAAAATACTTGCTAATATAAAAATATATTTTTAAGCACAACCCGTATTTAAAAGTAAAGATTTGAAAAAAAAAATCTTGTCAACCTGGAAATGATGGGTAGCTATATCCTAAAGTAAGCTAAATGTTTTTGCGATAAATATGTGTGTCATGTTTCTGCTACGTAGTGAAACTATAAAAGTAAACTGACATCAAGGTCTCTGATGTTTAACCCTGGACCTCTCTGATGTAAACCAAAGTTTGTACAACAGACAGTCTGTAACTGTTGGATGGTAGCAAAGTCCTGGTCAGGCCATCCAAAAGGAAGGATCTTAAACGTGGAATAGGTAAGTAAGATTTTCATCTACGTATATTAGTATACAGGATCTACATTTCTTAATGTATTTGTTTTTAAAACGATATCACAAAAATGTAGGGGAATAAAAGGGATTAAAATGTATGTTCCGGTTAGGGATGGAACTGTGCTACTTGCCTTTTAGAAAGCTATTATGGCTGAGCTGTCTTTTCAGTTGCAAAAGGATTCCACAATATATTATGATGTTGCTGTCTTTATTTTTTTTAATCAGAATAGTTTTTAATTAAAAATTAAATTTTTGTTGTCCCATTTATCCATATCTATAGCCTCAACAAATACAGAGTACATAGATTGTTCAAATGAGTCAAACGTATCAGACATGTTGTTAGTCTGAAAGATTTATGACCACCAAAGTTTCACCCCTTCCTGTTCACACTGCTTACAGTATGTGCTGACATTTTCGGAAAGATTTGGGGAAAGTTCCATCCTGTTCTATAGACAAAATACAAGAGTAGTATTTACCTGTAAGTTTGTTCTGACAACAAATCATTTCTGCTATTTGTCCCATAGGAACATATTCAATAAGTGAAAGATGTAAAAGAAAATGATTTGTTTTTAACCACTTGCTTACTGGGCACATAAATCCCCTTCGTGCCCAGGCGAAATTTCAGCTTCCGGCACAGCGTCACTTTAACTGACATTTGCGCGGTCGTGCGAAGTGGCTCCCAAAAAAAATTGGCGTTCTTTTTTCCCCCACAAATAGAGCTTTATTTTGGTGGTATTTGATCGCCCGTGTGTTTTTTATTTTTTGCGTTATAAACAAAAAAAGGCGACAATTTAAAAATATATATATATATATTTTACTTGTTGCTATAGAAAATATCCCAATTTTTTAAAATAATAAATAAATAAAAATAAATATTTTTTTCTTCTCAGTTAAGGCCGATACGTATTTTTCTACGTATTCTTGTAAAAAAAAAAAATCGCAATAAGCTTTGCGCAAAAGTTATAGCACCTACAAATAGGGGACAGAATTATGATTTTTTAATATTTTTTTTTTACTAGTAATGGCGGCGATCTGCAATTTTTATTGGGACTGCGACATTACGACGGACACATCGGACACTTTTGACACATTTTTTGCGCCATTCACATTTATACAGTGACCAGTGCTATAAATATGCACTAATTACTGTATAAATGTGACTGGCATTGAAGGGGTTAACACTAGGGGGTGAGGAAGGGGTTAAATGTGTATCCTGGGTGTGTTCTAACTGTGTGGGGTGAGGGGGGTGACTGGGGGAGGTGACCGATGCTGTGTCCCTATGTACAAGGGACACAGATCGGTCTCTCTCCCTGACAGGACGTGGAGCTCTGTGTCCCTGCTCTGTCATCACCGCCGATCGCATGTACCTGGCGGACACCGCGGCCGCCAGGTACACGCATCGAATCTTCGGCGATGCGACGGCACTGTTTTTCCCCCGCTGTGCGCCACCCAGTGGTGCGCGCGGGGAATTACAACAACATTGACGTCCAAAGATGTGACCCCGCAGCTCAGGTCCGCGCTGTTGACGTCTTTTGTCAATAGCGTGGATCTGAACTGGTTAAATAATTTGCATATGTATACTGTATATGGTTATATAGAGAAATACATTTAACATCATGCCTGCTGAAGACAACTGAAAACTACTGAAAAAGGTTTTAAAGCACTAAAAATAATGGGGTTCATTTTAAATGGTAGTTTTGGTAAATATATGCAAAAATAGCAGATCTTCAGCCTCAACCCCCCCCCCTTTTTGTTAACCCATTCTTACCTGGTTACAGGTCCTGTACATTTAAAGTACTCGCCAGCGGATCTTTCATACTAACAACTTGTCTGATCATTTGAACAATCTACGTACTCTGTATTTGTTGAGGTTATATATATGGATAAATAGCATGACAAAAATGACCGTTTCTAATTAAAATTGTTCTGATGATTTAAAAAAATGAATCTGATAAATCATATTATATATTGGAATCCTTTTGCAACTGAAAATACAACTCTGCGATTACCAATAGCCTAGGCAAATGATGTGCATGGGGGGGGGGGGGCAGACTGGAGGTTTTTCTTAAAAAAATATATAAAAATAAATAAAAAAATAGTACATAAGAAAAAAAAAGACAGAGGGCCTTTCTACACAGCGGAGGGAAGGAAGGGAAAAGGGAAGGCAACTTTCGATTGAGGGTGAACATCTTCTATAAGGTAGCACAGTGTTCATTTTAAATATCCAGTCATGAGCTAGCAAATATTGTTTGTTTTTTTTTAGATTTCACTCACACATAGTTAAGGATTCAAAGTGAAGACAGGTTCATCTTACTTACTAAAATACACTTTACAAAATGAACATCCCTTTTGCGGATAAAATGCCTCTACTACTTTCCTGCTACTGTGTATGACTAACAACGTTATGTAAAGACATCGAAGGCCAGATATCTTTGAGCCCCTTGTTTTAAAGGAGATTCCAGGATCCGATAAAGTCCCCATTTAGTCTCTCACATCTGTTTGGGGTACAGGATGTGGGGATGCCACATCCCCTTGCAAGGTAAACTCCCAATATTGAGGACTTGTGGCCTGGTGGGGGTGGAAAGAGGCACAGTAAGCGTGACTTCAATGTCAATCACATCATCCAGCATGTAGACCATCTCAATCACCATGAGCACCACCTGATGTTGATCCGCCGCCACAACAATCCATAATGATGCTGCACTACTGCAACTCCCACTGCTAATGACATCCCTGGTGCATCCTGGGTGGCATCATTGATTACACATTTGTCTATTTATTTTTATTTATTCCAGGTTTTTTATACAGTGCCAACAATTTAAGCAACACACCATTTGTATATTCACATAAATCCCTGCCATCTAGGAGCTTATAATCTAAGTTCCCTGTAAAACATGCATATATACACTTACTAGGACCAATTTTAGACAGGGGCTATTTATTCTACCAACATGTCTTTATAGTCATGAAAATATTATAAATATTACAAACAAAAGCCAGCGGTAATCTGTCTGTTAGTAGGGCAACTGCTGCTGAATGACAGATCCGTTAGTTTGTTTACAAACGCCAGCTTGGGATCTGTCATCGAGAGGCGATATGTAAACTGCTGATAAATGAAAAATCCCTGACTTCTGTTTAAGGGTACAATACAATAAGGAGCGGCTGGAGTCACTGGGCATTTGTTTGTTGACACCCTCCGATATCCAATCCAATACAATCCTCAAACAACAGATGAATGGGAATCCCTTCCCCATCCATCTGGCGTATGGGATCGGATGGCAGTTGGGTGTAAAAGAACAGGCAGTCCGCTGTGTTTGGGACCAACCATCCACCACAACTCAAATGGAGCCTAGCCCACTCAGTGTGTGAGGGCCTTACTGCATCTGCAACTTTATGTGCAGGTTTACAGCATCCCCAAAGCTTGTTATCTAAAGGATACAGCTATTTAAAAAAAAAAAAAAATAACATTGGAACACATCCTATAGCAGCACCCAGTTATCCATTTTTTTTTTTTTTTTAAAAAAAGAGAGTAGTAGACTTGATAAGGGGTAGACACAGTAGACTTGATAAGGGGCAAAATGAACAAGATTCGACTTCGGTAGACTTCAGTGTTCCCAATAGGTTTGACTAAGGTGCAGCGAACCAAACATTGTCCAATTTGCTTATAATTATTTATGAATTCTGTCTTGCATTAGATTTATAATAAGTAAGTATATATAAGTAAAGCTACCAGTGTACATATCATCCTACCAAAATCACCAATTAGTCAATAAACATCTCCTGAAGGAAAAATTCTCCTACTACACTAGTGGTCTTTCCTGTTCGCTTTTAGGCTCCATGCACACTGGACTTAAAAAACTTCAGGGGTTTGACGTTTTTTTCTCGTGCCTCTAGAAGCACTTCTTTGTGCTCTATGTGTCTTTGCACATTATTGACTGCTACAGGCGTTTTCTGTCAGGGACGTTCAGAGGCAGGAAAAAAAAACCTTCTCTATCGCGTTTCCTGGAGGAGTTTATGAGCTGTAAAAACGTCAGTCTCTCCTAAACTCCTCTTATGTCTTCTGAACGTCAAGTGCCAACGTTTTTTTAGGTGTGTTGTGGGAGTAAAAACTTTTGCAGAGGGGAGTGTAGTGCAAAAAACGCCTATAAACTAAACTCTCATAGACTCTCCTAAACTTTGTACAATATGCTTTCATTTTGCGTCTTTTATGCCATGTTTTTTAAGCTAAAAACGTTGACGTTTTTTCTGCTCCTAGTGTGCATTGAGCCTTACTTTCTACTTTCTATTCAATTTCTTCTTCATTTTTTGGGACATCTCTTTCTGTTGGACTGGATGGATGTTTTCCTGTGTCTGTAGGCACCTTTGTACCTTTAGATAACAGATGATCGCAAATGATCCAAACTGAACATTTTCTTTGAACAGTTATGCCCATATACTGTATGTGCACACTTAGGTTATATATTTATGTATAAAACACACTGATTGAAGCTCTTCTCTATGGGAAACCATAGCATATTGTAATCAAACACTGGGTGTTCACCACAGTTTGAGGAATCTCTCAAACACAAAAAAGTATTTTTTTATGTTAAATATATATTTTTATTATTTTAACAAGGTTACATTTAGACATTGGGGGTGTAACATATAAATGCAGTTACAGTGAGGCGGCGTACACACGACCGAGGTTCTCACTGGAAACTGCATTCCAGTGAGGACCTCGGCCGTGTGTACGTTTTTGGCTCGCCCCGCCCGTCGGGAATCGTCGAGCGAAAAGAGAGCACACTCTCTTTTTGCTCGACGGCCCGCCTGGATGAATGGCTGGTTGCCATTCCCGACGGGCGGGTCGCCGATTTCGACGGCCGGCAGAGAACCTCGACGGGCGGAACGATGTGTTCTGCCCGTTGAGGTTCTCTGCCGTGTGTACATGGCCTAAGAGCCGGTTCACACTTCCGCGGCACGACTTCAGGGGCGACTCGCAAGTGTTCTGTATAGAAGTCAATGCAGGTCGCCCCGAGCCGTCCCTGAAGTCGTGCAGGAACCTTTTTCTATATCGGAGTGACTTGCGTCGCTCCTATTAGAACGGTTTCATTGCATTGAATGGGACGCGACTCGTCAGGCGGCTGAGCCGCCTGACGAGTCGCCCGAGTGTGAACCGGCTCTAAGGCAAACAATCAACTTTTCCCCAGAGTTAGGATTAGAAGTAATTGTCTAATACATAGTTTACAATTTGGTCAGGGGTTAAAATGTCTATATGTTTAAGTGTTTAGCTGTTATTCAGTGTTGAAAAAGATGGATAACTGTCTTTTGAAAATATACCTTGAATTTAAAATTGGATCCTGATGTCTATATGTTTACTTAGGACAAGATACATACAGCTCATCATGGATAGAACCCCCTTCCAGGTCTGTGCCGTGTTGCTTGCTTTGGGAGGGATGACCTGTGTCCTTGTATCCACAGTATCCTCTAAATGGAAAACCTCCAGCCCTTCCACTAACATCATCACTTCCACTGCCGTATTTGAAGGGCTCTGGATGAACTGTGTGGGCACCTCTGTGGGCTCTGTGCAGTGTAAGAAGTTCTCGTCACTTTTCAGTCTGCCCAGTAAGTATTTTTATTAGTTGTACCAGAAATGTTTTACACATTTACTGCATTCTTGTACTACAACTGTGCTAGAATCATTCTATAACATAAACCGGGAAGTCAAACTAAGTTAAAACCAAAGGCCTGAAAAAAGAAGACGATATCGATATGATCATACAATGGATCATTCACCGCAACTAAACTGATTGAATTTAACATGTTTAACTAGCTTAACTAGCTAGCTTCTGACTCCATCAAAAATTTGCCTTTGCGTCAGAAAACCTATTATAGTTCAGGGCAAACAAATTACTGTTTATACAGTAATTGATTGTTTTCGTGAATAAATTATGAATCACATTTTCAAACAGTATTGTCAGTGAATTGCAAAGTGTGAACCAATAGCATAGGTATTGCATTCGTTGATACTTTATTGAGTAGTAAATCTCGTGTACCTACATCGACCCTATTCTCGACCATTCTTTAACAACTGCCTTCTATACATAGACATCAAAAGCTTTGAGAGTGCTGTTGGGCACCGCCATCTTGGATTTGATGTCAGCAGCCAAGTAGATTCAGAGGTGTCACTAAAATGACACTCTATAGTATTATCCTTCATTTCTTTGTATAAAAGGTTATTCATGAAGGTGAGGGGAGGGGTGAAGGAGGTTGACCAACACAAACAGTAGTTGGGCACTCCCAGCAGAAAAGAGGGTTGGGATTTGCAAGAAAGGATGGTTAGGAAATTTACTCGTGAAGTAGTAATATTTGCTGGCAAGTTCAGAAACACATTTTTCAAGTCAATAGAAAAATATTTGTGAAAAAGAAAAGTACTCAAAATTATTTTACCAGCATTTGTAAGCTGGTGATAGAGGCCCGGATTCACGTAGAGCGGCGTATATTTATGCCGGCGTAGCGTATCGTCTTTACGCTACGCCGGCACAATGTAGAGAAGCAAGCCTGCTATTCACGAAGAATATGCGTTTCACGTTGCGCTGGCGTAGCGTATAGTTGTCGGCGTAAGCCGACGTTAGTCAAAGTAGGTGGAAGTGGGCTGGAAGTGGGCGTGATATATTTAAATGAAGCTTGACCCATGCAAATGATGGCCACAGCTTCAAAAAACGAACTGCGCATGCGTCGTCTCTTGGACGCATTCCAGTGCGCATGCTCATAGTTACGTCAAAATAGCTGCCTAAGATATCGAACACTGCCTACGACGTGAATGTAACCTACTCACAGCCCTATTTACGTTAGTACTACGTAAACAGCATACGCAACGTAAAATTTGACGGCGTCGTTCCCTGGCCCATACCTTTGCATCACCTGCACCTGCTATGAGGGGTAACTTTACGCCCGACGTAAGTCTTACGCAAATTGTGTATGAAGTGGGCCGGGTGCATCTACGTTTGTGAATCGGCGTATCTTACTCATTTGCATATTTAAAATGGGAACACCGAATGCGTCCAGCTATTCTTATTGTAAAATCAAACTGTGTAGCAGATGCTTCAAATTTATAGATAGTCAGTAGACTTGCTGAAACCGAGTGGCAAGTGGAAGGCGTTGCCTTTATAATATCACAACCAGTCCCACTTTATCCAACAAAGCAATTCTCTGTTGTGCCTTTATACACCATCATCTTTCAATAAACATTAAGGCTGGGTTCACACTTAATACCAATGCGGCTCACAGTTGCATGAATTCGGACCTGAAACAGAGCCAAAGATGCACAGGACCCCTGTGCAATGCGCTCCACGCCGCCCCAGAGATGTGTGAATTGGCTCCATCAAGAGTCAGTCACAATCTCCTGTCATGCGAATTGGATGCGGAAAAATCAGCATTCAATTCACATAAGTGTGAACCAACCTGTAATCCAAGTGCAGGACAGGAGCCCCGTAACCTGATTTTGGAAAGTCATTGTAGTCATTTTTATTATACATAAATTGCTATAAGCTTGAATGGCAATTACACAGAGCATATTTATAAAGCAGTGAAACTGGCATTCCTCCAGATTTTGTACTCTTTGGTTTTAGTAAATCAAACCCATTGCTTTATAAATATGCCACTAAAGCTTGGTACACATGGATCAAAATTCCATCGGTTCAGCAGGGACCTGACAAATTTCAATCTATATGTAGCCTCCTGGTTCGACAGAAACCGATTGTTAGATCTCGCTGAAAACCAGCGAGAACCTCGCTGGAATGCACATTCCAGCGAGGACCTCGGCCGTGTGTACGGTCTCGGCGAGCTTCCCGTCGGGAAGCCCGTCGAGCCGAAATAGAGAGCACGCTCTCTATTTCCTCGACGGCCCGCCCGGAAGAATGGCTGGTTGCCATTCCCGACGGGCGGGTCCCCGATTTCGACGGCCGGCAGGGAACCTCGACGGGCGGAACGATGTGTTCTGCCCGTCGAGATTCCCTGCCGTGTGTACGCGGCCTTAGATCAACTTCTGTCAAATGGGACTGCTAGAAAACCTTATTCAATCAGCAGCTTGCAGCGCTGATCAATGTGTTCTGAGGCGGCGTACACACGACCGAGGTTCTCGCTGGGTTATATATAGGTTATATATTTATGTATAAAACACACTGATTGAAGCTCTTCTCTATGGGAAACCATAGCATATTGTAGTCAAACACTGGGTGTTTACCACAGTTTGAGGAATCTCTCAAACACAAAAAAGTATTTTTTATGTTAAATATATATTTTTATTATTTTAACAAGGTTACATTTAGACATTGGGGGTGTAACATATAAATGCAGTTACAGTGAGGCGGCGTACACACGACCGAGGTTCTCGCTGGAAACCAGCGAGAACCTCGCTGGAAGCTGCATTCCAGCGAGGACCTCGGCCGTGTGTACGCTTCTGGCTCGCCCCGCCCGTCGGGAATCCCGTCGAGCGAAAAGAGAGCACGCTCTCTTTTTGCTCGACGGCCTGCCTGGATGAATGGCTGGTTGCCATTCCCGACGGGCGGGTCACCGATTTCGACGGCCGGCAGAGAACCTCGACGGGCGGAACGATGTGTTCTGCCCATCGAGGTTCTCTGGCGTGTGTACGCGGCCTCACAGGGGGGATTCCTGCATGCACATCGCTTGTGTGGAAGCAGAAATCAGTCCGTTTTTTTTCAACCCGCTGGCTGAATGACAAAAACAGGCAGTGCGTAACCACTTCAAAACTGGGCACTTACCCCCTTCCTGCCCAGTCCACTTTTTAGCTTTCAGCACTGTCACACTTTGAATGACAATTGCGCGGTAATGCAAAGCTGTACCCAAACAATTAGTTTTTATTTTTTTGCGCTATAAAAATAAAAAAAGACTGAAAATTATGAAAAATAAATGCTTTCTTTGTTTCTGTTACAAAACGTTGTAAATAAGTAAGTTTTCTCCTTTACTGATGAGGCCGCACTGATGGGCACTGATGAGGCAGTACTGATGGCACTGATGAGGCATTTATATGCAGCACTAATGGGCACTAATAGGAGGTACTGATGGGCAATCATAGGTAACACTGATGGGCACTGATGAGTGGCACTAATAGGCGGCACTGATGGGCACTGATGGACACTCATAGGTGGCACTGATGGGCAATCATAGGTGGCACTGGTGGGCACTGATGGGTGGCACTGGAGGGCAGCACTGATAGATGGCATTGATAGGCAACATTGATCAGGAGGCACTGGCAGGCATCATTGAAGGCCACAGAGCACCATCCTAACTGGCACTGATTGGCACCCCTGGTGGGTTCACCTGGTGGTCTGAAGTAGGTATCCCTGGTGGTCAGAAGCGGGCATCCTCGATGGGTCTGCACTGATAATCAATGCGCTGATTATCAGCACAGTCCCCCCTGTCAGGAGATCAGCTAATTGTCTCTCCTCTACTCGCGCCTGTCAGTGGGAGTGAAGGAAAAGCCGATAAACGTCTCTTCCTTTTTATACTGTGATCAGCTATGATTGGACACATCTTATCACATGGTAAAGAGCCTACATCATAGGCTCTTTACCTAGATCATAGATGTGGTGTGTCAGACTGACACATACCACACCACCGATCACCCTGCTGCGTGCCCCTGGCTTATCCTGCTGGACGTCATTTTGCTATATGGCGGGAAGTGGTTAAGTAACAACATTTTAATTTTCTAATATATATATATATATATATATATATATACACAGTATATATTAATTGTTCCTCATTAACATGTGAGGCCACTGGATGTGCTGTTTAAACTTTATGTAGTTGAGGCTACATATAGCATACAGCACTGTGTTCTGAGTTCAAGATGAGACTTCCTGTCTCATATCCAGAACACAGTAGAGTCTATCTGATCAGCGCTCAGCCAATCGTTTTTTAACCGATGGTGTGTAGGCATGACGAACCATCAGTCAGCTTCATCGGTTAACCGATGAAAACGGTCCATCAGACCGTTCTCATTGGATGGACTGATCGTGTGTACGTGGCATAAGTATAGGCAAGAGAAGAGGCATTTGCCTACAAGAGGGGTGTCACAGAGTCCAGCATGCCCAAGAAGGGGGAAGTGAAATAGTTCCATAATGCAAAGTCCTCTTATGCCCTGTACACACGATCAAAATTTTCCGATGGGAATGGAATTTTCCATCAAAATTCCGTTCAAGCTGTCTTGCATACACACTGTCAGACCAAATTCTGACCGTCCAAAACGCGGTGACGTAAAAATACTACGACGAGCCGAGAAAATGAAGTTCAATGCTTCCGAGCATGCGTCGACTTGATTCTGAGCATGCATGTTTTTTTCTCAGTTGGAGTTCCACACAGGCGATCGGATTTTTTTCCATCTAAACTCCGACGGAAAAATGTCCAATGGGGCCCACACACGATTGGAATATCCGATGAAAAAATTATGTCTGACTTTTTTCATCGGAAATTCTGATAGTGTGTATGAGGCATAACACTGCTTAGCTACCCCTGAGGAGGAAGCACCAAGGTAAAAACCGGGGGCCAGATTCTCAGAGGCGCTACGCCTGCGTAAATGGATATGCGAGGCGTAATTGTAAATGTGCGCCGGCGTATCGATGCGCCGTAAACACAGAACCACATACGCCAGAAAATCTTTTTCGTCTGAGCGGCAAACATTTTTTAAGCTAGCGCGGCGTAGGCGCACGGTTACGCATCGCGCATATTCAGCTCCCATTGAATTAGCATGCAAATATGCAAATGAGGGAGATGCGCGGATTCCCAAAACTACGTGCATTCGGCGTAGGCTACGCGTGGTGCGCGTAACATGAAAGCCTTGAGTAAACATACCCCTCATAAAAGCACGGGTAACTTTGCTCAAGACCGTGTGCAAGTCAGCTGGAGAGCAACTACAGCAGCACCATAACGGACGAGCTGAGCAATCACACCTACTGGTCAACACATTCGTATGCCAACATGCCAGGGGCAGCCATGGTCTTATCACTACTAATGTATGCAGAGGAAGAGGAGCATAGAAGGAGGAGGAGGAGGGGGGCACGTGAGAGGATCTACCGAACGCGCATGAGCCTCTTTGGCATGGGTGATGAGGAGGTGTATCGCATCTTCAGATTCACCCCTGCTGCCATCCTGGAAATAATCACAGCCCTGCAGGATGACATCACCAGCCCAACACACCGCTCACATGCACTGCTGCCATTGGTGAAGGTACTGGCAACACTCCATTTCCTGGCCAGTGGTTCATTCCAGAGTACAAGTGGAGTTGTGGCTGGGATGTCACAAACCAGCATAAGCAGATGTCTGCACCAGGTTATCTCCGCAATCCTCACACGCATGTCCCACCACATCATCAGACCCACCACTGAGGACCTGCGGCAGAAGGTAATGACAGATTTCTACAGACTTGCCAGATTCCCACGCACCATAGGGGCCATTGATTGCACACATGTGGCACTACAGCCCCCCACTGCCACAGAGCACATATACCGCAATCGGAAGCACTGGCATTCCATCAACGTGCAGGTGATAGCTGATGCCAAATACCTCATATGGCACGTCCGTGCCAAAGACCCCGGATCCAGCCATGACAGCTACATATACCATCAAAGCACCATCCCAGCAGATTTTGAGCAGAACATGTATGGAGACAGCTGGCTGGTTGGTGAGTGACATGGGTGGCAGGTATGACTGCCCCCCCATGATGCACACATCACAAGGGGCACATGCACTACTAACATCCTCCTGTCTTTCCACTACGAGGTGATGCGGCATATGTACTTGGACCCCATCTCATGACTCCTTTCCGGAATCCCCAAACCAGAGGAGAGAGAAGATACAATGAAGCACACATCAAAACCCGTGCAGTGGTTGAGCGCACATTTGGCATCCTGAAGTCCCGTTTCCGATGCCTGGATAAGTCCGGGGGGACCCTGTTGTATTCCCCAAACTTTGTGGGTCAGATCATCGGTGCATGTTGCATTCTGCACAACTTTGCCATGAGAAAGGGCCTGCAGATTGCCCTACGTGATGAGCTGACCCCCCAACCAGACAGCCCCCCCCGCCAGAGGAGACCCCGTCTGCTGATGGAAGAGCAGTCAGGAGTTGCCTCGTGTTACGAATCTTTGACCGTTGAACACACACATTCAGCATGGCACACAGACAATGCACGCGTGTACACCACTGTGGTCCCTAGATCACACACACCACATCCACATCACATTGGATTAGCCCAACTCCACCATGCAGGACTTGGGAGCAGCAACGCCGCGTCAAAGCCCCAATGATGTTGCTGTCCATTCACACGTCATTCACACAGCCGTGGGAATAACTTCTCCCCAACGGCCGAGGGTGACACCCCTTACTGGCAGGAGTGCCACCCCCTCTCATTTACACACCATTCACACTGCACCGTGTACAGTATCATAAAAAATAAATAAAAAAGCTCTTCACCAGAGCATTAAAAAAAAATAAAAAGCTCTTTACCAGAGCATTAAAATAAAATAAAAAGCTCTTCACCAGAGCATTAAAAAAAAATAAAACGCTCTTTACCAGAGCATTAAGAAATAAAAAAAAGCTCTTTACCAGAGCAATATATACAAATCCAATAATTACTGGGCCTGGTGTGGGCTCCGCCTGGTGCCACGGCTCCTGCCCCTCACTTGCCTGGGGGCAGCCACAGGTGGGGGGGGTTTCAGGTTGAGGAGAAGCATCCCCACGTCCCTCCCTGGCTGCCTGCATGCCCTCCATGGCGACCACAATGCGTGTCAGCACAGCCGTCTGGTCCTGGACAGCAACCCGCAGACCTTTGACCTCCCCCACAAGGTCGGAGGTGGTCGTCTGCAGCTCCGCCAGGCTGGTGACTGTCGCTGCACTGTTGCCAGCGACATCGAGGATGGCATCCGTTGTGGCATCCGAGGAGGCCAGGCTGTCGGCCAGGCGCCTCATCTCCTCTGCCTCAACCTCAGAAAGATGCAGATTTTGCTGGTCCTGCTGTCTGGCCAGCTGTTCAGGCATAATCTTTGGAACACCCCTCGTCTTCCTAGTCACCTTCCTGGGAGTGGCAGGGGACCTGGCATAAGGGGAGGATGTTGAGGGGCCGGAGATCAGGGGGGTGGAAACAGAGGGACTGGAGAGGTTGGGGGTGGACACTGAGGGGCTGGAAAAAGATGGGGGTATGGCTTGGGCTGGTTCGGGCAACCCATGGTCCTCCTCCAAAACCAGGTAGAGCTCCTGGTCCTGGACAACAACCTCTTCCTCAACCGCTTCCTCCATAGAGGTGTGCCCAGATTCCTCCAACAAGTCCTCTTCCAGGGGGCAGCCAGAGGGACTGGATGCTCGGGGGATGTCTCCGGACGGGCCCTGGCAGCAACAGATGACCCCGCTCCCTCCTGCATATCTGTGGATGTCACAAAAGATGCACATGTTGGTGGACACTTGGCACATGTTCCCTTCCACCCCCTCACATGCAACACAGCAGATAGCATTTAAAACACACTTACCTGTCCTCAGGGCTTGCCCTTCACGAGACGCCTCGTGTGAGAGGGCATTCACCTAGCAAGCCACCTTCATGAGGATTTCATCCCTCCGGGACTTGCTGGTCCGGGCACTGTCAGCACCATGGATGACAATGGCCCTCTCCTCTGGGGAGAAATTTGTCTTTCTCCTCTCCTTCCCAATAGAAGCCATGGTCCTGCAAAAGCTTTCCTGTGACAATCCAAAAAATGGGAGACTTTTGCGCTGCACGGGCGCATGTGTGGGCGCATTATATACACAGTGCCGGCGAATCTTAGGGAGGCTTTGCGCATGCGCAGAAGGCATCCACGTCACGGCGCATGCTCCGTTCGTCCCGGCCTTCATTTGCATGGGGTCACGCTTCATTAGAATGCAACACGCCCACTTCCCTCCTACTTTGGAGTTGCGCCGGATTACGCCGATGAATTTCCGCTACGCAGGCGCATCTTGGAGCGCATTTGCTTAGGGAATACGGTACTTGCCACTCTGCGTTACGTCGGAGTAGTGCATCTGAGATGCGCTACACCTGCATAATTATGCACGCATCTACGAGAATCTGGCCCCTTGTGACGAAATAATGGTGGTCATACATAGGATACAGGTGACCACTTCTCCCAGTAATAGCTACTACCCCTACTTACTTACCACCAAGCTATATAAAGTATATTAGCCAGATTCAGGTACCTTTACGCCGTCATACTTTTACACCGATTAACAAAGCTAGATTTGCCGTAAAACAAGGCTTCAGCTGCCCGACGTAACTTGCCTACGCCGGAGAATCTTGGGCGCATAGTTACGCTGGAAGCATTCGGCGTTCCCATGTTAAATATGCAAATGAGCAAGATACGCTGATTCAGGAACGTACGTACGCCTGACACAGTAATCTACGCCGTTTACATAAGGCGTTTTTCCGGAGTAAAGATAAACCACCAAAAAGGTGGCGCATCCCATGCAAAGGTATGGACGTCGGAACAGCCATCGTTTTTACGTCGTTTACGTAAGTCGTACGTGAATGGGGCTGGGCGTAAGTTACGTTCACGTTGTAGGCAGTGTTCTATCCGACGTGAGTCTGAGCATGCACACTGGGATACGTCCACGGACGGCGCATGTGCCGTTCGTTCGGCCCATCATTTGCATGGGGTCACGGTTCATTAACATGTATCACGCCCGCCTTCCACCTATTTTGAATTAGGCGGGCTTACTCCGGCCCATTTACGTTATGCCGCCGTAACTTAGGGAGCAAGTGCTTTGTGAATACAGCACTCGCCTCTCTAAGTTGCGACGGCGTAGCGTATTTTCGATACGCCCGCCTAACGATACGCCGCCCTACCTGAATCTGGCCCTATATCTCTAAGCTCCTTCCCATTAGTGCCCCAGGACAAAGTCTTTTTGAGACGAAACGGCGTAGGGTAGCGGCGTGCTGACGTCCTTCTAAACCGCAAACTGTGTCCCGGAGTGAACGGGTGTGCTAGCCGGCCGGCTATATTTTCACATGCAAATTTTATCTACTTTCCTGTAAGTGTGATTTTAAATTTTTTATTAAACAAGTTATATGGGTTCACACTATGTAGCTTTTTTTCTTTTCCATATTGGTTTTATTTCAACACGGATCATCGGTCCACTGTTGGAGAAGTCTCGGCTTTTGGATATCCTGCCACGTTAACCCCTGGCTGGGGATTAAGCCATCTGCTGTCAGAAGATCTCTAGTTGGGATCTTCCCCTCTGGTAAGGGGCGGTGTGATTGAAATGTGGAGGTGTTTATCTATCCATGCACTTTTTCTGAGTTTTTTTGCATTTGATGTCACCATCTATCTGGAGGAAAGAATAATTGTTTCTGCCATCAGTTTCCATCAGATGTATAACATGTTCCGCTCTTGATTAATGGATTTTTTAATTTATTTTATTTTATTCATCACTTGCAATACGGGACTTTCACTTATTCTACGCAGGACTGTTATTGGAGTTCTACATTGTAGTGTTTATATTTGCGCAGCTTTTTCTTGTTTAGTTTTATTTTTTGTGGGTATCTCACATTTAAGTTGCTAGCATTTTTTCTAGATTATTCACATAGACAGCGCAGTATTACCACTTTTTCACATGGTGCCACTCTACCTGGCCAGGGCTGCCACTTAACCCCACTAAATCTTAAAGTCACAGTTCACGCTCCACCCTATGGGGACATCTATTGAATAGACAGTGGAACTACAATAGGCCACATCTATACCCTACCCTACAAAATCAAAAAAGAAGATAGTCAGGGGAGTAGAATGTTTTGTATCTGCTGCTTTGGGTCATGTAGGAGAGGGTTTGCAGCCCACTCTACTCATTATGGCTATGCAAGTACTGGGGTTTTAACATCACAGCTAAAAAAGGAAAACCCTTTCAACACTGTGTGCAAAGTAATGTTCTTTCCACCAGTTTCCAGCATAGTAGCAAGTACATTTAGTTCTAAATAAAGGAGGATTCTTTTTTTTTTTTAATTTTAGGTACTCTTGTGCATAAGCCACCAATATTTTGAGATGTGTTGGCCAATTACCCATTTGTACAATAAAAAACATGTCTGTGACATGGAAGCAAGCACCATGCACAGAATACACATGATAAAATTGTCTTATGCCTGTTTTTGCTATAAATAAGAATTTGGCAAATTTGAAAAAAAATGTAATACTGTAAACAGTTTTTAAACATATAATGTGATGTGTCATCGCACTATACGTCATTATGAGAAAGAGGAGTTGTTGTCTCAGATATAGTGGAGTGGGTGCAGTATCGGTGTGTCACTGTCTCTGTGGCTCAGATAATTAATCCTTCTACTGAACCTTTGGTCAATTTCCAGGCATTATAAGTCACGTGACCTGATGATAAAATAAACTGTGACAGAGACTATTTACTCAGGGATTAGATCAGTCCTACTACATATCAATATTCTGTCAAACATTAATTGCTTTTTTGTGCTGTTTGTTCTAAGAGATTAGAAGGATTACAGTTTACCGATCAAAGCAGGTGCGGTTGTTTCAAACCTGATACCGAAAGTCTTCAAAATTTGTTCTCATCTTTACTATTGTCTTTTCAACTTAGATATACATTTAAAAAATGTTTTGTTTATTCACTTTGATTAAAGATATACTAAACCCACTGTTTAATTCACATTGTCCCTTCCATTTCTGTATATGGATGATGGCACTGTAATTATTTTAATAAAAAAAAAATCTAAGTACCCTTTTCCCGATGTAATATAGAGCTGTCACATGACCCAGCTCTTTCCCAGCCTGTCTGCAGGGGAACATATGTAGGAGGAGCTTCTAGTCCTCTGCTGCTGGTCACATAATAAACAAAAAACAAACAAAAAACAGCCCTTGGGAGACTAATATCAATAAACTGTTTTAAATCGTCATACAAATATATATTTTAAATCAAAACGTTGTTATTTTGTGGGGAACAAACATGGTATGGGGGATTTCTGCCAGTAACAGGCTTGTATCATGCCCTTCCAGCCTGTGTTTTAGAATTAGTGGGAGGTGAAGCCTCCATTAACCACTTAACAACCGCTGAACGTCAAATGACGTCCTCGACTGCAGCTACAGGCATCATTCAGATATCACCGCCTTAAGTCGGCCATCCTGTGCACAATAAGAATGATCAAAGCGGCAGTTCCACCGATTGATCGTACTTATAGGCAGTGGGAGGGATCGTTCCCCCCTCCTGCCGCCATCCGGTGCTTCTCCGGGCTCTCCCGTGCCATCGGGGGCCCGGAGAGCGAATCGGCCAGCGCTGGCTGGGGAAGCATAGAGATGACTGGTGACCATATGGTCACCAGTCATCTCTGTGACCATCGGAGGACCGGGCGTGACGTTATGACGTCACGCCCGGTACCCGGAAGTAAACAAAGCCGCACATTTCTCCATAAAGAGGACCTGTCACACTGATTCCTATTGCAAGGGATATTTACATTCCTTGTAATAGGCATAAAAGTGATCAAAAAATAAGAAAAATAAAATAAAAAAAAAGTGTAAAAAAATAAAAATTAAGTAAAATAAAAACAAAATTATAACATATTTTTTTTAAATGCCCCTATCTGTAGCTCGCGCGCAGAAGCGAACACGCATGGAAGTCCAGCCCATATATGTAAACGGCGTTCAAATCCCACATGTGAGGTATCGTTGCATGCGTTAGAGTGTGTGCAACAATTGTAGCACTAGACCTCCTCTGTAACTCGAAAATAGTAACCTATAAAAAAAAATTAAAGCGTTGCCTATAGAGATTTTTAAGTACCGAAGTTTGACGCCATTCCATCAGTGTCCGCAATTTTAAAGCATGACATGTTAGGTATCTATTTACTTGGCGTAACATCATCTTTCACATTATACAAAAAAATTGGGCTAACTTTACTGTTTTGTAATTTTTTAATTCATGAAACCGTTTTTTTCCCCAAGGGCGTTTGAAAAATGATTGTGCAAATACTGTGCGAGAAAAAAAGTTGCAATGACCACTATTTTATTCCCTAGGGCAGTGATGGCGAACCTTGGCACCCCAGATGTTTTGGAACTACATATCCCATGATGCTCAGCTACACTGCAGAGTGCATGAGCATCATGGGAAATGTAGTTCCAAAACATCTGGGGTGCCAAGGTTCGCCATCACTGCCCTAGGGTGTCCGCTAAAATATATATATATATATATATATATATATATATATATATATATATAATGTTTGGGGGTTCTGATTAATTTTCTAGCAAAAAAATTGAGATTTTTACATGAAGGAGAGAAGTGCCAAAATAGGCCCGGTGGTCAAGTGGTTAATCTACAGGTAATATCCCACCCTATTGTGTTTAACTGGTTAGTGTGCGTGGAGGAGGAAGAGGAAGGGAGTGGGCTGACATTTGCCACTGTTTATAGTCAAATGGGCTTCTCAGATGTGAAAGGGAGGAAATGTTCAGCATAGAAACTCACTGAAAACTGAGCATGTGCAGAGTTTCCTCAACAACTGCAGGATCCCTAACTGAATTGAGGACATGATAGCAGCAAGATCAACCAGGTTTATTGCTCATTACGGAAAACAAAGTTCATTGTGACTGAGTGAAAATGAACAGCATGTCATACACAATTTATTAATATTCTTTTATGATGTGGGTTTAGTGACACTGTAAGTTTATGAAATTACCATAGTTGAAGGAGAAGTGACTCATATATCGTCCCACTATGAATTATGCCAAATCTGAATAACCTATTTGCCTGCAGGTTTTCAATACCAAGGTGCTTTAGGAAGTGACCCAACCAAAGTTCTTCTGACATCGTTTGTGGGAAGCTCTTAGAGAATGTTGTGAAACTTTTTTTTCTGAAGTTTTATATAAAGAGACAAAAAACATTGTTTTGTGTGAATTGTGTAATTACACTTACTTGGGAGGAGACACATTTACTCATTACATATATACAGTAGGTTCTGCTTTACAGTGCTATACACAATTCTTATACTTTATTGCTCTCTTTACCAGTTAATGAGTGATCCAACCTATTATAAATAATATCTGATATATTCTCAAGTAGTTGATAGAGCAGAATTCCAGTATGCAGCAATCAATTATTTTTATACTACCCTTGTCTATTGTGCAGATTATTGCCCTTATTTTGTATACTCCCCCTTGTCTATTGTGCAGATTACTGCCCTTATTTTGTATACTCCCTATTGTCTATTGTGCAGATTACTGCCCTTATTTTGTATACTCCACCTTGTCAATTGTGAAGATTACTGCCCTTATTTTGTATACTCCACCTTGTCAATTGTGCAGATTACTGCCCTTATTTTTTATACTCCCCCTTGTCAATTGTGCAGATTACTGCCCTTTTTTTTATACTCACCCTTGTTATACTCCCCCTTGTCTATTGTGCAGATTACTGCCCTTATTTTTTATACTCCCCCTTGTCTATTGTGCAGATTACTGCCCTTATTTTGTATACTCCCCCTTGTCTATTGTGCAGATTACTGCCCTTATTTTTTATACTCCCCCTTGTCTATTGTGAAGATTACTGCCCTTATTTTGTATACTCCACCTTGTCAATTGTGCAGATTACTGCCCTTATTTTTTATACTCCTCCTTGTCAATTGTGCAGATTACTGCCCTTATTTTTTATACTCCCCCTTGTCTATTGTGCAGATTACTGCCCTTATTTTGTATACTCCACCTTGTCAATTGTGCAGATTACTGCCCTTATTTTTTATACTCCTCCTTGTCAATTGTGCAGATTACTGCCCTTATTTTTTATACTCCCCCTTGTCTATTGTGCAGATTACTGCCCTTATTTTTTATACTCCCCCTTGTCTATTGTGAAGATTACTGCCCTTATTTTGTATACTCCACCTTGTCAATTGTGCAGATTACTGCCCTTATTTTTTATACTCCTCCTTGTCAATTGTGCAGATTACTGCCCTTATTTTTTATACTCCCCCTTGTCTATTGTGCAGATTACTGCCCTTATTTTGTATACTCCACCTTGTCAATTGTGCAGATTACTGCCCTTATTTTTTATACTCCTCCTTGTCAATTGTGCAGATTACTGCCCTTATTTTTTATACTCCCCCTTGTCTATTGTGCAGATTACTGCCCTTATTTTTTATACTCCCCCTTGTCTATTGTGAAGATTACTGCCCTTATTTTGTATACTCCACCTTGTCAATTGTGCAGATTACTGCCCTTATTTTTTATACTCCTCCTTGTCAATTGTGCAGATTACTGCCCTTATTTTTTATACTCCCCCTTGTCTATTGTGCAGATTACTGCCCTTATTTTGTATACTCCCCTTGTCTATTGTGAAGATTACTGCCCTTATTTTGTATACTCCCCTTGTCTATTGTGAAGATTACTGCCCTTGTTTTTTATACTCCCCCTTGCCTATTGAGCAGGTTAATACCCTTATGTTTCTACTCCCCTCGTCTATTGTGCAGATTACTGCCCTTATTAGAACGTCTGAATTTTATTTGGGGTTAATCAGAAGCGCTTTAAATGATGGCAAGTGTGTACTGACTCCTATTTAACACCAATTTGAATGTGATTGCTTAATTCTGAACACAGCTACATCCCCAGTTACAAGAGGGTGTGCACACTTATGCAACCACATCTTTTTTTTTTTACCCCCCCTTTTAAAAGATTAACATTTTTCAATTGGGTTGTACATTTTATAGGTCACATTAAAGGTGGAAAATGTTCTGAAATTATTTATCTTTGTCTCATTATTTTACATCATAGAAACCTGACATTTTAACAAGGATATGTTGACTTTTTATAACCACTGTATATATATATATATATATATATATGTATATATATATATATATATATATATATATATATATATAATTACACACACACAAATGTTTTGATTTTCATACTTCACCTCCATTGTCCTACCCATTAAACTTTCCTAGCCATCCTCCCACAGTAAGTGACCTGTACATTAACCCCTTTCACCTCCTCCTCCCACTGTGATAACAATGATGTACTAGTGAACTGGTGCACAATGACAAGGTTCCATGTTTATTCTTTTCCAAGAAAAATTGGGCCAAAAAATTTGATCACTTTGCCATTTCTATTTTCTAAAAAGTGTCATTTTGGGGGTGTTTGCACTGTGCTAGCATTTTTATTTGATATCTTTTATACAGCGTAACAGAAAATAAAGAAACATTTTTTATCAAAAATGTTACTTAATGTTAAAAAAAAAAATAACAAAAAAACTGTTCTAAGACAACATAATTGTCAGTTAACGATGTTGTCTCTCACACCCATTCACCCCTTTTGGACCAGAGCAATTTTTTTATTTCTGACATGGAACTTTGTTATTACTAAAGATATCAAGGTAAAACATATATTATATTATTAAGAAAAATGCACTTTTTAAATGGTAAATGTTTAAGATATATGTTAAATGTGTAAACATATTAATTACAAAACAAAAACAGTTTAAATAATAATAGTTCAAAAACTAGAAACAAACACAAAAATGCACTGATATGTTACTTTGTATCTTTATCCCACTGGGTTGTATGAAAAAAAAAATGTAGTGTGTACTCGCCTTAAAGGGGTTGTAAAGGAATAAAATAATGTTCCCTTTATAGCTGAGGCCGCGTAATCACACCCAAAGTCGCCAAAAGTAGTATAAAATGACTTTTGGGAATCAGAGTGACGCCGACTTTGCCAGCAATAGATGACGATTTGGCATGCGACTTGACATGTCAAATCACATGCCAAATTGCATCAATGGGAACCTAAGCTAAATGTGAATGTAGAAACCAGTAAATCGAATGATGTGTGTTAGGCATGCGCAGGTGGTGTGCAAGGTGTGTCTGGGCCAGTAGCGTAGCACCGGGCGCAATATTGGGGGGGCAAATTCCTGCACCGTTTGTGTGTCACTTATCATGGTCCGTGTCAAATTTGGTGTACTGTGTCACTGGCCCGGTCTCCTGCGATTGGTTGAATGTGGTCATGTGCTCTGGCAGGCTGGCCAATCCTTGAACACAGGCGGCGCATGCACGAAGGCCCCCCCCTGGCCCCCCGTGCTTCAGTAAGCCGCCACCATGTTCTCTCCACCCTTCCTCCCTGACCTGATCTGGAAATGCACTGGAGTCTTCATCTGGGACCGGCAAGAAGTGGAACTCGAGTCGGCAGTGTGGCATACCCTAACCCGATCAATGGACAACAGGTCAACAGCAGTTAGGGAGAGGAGAGTCACGCCACCGCCATGCAATGCCAGTTGCCACGCTACAGTACAAAAAGAGACAGTTACATGCCAAAAGCCCCCTCCAAGCCCCTCCCTCAGGAATCGGATTAATGGGATTTATTGAGCTTCATGTACCCCTCAGGGCTTTTAGCATCATGTAAGGGGTTAAATGATGAATCCTGATAGGTATTTGGCATGTCGAATGCCCTGAGAGATGAATTATATAGCATAGCAGGATTAATCATTTAACTCCTTACATGCTGAATGCCCTGAGGAAAGCATTATATTTCAGCATGTAAGGGGTTAAATGATTAATCCTGCTATGCTATATAATTCATCTCTCAGGGCATTCAACATGCCAAATACCTAGCATGATTCATCATTTAACCCCTTACATGCTGAAAGCCCTGAGGAAAGCATTATATTTCAGCATGTAAGGGGTTAAATGATTAATCCTGCTATGCTATATAATTCATCTCTCAGGGCATTCAACATCCCAAATACTTAGCAGGATTCATCATTTAACACCTTACATGATGCTTAAAGCCCCGAGGGGTACATATAGCTCAGTAAATCATTAATCCGATTCCTGGGGGGGGGGGGGGGGGGGGGGGTTGGCATGTAATTGAGGTGTTACTCGCGGACATGGAAGGTAAAAAATATTCTCATGGTGCAGTATGTTAACTCAAATACATTTAATATAAGAATTATTGCCCTTACAAGGGCGATGTTGGTATATCAGCGAAACAGCAATCACATATGTGGTCATGTAAGGAGCTGTGGCGTCTCCGTTAACTTCACTTTACTCCCTAATGTCAATCCACCATCTGGAAAGGAAAAACATGATGGTGGGTGGAGCCCTGGTGACGTCATTGCGCTTTTCCTTTCCAGACGGTGGATTGACAACAGGGATTAAAGAGAAGTTAACGGAGATGCCACGGCTCCTTACATGACCACATATGTGATTGCTGTTTCCCTGATATACCAACATTGCTCCTCTAAGGGCAATAATTCTTGAGTTAACATACTGCACCATGAGAATATTTTTTACCTTCCATGTCCGCGAGTAACACCTCAATTACACTTTGCTGTTTCCGGATACCACATGAGTCTTGGGGAGACCGTTAAATTCCCTATACTTTGTGAGGCTGTGTGACAGTCAAGGTCTCCTGGTAAGCAGGAGACTACTTAGTGCTTCTCAATTGGGTGTCGTCGTGTCAAGCTATTTGCCCGATGGCTGGTGTGAAGATTTGTGTCACTTATCTGCTATTTTTCACTCATTTGGATGCAAAGCATTGCATAGACTCTTATGAAATTCATTGTGGTTGGGACTCTGCATTAGTTGTCTTTTTTTCACTATTTTTCCCCCGCTGAATTTTTCACCACTCATAATTCCTTTATTTTAATTCTGCATAGACCTACATGAACTTTATGAGATTGAGATTCTGCAATAGTTTTCCTTTCTTACTGTTTTTTTTCACTTGTTGATATTTTTTTTCATCTCATTTGTTTGTTCTTAGTATCTTGCCCAGATATATTAATTTTATGTGATTAAGATTCTGCAATATTTTTCCACCTTCACTAATTTCATTCAATTGAAAATTATTTAGAATCATATGGATTTAAGAAATTGGAGACTCTGCATTAGTTTTCCTTTCCACCAATTTTTCAAATTACACCTATTGACATTCATTTATTCATTTCGCGCTCTACATCATTTTACATATTTCAGTGTAGGTGTGAATTTGGTGGGTCAGTGTATGTGTCAGGTAGGTGTCGGGGGTCAGTGTATGTGTGTCAGTCAGTGTAATAGTCATTGTTGGTGTCAGGTGGGTCAGTGTAATGCAGGCCCGGAATGGGACAAAAAATAGGCCCGGGCATTTTAGACTGAGCAGCCCGGGGGGGGGGGGGGGGGCGCTGCGGGGGTTAATGATGGGATGTAGGATGAGATAAAGAAGTATAGATAGACACAGAGAGAGAAAGAAAGATAGATATAGATAGAAAGATAGATAGATATAGAAAGAAAGGAAGGTGGATAGAGAGAGAGAGATAGATAAAGATAGAAAGAAAGAAAAAAGGGAAGGAAGATAGATAAAGATAGAAAGATAGATAAAGATAGAAAGAAAAAAGGGAAGGAAGGTAGGAAGATAAAGAAAGATAGATAAAGATAGAAAGAAAGAAGGACATGAATATAGATAGATACAAAAAGATAGATAAAGATAGATAGAAAGAAGGGAAGGAAGATAGATAGATAGATAGATAGATAGATAGATAGATAGATAGATAGATAGATAGATAGATAGATAGGAAGATGGATAAAGAAAGGGAAGGAAGGAAGAGAAAGAAAGAGAGAAAGAAGGCAAGGAAGATAGATAAAGAAAGAGAAAGAAAGATAGAAAGAAGGAAAGGAAGATAGATAAAGAAAGAGAAAGAAAGAAAGAAAGAAAGAAAGAAAGAAAGAAAGAAAGACAGAAAGAAAGAAAGAAGGCAAGGAAGATAGATAAAGAAAGAGAAAGAAAGAAAGAGAAAGAAAGAAGGCAAGGAAGATAAATAAAAAAAATAAAAATAAATGGAAGGTTTCCCCATAGGGTGGGACTTTTAGGCAGCAATGTCAAAGCAGTAAAATACTGGTAGCTGAGTAAAAAACAATACATTTATTAGCTCATAAGCGAGCTTAGATATAGCAATATATATAAGTCACAATATAAAAGCAAATAGATTGGCAAATTATCACATACCATGGTACATACGGTAAAATCATTACATATAATAGATAATAAATATACATCAAATATTTCATATTGTAGTACAATGTTGATCCCGATGCGTTTCGACCATTGAGGGTCTCATCAGGGGGATAATTATCTGTGCAAAATATATCACAAAGGTATAAATCAATCAGAGAATATGTCAATGTGTGTCGAGTAGATATTGACAACAATTATATTTACCGTGAAACATGGGATGAAAGGTATAAAAAGCCACTGGGCACCCAGAAAGGACTAGGGGGAACCCCCGCACATCAGAGGGTGAGCGGTCCGCCCGAAGGAGTCTTCAAGAGGCCTCACACATGACGCCCCACCGGCGGGGGGGGGGAAGAGAGCCGCCACCTGCAAAGGACACCCATGGTAGCCAGATAAGTATTAAATGAGTAAATATAAGTATAGACAACCCTAACAAAGGGGTGGCTGAATTATAGGTGTATAGGGTGTGAAGGGCAAAGGGCAGACTATTAAGTTGCCAATATGTCTATAAAATGTTGGTCAAGGCATTCCTGAAAGCATAAAAGAGTAGGGTATGCAATGAGGAGTAAAGGAGAGTAAGGGAATATTGGGTAGGAGAATGATTACAAAGTGATGAACGTACTAAGGTGTAGGGGTAGGATGTTTAAAGGTGATAGTGTGTGTGGTGATGTTGGAAGTGCAGCTCAAAAATCTGAATGACAGACTGCGAATAAACTAAGCAGATAGTGGATGGAATGTGAAATAAGAAATCAAAATAAATGTGAAGTGAAATGAGTGGAGTGAATGAAAGAGAAATGACTGTGTAGGAGCAAGTGTATATTGCCAATTGTAGAATGGGCAAAAGTGATTAAGCAATCAAAGTGAAAATAAATATTAGGGATAGAAGGGCAAATAAATAAAGTAGGTGTGTGTGTAGAAAAATGTATAAGTAAAGCAAAAAGTGACCTGATATGCTGATATGATGTTCGTCTGTAGGAAGTATAACCGTTGTTTGGGAGCCTAGGAGCAGGGTCTGCAAAGCAGACAGGAACAGGTGCCGAGACGGTGTGGATGCGATAACATCCAGCCTGATCTGTGGGGAATAAGTGTATATCCCCAGAGGTCAATCATTAAATAGTGCCCTGGTGTGGCAATTAGGGTGAAGCAGGCGCAGGCTTGTAGCTCCCCCCCTCGTCAAGAAGGGCAGCGTGATGGTCCCCATGGGAACCGTGTGAGGCCCCCCCGGCGTCCAAGAAGGCTGCGAAGCCCCGACCAGTGCCGTCCTCTCTGCCGCAAAAAACGTGACGTCATGACGTGTGCGCGCGCCGAGGGCTCGTTCGCGCGCACTAGTCCGACATCCAGAGGGGATCAAAGGACGCTGCCGGCAGTGGGGGCCTGCCACGGCGTGTGAGGGCTAACCCCCAATGCATCACCGAGGCGAGGAAGAGGGGACACATGTCAACCCTTACCCCCCCCTGCCGGGAGACCCTAAGGGGAAGGACCCCAAACACCCCAGGATGCAGCGGGGAGAACCGGGTCCACCGGGATCCAAAAGTGATCACATCCATATGTTACAGTGTATGATAGATACTCAGAATGTTGGGCTGATTAAAGTAGTTGTGCAAAACAGAATTTTATATAGTTCTTTGCTGCTGGTTCAGTTTGACAAGTGTGTTTGCACAGGATTTGTGCTTGAATCCCACGGCTAAAACTCTTTGCATGTATTAATAATATTAGAACAGATTCCCGTTGGGGTATTTGAGCATTTTGCAATACAGGAATGTGTATTGCCTGATGCATGTGAAGAAGGAAGGGAAAGGGTAAATGATTCAAACTGTTACGTTTCTATGTAGTAAATGGGTTGGGTAAGACCAAGTGTTCATAAAGAACACTTGGACATAACGCAATATTAAATTGCTATATATATGGGAGGTAGCTCCTGAGATGATAACAGGAGTAATACGAACGGAAAAAAGGGATGAATAAATACATCCAATCCCCACAACAACACAAAGAAAAGGGGGGTGGGTGTGCCCCCTAAGATATGGAGATGACCCATAACCCCCCCTAGGGGGTGGGCCGCCATAGTATAAAAAGTATTGCAGGAGTTAGGAAAGCCAGTGGAAAGACACAGGGACCTGTGTCTTGTCGCTATGTGTCAAAGGGGGAGGAAGATAAATAAAAAAAGAGAAAGAAAGATAGAAAGAAAGAAGGCAAGGAAGATAGATAAAGAAAGAAAGAAAGATAGAAAGAAAGAAGGCAAGGAAGATAGATAAAGAAAGAGAAAGAAAGAAAGAGAGAAAGAAAGAAGACAAGGAAGATAGATAAAGAAAGAGAAAAAAAGAAAGAAAGAAAGAAAGAAAGAGAAAGAAAGAAGGCAAGGAAGATAGATAAAGAAAGAGAAAGAAAGAAAGAAAGAAAGAAAGAAAGAAAGAAAGAAAGAAAGAAAGAAAGAAGGCAAGGAAGATAGATAAAGAAAGATAGAAAGAAAGAAAGAAAGAAAGAAAGAAAGCAAGGAAGATAGATAAAGGAAGAGAAAGAAAGATATAAAGAAAGAAGGCAAGGAAGATAGATAAAGAAAGATAAAGATAGAAAGAAAGAAGGCAAGGAAGTTAGATAAAGAAAGATAAAGATAGAAAGAAAGAAGGCAAGGAAGGTAGATAGAAAGGAAGGAAGATAGATAAAGAAAGATAAAGATAGAAAGACAGAAGGCAAGCCAAGGGCAGTTCGCGAGCTATGACCGGCCCGCGGGCTGATGAGGGCCGTTTGCGGCCCGCGGGCCCAGTTTGCATATGCCCGGTTTGCCCTATGGCCAGTCCGGGCCATGTGAGTAGAGCAGGAAGCAGGAGTGAGGTGGGTTAGTGTAGGTGTCAGGTGGGTCAGGGTGCAGTGTAGTGGTGTGCAGGATAGTGGTCAGTGTGTGGTGGTGTGGGGGTTATTGGTCAGTGCGTAGTGTAGTGGAAAGCCCGCAGGTTGGTGGGAGGGCGCAAATTTCTTGCCTTGCCCCGGGCGCTGACAACCCATGTTACGCCACTTGTCTGGGCACACCCTAATCTCTACGTGCGATGCAGATTCCCCTTACCGCCAGGGCTACCCCCCGTGTTGCCCCTTTTCACCCCACAGTGCTCCTGGCTGGAGGGGATGTTTCAGGATGGAGAGCGGGGGGAAGGGGCTTGTAATATGTCATTTACCACCCTCCTTCTATTTTTAAATGAACACAGAGAACACACTCACTCACTTCGTTCATTCATAACTGAAGCATAGAAAACTATGTTTACTATGCTTCTGGTTATGAATGAACAGAAAGCTGCATAGCATAGACTACAGAGGCTACGCTGAAGCTGCATAGATTGGGAAAGTTATGTGTGTTTGAGCTTTGCCGTGCACACCCAAATGCAATAGACTGCACACACTTATGTGTGTTACATGTGTTTGCAGTCCATATTACACCACACAGCATTGGACAGTAGTCTGAGCTACCCTTTCATTCCATAAAGTGCATACAACAATACACAATATTACTTAGTATGCTAAGGAACACAGCAAGTAGCTTCTACTCACTGAGAAATAACACTGCATTAAAACACAGAGAGCAACACTGCCATCTACATAGGAGAATTTCGGTGTACACAGGTAGAAGGGTGGGGGCTCTGTGGATAACTGTCATTCAGATGATCAAACTGCACAGCCACCAGTCAAATCAACATACCAGCTGCTGCCAAGGGAGGGAGCTGGTCCTGCAGCTGATCCTTTCTTATCCAGATGAAACTGACTTTATGGAAGTGGTATGCACCACATATGGCACAGTAGCTATGATTGACACCACCTGTTACCTAGGGCAGGGCTGTAGATATTTTTCTCCTGGGGCGTTCAGCCTTGGCCTCTAAGAGAAAAACACTAAGGGCCAGATTCAGGTAGAGTTAGGCTGGAGTATCTGTGATACTCCAGCCTAACTGTCACTGTAACCAGAAAACAAGAAACGCCGGGTTGGTGTTCCGATGCGATCGGCGCAATTGAATTTCGCCATCGCATCGCAACTTTAATTTAAAAATGGCGCCGGGGGCGTTCCCGCTGATTTACGATGAAAAAATATGTTAATCAGCGGGAATCGGCAATTCACGATCGTATTCGGGCGCGACGCAGTGACTTTCCGACGTTTCCGTAAGCGATATGCGGCGTAAAGATAAAGCAGCCCCCTAGTGGAGTATCCTATGTTAAGTATAGGCGTCGTCATCGCGTCGGAAAAAAACTAAATCGCGTCGCTTGCGTAAAACTTTCATGAATGGGGATGTGACGTCATTGATGTTCACTGACAGAATTTGGAGCATGCGCACTGGGATGCATTGACACTCGACACATGCGCAGTACGTTCGCCGCGGGATTGCGCTTAGTTTTAATAATACACGCCCCGTACCTGCCCAATTTGAATTCCGCCGGCTCATTTGCGATGCGCTGCCGCAACTTTAGGAGCAAGTGCTTCATGAATAACAGCACTTGCTCCTAAAATTTCGGCAGAGTAACGTAAATGAGAAGCGTTACTCTAGAGTAAAGATGCTCCAATCTACCTGAATCTGGCCCTAAGGCAGTGAGTCTGCCAAGCTGTGTGGCAAAATTGCAGCGGGAGGGGTTTAAAACTTAATCAAACTCACTGTGTACAAGGTAACATATGCCACAGTCACTTTACCCAGAATGGGATTTAATTTCTGTGCTACATACTGTCATCAGTACAGTACAGCATCATTATATAACTGGTGTGGTCACTGACTAATGTTTGTTTTTTTACGATTTTTATTTTTTTAACACACTGGAACCAGAGCAATATAATATCACCATATTAACATGTAACTACTCTGTGGAGGTGATCAGGATTTTTTTTTTTACACATCATGGTTGCTTATAGCAGTGGCGCAAGCATTAAGCTATAAGGAAGCTTTTTACTGAATGAAAATGATTCATTTAATTTGTTTTGTAGCGATTAGCTGTGATTGGTCAAAGCTAATCACAGTGGATTGGCCCTGTCTGTACCATGTGATCACATTGACCAATCACAGCTAGCATCACAGTTGTACAAGTAGATGGCATGAAAGGAAGCCATCCATTGGTTACAACTGTCATGTGACCTGCTGTGATTAGTCACAGTGGTCACATAGTACCGGCAATAAGGTGGTACACTGATCAGTCCAATGACAGATCGCGCCACTGTGCAGCCCCACAAGTGGTGCTTTTTGAAAGGACATCATATGACATCCATAACTTTACTGCAAGTTAATCCCCATAGCAGCAAACAAGTATGAAACAAATAAGGGTGGCCGAAGGCCTCTCACCACATTGCTGCAGATGACATTCTGATGGTGATAAATCTCACATAGGCGGCGTACACACGACCGAGGTTCTCGCTGGAAACCAGTGAGAACCTCGCTGGAAGCTGCATTCCAGCGAGGACCTCGGCCGTGTGTACGCTCTCGGCGAGCTTCCCGTCGGGAAGCCCGTCGAGCAGAAATAGAGAGCACGCTCTCTATTTGCTCGACGGCCCGCCTGGAAGAATGGCTGGTTGCCATTCCCGACGGGCGGGTCGCCGATTTCGACGGCCGGCAGGGAACCTCGACGGGAAGAACGATGTGTTCTGCCCGTCGAGGTTCTCTGCCGTGTGTACACGGCCATACTCTGTTCTAACCAGGCAAGAAGCAGTCAGCAATGCTCTGGGCTTCCCTCTCAATTCTGGTCACAATGTGGTCCTCTGGCTCAGCAGTCCATCCCTTGCTGGGCAATACTGTAGGCTGGATGGAGGTGGAAGAGCAGGTCACACTATCCCTATAGCACAATGGATGAATTAGAGCCTAACTCCATCGTTATGGTGAATTTAAATAGTTTGTTTGGACCAAGCTGGTCCAAGTGACCAATTTCCTTTGCTAATAAATGTGCTTGCTGTTCGCGCTGTATAAACTGTATGTAGCATTAGCTACATAGAGTATGCACCTCTGTGTTCCAGCAGCGGGACAAGGATTTCCCATCAACTGGCAGAGCAAAATTGAATTGGGCTCAGCTCTGCTCATACAAGTCTTGTATTTTATCAGCAAAGAGGCAGAGATCGTGACATTATCTGCCCACCTCAGTGGTGCAATATTTCCATTCAAACAGCCCCTTTAGAGGTCCAAAAACAAACAGGTACTTAGAAGGTGTTAGTGTCATCTCCTGAATGCCTACCAGCCACATCTGCAACACTCTTCAAAGAGCGACACAGGTGAAAGTAAGTCTAATGCCTCGTACACGCGACCAGTTTTCCCGTCAGGAAAACTGCCATGACAGCTTTTGGCTGTAAAAACTGGCCGTGTGTATGCTCCATTGCAGTTTTCATGACAAGAAAACCGCCTGGAATCGCGGCAGAAAAAAATTTGCTGCGGCCTTTTTCCCTATGGGAAACACTGCGGTGGAGAATACACGCTGCGAGTTTCCCGGCCAAAGCTCTCACCACAGTTTTCCCAATAGGAAAACCTCTTGTGTGTACATGGGGAAAGTGACCGAGCAGGTTCTCGGTTTTCCCAGCGGACTTTATTTCCCGCAGGGAATCCTTATAGTGTGTACAGGGCATAACAGTATTTTTGAAGAAACAAAAGTAAATAAAAACAACAAAACACCAGTATTTTTTTTTTTTCAAATATTTTTATTGAGAGAGGTTACATACATAGTGTAATAAAATATTGATGCAAAATTTTCAAATTTAAACAAACAAGCGAAAAAGGGGGAGGGGGAGGAAGGGGGAGGGAGACGTAGTTAACACCTAGATAGACATCAAGTCCTGCGGAAAGAGGGTAGTTTGTAGGGCCCTGGACCCCGGGTCATAAGCTGGCAGGTCCATGATCGTCCTGGGTGGCAGGGTCAGAGGGGATGAGAATCCTGGAGGAGAGGGAAATCTCATTGTTGCTGCGACACTCAGGTGACTTGGTCTTTGCTTTGTAAGACCGGCAGTTGGGGAGGAGAGGAGGTAGACAGCGTCAGGGGAGAGGGGCTGTGGTAAAGGAATGACAACTTTTCAAAGTTTATCCTGTCCGTGGGAGTGAGTGCCGAGGTCATGAAGAGTTCCCATTTGTGGTAAAAGCGAGCTTTAGTCCGCTCCTGTGTCAGGTCCGTGTTGAGCTTGTCCGTGTAAAGTAGTTTCAATATATCCTTCTTTAGTTGGGATATGGTTGGGCCAACATTGGAGATCCAGTTCCTCAGGATGGACCGTCTGGCAATGAGGAGGCAGATCAAGGACCAGTCTTTACCTGGGGGAGCTGGTTTCGGTGACCAAGGTAGGAGTTGTAGGTCCCAGTGACCAAAAACAAGAAGCAGAGGGTCCTTAGGCAGTTTCAATAGCGTCACTTCAAAAATATAGGCTTGGACTTGGTCCCAGAAAGCTGAGATGTGTGAGCACGACCAGAAACGGTGAGCGAGTGAGGGCTTGGGGTGCAGGCAAAGGGGACACCACGATGTGGGGGGGGGGGGTCTGGTTAGCGTATGAGAATGGGATGTGCGCTCTGAGGATGATCTTTAGCTGGGATTCCCTCCAGATCTCATTGGGGACCAGATTGTACACAGAGTTAAGGCCACGAAGAAGTTTGTCCACCAGCTCTGAGTCTGGGAAGTCTTTGGACCAGTTGGCGGCCAATGAGGATGTAAGGGGAGGGGTCGTTTTCATCAACAGAGGTTTATAGATGTCGGAGATTGTGTAAAAACCCCGGGAGCGAAGGGTGTCGATGAGAGACGTTTGAAACCTCTTGGCGTCATCTTTGCAGGCATTCCTCAGGAAACTGATGCACTGGCCGTACTGGAAGATATGAGAGGGTGGGAGCAAGAACTTGTCGGCCAGAGCGTGGAAGCTGAGGGGGCGCCCATTTTGCGGGTCACATAGTGAGAAAAAGTGGTTAAGTCCTCTTTGTTGCCAGATGAGGTACGCCTTGTTGTCCAGACCGGGGAGAAAGTTAGGATTCCCCAGCAGAGGAAGGTGACGAGAGATATAGGGAGGTAATTTCAGACTTTTCCTAACCTCCCTCCATGCTATGACCGTATCTCGGAGCAGAAGGTTGTGTTGAAGGGGTGGGGGAACGGATTTCCACTGACAGTGAAGGAGGGCCACCAGGGAAAAGGGGTGGAACATTGCCGTTTCCAAGGGAAAGTTGGAGCATCTAGAGGACTGGGCCACCCAGTCCAGGCTGATCCTTAGCAAACAGGCCAGATTATACATTCTGATGTTGGGTAAGCCTATACCGCCCTCGCACCTGGGGAGATGCAGTTTAGTGAATGCAATGCGTGGACGACTGCCACGCCATAAAAATTTAGATATAGCTGAATTGAGATTCTTAACGTCTTTATGGCGGATAAGCAGGGGAATAGTCTGCATTGGGTGAAGGAGGCGGGCAACACTAACCATCTTAACCAGGTGGCCTCTCCCCAGGAGCGAGAGGGGCAAATCCATCCAGTTATCTAATTCCTGAGAAACTTTTGTGAACAAAGGGGGATAGTTGAGGTGGTAGAGAGATGAAGGTAGTTTCCCGATTTTTATGCCTAAATAAGTGATATGTGATTTTGCGACAGTAAAGATGGAAGATTGAGACCAGAAGGGGGGGGGGGGGGTAGGGAGCCTATGGGGAGGATCTCGCTTTTGCTGTAATTTATGCAGAGTCCCGAGCAGTGCCTGAATGTATCGAAAATTGTCTTTATCGTGGTCATATCGTGTGAGGGGTTGGAGGTGAAGATTAGGACATCGTCAGCAAAGAGTGAGGTGCGCAGTTCGTGGGTTCCTATGTTAATACCATGGAGAAGGGCTATTTGGGTGAGGTATCTAGATAACGGTTCCAGAGCGATGTTAAAGAGGAGAGGGGAAAGGGGGCAGCCCTGCCTCGTTCCTTTGTGGAGGCGGAATTCCTCCGATAGAAGCCCCCCAGCTACCAATCTTGCAGCCGGGGCATGATACATGGCCCCTACAAGATGGGCAAAGGGGCCAGAGAAACCCGTTTTAGTCATGACCATGGAGAGCCACTCAAAACTGACGTTGTCGAAAGCTTTTTCCGCGTCCAAAGTGATGATGGCATGATCCCCCTTTGGATTGCATCTGGCATGTTCCAGGGCCATCAACACCTTCCTGATATTCATGGTGGCCGTACGGCCTTTCACAAACCCGGATTGGGCAGGATGTATCAGAGAGGGAATGATGGAAGTTAATCTGGTGGCCACAATCTTGGAGAGGATCTTGACGTCAATGTTTAGAAGCAAAATGGGCCTGTAAGAGCCTGGTTCTAAAGGGTCTTTCCCTTTTTTTTCTAACAGTTTGATTATGGCCTGATTACCAGTGGTTAGGTAAGGTCCACCAGCCCAAATTTGTTGGTATACTTCGTGGAGTGTGGGGGACAGCAGTGAACAAAGGGATTTATAAAATTCCCCAGTAAAGCCATCCGGGCCAGGAGACTTGGAAGGAGCAAGATCCTTAATGACAGTGTGTATCTCGGGAAGGGAAATGGGAGCATTGAGGGCTTCTAGTTGAGATGTGGATATGTGGTCGAGGGTTGTTTTCTGAAGGAAGTCATGGGCAGTCTGGACCTTAATGGGGTCGGGGGCGTACAGAGTGGTGTAGAAGTGTAGCATGGCATCGTTAATGCCCTTTTGGGTGGTATGTACAGATCCTGAGGAATCTCTGAGGGACGTGATGTGGGTTGGGCGGTTGGGTCCCCTGCAGAGCCGAGAGAGCAGCTTTCCGGCTTTGTTGCCAAATTTATGTAGAGAAGCATCTAAGTGGGCCTTTTTGGTCTGTTCGAGTGTCGCGGCCCAAGTATCAAAAGACTGCTTGGCCGTGAACCAAGTGTCCCTGTTTGCTGGTGAGTTATCAGTGTAAAGGGATTGCTGAGCGGCATGAAGGCGTGAGCTGGCCAATTTATAGTTCTTAAGGGTGTTTCTCTTGAAGGAGGCAGCGTATGATATTATACAGCCCCTGAGGAATGCTTTGCCCGCTTCCCAGAAAAGATTTGGGTTAGTGGAGTGGACTGAATTTGTGGAGGCATAGTCAGACCATGCCTTATCCATATGTCGCTGGAAATCCGAGTTATTGTGGAGGTAGGAAGGGAAACGCCATATTCTGGGAGTCGTGTGTAGGTCTGGATCATCGATAGTGGTAGTCACAGGGGCGTGGTCAGATATCAGAATGTCATGAATGGCAGCGTCAGAAATAAAGGGAAGGAAAGCGTCAGAGCAGAAAAGATAGTCAAGTCTTGTAAACAAATTATGGGGGTTAGAGTAGAAGGTAAATTCCCTGTCTGTTGGGTGGCGCAGGCACCAGATGTCATGGAAGTGAAGGGATTCCATCGTTGAATCAAGGGGGGACTGAGAGGTGGAAGACGAGAGAGATCGTGGGTGCTTAGGGGAGGACCTGTCATCAGACAAATGCATGGTAGTGTTAAAGTCTCCTCCTATCAAGTGAGGTGACGTCGGATCGCGTAGGATCCAAGTCGTGAGATCCCCAAAGAACTGACTGGTGGGATTGTTGGGAGCATATACATTAGTAAGTATCATAACCCTGGTACCCATTTGGAGTTTGGCCGAGATGAATTGGCCCTCAGAGTCTGTCTCAGTAGAGACAGTCTTACAGGGGAGATTTTTATTTATGAGTATCATTACTCCCGCTCTGCGACCATTAGAGTCGGAGCCAAGGACTGAACCCACCCACAGTTTCTGCATGCGGTGGAAGTCAGGAGTGGAGAGGTGGGTTTCTTGTAAGAGGGCAATGTCAGTTTTAAGTCGCTTAAGGTGACGCAGGATTCTCATGCTCTTATTTGGGGAACGGAGCCCCTTAACATTCCAGGAGACTATTTTCATGTAGGAGCGATAGCTGGGGAGGTGTGTTTTGAGATAGCAACAGTTACGGTGGACCACAGGAGAGGATGGTTAGACTGCATGTGTGAAAAGGTGGTGGAGCTAGGGTTAATCACATAGGTGGGACAGGTATTAACAGTATTCTGGGGTGTAGGACGCAAAAAAAGGAGTGGGGAGGGAGGGAGGAGGAGAGAGGAGTGACAACTTAACCAAACTAAACAAAAACAATATTCAAGGAACTTCTCTTTTTTCCGCATGGAGCCACTGAGTAGGCCAACTCCCAGCACATGACTCTCTTTGCCGCGTTTGACCCGTGAAGAAATATGAAGTGGGTAGCGGGCATAAAAGAACAAGGAAAAATATGATAAAGACAATAAAATAAAAAGGCCGCTGGAATCATGTGCATGGAGTGAGGCCAGGCAGGGGCGGCAGAGGAAGAAAGTAACAGGTACATGTCGCATCCATAATACAAAATCAGGCATTACAAAGTGAAAGCAAATAACATTAAAAAAGTGAAACCAAAAGGGTAGACATGCAAAAGCATTCAGGCCTACCAGGAGCCCTATCGAGCGGGTGTGAGGGGGGCCGTAGAATCATGGCTTTGAGAGGGTCCTGGGGCGAAAAGACTTCAAATGAACAAGGGGGCCGTGGGCCAGCCGAAGGTGAGTCTTTATGGAAAGGGCTTCAAGAAGGCAAGAGTGTTTGCCGGTCCGGGACAGAGGCTTTGAACCTTTTTGGAGTGTCTTTGCGTGGACTCCTGTGATCCAGGGCACGGTTCGCCGGGCCTGCACCAGGTGACGAACATTGGTTGGAGCCTGCATGTTGCGAGCGCAGGAAGGCCTCTGCAGCGGATGGGTCATGAAAAGAGAGCTGTTCACCGTTGGGGGCCTTAAGCCTGAGAACAGCCGGGAACGCCAGGGTAAATTTGACTTGTAGGCGGTGAAGCTCCGAGCAGATTTGCTGGAAGGCTTTCCTCTTTTTGGACACCTCAACGGAATAGTCCGCAAAGACCAGAATCTTCATGCCGTCAATCTGGAGAGATCTGGACTGCCGGAATTTTTGCAGGATAAGGGCTTTATCTGAATAATTAACCACTTAAGACCCGGACCAAAATGCAGGTAAAGGACCTTGATCCCTTTTTGCGATTCGGCACTGCATCGCTTTAACTGACAATTGCGCGGTCGTGCGACGTGGCTCCCGAACAAAATTGGCGTCTTTTTTTCCCCACAAATAGAGCTTTCTTTTGGTGGTATTTGATCACCTCTGCGGTTTTTATTTTTTGCGCTATAAACAAAAATAGAGCGACAATTTAAAAAAAATATATAATATTTTTTACTTTTTGCTATAATAAATATCCCCCAAAAATATATAAAAAAACATTTTTTTTCCTCAGTTTAGGCCGATACGTATTCTTCTACCTATTATTGGTAAAACAAATCGCAATAAGCGTTTATCGGTTGGTTTTCGCAAAATTTATAGCGTTTACAAAATAAGGGATAGTTTTATTGCATTTTTATTAATTATTATTTTTTTACTACTAATAGCGGCGATCAGCGATTTTTTTCGTGACTGCGACTATATGGCGGACACTTCGGACAATTTTTACACATTTTTGGGACAATTGTCATTTTCACAACAAAAAATGCATTTAAATTTGCATTGTTTACTGTGGAAATGACAGTTGCAGTTTGGGAGTTAACCACAGGTGGCGCTGTAGGGGATGTGTGCCTATGTGTTGTGTTTACAACTGTAGGGGGGTGTGGCTGTAGGTGTGACCTCATCGATCGCGTCCTCCTATTACAGGGATGACGCGATCGATGCTACAGCCACAGAGAAGCACGGGGAAGCCGTGTGTACACACGGCTCTCCCCGTTCTTCCGCTCCAGGGACAGATCGCCGCACTGCAGCGGCGATCGGGTCCGCAAATCCCGCGGTCCCGGTCCTGGAGCTTCGGACCGGGTCGCGGGCCACGGCTGGGTACTAAAATCAATGTATATATACGTTGATGTGCCCAGCCGTGCCATTCTGCCGACGTAAATGTGCAGTAGGCGGTCCTTAAGTGGTTAAGGTACTTTGCTATAATGGGGCGAGGCGATTTGCGCTCAGAATTAAAGAGACCCATGCGGTGGGCACGTTCAACCATGCAAGGAACAGGGAGGCCTAGAGCAGCAGGGATGCGATTTGAGCATAGGACGGTTAGTGCCGAGGGTTGCAGCGATTCAGGGATGCCCACAAAATGCAGGTTACTCCTTCTGGATCTGTTCTCCAAGTCGTCCAGCTTATCAAGGATGTATCTGTTAGTCTTGTCCTGGGCCTGTTCCGTGGACTGGGCCTGGTACAGTTCTTCCTCTATATTGGTGATGCGGTGCTCAACCTCATTCAGCCTGGAGGCGTGCTCCCCTAGTTGGGCCTGAAGCTTAAGAATGCCTTGGCTGACTGCCTTTTCTACTGTGGAGCGATCATGGGGGATAAAAGAGCCGCCACGGCCTGGGCAATGAGGTCAATGTTCGGGTCCCCAGAGTGTGGGGGGGCTTGAGCTGGCTGATGAGAGGAGGGGGGTGCCGAAGCTCCGCTTACCTCCATCGCAGGGGCCACGTCAGCGGACGAATCCGAGCAATCCGACGGAACGGGGTAGGCCGAAGCCGGGGCCTCGATTTGCGGCTGCCCCGTCCACGCGGTAACTGCCGTGTACGATCGCGTGCCGGTTTTCTCCACGAATTTGTCCATCCTTGCCCGGGGGGTGCCCGCTGGTAGAGCTGGATGTTTTGGGCGGGTATGCAGGCTTTACAGGCCGGTTTTTGGAGTCGGGCTGCGGGAGCTGAGGAGAGGAGCAGCTACTCCATGCGGCGCCGGATCCGGAAGTAAAACACCAGTATTAAACAAGAACATATAAACACTAATCCCAACATTTTGGGAAGGGCTGCAGACATTAACTATGTGAATAATCATTATGCACAGTAAAAAAAAATGCCGGAAAACCACTAGTAACATGAAATTTCAAAGAAATTGAGCGTGGCGATTTTATATATTTTTTTTTTATAAAGTAAATGCTTTAAACTACTTTTGTTGTGAGAAATTATCATCCTGTACTCTCACGCCTCAGATCACTGTCCCCCCTGCCAATCTGTTTCACTACTGTACCCCCCTGCTCATCTGCCCCACCACTGTAACCCCCTGCTCATCTGCCCCACCACTGTACCCCCTGCTCATCTGCCTCACCACTGTAACCCCCTGCTCATCTGCCCCACCACTGTAACCCCTTGCTCATCTGCCCCACCACTGTACATGCATAAACATCTGCTCCACAACTGAACCATCTTCACATCTGTCCTAACACTGTATTTATCTGCTCATCTGCCCCACCACTGTAACCCCCTTTCTCATCTGCCCCATGACTGTACCTCCTGCACATCTGCCCCACTTCTGTTCCCCCTGCTATTCTGCCCCACCATTGTAACCCCCTGCTCATGTGTTCCACCAATGTACCTCCTTTCTCCTATGCACATCTGCCCCACCGCTGTAACCACATGCTCATCTGTGCCGCCAATGAACCTCCTTTATCCTCTGCCCCAACACTAAAGCCCCCCTGTTCATCTGTCCCACCACTGTAACCCCATTCTCATCTAGCCCATCACTCTACCCCCTGCTTTTTTGTCCCACCACTGAACCCCCTTCTCATCCCTCCCACCACTGTACCTCCTGCAGATCTGCTCCATCGCCGAATTCCCATGCTCTTCTGTCTCACTACTGAATCACATTCTCATCAGTTGTAACACTGAACCCATCTACTCATCTGCCGCACTACTGTAACTCGCTTTCTCCTCTGCCCCACCAATGTACCTCTTGCACATCTGTCTCACCTCTGTACTACCCTGCTCTTCTGCCCCACCTCTGTTCCCCCTGCTCTTCTGCCCCACCACTGTAACCCCCTGCTCATCTGCCCCACCAATACACCTCTTTTCACATCTGCCCCACTTCTCTACCCCCCCTGCTCACATGGCCCAACACTGAACCCCTCCTGCTCATTTTCCCCACCGCTGTACCCTCCTGCTCATCTGCTCCACCACTGTACCCTCTTCTCATCTATGATATGCGTGATATGCAGAGTAGAGAAAGGAAGCAGAGATGGGACACATCTACCTGTCCTGGCACACTCATCCTGCTGATCCACCTCTCGCATCCAGCCCCGTGATTGTATGTGATGTATGTGATGTCACATACAAGCATATGGAATGGATGCACAATAATGAGCTCAGGTCAGTGGCATTTTCTGAAAGCAGTGGGCCTGTATGCAGGATTATAAATTAGGCCCCCGCAACTGAGAAAAGTGGTTGGGTGTGATTTTCATTGTGCTAAAAACTGTCTGTGGCTTAAAGGGACACAGTGTGCAGAGGGGTTTACTAGTAAGTGACGAAAAGGTTCAGGAATAATTTCAACATAGTTCCCAAAAGCTCAACAGTAATTCCACAAACTGTCACTTGATTGTGGTTTTCTGAAGTGAATTTCCTTCTTTCTGAGATTGGTAGTGGCAACCAAGTGAGTCATAATGCTCCAGTGGACGGGCTAGCAGGACTGTGTTTGGCTTTAGCAGTGGCCGAGACAGTCCTTCTCCTCCCAAAAAAACAGGGACCGCTCCCACCTACCAGAACTGCAGCCAATCTCTTCCTATTCACAAAAGCTGACGAGCGCAGCTACAGCAAAGTTAGACAACTGTAATGGGAGGGGCCCGTGGAACCCAGAATCCCTTAGAAAGTATGGGATACCCTTGCTTTAGCTCCCCATGCACTGCTTATGTCTAAATCACCCTGTGTCTATTACGATAAGCAAGAAAATAATGGACATTAAGAATATGTCTTGGGTTACTTAAAATGGGACAGTAATATTTATCCACAATATCTCCCAGCATATATGCCATATTAGAAAGAGTGACTCATTCATACTGTTGGGACATATACTGTAAGGAGATGCTAATGTCATCACCTCCAGCCACCTGTCTGTCAGTGTCCTATTATAATGTAAATTAGTCTAGGATAACTTGTGGCTTGTGCTAATTGACCTGGTAATTGTGTGAAGGAGTTCTGTGTTGATTGGTGATAATGTTGATTGTGTCTTAGTTAATTAGTTCATGTTAATTAGGTCTGGTCACAGGTGTATATTCAGAGTAATATGAGCAGGATATGTATGCACATCCTCTTTTACTGTATATAAGCATGTAGTCTTTCAATAAAGATCGATATTCCTGCTTGAACCTCAACGCGGAGCTTCGTCTCATATTTGCGGGAGAATTATTTATATGGGTTTCTTGTTCGCCTGACTGGGTGTCGGTAACTGCCTTGGTGTTAGGGAATAGAATATCCTAAAGGACTTTAACCCCTTCATTCATTCATTGCATTAAGTCTAGTAAATGTTAGTAAAGTCTGTTACAGATAGACTTTAGTAGCTGTGTGATGATAAGCCATAAATACAAACACACTACAGAAACTGAATAGAATAGGTTCCTGTTTTCTGCCTGGGTTTTAACAGCAGATCATAGATTGTTCTTGAAATTGCATATTTCAGCAGATGGAAAGTTGTCTGTGCTCAATGTTACTGACTTTTTATGGCTCATTGATTGCCTTGTTGTCATTCAGATATTGCTGGCAGTACTTTATTTTGAAAAGACCCACACTGAGCAGGCCTTTGTCAGAATGGAAGGACAGTGACTATGTGATCAAGACAATCGATCTAACATTGATAACTGAACACACAGGTGAAGGTGGAAAGATATCATTAAAGCCCAGTACACACTATAAGAAAATCGGACAAACAATCGTCTGGTTTTCCTTGATGTTTCATACCAGGTCAAAACCGAGGATGGTACTAATTGTATGAAAATTCTCGAGCAACAAAGGTTTTTTGCCTTTGTCTTTTGTATCCGATTTTTCTTATACTAAAACTATACGAAAACAATACACATTAAACAAAAATCGTTAGTTCTGTTAATGTCCAAGAAAAGTTTTGAAATTTGTCTCTTCAGGAATTTGCTTTGGAAAGTCTGAATCAGATGTCCAAAGTTATGTACACACTATGAGAAAAGCAAACGATCGTACCTCTTACAGAGTTTTTCTTAAGATTTTCTCATACTGTGCACCCAACTTAACTTCCCAGTTAACACCATCCGAAGCAATAAACTCCACAATCGGAGAGATATTTAGGATGGGCTATGCTTGAGCATGTGTGAGAATATGTATCAGGTTAATGATCTGTATGTAAAACTATATCACATACTATAGTATCAGTGTTTTGCTCTTAATCATTTAAATCAATTGCTACAATGTTTACTGCCTTGGAACTGGTTGCATTTTGTAATGGGGATAGCTGGGAGTTTAGTGTCTGTTTAGCAAACGAGAGAAGGAAAGTCATAATTGTGAACCACAGTGTGATCACCACTAGTGTTGCTCACGAATAATCGCATTGCGAATATTCATAACGAATATTCTTCTATATATTCGTGAAATATCGCAAAATCGAATATGGCGTATTCCGCTCAACACTAATCACCACGTCCATCTTGTATGATAATCACAGATTGAGGTAAAGAGCCAATGACAGCGGCTCTTTACCATGGGACCAACTGTGTCCAATCACAGCTAAACACAGTACAAACAGGATTTGGCAGTTATCGGCAATCCTCTAATCCTCACCTCATGCTGAAAGCGTGTGAGGAGAGGAGAGCCGATAAGCGTCAATCCACACAGGGGGCATCTACACTGATAATTAGGGCACTGATCATCAGTGCCCTGATTATCAGTGCAGCCCCAACAGTGCCTATCAGTGCTGCTAATCTGTGCTCATCAGTGCTGCCTGTCAGTGCTTATCAGTGATGCCTATTAGTGTCACCTACCATTGCTCCCTATAAGTGCTGCCTATGAGTGATGCCTATCAGTGCCCATCATTGCTGCCTATCAGTGCCGCTTATTAGTGTCCATCAGAGTCACATATCAGTGCAGCCTCTTTAGTGCCTCCTCATCAGTGCCCATCAGTGCAGCCTCATCAGCGCACATCAGTGAAGGAGAAAAATTACTTATTTTCACAATTTTATTACAGAAACAAGGAAAACTTTTTTATTTATTTTTTAATTAATTTAGCAAAAAATAAATACCACCAAAAGAAAGCTCTATCTGTCTAAAAAATAAAGTAATAACTTGGGTACAGTGTTGCATGATTGCGCAATTGTCATTCAAAGTGCGACAGCACTGAAAGCTGAAAATCGGCCTGAGCAGGAAGGGAGTGAAAGTACCCAGTAGGCAAGTGGTTAAAGTGATGATCAGGACTCAATAGAATCTGTTTTTAACATTTACAAACTAATAGTTAAATGATACTCAAGGCCATGTGAAACAGGCCTAAGGGGGTACTACACTGCTTACCGCTTACCACTTATCTCTGATACTACTGATATAACATGCACTCTCTACTAACCCCCAGTATAAAGGGGTACTTCTAGAATTACCAATAACTACCAATGTAACATGCCTTTTCATCACTGGCTACCAATGAAAGTAGATACTACACTGACCACCAATATAAGGGGTTACTACAACACTTACTTCTGATATAAAGGGCCACCACTCTACTGATCATAAGGGATTAATAATCTGCCCAGGTTAAACGTGTGGGGCAGACTCAATCTTGAAATGGAAATATTTCAAGCATTATTTAAGAGAAAATAGCCACAACGATACTACAGTGGCTGGACATCAGCTAGTATTTGGAGCTATACGATAACCACTCCAGTCTGAGCCCCACTTTGTCCAAGCTTTAGGTGCTGCAACACCTATCCTATATAATCAAGTGGAAATTTCTGGCCTAAATTTACCCAAAGTGGCAGATTCCCATATGCAATTTTTAATGTTTATGCTTTTTAACTTATTTATTTTTATTTTCATATGTATCTTTTTTTTATTTTATATATTTTCTGTATTTTTTGGGGTATTTATGCAGTTGGGTTGCACACAGCAGAGGCCAGGTACATCTGAAATTCCTCTGCTTTGCGCGGACATATTCTTTCCTCTCCCAGGCATACAGTAGCCAGTTGATTTTTTCCATATATATATATATATATATATATATATATATATATATATATGTATATATATATATACACACAGTATCTCACAAAAGTGAGTACACCCCTCACATTTTTGTAAATATTTTATTATATCTTTTCATGTGACAACACTGAAGAAATGACACGTAGGGAGTGTACAGCTTGTACAGCTTGTATATCAGTGTAAATTTGCTGTCCCCGTGAAATAACTCAACACACAGCCATTAATGTCTAAATCGCTGGCAACAAAAGTGAGTACACCCTTAAGTGAAAATGTCCAAATTGGCCCAAAGTATCAATATTTTGTGTGGCCAGCATTATTATCTCACACTGCCTTAACCCTCTTGGGCATGGAGTTCACCAGAGATTCACAGGTTTCCACTGGAGTCCTCTTCCACTCCTCCATTATGACATCACAGAGCCATTGGATGTTAGAGATCTTGCGCTCCTCCAGCTTCCACTTGAGGATGCCCCACAGATGGTCAATAGGGTTTAGGTCTGGAGACATACTTGGCCAGTCCATCACCTTTACCTTCAGCTTCTTTAGCAAGGCAGTGGCCGTCTTTGGGGTCATTATCATGTTGGAATACTGCCCTAGGGCCCAGTCTCCGAAGTTGAGGGAATCATGCTCTGCTTCAGTATGTCACAGTACATGTTGGCATTTATAGTTCTCTCAATGAACTGTAGTGCTTGCAACAATGCCGGCAGCGCTTATTCAGCCCCAGACCATGACACTCCCACCACCATGCTTGACTGTAGGAAAGACACACTTGTCTCTGTACTCCTCACCTGGTTGTTGTCACACAGGCTTGACACATTCTGAACCTAATAAGTTTATCTTGGTCTCATCAGACCACAGGGCATGGTTCCAGTAATCAATGTCCTTAGTCTGCATCTCTTCAGCAAACTGTTTGCAGTCTTTCTTGTGCATCATCTTTAGAAGAGGCTTCCTTCTGGGACGACAGCCATGCAGACTAATTTGATGCAGAGTGTGGCGTATGGTCTGAGCACTGACAGGCTGATCCCCCACCGCTTTAACCTCTGCAGCAATGCTGGCAGCACTCGTACATCTATTTCTCAAAGATAACCTCTGGATATGATGCTGAGCATGTGCACTCAACTTCTTTGGTCGACCGTGGCGAGGCCTGTTCTGAGTGGAACCTGTCCAGTTAAACCGCTGTATGGTCTTGTCCACCATGCTGCAGCTCAGTTTTAGGGCCTTGGAAAACTTCTTATAGCCTAGGCCATCTTTATGTAGAGCAACAATTCTTTTTTTCAGATTCTCAGAGAGTTAACCCTCTGCATTGTGCAAAAAGGCTGTTTGATCATGTCTTCTCTGACCCTCCTCTTCTTCCACAGTCCCCAATCCATCTCCTGATAGAGCAGAGCCTTGGGGACATTCTGCACATGCTCAGTTTGGTGTGTATTGCTAGAGAGTTTATTTTTATTTTATTTGATTTATATCAGGAAACCGATCCCAACGGACCACAGGAATAGTAACAGAACTTACAATAGAATGCTAAACAAGGCATTCGTGTGCATCAGTGGCGGCTGGTGTCCAACATTTTTGGGGGGGGCGCAAACGAAAAACAGAAATTGCAGCCTTACCGTGCCCATCAAATGCAGCCGCTGTGCCATCAAACGCAGCCACTGTGCCATGCCATCAAATGCAGTCACTGTGCCATCAATTGTCACCACTGTGCCATGCAACACAGCAACTGTGCCATCAATTGTCACCACTGTGCCATGCACCACAAACGCAACTGCCATCAATTGTCACCACTGTGCCATGCAGCAACCACTGTGCCATCAATTGTCACCACTGTGCCATGCCTGTGCCATCAATTGTCACCACTGTACCATGCAACCCATCAATTGTCACCACTGTGCCATGCAAAACACAGCAACTGTGCCATCACCCACTGTGCCATGCCATGCACAGCCAACTGTGCCATTAATTGTCACCACTGTGCCATGCCATCAAACACAGCAACTGTGCCATTAATTGTCACCACTGTGCCATCAATTGCCATCAATTGTCAGCACTGTGCCATGCCATCAAATGTAGTCACTGTGCCATCAATTATCACCACTGTGCCATGCCATCAAACACAGCAATTGTGCCATCAATTGTCACCACTGTGCCATGCAACACAGCAACTGTGCCATCAATTGTCACCACTGTGCCGTGCCATCAAACGCAGCCACTGTGCCATCAAACGCAGCCACTGTGCCATCAATTGTCACCACTGTGCCATGCCATCAAACGCAGCCACTCTGCCATCAATTGTCACCATTGTGCCATGCCATCAAACACAGTCACTGTGCCATGCCATCAAACACAGCCACTGTGCCATCAATTGTCACCACTGTGCCATGCCATCAAACGCAGCCACTGTGCCATCAATTGTCACCACTGTGCCAAGCCATCAAACGCAGCCACTGTGCCCCTCAATTGTCGCCACTGTGCCAATTGTCACCACTGTGCCCATTGATGCCGCTGTGCATGTGTACTGTGCCCTTTAATTGTCACCACTGTGCCCATTGTCACCACTGTGCCCCATGATGCCACTGTGCCCATTGTCACTACTGTGCCCCATGATGCCACTGTGCCCATTGTCACCAGTGTGCCCCATGATGCCACTGTGCCCATTGTCACCACTGTGCCCCATGCCACTGTGCCCATTGTCGCCTCTGTGCCCCATGATGCCACTGTGCCCATTGTCACCACTGTGCCCCATGCCACTGTGCCCATTGTCTCCTCTGTGCCCTTTGTCACCACTGTGCCTCATGATGCCACTGTGCCCATTGTCACCTCTGTGCCCATTGTCGCCCCTTTCCCTGTAAAATGCACTTACTTGAAGCTTCCATGTCCTCCCTCGATGTCTTCTACCGCCTTGATGACGCTTCAGCCAATCAGGTTCCTGATAACCAGAATCCGGGAACCTGATTGGCTGAAACGGCCGTCAGTCTTATGCAAGGAACGCAGGGGGCTGCGTTTCGAGGATAGACATCCGAAAGATGGAGGGCTGTACTTGAAAAGCCTATCAGAGCCAGCGGCTCTGATGGGCACTTCCTCACAGCCAATCAGCTGCCGCTATTCAGGTAACCGGTGCCCAAATGTCTGGTTATATGAATAGACCAGCGGCAGCTGGCAACAATAATAACACACATTCATGCAATGCAATGAATGTGTGTTATTTGTGATAAGGGGGGGGGGGGGTGGTGCTGCAGCGCCCTCTATTGACGGCCACCAGAACTGCAGGTAAAAGTAAAAATGAAATTTTAACCACTTCCATACTGGGCACTTAAACACCCTCCTGACCAGACCAATTTTCAGCTTTCAGCGCTCTTACACTTTGAATGACAATTACTCAGTCATGCAACACTGTACCCAAATGATTTTTTTGTCCCTTTTTTTCCACAAATAGAGCTTTCTTTTGGTGGTATTTGATCACCTCTGCAGTTTTTATTTTTTGCGCTATTAATGAAAAAAGACCGAAAATTTGATAACATTTTGCAAATTATTAATGTTTCTTCATACATTTTGACCACAATTTGTACTGCTACATGTCTTTGATAAAAAATAACCCAAAGTGTTTGGAAATTTTTTGGTCTGTGTGAAAGTTTTAGAGTCTACAAGCTATAGTGCAAATCATAAAAAAATTATCGCATCTGATCACACCTGATGTACTGAAGGCCTCTCTCATTTCTTGAGACCCTAACAAGCCAGGAAATTACAAATACCCACAGATGGCACTGATGAGGCGGCACAGATGGCACTGAGGCAGCACAGATGGCACTGAGATGGGTACTGATGAGATGGGTACTGATGTGCTCCGATGAGGCCTGTGTACTGGTGGACACAGGTGGGAACTAATGAGGCGGCACAGATGGCACTAATGAGGCGGCACAGATGGCATTAATGAGGCGGCACAGATGGCACTGAGATGGGTACTGATGAGATGGGTACTGATGTGCACTGATTGACTGCTGCACAGGTGGGCACTGATGAGGTGGCACAGGTGGGCACTAAATGCAGATGTGCTCTCAGGTGGCAAATGGGCACTGGGCAAAGGTGGTACTGGTGGCACTGATGGGCACGGTGGTACTGGTGGCACTGATGGGCACGGTGGTACTGGTGGGCGCACGGTGGTACTGGTGGGCGCATGGTGGGCACGGTGGTACTGGTTGGCACGGTGGTACTGGTGGGCACGGTTGTACTGGTGGGCACGGTTGTAGTGGTGGCCATGGGGGTACTGGAACGCCAAAAGGGGCGGCCGTAAAAACACGGCCAGTCAGAGATTCAGGGCTGCGCCGCGGCCGTACAAAGTCGTACGGCCGTCAGCAAGTGGTTAAGCAAAATAAAATGTCTTAAAGGGCCCGTTTTTTTTTTTTTTACTACGGGGGGGGGGGCACTGGTCAGGACAAGTCTGATCATTGGAGGAGAGAGGCTGAGTTCTCAGCACAGCTAGAGGACTGACCAAGCTGTGCTCTGATGCTGAGTGTGGTTAATTTCTAATAGGGAAGAAGAGGGTCTGACAGGAACACCAGGGATTTCTCATAAAGAAAGTAATAAAAAGAGAACATGATACTTTCTCATACAAGTACAAGAACATATCAGGAATATGAAATGTTGGGTTTACATACTCTTTAACCTTCCAGCTATCACTATCCAAAGCAATAAACTCCACAATGGGAGAGGCATTTAGGATGGGCCATCCTTGAGCATGTGTGAGAAAATGTGTCATATTAATGATCTGCATGGCAATCCTTATCACACACTATAGTGTCAGAGCAAAGAGCAAAGGTTTTATGTTTTATCTAACCGGGAAATCCGCAATGGGAAGTCTTTTCTTTCATTTGGGACAACCATAACGCATTGGTTACTCTAAGTTTTTATTTTTACTCTGGATCAAATAAATCAATTGCTACAATGTCTACTGCTTTGGAACTGTCTGGATTTTTAATGGCGATGCTTGGAAGTTTACTTACTGGAGTTGTTTTAGCAAGCGAGAAATGGAAAGTCTCCACGATGAGCGGCAGTGTGGTCACTGCAATGTATTATTATGAGAATCTATGGAAGACTTGTGCTGAACAGAGTACCGGTGTGAGCAACTGCAAGACCTTTGATTCACTGCTGGCCTTGTCTTGTAAGTTAATTAGTATGCCGAGAAGGAAAGTCTACTTAATCACTTTGTTTTTCGAATGTCATTCTAGGTTTTTACTTTGGTACTTAATGAATGAAAAGTCCTTGAAGTCAAACCGGCTGTTTATCCATAGCTACCGTTAAAATCACTGCATTCATTCCCCTGTAGATTTAAATATAAGGAGAAAAAATTGATTGGTTTCTAGGACTTGCAGTTCTTCTTGCAGATAGTTTGATTAATAAGGGTGCCATTTATGGTCCCGCCTTCTGAAAATTATATTTGCTTGGATTAGATACAGTATACCAGAATAAGTATGTACATCGGGGTGGGCCTGATTTTAATTTTTTTTTACACTTTCCCGATTTGCAATTATCGTATATTCTCAAGTATAAGCCGACCCAAATATAAGCCGAGGCACCTAATTTTACTACAAAAAAACTGGGAAAACGTATTGACTCGAGTATAAGCTTAGGGTGTCCATCTGCATGCCTCACTGTGCCCATGCCTCACTGTGCCCATGCCTCACTGTGTCCATGACTAAACTTACGTGTAACATGGGAGTATATAAATGGGGTGCCCGGTTTCGAAAAATCGGTGCTCCCCGGCCATAGGTCCCCCAGACAGAAAGGAAGGGAAATATGGCCTACGTTTAGCATTGAGCACATAGTAGAGGAAATTACATGTGTAAGGCTTCATGTACACAGGATGTTTTACAACCTCTCCTGAACGATTTAACTTGACAGATAGTAGTAACCAATGTCTAAAAACGTCAGTTTTGCTGCGTTTAGCCGCGTTTGTTTTTAGAAGTGTTTTTTTTTAAATAGTCAAAAATTCAAAACGCATTTAAACAAAATGTGGCTAAGCGCGAGTTACTACGTTTAAAAGCTGCTACGGGCGCTTTTCAAATGCCTCTGAACATCCGTCCTTAACACATTTTTTTTTTGCTTTCCAAAAAAATCTTCTAAACTCAACTGCCTATAAACGACTATAAACGACCCTGTGTACATGTACTGATAAGATAACATAGAGGAGAGTTCAGGGGCAGCTGATAAAACGCCCAACTGCTCCTAAACATCGTCCGTTTATCAGCAGCAGTGTACATGAAGCCTTAACAAACATAGTTTTAATCTGCTTTACATGGTAATATTCTGCATTTTTCAATAAAGAGTTCTTGTAAATCCTAAAATAAGTTTGGAGGCATTCTATACACCTACTGTATTTTCCTCCAGGCTGCCATGGCAAGGAAGCAAATAGAAAGGTAATTTTATTAACCTTAAAGGGGAGTTCCACCCACAATTTCACTTTTTAAATATAAATACCCCTGTAATACACAAGCTTAATGTATTCTAGTAAAGTTAGTCTGTAAACTAAGGTCCGTTTTGTTAGGTTGTTATATCATTTAGATTTTAAATAGTTTATAATCTAGAAATAGACCGTGGCCATATTAAGTGTGGGCATCATGAAGCCAGACGGTATGACTTCCTATATTTCAGCTTTGCATATCTCGCACATGCTCAATGCTGCACAAGCAATGTAATAGGTTTCAGTCAGGTTTGCAAGGACTACTGGGAAACATGATTCCTATCCCAGAAACCCTTGCAAATAGCCTTGTGACTTAATAGCCTAGGCTAATAAGGAGGAGGAAGTAATGAAGGACTACAAACTAAAGGTATTTACAAGCAACAAAATAAATAAAAATTGTCCATTCTGAACCCTATGAGATTAGGGCATGCAGCACAGACAAACATAAAAAAAATGGGTGGAACTCCACTTTAAATTACAAAATGTCTTGTGTAAGTTATGTTAATGTTTTAGCAAAGGTGGAGTTTTGTTCTTAACCTTCGCTTTAACGTTCTACCCTAACTCTTCAATTTTAAGAGGATCTACATTAATTTGTACAAAAATTAAAAGCCAGCAGCTACAAATACTGTGGCTGCTGATGTTTAATAAACAGACACTTAGCATGTCAGGACCCGGATTCACAGAGATGGGCGCATATTTACGCCAGCGTAGCGGCACACATAGTACGATACGCCGGCGCAGCGCGGAGAGGCATGCACTGAATTCAGCAAGCTATTGCTCCCAACTCTGCGCCGGCGTAGTGTACATTTAGAAGGCGCAGGCTGGGGTAAGTGGAAGTAGGTGGAAGTGGGCTGGAAGTGGGCGTGATCCATGCTAATGAAGCGTGACCCCATGAAAATGATGGGCCAGGCGCCAGACAAGTACTTAAAACAAACTATCCCTGTGTGCATGCTCACAACCGCGTTGGAACAATTGCCTAAGATAATCCGGATCACTGTGTACGCCATTAACGTAACCAACGCCCAGCCAGACCCACGTCGGCCCATATTTACAGATGTCCAACGTACAATACGTAGGCTTGTGTTCCCTGGTCCATACCTTTGCATGGGTTGCGCCTCATCTATGGGGAATAACTTTACGCCGGACTTAAAATTTACGCAAACCGTGTATATCATGCGCCGGACGCAAGTACGTTCATGAATCGCCGTATTTCCTTCATTTGCATATGTGAATGCCTAATCAATGGGAGAAGCAACATACGTCCAGACCAAATTTACGCCCACGCCACGCGGCGTAAGTAAGATACGTTGGGGTAGGATGGCCTATTTTTAGGCGTATCTTGGTTTGTGACTCTGGCGCACACATACGCCGGGCGCATATTTACGGTACGCCGGGAAAGGTGAGTTACGTCAGCGTAAGTGCTTTGTGAATCCGGGCCCAGGAGTCCAGTGCTGTCATCGCCCAGGCCGCTTCTTGGGCGGTCTTCAGGTCCCACCATCTTGCTTGTGGTGGGACAGCTGGGGCTTCCTACCGCTTTACAGCCAGCTCACCACGGCACATGCGCAAAACGGGCTCTGATTTCAGACTGGTCTTGCAGCTTTGTGGGACATGTAAAATGTCCCAGGGAACTGCCTGTGGGGAAGGAGCAAAAATGAGAGCCGTACCAGCTCCCAGAAAAAAAATTAAATATTGCAATGATGAGAAAGGTGGGGTGGGGGAGGAGAAGAATGACTAGAATTGCCTGTTTTAGATTTGACGTGATTGTAGCCGTTTTAGTGCAATTGTGACAGAGAAAATTGCGTACAGTCCGTGATACTTTTTTTATTTGCACTATGTTATGTAATTGTATGTTAGTGCAAATAAAAAAAGAATCACGGACAGTACTCAATTTTCTCTGTTTTAGATTGAAATTTCCACTTTAACTGATGACAATTAGGATAAAATGTCTTGAAAGTAATATGGAGGCTACCATTGCTGCTCTCTACTGAAAATAATAGTTGCTTGGTTATTATGCGGACCCATAGAAGGCATTTAAAATCCATATTGCACTGGTCTCACTTTAACCGCTTAACTCCCTCCGCACGACTATGTACGTCCACAGAATGGCACGTACAGGCAGATGGGCATAGATGTACGTCCCTGCCTTCTTGCGGGTCGGGGGTCCGATCGGGACCCCCTCTACTGCGTGCGGCGGGCGTCTTACCTGCGGGAGCGATCCGGGACGAGGGGGCGTCTGTTCATTTTTTTGTCCGCCCCCTCGTGATCGCTCACAGCCAATCCCCTGAGCCTCCGCCGTGTCACTTCCTCTGCCTATGTAATGTAAACACAGGCAGAGGAAGTGATGTCGGCTCTCCTCTCGGCGGTATTTTCAATCCGCCAAGAGGAGAGAAGACATCACAGTAAGTCGCACCAACACTACACTGACACTACACACATAGGCACACATAACCCCTTTTCGATCCCCCCCAGCCCCCTGTCATAGTGTCACTGATTGCAATGATCATATATTTACTGATCACTGCATTTAGTGTCAGTGTGTAGGTTAGTGTGACAGGCAGTTAGTGTTAGGTCGAGGGTAGCCCCGTACCCCCCTAATAAAGTTTAACCCCTTGATTACTGCCCTAGTTAACCCTTTCACCCCCTATTGCCAGCGTCACTAAGCGATCGTTTTTCTAATCGCTGTATTAGTATCGCTGTTGCCGCTAGGTAGCTAATTTTTTTTTATTGCGTTTTTTTTTTACTAAAGACATGTGGCTGAATACAAACAAAAAGTAAAAAATATTGTGTTTTTTTTTTCAGAAATGTCGCTCTATTTTTGTTTATAGCGCAAAAAATAAAAATCGCAGAGGCAATCAAATACCATCAAAATAAATCTCTACTTGTGGGAAGAAAAGGACGAGAATTTTGTTTGGGAGCCACGTCGCACGACTGCGCAATTGTCTGTTAAAGCGACGCAGTGCCGAATTGTAAAAACGCCTCTGGGCATTTAGCAGCATATTGGTCTGGGGCTTAAGTGGTTAAAAGAGTGAATTTAGATTGCTTGTTTTAGTTAACTTAAAAATTAGCCCATAAGAAAAGAAAATCTTTATTAAATAAGGATAAAGCCCAACTCCAGGAAAAAAATAAAAAATCAACTCTGGCCGTGGGGTCCCACCCACTGCCAGGGTTATTTGTTTGTGATGTTTAGAGGATTGTAGAACATCCTCTTTCACTTACCTAATTCTTTGCTCTGGCCTGGTTCTAGTGTTCAATTCCTGTGCCTGAAGTTCCAGTCTGAGGACTGAACCTCAACGTCATCACTTACTATACAAGGATATTAATCCTATATTTGTTATACTGAGGATTCTGGAGTGGGATCAGAGTAGCCTGCAGGAGCGTGGTATAAAATAAGTATTTACACCTTAATCCTCTGCCCGTTAGAGTATTTAACCCTTGCAGTGTAGGACAGCCCCAGTGCAAGGGTGGGTATTTTTTTATTTTTTTCCTGTGTTGCTCAACAATAACAATTTATCTAGAAACCAATAATGTAAGGGTGAAGCCTCGTACACACGACTGGTTTTCTCGGCAGGAAAACTGCCAGGAGAGCATTTGGCCGGGAATGTCGGCCGTGTGTATGCTCCCTAGCAGTTTTCCCGACAGGAAAACAGCCGGGAATCCTGACGAGAAATTAGAAAACCCTGCAGAGTGTTTCCTGGCGAGAAAACTGGTCGTCTGTATGTAGAAAAACTGCTTGCTCGATAACACTCAGACACATGCGCGGTAGCATACAAAGTTAGTGTGGGGTGTAGCAAGATAGCGGCAACGGAATCGAATGTGACGAGACTGCGGTTCTTTTGAGTGGCCGGAAAACCAACGTTTTTTTTCCTGACAGGATTCCCAGCCGTGTGTATAGGGCTTAATACTTGTAAAATGCAGAGGACAACACTTACATCTACGGGACCCACAGCAATGTATCCAGGTAGAAGTAGAAAAGAAGAGACTTTGAAGTACCAGGGGGTGATGTCACTAAATTGGGGCCTCGTGGCTTACAAATTAAAAATTCCCTAGTTTCCTGAAAGTTCACAGGGTGGTCCTGTAACTTACATTTCACTGTTCAGCAAAAAGCTTTTTTTTTTTTTAAAGGAAACATATGCTGAGAACAATATGGGTTCTGTCATTGCTGTTTTCTTCTTTTGAAAATTCTTCTTGCCTATTTTACTGATCTGGTTTAAAATGTTTGTCATTGGCGTAGAATAAGAATACATGTGAAAAGGGGCAAGGTTGTTCAGCGAGTTCCCACCCCAGTGCTCTACGCAGACTTCCACTATCCGGTCCTGTGTGTAGGGATGGTGGGTTTGAAACCGCACTATACTTCTTCCCCCTGGTCCACCTAGCAGTGCACTGATTGTTCAGTTCAGTCAAGAACTACTTATTGAAGTAGGACATGGTGGACTGGAGAATTTTGCACTTTATTGGACTTTAGTGTCTGAACATTTTTTAACTGAAAGTGTGGTGGAGATTGTTTTGTAAAATAACTGCAAGTATTGTTTTAGTAAAACATGTATCTTATATCCAGTTAGAGTGTGGATGTTTCACCAATTTATTGTATATAATCTTTAAGATATTGTCCCCTTCAGGTTAGCAGAAAGTGTCAGGTATAATAAAACCCATGACAGGGGAAGCCCATACTGGGAACCAGACATGGTTCCACTACCTCACACCTATATCTTGCCTTTCTGGAATACACTCCACCTCTCTCCTATTAAACTCCACCCACCGTATATACAGGAAGAGTTAAAATGTCACTTCCTGCAAGGAGGGGCCTACATCAAACGGTAATAAGTTAACCCCTTCCTAAGGACAAAAGATCTGACTTTACATGCATGTTTGTTCCAGGTCAATAAATTAGTGCAAGCTTGTAAGCTTGACTAGCTCACTTCAACACATTATTTTAAAGGGGAGGGATGAAGCAAAGAACCAGATTTGGCTCTGCCTTTTTGTTGGACACTAATTGCAAATGAAACAGGATTTGTAACTTGTCTGATCACTGGCTTTCACAAGGAGCAATCTGACAGCATGCCCAGAGGACAGCCTAAAACATAAGATGTTTGCCTATTCCAAACTACTGAATCACCTAACTGTCATCCTATATTTTTGGATGCCCTTAGCCTCATGCCCTGTACACACGACCCTTTTTTTTCGTCGGACTAAACTCCAAGGGTTTTTCCAACAAAGTTTGGACGGAAATCCGCTCAAGCTGTCTTGCATACACACGGTCACACTAAATTCCGACCGTCAAGAATACATTGACGTAAAACACTATGCCAACTTGAGAAAATTAAGTTCCATGCTTCTGAGCATGCGTGGTGTTTATTCCGTCAGAAAAGCATACAGACGATCGGAAATTTCTGCACAAATTTTTTTCCAACTGAAAAATTGAGAACATATTCTCTAATTCCTTCGGAATTTCCGACGGAAAAAGTCAGATGGGGCATACACACGAATGAAATATCCAATGAAAAGCTCCCGTCCCGTCGGAAATTCTGCTTGTGTGTACAAGGCATTAGAAATAATCCATTCCAGAAAACTGCTACCTCACAATCTGAAGCTCATTTTTTATAACCAAAGGGGCTGAACAATATTTCATATGTCTTATCAACTTCTTATAAAGTTGGTGCTGCATTTACTGGACAAATCTTATTGATCAGACAATGTATTAACTGGAACCCAAAGATCATTATCTACCGTATGTCTGATGGATGATGATCAGACCATCTTCCTGAAATAAAGGAGGCTCGGAGCAATACATTTCTATAGTGCTATTCAACAGGGAGCTGGCAGATGAATATCATTTATCAGCAACCACCGAAAGCATTTGTATGATAATCATTATCCGCTCTTACATTACACAGTTGACCTTACATTGCCAGGACAGGGATGAGATATGCAGTGGCTGTTTTTTATAGTATACAGATGGGTCCAATGTTGCCATCTAATTGAGGTGTGTTAGCAAATAGTGATAAGAGCACCGTACGTGACCAAAACTGCCCCACATTTGACTGTTCAGATTCATTATGAGCTACACACCCAGTGTGATCAATGATAATACTGTCTATATAATATTTTTTTGAAAGTAAAGTAGCAGAGTGTTGGTTCACACTTATCGCAAATCACATGTAAAGTCCGTGCGATGCGATTTCAGCCATACAGCTAGTATGGCTGATATGGCATCACATTCGGACCAAACTCACACAGGACAATTTTTTTGGTCCACACCAGAATCGGATCGCATAGGTGTTCCCACCCATGCGATCCGATTCATGTCGCAGTGCGATATGCAAGCTCAAATTGGGGTGTCATTAATATTGTATTGACACTCCCAGCAGTTCGCATATTGCAGTGTGAAATGCCTTGCGAGTCAGGTGCGATGGGGGAACTTGCAGTGAATTTGCGGAGGCGCCCACATCCCACAAGTGTGAACCTAGCCGGTTCACACTTGTGTGATGGGGAAGACTGTTTACAGCTGGTAAGTAGTTTGTTACAGGTAAGCAAATATTATGTGTAATCCATGAAGGCTACTGTGATCATGTCCTATTTTTAGATAGTAATGCCAGTAGATGCCTATAAGGGCATAGAATTTTTTGTTGGGGTAGAAATATTACTATTATTATTGGGGTCCTAAAAAAATTTTTTCTGGTTTGTGATTTGACTTAAATCACATGTTGCTCTGTAATTTTTAAGATTGTAATTTGCGAAAACGTGGGCGTCTTCCATCTATTCAATCTAGATGACCTTGCCTCTCACCTCTGCATCCATGGGAGGAGATATATTTCTCCAGTGGCAAGTGATGAGGGGTTTGGCTGCACTGCGTATGTACTGTCAGTGATTTCTTTTTTTTGTATACGGTGAGTGAGGTCTTGGCATGTGTAAAAAGTAAGATTGGAGAGTGGGAGATTGGCCTGAGATTTTCCCAATAAATTGTAAACATGTCTCCAATAGGGTTTGATATTCATACATCCCACCAGATTTGCAAGATAGAGCCTATAGCTCTACACCCTCTCTAACATTGGTTAGAAACCCAAAGAAACATTTTGTGTTCTTTTTGTGGAGTTCTGTACTATCTTGAGAGAAATTTGTAGAAGGGTTCCTAATATCTAGCTCTAATGGCGTTTCTGAAGGTTAGAGTACACGTTTGTTCTCATTGATCCTCATCAAAGCATGTTTGTAGGTCTTTGCCAGTTAAAGTGCCATTTGCCAGTACCATTTAAAGTAAGGGGAGTTGACAAATAGTTTCTAGGTTAAAAGTGAATAAAAGAATGAGATGCATGCAGATGGACTCCAAAGGTCTGCAAAAATGATGCTTTCATTTGTGCTTAGTCATGTAATGTCTTACAATATATTTGGAAATACAAACAGAGAGGGGTAGTGAGTCTTAGGTGGTCTAGGTCCAATATGTCTCGAAATTCCCTCACCAGTATAAAGTTTTCTAAGTTGTGCATGGTTTCTGTGCGGGAGAGTTAAATTTAGCTCAGATGGCAATGCCACTCTGTAAGGGGGGGTAGACAAATTGTCCGTCACATCCTCCATGTTTCTCTCTCTCATTTGGCGCCACATGAGGGTCACGTGAGAGCCTCCCCCTCAGGGTGGGTTCTATGGGCTAAAACTGGCATTAAACTGAGTCACTAACCCTTGCACATGGGGTATTACTTCACCCGAAGGCGTACACGCCAATGCTCAGGGTTCTGGCAGGAGCCATTGTCTTATGTAAGTCAAACATTTAGGTGGTCCCCTAGCTCAGAGATGAGCCACATGTGTGCAATACCCAAGGTACAGAGTTCCTGCTTAAGCTTTGCCGTCCTGTGTTCTACACACATGTACTGATGTATGGGTTGCATTTGAAAGCCCACTCCACCAGCCAGCATACCTCCGTTACCTCACTCCCAGTAACAGAATGGGGTTCCACATAGCGTGGACCTCATATGTGCTCTCATTTAACCCTTCTCTTTTTTTATCAAGTGACCAGGCCATAGATCTCCATAACACTATTCCACTCTTGGTGACCAATGGAGACGGACAACTAGGGGGGAAGGCAAGGCACCAATCCCTCGCTATCAGAGAACATGTCACCTAACCAGGTACCATGCCAACGACTGGCTGCTATTTCTCCTTGCACTTACTCATGAACCTCTGATGTTACTCATATGCCATATTGTGGTTAAGGACCCAAGTTCTTTGATGATATGCCAAAGTATGACATGCACCCCTTGAATAACTTTAGACCAGGTTTTGAGTAGTTTAATCAATAATATAATACAGTGGAACCATGATTTAGGAGTAACGCGGTTAACAAGCATTTTGAAAGACAATCATTTTTTTTTAATTCGGACTCGGTTTGAGAGTGTTGTCTCGCAAAACTAGCAGAATTCAAGCAAATGGGTTGTGCAGTGCTGCATTTGGCCAGAGGTATGGGGGCGCCGGTGACACTCGGAATGGTTGGGAATGGTTCAGAGCCGTTTGGAAATACTCGGAATCACTTGGAAATACTCCAAGCCTTTCCAAGGGTTTCCGAGGTCAGCCGAGCTGTCCTGAGCATTTCCAAGGTGCCCCCCACCTCTGGCAACTGCTGTAATGCATGCCATTAAAGTCAACGCGGAACAAATTATTTTAATTTCCATTTAACTTCCAAAGTGAAACTCGCTTTGATATGCGAGTGCTTTGGATTACGAGCATTCTCCTGGAACGGATTATGCTCGTAATCCAAGGTTCCACTGTATGTAACAACATTCCATTTCTAACTGAACCTGACTGTGGCTGCCCCAGGTTACCTGCACAGATGAACTCTCTTAGAGAAAAGTCCATGCTTTTCAGTGCTCTAACAGAGAAGTCCATGTTTCAGGGTCCTTCCAGCGAATCGGCATTCCAGAGCGGACCATCGGTCCCAGCAAGTTTTTAGCGTTAAGTTTCTCATGCATTTCCAAAAGTGCTCCACAGAATTCTATTACGATCCAGCGAAAGCATACGCACACACTGGGAAAAGGCGGCAAAGCAATAATACCTTCCCCCTGACCTGGACAACTGGATGCTAGCTAGATACACAGTAGACTACCTGCCTACAAGTCTATTACATGGGTTAGCCGACTGGTCTAATTAGGTAGAACCACTTCTCTTACATTTTTTTATGAAGGTTTATATCCAAATGTTTGATTCTTGGCTTGCCTTTTTGCCAGATGAATTTAGATTATCAGGATAAGGACTGTTTGTATTGAGTATAATATTTTAGACAAGACATTTATATGGCCAACCCAAGAAAACATAATTAAATCCCATTTTTTGAGGACCAAAAGGATATGTTTAATTAAAAAGAGGCTTTAAGTGCTGAATGCAGATTAAGTGGATTTCAGAATTGGCATTTTACATAGTTGCATAGTCAGGTTGAAAAAAGACACAAGTCCATCTAGTTCAACCAATTAGAAAAAAAGAAAAAACTCACACAAATAGAAAACCTCCTTATTCACTATTCTTTACCCATAGTTAATCGAGAGGAAGGCAAAAATAAAATACCAATAAAGCATAATCCAATTTGCTAAAAATGGGGAGAAAAATTATTTTCTGATTCCCTATGAGACAATCAGATATTTCCTGGATCAACTACTCCTGGAATTATTACCTCTAAAAAAATTGTTCCCAGTTATATTTTGTGCATTTAGAAATGCATCCAACTCTTTTCATAAAACAATCTGCTGAGCCGACCAGAACTAGTTCATGAGGAAGGCTATTCCACATTTTCACAGCTCTTACTTTGAAGAAGCCTTTCTGTATGTGAATCTCTTTTCTTCCAGACATAAATAATGTGCATTGTCCTCTATAACCCAAAGGTGAATAACCCTACACCAAGTTCACTATATGGAACACTTATATGTATTTATACATGTTGATCATTCCTCTCCCCTTAATTGCCTCTTCTCAAGAGAGAATAAATTCAGTTCCTCTAATCGATCCTCATAGCTGTGATCCCCTATGCATCTTATTAGTTTGGTTTCCCTTCTCTGCACTTTTTCCATTTCTCTGATAAGTTCCTTTTTGTGAACTGGTGCCCAGAACTGAACTTCTTATTCCAGATGAGGTCTTACGAATGATTTGTACAGGGGCAAAATCCAGTCTCTCTCTCAGGAGTCTACACCTCTTTTAACCACTTGACCACTGGGCACTTAAACCCCTTCCTGACCAGACCAATTTTCAGCTTTCGTTGCTCTCACAATTTGAATGACAATTACTCAGTCATACAACATTGTACCCATTTGAAATTGTTGTCCTTTTTTTCACACAAATAGAGCTTTCTTTTGGTGGTATTTGATCACCTCTGGGTTTTTTATTTTTTGCGCTATAAAAGAAAAACGGATGAAAATTCTGTAAAAAAAAAAACAAAAACTTGTTTCTGTCATATTAGCAGGTTATTTCTCACACACAGCATATACATACCACAAATTACACCCCAAAACACATTCTGCTATTCCTCCCGAGTATTGCGATACCCCATGTGTGGGACTTTTACACAGCGTGGCCACATACAGAGGCCCAACATGCAGGGAACGCCATCAGGCGTTCTGGAACACCCAGACCAATTCTGACATTTCTCTCCTACATGGAAAAATCATCATTTATTTGCTAGAAAATTACATAGAACCCCAAAACATTATATATGCTTTTTTAGCAAAGACCCTAGAGAATACAATGGCGGCCATTACAACTTTTTATCTCGTACGGTATTTTCGCAGAAATTTATTGAACGCGTGTTTTTTAAAAAACTGTTTTGTGCTTAAAACAAAACAAAACAGTAAAGTTGGCCCAATTTTTTTCATAATGTGAAAGATGAAGTTACGCCGAGTAAATAGATACCCAACATGTCACACTTCAAAATGGCGCCAAACTTCGCTACTTGAAAATCCCCATAGGCGGTATTGCAGAGTATTGGGGTATTGCAAAGTATCATGCAGGGTATTGGGGTATTGCCGAGTATTGGGGTATTGTCGAGTATTGGGGTATTGCCGAGTACTGGGGTATTGCCGAGTATTGGGGTATTGCCGAGTACTGGGGTATTGCCAAGTATTGGGGTATTGCCGAGTACTGGGGTATTGCCGAGTATTGTGGTATTGCCGAGTACTGGGGTATTGCCGAGTATTGGGGTATTGCCGAGTACTGGGGTATTGCCAAGTAATGGGGTATTGCCGAGTATTGGGGTATTGCCGAGTACTGGGGTATTGCCGAGTACTGGGGTATTGCCGAGTATTGGGGTATTGCCGAGTACTGGGGTATTGCCGAGTATTGGGGTATTGCCGAGTACTGGGGTATTGCCGAGTATTGGGGTATTGCCGAGTACTGGGGTATTGCCGAGTATTGGGGTATTGCCGAGTACTGGGGTATTGCCGAGTATTGGGGTATTGCCGAGTATTGGGGTATTGCCGAGTACTGGGGTATTGTTGAGTACTGGGGTATTGTTGAGTATTGGGGTATTGCCGAGTACTGGGGTATTGCCGAGTACTGGGGTATTGGGGTACTGGGGTATTGTTGGGTACTGGGGTATTGTTGGGTACTGGGGTATTGTTGAGTATTGGGGTATTGCTGGGTATTGGGGTACTGGGGTATTGTTGGGTACTGGGGTATTGTTGGGTACTGGGGTATTGTTGGGTACTGGGGGATTGCAGGGTATTGGGGTACTGCAGAGCTGGGATGGATTGAGGGATGGCTGGATCTGTGACTGCATTTGTCACAGATCCAGCCACAGCTCAGCTGCTGACACCCCGCTCCCCCCCCTCTCCTCGCACACTGTACCGAACGGTACAGAGAGGAGAGGGAGGAGAGGGAGGAACCGGCCTCATCAAATGACGCCGGTTTGTTTACAAGTGATTGCGCCGTCATTCGACGGCGCGATCATGTGGTAAACGGCCGCGATCAGCGGCAATTTACCGTGATCCGTGATGCGCCGGGTCTTCTAGACCCGGCGAGCACGGACACTTTCGCGAGCGCGTCCCAGGGGACGCGCAATCGCGAAAGTGAAGGACGACGTCCCAGGGACGTCGTCCCAAGATAACCCCGCCGCGCCGTAGCAGTAAAATGCTTATGGCGTGGTGGGAAAGTAGTTAATAAGAAGTATTTTGCATGCTATTATCAATTCTGTGATCTACCAGAACACCCAGATCCTTCTCAATCATTGACTTTTCCTGCTGTTCTCCTCCTAGTATGTATGATGCATGCATGTTTTTAAGCCCCCAAGTGCATAACCTTACATTTATCAATATTAAACCTTATTTGCCACTTAATTGCCCCAATAAATAGTGCATTAAGGTCAGCTTGAAAGTCGGAGACATTGCGTAAGTATGTAATTCCACTGCGTAGTTTGGTGTCATCTAGAAACACTGAAATGGTACATTTTATCCCGGACCCAAAATCATTTATAAATATGTTTAAATGTAAGGGTCTCTAAACTGAATCTTGGGGTACACCACTGATAACCTTAGATCATTCAGAGTATGACTCATTCACTACTGTCCAAATACGGTCTTTTACCAGTTTTCTAACCATTTACACACTGTATTTTCTAAGCCTGTAGATTTTATTTTACACATGTGCCATGCAGGGCCGTCTTAATAGCATCATGGGCCCCTGGGCAAAGTAATGCTCTGGGGCCCCTACAATTATGACAGTGCAGGTAAACAGACATCAAGTAGGTAGGATGCAGACTGCCTCTCATGTCACTCTCACTGCCATCATTGAGCCCCCAATTTTGGGGCAGTGTGGGCTCAAGGACCAGCTGCTTTGGCGAAACTGCAGGGGCCCCCCATGCAGCTGGGGCCCCTGGGCAGTGCCCAGGTGTGCCCTCTTATTAAGACAGCCCTGGTGCCATGTCTGTGGAACATGCTTTGGCAAAATCCAAGCAAATATAAGGTCAACAGCCACTCCTTTGTCTAACTTTTAGCTTACTTCCTCATAAAAAGAAATCAATTTTGTTTGACAACTTCAGTCTTTTGCAAATCCATGCTGACTATTGCTTAAAATTTTATTTTCTAGCAAAGACTCTTTTATGTGTTTACTATATTCTCTAGTGTCTTCTGTAGTTACTTAGTAAAGACTGTTCCTTTTTTGTCCATCCAGGGACATGTGAAAGATTAACAAGATTTTGCTCCCTTGGACAGTAAGGATGGTACAGTGTTTGACCTTCTCTATGACAGATTTGAGAGACGTAGGGTCATTTGTTGGATGCCCATAGCCTACCTCTGGCTTTCCCTTGTCCCCAATACTAATCCTTTATTTATACCAGCCGCTCTGCAACTCTCTTCCTCCCCCACCTTTCTCTCCCTCTCCTTTCTTCTCTCCCTCCCCCATGCTAGATTTCTCTTATTCTGGTATGTTTTTGAACCTTGGCATTAATCTCTATATTGCTCTATAATTTTAGCGGGATCTATATTGATCCTGCTATGGCTGCTGGACTATGCATGTTTGAATCTGGTCTTTGTATTTTAGACTTGCATTGTACCATGTCAAATTGTTTTTGGTTCTTTCATGTAATACATTAAAGAGCAGGTCCACACAAAAAGTGAGCCTCCACTTTTTGGAACCCTCCCCCCTCCGGTGTCACATTTGGCACCTTTCAAAGAGGGTGTGCAGGTATTTGCACCCTCTTCCGGAAATAGACTCTTGTGGGAGTCACGCCCCTCCCCCGTTGTCTTCTGGGAAACACATTGGTCCCAGGAGACAGTGGGGTCCAGTGAGGATGGGCCACACCGCTCGCGCATGCTCAGTAGGGAACCGGGCAGTGAAGCCGCAATGCTTCACTTCCTGATTTCCCTCACTGAGGATGGCGGCAGGGGCAGCCAAAAGATGAGCAATTGCTCGGGTTCGGCTGCCGACATCGTGGGCGTGTTGGACAGGTAAGTGTCCATTTAATAAAAGTCAGCAGCTGTAGAATTTGTAGCTGCTGGCTTTAAAAAAAAAAAAATCAGATGGACCTCTGCTTTAATGCTTCAATAAAGCACCCCTGTTTTGTATAAAAAAAAAATAGAAACAATGGATTATATAATAGAGTTCAGCTCACTAAGGACCCTTGGATGTATGCTATCTGGTCCATGTGCTTTATTCACCTTTATTTTGTTAAAGCATTCAAGTCAATTTTGAGCCCTTGTGAATCACTTGGGGCTATGTCAATACTATCCCCATTAAGGACTTGAGCTTCCCTATTTTATTTTGTATACATAGAGCTGAAGAAGGTATCTCCTTTATGTCCCAGTAACCAACTGAAAACGATTTAGTAGAGGGTCTACATGCTCAAACCTAACATTTTTATTGTTAATATATACTTTTTGAGGGCAATTCTAATGCTGATGCGGTCCACGATAAAATTGAGTTTGATACCCCTGCTTTAGAGCATAAAAACATTTTGCTTATGGTTTTAACTCAAGGGATATTAACCATTTCTTTCCATAAATTAGAACGTTTGTGTAGATGTTGTGATTGTGTTTTTTGGACCATATTATCTATTTCTTGGTTTCTGAGCATTTAAGTCTTACTGCCTAAAGCTATGACCTCACCTCTCTGCGTTCATTTGTGGGCCTCCCAGATGGTTAGTGTTAAAATTCAGTTTCTTTAAAAAAAGGTTTTCAATACAATAAGTTAGAGAGTATAAAATGTATTGGAAAGTATTGACGAAACAAGTCCCAGTTCCATTGCTTATTCATTCATTCTCCCATTGAGAGGGTCACAGTGTTAGGAGCATGGTTTGGAAAAGTTTGTTTTTAAGTCTGCATTTTTGAGCTACGAAAGGGCATCCTGAGGAATAAGAATGTAATAAACATATATTTTTCACGTGGGAAAGTAACAAACATATAGTCCTGGGTGTGAGGTTAAAATCTGTCGGATAGGAGCATAGCATGTATCTGTTTTTAAATAATTTTTAAGGCTTTATATGGCAGTGAGGATTTTCCATTTGACAGGTCAGTTTGTAGGTTAAGTGTCAAATTTACACACCCTCCCAACATCAGCGCCCTAGATACAAGAGATTTCATAATTAGAATTTATCCGTAGCTTTTGGAGGCATGGCAGAAATCAACAGGAGGTCTCAGGGTTACAAACCCATCTGATTTAAGAAAAGAGACTTTTATGGGAAGGTAGGGCAGGATGAGTGCGGTCAAGAGAGGAAGAGATAAAAAAGCAGGGTAAAGGAAATTCATTTAGGGAAGAAGGAGAAAGAAAGGAAAGGAGATACGAAGTAATGGACCTAAGCAAAAGACAAGGAACTGAAGAAAGAACCAGAGGTTGTTGAGGAGGAACTGAATGAGTGGCTAGACTGATATGTTTTATGTGTACTGTATTTATTTGATTAAAGGGGTTTGCTTTCAGTAGAAGGATAGATATGAGTGGGGAGCAAAGCAAAGGCAATCATCTGGTTGAAATGCAAACCTAGATTCATCCAAACTAAACCCAGGTAACAACTAAAATAACAGTTTAGGGTATTGCATCTTAAAATATCTGGTAAGTACATTCATAAAGCACATATTACTGTACATGCAGAACTTATAACAAAATAAAAGCATCTCCAGTCCTCCAGTCTATGAGAAATCCTGAGGACTGATGGGCCTGGATCTGAGGTACACCCTTTCATTATACAGGGCTGCTAGTGGCATCCCCATTCCGTGGGACAGAAATAAAAAGATAAAATAAAGATCTTCTAGAGCAGGCAATACTAGATTGTACATTTCTGTTAGCAAGAGTTTTCAGACTGTATAGCTGACAAGGTTTGGATAAGTCACTGGTTATCACTGATTATCTTTATGAATGGGTCCACTATCATGTATGTGGTAAACATGCAGGAAGTTCATGTTCCACTGATAAAGAAAGTTATTGTTTCCAAGATAAACCTCTATGGGCCAGTTGAGGATTCACACAGGGCAGTGGCGTATCTAGGGTATGGCAGCCATGGAAAGTGCCATGGGCGCCATATGAAGGGGCGCTGTTGAGTGGCTGGGCAGCAAGGCACTTACCAGGGTCTGAGGATCTCTACTTCCCTCCTCCCGAGCATAGGCAGGATCTCCTTTTCAGCACCTTTGCTAATGGACAATGGCAGCGCTATCCCTGCTGCATTCAGCCACAGCCATCCCCTGTTCTCTCATTCCATCTGGTTGGATTGGCAGCGCACAAAGAAGGAGGAACATCAGTTTCTCCCTCTCCTCTGTGAAAACTGAGGCCTTAAGTGATGAAGATTTCATCACTTCCAGTATTGGTTCTGCATTTACCTGGCCTTGGAGGGCAGAGGAGGGATCAGGGGTCTAATAAACCTCAGATTTCTCCATAAAGAGGCTATGTCACTATCCAAGGTATCACAAGGGATGATAAATATCACTAGTTTAGTTAGCTGTTTTTTTGTTAAGGTTATCTGAAAGATGGGTTTCAAATGTTTCGACAGGGGCGCAGTTTCAGTGCTTGCCATAGGCTCTATTTTCACTAGATACGCCTCTGACACAGGGTCCTCTGCATGAATAAAACCCCCAAGGGATAACAAGGTGATATGTTTATGATGGGTTTGTAAACTCTTGCATGTCAAACAGTAGGGTGAGGTTGCATAGGGACATCTTGTAGGCAAATAATTGAGGGGGGAGCCCCAATTGAAATGGAATCATTTATAATAAGTTAGTCCAATTTTACTGGGTATAGAACTGCACTATATTTTTGCTAGATAGGACTTTTATCTATTTCTCAGGCCTGACTATACACCCAATTTGCTTACTGCGCTTTTTTTCAAAAACATCTCTATGCCAAATCTGTTGAGTGACAAAGAACATCACTTTCTAAGGTGTAGAATTCTGACTACAGGGAAACTCACCCTCCAAACCAAACTATTTTGTAAATTTGAATAGATTAGGGACTTAAAGTGCATAAAAATGGTTCTGTTACAAAAAACAAAATAGTATATCTGTCTTCATGCACGTTAAACATGTGTTGAAGTAGAACTTGAGGAAAATATATATACAGTATATATATATATATATATATATATATATATATATATGTATATATATATATATTAGATAGAATAAAGTAGGATTATAACCCCTGTCAATTAAATTTTTTTTTTTTGCCATCTGTGTCCCATAGAGGAGATTTCGTTGCACTTCCTGTCACATGGCCAGACAAGCAAGTGACAGGAAATCCCTCCAAAGTAAGGGAATTCCTGTTAGTCACCAGGATCCCCCAGAACTAGTGTCCCCGTTGGAAGAGTTCCCCTCTATTACTGATTTGGGGATAACACAACATTTTTAATTTTCTTTTACTTTCGATGATAACAGTAAACAGGAAAAATAAAGAGGGTGAATCTCCTTAATGGAGATAACAATTTAACAAGAGTTCTAATTCCTTTCTAATCTATCCAAGACTATATTAAAAAAAAATGTTTCCTTTAGTTATAATTTATACTTTAAATCGCATGAAAGTGCACAGGTCTGACTGTATCCTAAACGCACAGTGCAAACTGTTATATAAATCTTGTAACATAATAATATCAATAATAATAATATTGTATTCAGCCCAGTTCTTCTCTCTTTTATCAATTTCCTAGGCATACGGTTTTGTGAAGTCTATTTTATCCCTTTGTATATAATGGCATTATTCTCTTAAAGGGGTTGTAAAGGTAAAACATTTTTCACCTTAATGCATTCTATGCATTAAGGTAAAAAAACATCCGACAATACCGGCCCCCACAGCCCCCCGGTTATACTAACCTGACCCCTCGAAAGTCCCACGCTCGCCCCCGACATCCTCTTCGCCGTTGATTGGCTACAGTGGATGGATTGAAAGCAGTTCAGGCGGAGCCGTGTGATACAGTCGGCGGCTATGGCCGCCGCTGTATCACGGGAGCACGCCCGCAATTACTCAACACCATGCTCACTCGCTCGCATGAAGGTGTTGAATCTTTGCAGGGGGGAGCCGAGACAGCCACCGAGGGACCCCAGAAGACTAGGTTCGGGGCCACTCTGTGAAAAACGAGCTGCACAGTGGAGGTAAGTATAACATGTTTGTTATTTTTAAGTTTTTTATCTTTAGTGATGCTTCAATGGCTGTGATTAGGGTCACAAGATGTGCCATGCTAACTGATGCAAGGTTTCTGGTTACCTGGCTCTCATAAAGGTAATGTGCTGCAAGCTAAGAAAAACTCTGGTGGTTCTAGGCGGGCCAAACAGTCGAAGATGCTTACCGTAATCCTGGAATAGAAGATGTTTTAAAAAAAAAAAATGTGTGACTTTTGCCACTTTTTTTTAGCATATTGACTACTTTAACTAGCTTTGTGTAGATTGTTAATTACATTACAGCTGAGCCTTGTACTGTAGAACTAAGGCTGCCTACACATGATCGGACTAGTTCGATGGTGTGTACGGCCTATCGGACCATTTTCCATCGGACCAAAGTTTTAAAACATGCTTTAAAACCTGTCCGTCGGACAGGTTCGATGGTTAGTACACAAAAGCTTCAGACCAAAAACCCGCGCATGCTCAGAATTAAGTCGACGCATGCTTGGAAGCATTGAACTTCGTTTTTTCATCACGTCATTGTGTTCTACATCACCGCGTTCTGGTCTGATCGGATTTTGGTCCGATGGTGTGTACGCACATCAGACCATAAGACAAGTTCAGAGTTGTCTGATGAAAACGGTCCGTCGGACAAGTCTCATCAGACATGTCTGATCGTGTGTACAGGGCCTAACATACAAAAGAGGTCTTCTTTGGTCATAAGGGTAAGTAGAAGCACAAGCACAATCTGCACTACCATGGTGGGGGCGTGGATCCCATGACTAGTACTCTTGTAGCCTTGTGGTGGCTTGGAACTTAGCATCTCACCTCAAACATTACGCCCAACATTGCTGGTTAAAGTGGATGTAAACCCCCCCCCCCCCAAAAAAAAAAATGTACAGTATGTCACAATGTAGAGTATAAGATTTCCTATCATCTGTGCCCAGTCTTGCCACACAGAGTTAATCCAGATCTGAGTAATCCTCTTTCAATGTTTAGTCAAATGAACAGCCTTCCAGATAAAAACCTGCCTAAATAAAACGTCTGTTTTCTGTCTTCTTGCTTTGAGTGACAGGTTTTTTTACATATCTAGCTTGGACATGTTTAGCATATGTTATGTTATGTTTATCATAACATGAGGTATAAAAAGTGAGAAATCCACCCCTCCCCCACATAACACATACTGGTAATATACAATGAACTTTGGATCACCTCATGTTATGGTAAACAAAACATAACATGTGATAAACATGTCCAAGCTAGATATGTAAATAACCTGTCACTGAAAGCAAAAACAATTGAATTCTGTTAATTTGCACTGAACATTACAAGAGGATTACTCAGCGCTGGATTAACTCTGTGTGGCAAGACTGGGCACAGATGATAGGAAATCTTATACTCTACATTGAGACATCAAAAAAAAAATTTGGGGGGTTTACATCCACTTTAACCTTGGATTGAGATGTAAATGTTAAAGCAAAGTCTATAAACCATTTTGGATACCATAGTTGTTTGCAAGTATACACGATTTTGAAGGTTGACATATTTTTTATCTATTTACTTGACACAACCTCTTATTTTATCTTCTACTAAAAACACTGGGGATTTCAGTATATTCTCTTTGTGTGCAATAACATTTATTTGAGTGTATTCTATACTGAAAATATAGATTTGACAAATGTGTGACATAAAAAATTGCAACAAAGAACATTTTTTTTTTTTTTTCATTTAAATTTAAGTTTATTATAATAAAATAAAGAGCATACAGAGTAATAAACATAATACAATAAATGCATCAGGAAACATCGTGTTGACAATTATAGTAGTAAACAATAGATTACATTTCTTAACTAGATTTCCCCCTCTCCTCCCTCCCCCCCCCCCCCCCCAATGTCCCAACTATATACCTGGTAAGTTTAACATGGGAGTGTAAACGTGTATAATCAGGAGGGATGGGAATCAGTAGAGGTAGCGACAACATTTTAGGGCTAAAATTCCCTGTTTACTAAGCAATCTATAAAAACTTTTATTATAAGCTGAGATCATAAAACTAAAATATATAAGATATGTAAGGAATAAATCATACCGAACCGTGGAGAGGATAGGTTTCCGGGGACATCCCCTCCCCCCCGACACCCCACCGGGAGCAATCTGTGTCGAGGAGGGGGGGCAGCCCCCCCTTGATGACAAAAAAATTGGATCCAAATGTTGTCCAGAGAAACATCTCTCAATCAACTCTTAACTTATAAACCTAAAAGGAGACAAGGAATTTAATACATACATCCAGTTAAACTAAATCAGCACTACCTGAGACCAGTGGAGAATATGATATGTAATGAATATCTCCTGTTCAAGAGAAAAAATAAGAATAAAGAAAAGAGAGGGGGAGAAGGAGGAAAGAGGAAGGAGAGGAAAGGGAAAGGGAGGGTGGGCCTACCTGCCATAGGATTACATCAGTCTGAGTCCAGGAGCCAAAACTAAACTTACATGTTGTGGGAGATTCCCATGTAAATCAACCAAGGTTCCCAAATTTCAGTGAACTGGGTAGAGGTATCTAACATAGAGTTAATTCTTTTTTCCTGTTCCATAATCCATGTAACCTTTCTCTTCATGTGTAAAATGGAAACAGACGGTTACTTTCATGCAGCCGCTAAAGTGATTCTGGCGCCAGTCAGTATAAATAGAATCAGCTGTCTAATGGCCTTGGAACTCTGTGGTATTAGACCATTCAATAAGGCTATTGCAGGAGATTGATGGAGGTTACAACTCTCCTGATAATCTGGAATACCCTGTTCCAGAATCCCCGTATCCTAGGGCACTCCCACCAAGTATGGATCATGGTGCCTATTCCTTGACAACCTCTAAAGCATAGTGGTGAGGATGACGGATACATGGTGGCTAAGGGACTAAGTACCATCTAGTGAACATTTTATATTTCAATTGAGATCTATGTAGTTTTTTCTGCCAGTCCACCAAGTCCCAGTCCTCTTGAGTCTAGTAGTTTTTTGCCAGTCCACCAAGTCCCAGTCCTCTTGAAGCTCTCTTTCCCAAGCTAGCATATGAGGTAATTTTATGTTATTTGATGCAAGAGATTTGTAGATGATAGAGATAATACCTTTCCTATTCTGAGCTTGTTCGCATTTGTGTTCATATGGGGTCAAAAGGCCAGAAATTGTTTTATCGTTCCAAAGTTTCTGAGCAAAGGTATGTATTTGGTATAATCTGGATCTTTCAGAGGGGGGGGCAAAGGTTGTCTATAAGGAATTGTTCAGGAAGAGGACCTGTGTGTTGAAAGAAACGACCAATGCGGTACACCACCATTTGAAGGAGTCCACTTCCGTTTTGGGGCAGAAAGATGGGTCGAGAACAAAGAAAATTTTAAGCTATAGGGTATCTTGCTTTCAGAAAACATATAATGTTTTAAGTGTACAGTATTTTCATCTACAAAATGAAAAAAAAAATCATGCTGCAGCCTTGTCACCATGGGGGCCGCATAGTTTTAAATTGATATGTAGTTTTAGATATACTTCAAGTAATAGACAAACATTAAAACCTAACTCCCAGCTAACACGGTTCAAACAGTTTACAGCAACAGTTTGTTTGTTTTATGTGAACCCTTACTTTGTAAAACAACCCATTCAGTTTAAAAAAAGAAATGAAAGCCAAAACATGTGTGTGTGTGTGTATATATTATATATATATAATAATCAATGAATTTTATTAATAACTTCAACATTCCATTCAGCATTGTACATCCTTTGTTTACATAAAAGACACCAATGAAAATTGCAGGAAAGAACTAGGTACAAAATTGTTTTATCAAAAGTTTATCAGTTATACAGCACACACAGCTGCTGCATCTGTTAGTGAAGAAAATTGTTAATTTTGACCAGCTTGGTGCAAACAAATAATTTCAAGATGAATAAAAACTGCAGATTAGCTTTAGAAAGAACATTCAAGCCCCCCATTTTTTGGGCAGGCTAAATGCACCAAGTTGATCAATCAATCAGCTTGGGTACAACCAACATTCAGGTTTTACCTGCAACTATCGCTGGCGGCTGCTATTGCAACTAGCAATAATCACTGCCTTCTCCCAGTGGGGATGGCTTCCCTTGCCCCCCCCCCCTCCACCACTGAGAGAAGACAATGGCCCCTGCAGGGGGAATTCCCTGCTTCAACACTGTCTGCGTTGATGGGGGAATCGGGAGGATTTCTTTCCTGTAACCCGTGGCTGCAGGAAAGAAATTTGTTCCATATATGGCCGGCCTTACAGGGAGGTGTTGTCTGCACAATTTGGATACTCACCCACCCAGCGCATCCAGTGTTGTACCACTGACATACTTTTGTCAACAGACACCGGACAAATGAGCCATTCAGGAAGTGATGTATTTCTGAGTTACCTGTCAGATGTTTCTGAAAAGCAATCCACCACAGATCGCTTTTCAGAAAGGTGGTAGACCCTGCCATACATGTCAACAAGCCCTTACCAAGATAAAACATTTTTTGATCCTTTAAGTACTGAACAGTTATAATCACTTGAGAACTGCAATATAATTTGCTTTACTATAGGTTTTGTTTGATAGGCTATGTCAGTTGTTGCTGCCTATGATGAACGTTGAACATCTGAGCTTATATTCTTTGGGTTAAATAATGTATGTTAACATTAACCTAAAGCTGATCTCAAGGCAGATCTAAACACCTCTATATACCTGTATATTTTTAAATTCAGTCTACTATGCAGTGCTAAGACAGGGGGAGGCAGAATAAGAAGCCATTGATGTGTTCTGCAGTGCAGAGAGCAAAGCTGACAGGAGGAGAAAGCAGAGAGATAGAGAATTTGGCTAATCAGTGTGCTGATTATCCTTTCACTGTCCAGTCACTGGGTGAGGGTTGGAAGAAGACCTGTATGTAAAAGTGAAACTGCAGGAAAAAGATCACGTCCCTTCCTCTGCTAGATAGAGATGCGCAGTGTGACAGATCTGTGTACATCGCAGAACTAGATGGACAGAAATACAAATGAAAAAAATAAAACCGCTCTCATATACTGTATATATTTAATCTGCATATTTTAACTGTTTGCTTGGAGTTCAGGTTTAATGTAAGGATCAATATCTTATTATTTCTAGCACATGTATAGACTGAATTATCCATTTTGTGTCTGTAGCTCATATCCAGGCTTGTCGTGCTTTGATGATCATCTCTCTCATCCTTGGCCTCCTCTCTTGTTTAATCTCCCTGTTTGGACTGAAGTGCACCAAATTTGGTAGCCAAGATGAAAACACCAAGGGAAAGATTGCTCTGTCTGGAGGACTGCTTTTCATCGTATCAGGTACCTGACTTTATATCTCAAACATATTGCAGTACACACTGAAATAAATCCAGTTTTTCCTGCACAGTCAAGGGGTATGTTGAAATAAAAAATGTTTTGTCATTTTATGGAATCAACAAATTGACTATGAAGTTGCATCATCACTGTAGTATGATCCACTCTGTTACAGTTAAAGGGTCACTAAAGGGAAAACATTTTTTGCTGAAATGACTGTTTACAGGGTTATAGAGACATACAAGTTAACTGATTCCTTTTCAAAATGATTAAAAATAGATAAAAATCAATCATATAATGTGCTTGCAGGTTAGTTTCACTTTTGAACTGGCTATATGTTTCTTTGAAGTAGAAATGGACACACAGAACAAAAACAAACAAATCCAGGGCAGTGTTTTGTTTTTAAAATGAATCTGATTGGTTCTGGGAAGTTTTAGACACACAGTAATGACAGCTTAGACCACAGTGAGAAAGCTCCCAGCACTGGGGTTATAAGGAAACAGACAAGCAGGAAGTGTGGAGAACAGAGCAGGATTACAGCAACTTCAAAGCAAAAACGAACAATAAGGACACGAAACCAGTACTGCAGTAAGGTAAAGGAAGCTATTTAGCTAAAAAAAAAATCCTTTAGTGATCCTTTAATGTGACCTCTGACAAAACATGTTGGGCGGGGCTTTTGGCCACATCGTGCATTAACTAGGAAGTGGCCAGAATTACAGGTTTGCATGCAGCTAGAGACTGTATGTTGCACCTGTGTCAATTTTTAATTGTATACAGGTTTTATATATGTGATTTTGAGAAGGTTGTGTTATGTATTTTCCTTTATCCACTTTTATTATGCTATGTTAGAGTGCCCCCTTCACTCAAATTCATAATATTGGTGTTGTTTACCTGTGTGCACCGAGGAATAGGTGCACATTTTATTGTGAGTGTGGTTTAAAAAGTGTTAGTAAACTAGTAAAAAATAAAAAGTTTCCAGGCAATCTCACAATGCATATTATAAAAGACTTACCTTAAAACAAAGCTCTCCAGCGATGCGCTGTCGTCACTGCAGAGGCTTCCATCTTCACCCGGTCTTCCTTCTGGGTTAGGGCATCTAATTGGAGCTAGATGGTGTCACTGCCCCATATGCCGTTCCTTCAGAGCCCATGCGCCGGTGACGTCACCAGCTGCTGTTCGCAGAATATCTCCTAAATGGCGCACGTTTAGAAAGATATTCATTTTACCTACAGGTAAGCTTTAGTATAAGATGCACTACATATTGAGAGGAAACATGGCAATAAATACAATAAGGTATGAAAGTGAAATAAGACGAATCATACTTATTATGTTTGGGTTGGATGGAGATGAATCCATCAGACTCTCCTAATCAAAACATAAGAAATTAATCCGAAATACATTTTGTTCCATTACTTAATTTTGGATGCATGCGACTTCTATCAATATCATTCAATCAGCTCATTTCATTTCTCTTTGAGGGTTGGAATAGCAGGGAATACTCAGAATGGATAAGTATTTTCCAGAAATACTAAATTAAAGTGTTACTTAAACCACAACAGTAAAATCTGTTAATGCAGTAAAGCACGCTTGTTATAATCTATGTGGAACCTAGGGGGTTAATACACTGCACTGTGTAAAAAGGCTATTTGATCCTGTCTTCTCTGATCCTCTCCTTCCTCCACTGTCTCCAATCCATCTGCTGATAGAACAGAGCCTTGGAGTCACTCTGCACATGCTCAGTTCGGTGTGTATTGCTAGAGAGTTTTTTTATTTTTTTGGAGGGTGCATGTGATCGATACAAAGTCAGGGGTCATGCAGCCTCATAGGACAGTCAGAGTAGAAGGAAAACTGCTCTTATAAGTATTAACAAGATACTCATAGAAGTCACAAGACTTCTATATACTTCTGATGAGAAAAGATATTTAGTAGTTTATATTTACTAAAATAATTGCATTTCCATGTTCTGTATACTGTGGGAGACCAGATACAGTGCATGCAGGGTCCTGGGTCTAGTACACATTAACCACTTAAGGTAAGGTGACCAGATTTTGAAAATGAAATCCGGGGACATATTTTTTGTTTACTAGTAATGGCAACAATCAGCGACTCTCTGCCCATTGCCGCCCGCCTCACAGCCTCTCAAGTCTTACTCTTCGTGCCCCGGCTACTACTGGGTGGGGAGTGGAGGAAGATCACTCCCCCAGGGAAGGCAAGGAGATAAGCAGGTGGCTGACCAAGATTTGTGCCAAGGCAGAAGAACATGTGAGCGAAGCTAAATGGGCATGCGCCCGAAACTAAAGAAATATTCCCTCCACTCCGACCAGCACATGATCATCAGAAAGGGGCACAGATAATGGGAAAAATACAACCCCCCTATGCTAGTAGGCACGGTGGAGCGGGGGGGGGGGGGGTGTAATTCTATTTTTTTTTTTTTTATTCTGCACTGACTGTCTTTGAAATTGCCCCTGCCCCCAATTAAATCCAATCTGGGGACAAAACAAGGGACAGACTTGGTCCAGGGACAGTGTCCTCAATCAGGGGACTGTCCCCTGAAACTGGGGATGTCTGGTCACCCTAACTTAAGGACCGCCTCCTGCAGATATATGTCGGCAGAATGGCACGGCTGGGCACAAGCACGTACCTGTACGTCCTCTTTAAGTGCGCAGCCGTGGGTCGAAGCTCCGTGACCGTGGGACCCGATCGCCGCTGGGGTCCCACGATCGATCCCCGGAGCTGAAGAACGGGGAGAGCTGTGTGTAAACACAGCTTTCCCGCTCTTCACTGTGGCGCTGTCATTGATCCCTGATATAGGGAAACACAATCAATGATGTCACACGTCAAGCCCCGCCCCCCTACAGTTAGAAACACAGATGAGGTCACACTTAACCCTTTCAGCGCCCCCTAGTGGTTAACTCCCAAACTGCAATTGTAATTTTTGCTGTGAAAATGACAATGGTCCCAAAAATGTGTCAAAACTGTCCGATGTGTCTGCCATAATGTCACAGTCACAAAAAAAAATTGCTTATCGCCGCCATTAGTAGTAAAAAAATTTTTTGATAAAAATGCAATAAAACTATCCCCTATTTTGTAAACGCTGTAAATTTTGCGCAAACTAGGGTTGTCCCGATACCGATACTAGTATCGGTATCGGGACCGATACCGAGTATTTGCGTGAGTACTTGTACTCGTGCAAATCTTCCCGATGCTTGAATAGAATACTTTTTTTGTATTTATCAACATGTTCTGTGAAAATTCTTTGAGTTTTTTTACTATTGCGTGACAAGCAAATAAAACATTTTTATTCATTTTTACTCATTTTTATTCTTTTATAATGTCTTGAGTTAGAGTTCTTCATAATTCTAAAGAAAATATCCACTGTATTGTGGTTTGAAAACTGTCACATGACATTTAAAAAAAGTATTAGTATTCGGCATCGGCGAGTACATGAAAAAAAGTATCGGTACTTGTACTCGGTCCTAGAAAAGTGGTATCGGGACAACCCTAGCGCAAACCAAACGATAAACGCTTATTGCGATTTATTTTTTTCAAAAATAGGTAGAAGAATACGTATCGGCCTAAACTGAGGAAAACATTTTTTTTTATATATTTTTGGGGGATATTTATTATAGCAAAAAGTAAAAAATATTGAATTTCTTTCGAAATTGTCGCTCTATTTTTGTTTATAGGGCAAAAAATAAAAACCACAGAGGTGATCAAATACCACCAAATAAAAGCTCTATTTGTGGGAAAAAAAGGACGCCAATTTTGGTTGGGAGCCACGTCGCACGACTGCGCAATTGTCAGTTAAAGCGACGCAGTGCCAAATCACAAAACCTGGCCAGGTCCTTTACCTGCCTAAAGGTCCGGGTCTTAAGTGGTTAACATGTTAAAATGAATATCGCTAATCTTTCAAAATAACGAAAGAATAACAGAACTTCCGAAAATACAAATCAATTTGGAACAACAAACATATACTCTCCCGAAATAACGGATATGTCGAAACAAAATTATTTACTTACTGAATAACAAAAAAGAAACAAAACATGTTTTTCATCGTGCACATCTCTTTATGGATCTTCATTTATTTTTTCTTGTTCTTGCACAACACATTTTATTTATGGTGTGATGTTTTTAAATAAGATTAGTGCTGAACTGTTATTATTTTATTTTTCATTTTTATTGTGTGAAGTACATGTTAGTGTTAACTGGCTATTGGTGTTTGTCTATAGAGGTTATACTGTATATTGAGGTAGCAGCACAGGTGTTTCAGTCTATAAAATACATTTTATAAAATCGGCATTGTAACAACAATATAAGCAGTAGCCACGGTTGACAATACAATATAAGCTTAGTTAGAAAATCCTCCTTTTTTTTTTATAATTGCTGCCTCTTTGCTGGTCTTCTATTCCCACAATCTCTGGGATTCACTGCAGATTTTGTGGCTTCTCCTTTCCTTGTTCATCTGGTTCACTTTCCATTTCTAAAGATTATATATTCCACGGCATCTGTACTGACTGTGCCTTCTGTAATTCAGATGGCAGGCCCTATGAAATGTGTGACACAAGCTATCCATATTTACAGGGCATAGTAATTACATGTCATTGCTTAAAGGAGTTGTGAACCTCAAGGTTTTTCATTTTAATGCAATAATGCATTAAGGCGAAAAACCTTCTGTGCTGCAGCTGCCCCCCAGAGGCCTTCTTTTTCTTACCTGAACCTGATTGTTTCAGACAGCAGGACTCAGCCCCGCCCTGGCTCCCTTGTCACTGGATTTGATTTGCAACAGCGGGAGCCAACGTCTCCTTCTGCTATCAATCTATCCAATGACAACAGAGACAGTGGTTGGAGCTGCTGGCCTCATGTGTCAATGGACGCAGCAGCAGAACTCGGGAGCACGCCCGCACAGGTGGCCCCATGGAAAGTGTCTCTCATCAAGATTGTTCAGATTAATAGAACTAGAAAATAAATAATTGAAAATTAGCATATTAGTGTAAATATATGATTTTAAATAACTTAAGATAACCTTTAAAAAATAACAATATCTAATTTAGCCAGAGTTGCTTTTTTAACAGGCTCATGGCTTGGCCCAACGCCATCACCGCCCCTTCCCAGACCCAAATGCTTGTTGCTGTCTGGAAATGCAACAGGGATCCATTTAAAGGCACAGAATTTAGAAATGAGAAATGTGTATATACAGTATCTCACAAAAGTGAGTATACCCCTCACATTTTTGTAAATATTTTATTATATCTTTTCATGTGACAACCCTGAAGAATTAAACGTTGCTTCAATTTAAAGTAGTGAGTGTATAGCTTGTATAACAGAGTACATTTGCTGTCTCCTCAAAATAACTCAATACATAGCCATTAATGTCTAAACCACTGGCAACCAAAGTGAGTACACCCCTAAGTGAAAATATTTCCAAATTGGGCCCAAAGTGTCAATATTTTGTGTGGCCACCATTATTTTCCAGCACTGCTTTAACCCTCTTGGGCATGGAGTTCACCAGAACTTCACAAATTGCCACAGGAGTCCTTCCGAAATGACATCACATAGCTGGTGGATGTGATTTCCGAATATTTCCGGACGGCTCCGAATGCTGGATGCTGTTTTGCTCCGCTCGGCTCTGGCGCCCCCATCTCAGACTAAACACGGTACTGCACACCGCTGTGGCTTGAATCCTGCTCATTTTGTGAGACAATACTCGCAAACCGAGTCAGGATTTTTTTAAATACAGTGCTCGTATTGTGAAATGCTCCTTAACCGCGTTACTCGCAATCCGCGGTTCCACTGTACTCACTTTTGTTACACATTAATGGCTGTGTGACTGGGGAGCAGGTGTGTTAAATTTGGTGTTATCACTCTTACTCTCTCATTCTGGTCACTGGAAGTTCAACATGGCACCTCAAGGCAAAAAAACTCTCTGAGGATCCGGAAAAAAAGAATTGTTGCTCTACATATGCCCTAGGCTATTAGAAGATTGCCAAGACTCTGAAACTGAGCTGCAGCATGGTGGCCAAGACCATATAGCTGTTTAACAGGACAGGTTCCACTCAGAACAGGCCCGCCATGGTCGACCAAAGAAGATGAGTGCACATGCTCAGCGCGTGTTTGGTAAATAGACGTATGAGTGCTGCCAGCATTGATGCAGAGGTTTAAGGGGTGGGGGTCAGCCTGTCAGTACTCAGACCATACGCTGCACACTGCATCAAAATGGTCTGCATGGCTGTCATCCCAGAAGGAAGCCTCTTCTAAAGATGATGTACAAGAAAGACAGGAAACAGTTTGCTGAAGACAAGCAGACTAAGGACATGGAGTACTGGAACCATGTCCAGTGGTCTGATAAGGCCAAGATAAACATATTTGGTTCAGATGGTGTCAAGCGTGTGTGGCGGCAACCAGGCGAGGAGTACTTCAACATGATACCGACCCCAAACACACCTCCAAGACAACCACTGCCTTGCTGAGGGTAAAGGTGAAGGACTGGCCAAGCATGTCTCCAGACCTAAATCCTATTGAGCATCTGTGGGTCATCCTCAAATAGAAGGTGGAGGAGCGCAAGGTCTCTAACATCCACCAGCTCCATGATGTTGTCATGGAGGAGTGTAAGAGGACTCCGGTGGCATTCTGTGAAGCTCTGGTGAACTCCATGCCCAAGAGGTTTAAGGCAGTGCTGGAAAATAATGGTGGCCACGCAAAATATTGACACTTTGGGCCCAATTTGGACATTTTCACTTAGGGGTGTACTCACTTTTGTTGCCAGCGGTTTAGACATTAATGGCTGTGTGTTGTGTTATTTTGAGGGAACAGTAAATTTACACTGTTATACAAACTGTACACTCACTACTTTACATTGTAGAAACGTGTAATTTCTTCAGTGTTGTCACATGAAAAGATCTAATAAAATATTCACAAAAATGTGAGGGATGTACTTACTTGTGTGAGATACTGTGTGTATGCACACACACACAAAAGCAGTATATATATAGATATATACAAGTCTAATCTTTGGAATATTTTTCCATTAGAGTTAAGTGCAGCTATTAGTAACAGTATCTCACCTCCCTATGCATTTATCCAATTTGATGCATGCAGCACTTAATTTCATTACCTGAGGAAATAAAAATAAGTAAGAAGGATTAAACACTCTAAACACGTTTGTGCATACTTACAAAGTTTTATACTTTCATACTTTCTTCTAAAAGTTTAGTTTCCTCAAAAACAAACTTTCTGTTATTGCTGTGGGCAAATCCATTCCTAGGTTTGTGAGAAAAGTATATTAAAGTAATGGTGATTTGTGGTTGTTGTAGGTCTGTCCATCACTCAACAGCAGCAGACGGTCCTTCTAGATGTGTATCTGCTGTTTGTTGTATGCAGATCTCACAATTTATTCTTCTCAGAATCTGGTCTCATGGCTATAAATTGCAGAACACACAAAAAGGCAATGCAGGAAAGCAGAGGCATTGCTGATGTGTTGCATGATTTTAGGTAGTGGACTGCAATCTATGCCAGATAGACAGATATGAGTAATGTTTAATGAATAAATCTTTTCCAAATTGGAAAGAATATGCATTGATATGCAAGCTTCCTGTCAATATTAGTTTCAGAAAATGTTTGTGCTACTGATTTTTTTCCCAGAAGATTGCAGACGTACCAGGGAAGGTAGACAGCCTTACATTGGGAGGTACACAGAATTTTTTTGGCATTTGTGCAGAACAACTCTGTAGCAAAATATACTTAAAGGGTCACTAAAGGAATTTTTTATTTTTTTTAAATAACAAACATGTCATACTTACCTCCACTGTGCAGTTCATTTTGCACAGAGTGCCCCCGAACCATGTCTTCTGGGGTCCCTCGGCGGCTGTCTCTGGTCCTCCCCACAATTAGTCACCACAGTCATGCGAGAGCTCGCATGGTGGTCACTAATTGCGGGCGCGTTCCCGTGATACAGCGGACTGCCACAGCCGCTCACTGTATCACTCGGCTCCGCCTCACCACTGGATGTGATTGACAGCAGCGCCAGCCAATGGCTGCGCTGCTCTCAATCCATCTGCTCTAGTCAATCAGCGGCCAGGCTGAGCGGTGAAGTGGATATCAGGGCCACGCGGGACTTTCGAGGGGTCAGGTAAGTATAATGGGTGCTTGGGGGGGGGGGCGGCAGCTAGGGTTGCCACCTTTTTGTCAAGCCAAACCCGAACAAAATAACAGCGCACGTATATATATATACACACACATACATTACATCTGTACAAAGACATTTTTTTTTATTTAGTATACACTGTGCATATATTGATGTGATTAAATAACATTTCTAATCATATGGAGGTAATCACAAGAGTCCCCCTTTACATCAGATTCAACAGAGTTCTCCTTTAGATATGATTCTGCAGGAGAGGAGTGTGTGGAGGGTATGATGGGGGCTGTATGTACAGGAGAAGAGTATGGAGGGTATGAAGGGGGCAGTATGTACAGGAGAAGAGTATCGATGGTATAATAGGGGCAGTATGTACAGGAGAAGAGTGTGGAGGGTATGAAGGGGGCAGTATGTACAGGAGAATAGTGTGGAGAGTATGAATGGGCAGTATGTACAGGAGAAGAGTATCAATGGTATAATGGGGGCAGTATGTACAGGAGAGGAGTGTGGAGGGTATGACGGGGCAGTATGTATAGGAGAGTAGTGCAGAGGGTATGACGGGGGCAGTATGTACAGGAGAGGAGTGTGGAGGGGATGATGGGGGCAGTATGTACAGGAGAAGAGTGTGGAGGGTATGACAGAGGGCAGTATGTACAGGAGAGGAGTGTGGAGGGGATGATGGGGCAGTATGTACAGGAGAGGAGTGTGGAGGGGATGATGGGGCAGTATGTACAGGAGAGGAGTGTGGAGGGGATAATGGGGCAGTATGTACAGGAAAGGAGTGTGGAGGGGATGATGGGGCAGTATGTACAGGAGAGGAGTGCAGAGGGGATGATGGGGGCAGTATGTACAGGAGAAGAGTATGGAGGGGGCAGTATGTACAGGAGAAGAGTGTGGAGGGTATGAAGGGGGCAGTATGTACAGGAGAGGTGTGTGGAGGGGATGATGGGGGCAGTATGTACAGGAGAGGAGTGTGGAGGGGATGATGGGGCAGTATGTACAGGAGAGGAGTGTGGAGGGGATGATGGGGCAGTATGTACAGGAGAGGAGTGTGGAGGGGGATGATGGGGCAGTATGTACAGGAGAAGAGTATGGAGGGGGCAGGGCAGTATGTACAGGAGAAGAGTGTGGAGGGTATGAAGGGGGCAGTATGTAAAGGAGAGGCATGTGGAGGGGATGATGGGGGCAGTATGTACAGGAGAGGAGTGCGGAGTGGGATGATGGGGGCAGTATGTATAGGATAGGAGTGTGGAGGAGATGATGGGGCAGTATGTACAGGAGAGGAGTGCGGAGGGGATGATGGGGGCAGTATGTACAGGAGAGGAGTGCGGAGGGGATGGCAGAATGGGGAGGGATTTCCTGCAGCATCTATGGGGTGACCAGGAAGCGATGTTGGGAAGGGAAGGAAAGTGACCATGGAATTAAATCCTTAAGCTAGGGGGGGGGGGGGGTTTAGGAAGCAGATCTGAGTGATGTATTTATGAAATGGGGGGGGGGCTGACAAGTGGTCAGATAGCAATGTCTATAATAAAATAAAATAAACTCTTGTGCTCATCCACTAAAAAACATAAAATAAATCATATAACAGTACTACTTGATGGAAACAGTCTGTTATAAGTACAGATGCATGTAGTCCAGCTCCCAGCACTCTGCATACCCAGATAATGTGAAGGTAATGTATGACCATTCATGTAACCCTGTGTTCTCCAGGCTCTGAGTCTGGCCAATCAGAAGTGTGAACTCATCACATATATACAGGTTACATGAATGGTCATTAAGTAATGCACATTATCTGGTCTGAACAATTGGGGATGTTTGAACAGACTTCAGGCTTAGATGTTATCTGTCAAATGTGATCGGCTGCCCCCCCCCCTCCCCCACACTCCCTATCTCCTCGAGTCTCCTGCCAACTTAACCCTTCACTGCATCTCCTGAAGAACAAATCCTCCTGAAACTTTGAAACTATCGACCCTAGAAGACTTCTCCCACAAAAATTCAGCTCACTCACCTGAGCGTACAGCTGCAATGTCTGTGAAGGAGCTCTGGGCAGGCTGTCCTGTCACTGCTGCTTCTCCTGCTCTCTTTGTCCCCCGCGCTGCTGACACTCTCAGCACTGTGGCGGCGAGGATTCACAGGCTGCCTGACTGGTGCTGGTGGGGGGGGATTGATAGCAGGCACCGTGCAAGTTGCGGGGGCGGGGGAGCAAAGTCAGTGAGACCTACGGTCGGGAATGGAGGTATACTGTTGTGTCCGGGTTAAGAGAGGACAGAAACCCGGGCACAAGTCTCAAAAACCGGACTGCACGGGTCATTCCCTAGCGGCAGCATTATATGTTTTTTCCCCTAATGCATAGATTGCATTAAGGTGAAAAAAACATTTTCCTTTACAACTCCTTTAAGCTGGCCATACACCTATAGAATATCTGCATATTTTCTATGGTTAGATAGAAAAAGTGCAACAGATTTCTCCATGTATGCTCAACTGTGTGGATGGAGGAATCTCCCAGTGGGCCAAGCTTCAGTATCTTGCTAGTCGGAGCTGCTGGCTCTCAACCTAAACAATGCCTGCACCCAATCAGAATGTTCAGGTATTGTGAGAGTGTTGTAAGTAACGGAGTTACAATAAACGCAGTTACCTAACGCAGCCCCTTTTGAGGGTAACGAGTAATCTACCTGATTACTCTTCCCCTCACAGTAACGCAGTTCCCATTACTTGGGCGGCATTACTGCAATTACATCTACCGCCACTAGATGACAGCAGAGTAATTGCTTCTCCCGGCGCTGTGAACATAAATATGGGTGGAACTCCGCTTTAGAATCATGTGACCGCTGTGATGTCCTGTCACAGCGGTCTGAAAACTCCCAATCGCAAGGAGCCCTGGATACAATGAGCCCCATCCGCCTCACACTGACCTATCACCGGGGAACAACTCACATCGATCACACACACTGTGTGTGCAACCTGATCACATGGCCGGAACAAAATGTTCCACAGAACAAACGTTCCCTATACAACACAGTGTACACAGCGACATCTAGTGGTCAACATGGTAAGTGCAGGACACCTATACAGACCAATGATCAGCAGGTTATTTTTGGTCAGTGATTTTCATCTCTTCATCAGACAACAAAGATATTAGCTGCACATACATGGTGGGACGGATGCACCTAGGCTGGGATATACATGGTGGGACGGATTCACCTAGACTGGGATATACATGGTGGGACGGATACACCTAGGCTGGGATATACACGAGATCACCATTTGTTTCTGGTTTTCTTCTCTCAAGGATCTGCCATTCTTTTGTCTTGGAGTATTAACTCAATGCTCCCTGGCAAGCGCCCGTCACCTGCTTCTCAACAAAGCATTGTAGAATATTAAAAAAAAAATCAGTTACTTTGCTGAGTAACTAATTACTTTTTCAATGTAGTAACTGAGTCACTAACGCAATTACTTTTTCGGAGAAGTAATTTGTAACTGTAACTAATTACTTTTTAAAAGTAAGATGAGCAACACTGGTGAGAGCCAGCAGGGCCGACTAGCAAGATATGGAAGCTTGGGCCAGTGGGAGATTCTTTTCAGGTATTGTGAGAGCCAGCAGGGCTGACTAGCAAGATATGGAAGCTTGGGCCAGTGGGAGATTCTTCCATCTACACAGGTCAGCATAGATGGAGGAATCTGTTCCACTTTTTTCATCTGATCATAGAAAATCTGCAAATAATCTATAGGTGTATGGCCAGTCTAAGCTTAGATTACCAGGGGCAAACATAGCATAGAGCGTAAAAGTGAATTGAATGGAAATTATAGCAAATTATCATAAAATAACCTTTTTTTTATTATCAAAAACGTTTCTTTTAAACAAGTGCAAACAACTTCCCATGTACATACATTGCAATTGCAGAAGTCTACAGTTACATATAATTGCTGTAAATTTTCCATCAAAAATATTATACACACTAACCGAGGTCACATAACGTCACATCTTCATAAAATTAATATAACTGTTGTATTTTGTCCCACATATGACAGAGTTATCCTGTAGGGCATTGTAGAAGCCTGGACATCACTAATTCCCTGGGGCTCAATCCTGGTGTATCCAACCAAGTTGACAAATACGTTCAAATCAACCCGGGCTCCCCTTGTGTTTATAGATATATTTTTCCATAACAAGGGTTTTCCCCATGTGTGTTATCCATGAGGCAACAGTGGGCAGTGAGGTCGATTTCCAACCCATCAGAATAAGTTTACGGCCTGAAACCGTGCCCTGGAGAATGTGGTCCTCACCATCTCCTATGGGACCACATAAAATACACATTTAGTCCTGGTTCACACTGGTGCGTTTTGACATGCAACTTGACATGTCAAATCGGCAGCATTTGTCATAATTGGTGTGACGCCGCATCTACGGTGCTGCACCAAGTAGTTTCTGTACTATTTTTTGCTATTTCGGCCCACGGTTTACATCGGGACTGAAAAGCAAGAATGAAATTATGCGCACAGCTTAATTCCCGCAGCCCAGTGTGAACCTGGGCTACATGCTATTTTTAAAACAGTGGTGTGAGTTCCAGTCACACATTTTTTATTTTTATTTTAAGTCAGTCAGCAGCTACAAACACTGAAGCTGATGACTTTTAATAAGGACACTTACCTTTCCAGGGAGCCCATGATGTCGGTCTCCCCGAGGCTGATCTGTCCATTGTAACTAAGGGAAACCGGAAGTGGAGCCTTGCAGCTTCACTGCTGATTTCCTGCTGCGCATGCGTGAGTCGCACTGTGCTTCGTGAATTGCCAGCTGGTCTTCTGGGACACACAGGTCCCAGAACACAGCAGGCGGGAGCTCACCGCACAAGAGGACATGACATCCTGCGCCACGGCCAGGCCAGAATGGAAGTACACTTAGAACTTAAAAAAATGTACTAAAAAAAATGTTTTTTTAAATATCTGAACACGAGGGGTGAAGGGGTGATCTTTAATTTAAGACCACCTTTTAAAAGTGGGTGGAACTCCGCTTTAATATGAAGATTTGTAGACTTGTAAGAGAATAATTTTCTCATACATTGCAATTTGTTGTATTTTGGTCTAAAAAGTTTGGTGCTAACCTTAATGTGTTTGCCCTTTTATTTACCACACTCCCTCCTTTGCCAGATCCACCACCCAAGCACCAAGAAAAAAAATATTACTTCAAAAAAGGTACAGGGCACTCTAGGTACCCACACCCCCAGTTCAGTATTATCTTATCTGCTTAACCTACTTTGTTCTTTGTAGTATGTGTTTAGCTGATTAGAATTGCTGCTTACAAAATCAGTACAGTTATGTTACTCTTACTTGCTGTTTCAGTGTATGATTGTGCCAGTGATGTTGGCTTAAAAAATGGAAGGCAATTACAATCAACCGAAAAGGACACATTGTGATAGGTATCCCTGAAAGATGTTCCCTCTAATGGCTATTTGATTAAAGAGATGTGAGTAGCATGCCTGCTGAAGGATTTCCGAGATAATGTCTACAGAAGCCTTTCTCAACCTTTTTACCACTAAGGAACCCTTGAAATATTTTTTAGATCTTAGGGAACTCCTGCTAGAGTTAACTCTACTGTGGTAAACAGGAAGGATGTCCCCCTTACATTGGTGATCAGAATACTGCCCTTCCTAACAGCTAAAAAGATATTTGGTGTCATGTTGCTTGATCTGCCAAGTGCCAGTGAACACAGAACTATGCAGATCTGAGGTCAATCAGCCACAAATGAAGGAACCCCTGGCAACCTCTGAAAGGAGTTTCACAGAACCTTGGTTTAGATTGGCTGGTCTACAGTCTGACCAGACTAGTAGGCTTTCAGTGAGGTTCAGGAATTATAAAAACACAATCACTGTGCACACCAACTAAGAAAGAAGCCCGACCTGCATATTTCATGAGCCAATGTACCTTCCAACTTTTTAGGACAACACTTACCACCAACATTTTGGACGGAACACGTCTATGATATATTCACAGTCATTCTTCATATGTATGTAGAGTTCCTGCCATAAGCTGGATACATTCTGTTTTTGGCTCAGCTCTACCTAGCTGAGCAGCAATTTATTTTAAGGTCTGTTCAGGCTCCCGCTAAGCCTGGAGGTTGATTGCTCATGCCTGTCTCTGATAGAAGCTTCCAGAAATAGTGTGGGGAGATCAATCCCTGGGTTATGAACTTTTATCTGGGAGGTAGAAGGTGTGGCTGGGGAGAACATAATTGGTTAGGAAGGCCTGATCAGAGTCATTCTCTCCAGGAGTCTTGCCCTGGGTGGCAGTCTGTGTTTCTTAAAGTGGTAATAAACCCTTAGGCCGCGTACACACGATCGGTCAAAACCGATGAAAACGGACTGAAGTTCAGTTTCATCGGTCCAAACCGATTGTGTGTAGGCACCATCGGTCAGTTGTCCTTCGGTCCAAAAAAGAAAACTTGCTTTAAAATTGAACCGATGGACGCCAGACCGATGGGTAAAAACCGATCGTTAGTATGCAAAGGCATCGGTCAAAAAGGCCACGCATGCTCAGAATCAAGTCGACGCATGCTTGGAAGCATTGAACTTTGTTTTTTTCAGCACGTCGTGTGTTTTACATCACCACGTTCTTAAAGCGGAGTTCCACCCAAAATTGGAACTTCCGCTTGTTCAACTCCCCTCCCCCTTACATGCCACATTTGGTTTGTAATCTTTTCGGGGGGGAGTGGGGGCTTCAGGAGGAGTGGGACTTCCTGTCCCACTTCCGCCGAGGGGCTGGTTAGGCGATTAAGCTTAATCGCCTACAGCAGACCCTCCCTGTAGGTGATCGCATGGGACACATGACAGGTCCCATGCGATTACCTGTCCAATCAGCGGCGGGCCGCGCCGCTCACGAATGCACAGTTCCGCTCACGCATGCGCAGTGGGTGCCCGCCTGTGAAGCCGAAGGCTGTCACGGCCGGGTGCCCACAGTCTCAATTATGATGCCGGCCGGGGAGGGGGGAGAGGAGCGGAGCCCCGGTCGGCGTGTTGCTGGAACGCTAGAGCAGGTAAGTGATTGTTTATTAAAAGCCAGCAGCTACACTTTTTGTAGCTGCTGACTTTTAATAAACATACATTTTGGCTGGAACACCCCTTTAACCGATGGTGTGTAGGCACATCAGACCGTCAGTCGGCTTCGCCGGTTAACCGATGAAAATGGTCCCTCGGACCGTTCTCGTCGGATGGACTGATCGTGTGTTTGCGGCCTAACAGTCCACTTTTACCTACAGGTAAGCCTAGATTAAGGCTTACCTATAGGTGCAAGAAATATCTTCTAAACCTACACTGTTTAGGAGATATTTGCAAAAAAGACAGGCACCGATGTCTCCGGGAGAGATGGCGGCGATGGAGGAGGGGAAACGAGGACCGCTGCAGGGGCTTCGATCTCAGGTAAGTAATTCATAATGAGCTAGTATGCTATGCATACTAGCTCATTGTACCTTTGTCTTTCAGGATGTATTTTTTTTCAGAGGGTTTACTTCCTATTTAAGATCTGTTGCTGTGGTTCTTGGCTGAGGGCCTAAAGGAGCCTGTATTAAAGAAAATTTGCTAGAGGACAATACCTTAGAAAGCTGGGTTGAGAAAGGACTCTTTTCACTCCAGAATATCACAGGGTAGTTGGTTGGAGAGCTGTCACTGGAAATTGTGAGTAGGACCTTGCCTAGAGCTTCAGGTATGCCTGTGCTTTGAAGGTTGGACAACAGAGGTTGCTATACGGACCGTGACTGCTCTTACAGTGTCTCAGACTATATGGCTGTATGCTCTACCTACTGTATGTTGCCTTCAAAGTAGGATCTGCCAGGAACTGTATAATATGGCTGAGATATGTGTGCATATATAATTATAAACTGTACAGTAAAATTAGGTAAAACTCCTTGCTTTTAGATTCCCAGAACCAACTGATCCAAGTCACTAGGCACATGTCTCTTTTAAATCAGATCGCAGCAGCAAGTTCAGCTCATTTATGATTGAAGGGCAAGGCTAAAAATAGATTTTTAGTGGACATTGGTCTCACAGCTGTATATATACATATAGATTTACAGTATTACATTATATACAGTATAGTACAGTGAAAAATAGATATAAATCTGCGCATATTTTAAATCCAGAGACTTAACAATATGTTTTTGCACACATAGGACTCTCCTGCTTAGTCGCAGTGTCTTGGTATGCAGCCACTATCACCCAAGAGTTCTTTGATCCTCGCTACATTGGAATGAAGTAAGTGATGTCTATTTTATATTATATTTATCCTCTCTCTAGAAATATACCAAGTGATTATCCAATTTGCATTGGGTAAAAAAATATATATTGTATGTGTTGCAGACAGACATTGGATTATTACACTCCTTCAGGGGTGGGAATAAATGACCGGTCAATGTATACGTCAGGAAATAGATATATAGCACTACCTACTGTATACAGAAATCAATTAAAAACATATACTGGTTTATCACCTGGGAAGTACCCATGTGTTCTACATTATCTAATATGTAAGGTACTGTTATTCATTGAACTGGTAATCACATTACAATACAGGTACACAATACACTACATGTCTGTCAATAAAATGGACGAAGGCTCTGTTAGCAAGGACTTACAATCTATGTTGCCCCCATATATACTTACATGGGTTATAATATATCCCTGATGAGTTACTGTATTTATTGGCGTATAACACTCACTTTTTTACCCTGAAAATAGGGGGTAAACTGTGCCTGCGTGTTATACGCAGGGGGCTGTGGAAAGTTTTTCTCCTGAAACTTCCCTCTTAGGCCGCGTACACACGAGCAAATTAATCTGTTCAAATCGGTCTGACAGACCGATTTGATCAGATTTGTCTGCTGGGCTGTTTTGGTTTGATCGCTGTACACACGATCAAACCAAAATCCCCGCCGGCAGACAGCGCGGTGACGTTGACGCCGCCACGTCACCGCACCAGGAAGTAAAACACTTCCTCGCATGCGTCGAATCCATTCGACGCATGTGCGGGCAGATATGTCTACTGGTTAGCGTACTAACCAGCAGACATATCGGTCCGATGGGTTCCCAGCAGACAGATTTTAAAGCAGGCTTTAAAATCTGTCTGCTGGCCAAATCCGTCGGCTCGCCCGTACACGCGATCGAATCTGTCTGCTGAGACGGTCTGTCAGACCGTTTTCAGCAGATAGATTTGATCGTGTGTACGCGGCCTCAAAGTTAGGGTGTGTGTTATACGCCTGTGCGTGTTATATATATATCTCTGATGCACACTTAAATGTTTATATTCAGCCAAAACTTTTTTTTCCCATTTTTAATAGAGTAGGGAGGGGTAAAAACCTCTGTCAAGCTATTTTTTTTTCTTTTAATAGAGTAGGGAAGGATAAAAAAAAACTCTGTCAAGCCATTTTTTTTCATCTATGTCCCATTTTGTAGATTTCAACTCACTTCCTGTCCTAGAAACACAGAAAATGAGAGGAGATTTTTCCAAAGTGAACAGAATTTTCACCTAAAATTATTGTCACAAATACAGGTGCCCCCCAAATTTTCTCTTAAGCCACATACACGCGATCGGACCAAACCGATGAAAATGGTCCGACGGATCGTTTTCATCGGTTCACAGACTGATGGTCTGATGTGCGTACACACCATAGGTTCAAAATCCGATCGGGCCAGAAGGCGGTGACGTAGAACACAACGACGTGCTGAAAAAAGTTCAATGCTTCCAAGCATGCGTTGACTTGATTCTAAGCATGCGCGGTTTTTCGGTCCGATGCTTTTGCGTGCTAACCATTGGTTTGGCCCAATGATCAGGCAGCCATCAGATTTTAAAGCAAGTTTTAAAACTTTGGTCTGACGAACGACGGGCCGTACACATGATCGGTTTGGCCCGATGAAACTGGCCTTAAGGCCAGTTTCATCGGACCAAACCAATCGTGTGAACGCGGCCTTACTGCTCTGATGCCAACTCAACATTTTTGGATTTCTAATCATTTTGTTACCAGGACAAATAAAGGGGTGATTTCTTTCATCTGAGATGTAGTCATAAATTAAAACCTGATAAAGGATCTAACCCATCCCTATGCTTGTCAATAACAAAATTAAAGGAACATGCCTTTACATATATTTTAAAGTAAACCTGTCATGAGAGCGCTTCAAGAGCTAAAATTGGTCAGTGCCCAAAAGTACTGAAGCATGAAAGTCAACAAAGCAGTCAGCAACTAACATTTTTTTGAGAGAGGCCAGCAATGACAGGTTTCCGGGTTCCTCCATGACAACTTTACTTTATACCACAACAGATCAGCATTTTATTAGGTGGTAGACTATTCTAATCAATACATGAAATTCCTATTGAAGGTATAGCTAAAGAACAAGCTTTGTTTTCTTGTTTCAGTTAGAGTGTCTGTGTCCCCACTGGAGAGATTTATCCTCTCTATTTGTTCTAATGATCATTATCTTAGGTACAGATGGCATATCCAAAATTTTACAGTTGTCACTCTTACAGGAATAGAGGGGAAGTCTTCCAATAGGGACACCTATTTAAGCAGAAATTTTCTCTCATTTCGTAAAGTCTTCTCTTAGTGTCCCCAGGCCAGAAAGTGAAGGAAAAATCACACTTTTTGGGTATTCATGATTCAAAATATCTATTAGTCTGTCAATCTAGCTTGCCGCTTAGCTCCTCCATATATTCGTTTCCATTTTTTAGGCAACACGGCCTTAACAAGCTCAGACTCTGGGGAACAACTAACAAGATTTTGATCTGATTTCTTTACATTGTTTTCAATTCATAACTGAAATGTAAACTTGATATGTTTTATAAACCTTTTATAATTTTCAATAAAAAGTAAGGGAAATCTACCCGATCGACAGGGGAAACAATAAAAAAAACAATGACAGTGGCTTAAAATGTTTTGGCAATATATATGCAGGTACATAAACTGTTAAAATATTGTTTGCATTGCACTAAACAGTGCCAATTTCTGATTTATTCACCACTGTATGTATATTATACCATCTTAGGTATGAGCTTGGCTCTGCTCTGTATATAGGATGGGCTGGATCTCTTCTGGCAATTCTTGGAGGTTCCTTCCTGTGCTGCTCATGCAAGAAGAAAACAACTGCCAAAAAAGGGTATGTATCATTTACCATGGATACGTATAGAGGGGATCTCAATGGTTGGAAATCTATAACAGTGTATAAATTAGGCAAACATTTGGTAGTGCTCAGAAGGTCCAATCAGGGATGCCCAGGATTGTGGGCGTGATTGCAGTTTTTCAAGGGCTTTTCCCAGTTTATCTACCAATCAGGATGCCTTTTTCTTTGCTGCCTGTTAATAATTATTCGTAATGCACATACAGCGTATTCTGTTGCCAAAGTGATTTGGCCGAGACTGGGGGTACTGACTACGAGGGTTGTCAGACGTCAGAGAGCTATTACACTATACATAGTAGGCAGCCCTTGTTACACAATCACCAGCAGGAAGTTATGACTTTAGTGATTATGGTTATGTTTTACTTGAACATTATAACTATTTCATTACTTTCTTTATTCAGAATCTACAAATACAACTATCCAGGAGCATCAGACAGTGAATTCACCCAATTCAAAGAGAAGAAAGAGAGGAAAGAAGTGGCTTCATCGGACAGAGCCTATGTTTAACCTGCAATCCAGACTCAAAACTGTGTTCAGTTTCACAATTTTATATGTAGTTTAAGCTTTTTATTGTTTGGTTCTATTTGTTAAGCACCATGGATATTATAATTTGTTCTGTGTACATAAAATAGGCAGAAATAAGAAGCAATGACAAAGAACTCAGTTTATACTACAATTATGCTTTTGTATAAATTGTCTTTGCTTACCTAAGGGACTATTAACAACAATGGGGCACATTAAGGGGTGCATTAATCCACACCCACTGGTGTGCAATGCATCACAATGCTTGTTTTTTTTTCCCCCATTTTTTTTCAACTTTATTACCGTAAATGTGACAATTTAAATCTATACTCAGCAGACCATTGTGATGTGTCATTGCATGTGCAACAATTCATGCCTTACTTTTTGTGTAAACTAAAGCTATTAGACATAAAGCAAATTGTCTTGTCTGTGAACCACCCATTTAGTGTTTAGTACAATGTAACATATTTGGGACCAATAAAAACATTGGTGAAAATAATTGATATTGTTTTAAGAATATTTTCTCCTAATAAATTTTCTTTAAAATTTATATGTTCAATTAAGAGATAACCAAAAACAGCATTATAACCTCTTTGGGCTCAATGTGTGTAGCTGCCATGTTCAGGACCTCCACCAATGAGGTGTTGAGGAAGTTGTTAGCCTTTTATGGATGTGCATTTAGAGACCATAAAAAAAAACATTTGCTAGGAAAACCAGAAGACACTTCACATTCAGTAATAAGGTGGTAGTTTTGGGCACAATATTACTATTTGATTTACCTAAAAATATTTAATCACACACAAATATCTAATTGATCGCAGCCAGAAAGTAAAATTTTTACTCCTAAAAATCTAACACTATTTATTATCCTACAGTACTAGTAGATTGTCAAACAAATGTTTATTTACATGATCATTTATATGAAAATTCCCAGTACTTTCAATAATTTGACAAATGTTTTTTAAAAGTACTTCAAAAATGTGTTTTGCTTTTAACAAAAAAAAAAATCTGGAGTTTCCTGAATGAAAATAATTTACATTACATTACATTTACATAAACTTAGCTTGATCATTTGAGTACTGAAGTACTAGGCCTGTGGCAGAGGCCCGAGCCAGGCCTGTGGCAAAGGTCTGTTCCTCCCAGCAAACTAAAGTGACATTTCGGCTGCCATGCTTGTGGCAGAAGTCTGTCCAGAGGCACTTGACCCACTCTGGCTAGAGTGGCGACGTTTGGTACATTGCTACTGAAAGCAGGCTTGCTTTCATCATCACCCAGGACCTGATACCGCACTTGTTCTTCTGCTTCATCAACCTTTCCTATCCTACTACATGTTGATGTTGGCCGTGTTGGGCCTTGAAATAAAGCATTTGAAAAACCCATCGGATGACTGGACATTCGCTCACTGCTACTACCCCTAGACACACTACAAGGTAACTTAATACGCCGGTCCCAAAAACAACCAGCGGCTCCTGAATGGGGAAGCGCTACACAGATAAAAACCTGTCTAAATAAAAAGTCTGTTCCTCTCTCCTTGCTTTGAGTGACAAGTTATTTACATATCTAGCTTGGACATGTTCATCATTTGTTATGTTATGTTTATCATAATATGAGGTGATCCATAGTTCATTGTATATTACCAGGATGTGTTATGTGGGAGAGGGGTGGATTTCTCACTTTTTATACTGTGGATCAACTCATATTATGATAAACATAACATAACATATGATAAACATGTCCAAACTAGATATGTAAATAACCTGTCACTCAAAGCAAGGAGAGAGAAACAGACTTTTTATTTAGACAGGTTTTTATCTGGAAGTCTGTTTATTTTCACTCAACAATAAAAGAGGATTGCTCAGAGCTGGATTAACTCTGTGTGGCAAGACTGGGCACAGATGATAGTAAATCTTATACTCTACATTGTGACATCAGGTTTACATCCACTTCAAGTCCAAATGTAATGCATACCTAAATACAAATATAAAACCACCCATATGCTGTAGTAAGTAATTTCCTTTATCTCTAATATAATGTAGTTGTGAGTGAAAATGACTGTGCTATCACATTGTGCCAGGGCTGGCCAAATCCTAGAAGCCAAGTAGCCTATGAGGTAACACAATTTCAACTGTTGACTAGCTATTTGAATTTTTCCTACAATTGACAATGTCAAGACCTCTGTAAGGAGCTCAATAGCTCCTAAACCTTTTATTATATGCTAATTAAACTACCTTTGTACCTCTTGCCTAGGCAAAACAAGATGCGTATATGAATAGCAGATGAATTCCTTTTATAATTTACATGTATAAAACATATTCCTATACTACTTATGACTGAATTCCTAATCTAGTAAAATACACATATTACATTTACATCAGTGGTCCAATTTTGGTTAAGTTGATGTTGCCTTTTATAGTGAAAGGTTCACCTGAAGAAGTTAGAAAGAAAAGAGAAAAAATTCTATCCTGCAAATGCAAGTAACTGGAAATTTTCCATTTACCGGAACACCGTGAGTGCTGTTCAAAACTATATTACAACACAGCACTATTGTGTAATATAGAAACTGTCCCGAAGGATTTATCTGTTACATCTTACAGTTTATTTTATTGCAGTACAATGGTGTGTCACTACTGATAGAGTGAGTCCTTGAACAATGGTTTATTAACAAGAAATATACACACGTTCAGGACCTACATTTTCTTTTATGCTAAGGGTGTGGTGTTAAGGGACAAAGGAACACAAAATGTGTAGTTAAAAGGCAAAACATTTTTTTCTCATTTTGGATAGAGTAAAGTGGGCGAATGAAAAAACTCACATCTTCCCCTTTGAGCTGTTGTGTTCTGACAGGGGGGACAACCCCCCACCCCACCCCCCCCGTCAGAACACTCCAATTAGCGCTCTCTGCCATTGGCTGGGAGTGCTGATCGGGAGTAAGTCGACTGCTGGTTTTCCAGCATGCTTGTCTGACAGAAGCTGGCCAAACGACCTCTGTCGGACAGGGTGGCATACACATGGGTCGAATCTCGGCCTGTGTTTTTTAATTGGGCCGATATCACCTGACATTCAGCCTGTGAATACGGAGCTTAAGGGAGAGTTAAAGCCCACGTCGGTTTTGTTTTTTTGCCATCTGTGTCCCAATGAGAAGATCTCTCTTCACTTCCTGTCCCTTAGCTATAACAGGAAGGGAGATAAAATCCCTCCAAAGTGAATGAATCCCAGTGTTTGTGTCACCAGGGTCACCAGATCTAGCTAATGGAAAATGTCCCCCTCCATTAGTGTGCTGATATCAGAATTCAAAAACAGCACAGCTGTGTGGGGCTTGGCCCACTCAGCTGCAAGAGATCTGGACTGGGAAAATATATAGTAGCTTAGGTAATAGGGACATTTTCATTGCCGCCACTTGACCGAATCAGGATAAGTTGACAATATTCAAGGTTGATAGGAGTGTTTTCAACTTTTGAATAAAGGAGTGAAAATTAGCTGTGAATTAGGCCTCTTACACACAGATCAGTTTTTCTTCAGGTTTTTCTTTTCAGTTTACCAAAACTATGTAGTACAAGGGCCTGCCTGATTGCATACAAATTGAGACTCTTGAGGTTTGACCTCATATTAGATGGATTTGGTAAACTGAAAAGAAAAACCTGAAGAAAAACTGATTTGTGTGTAAGAGGCCTAAGGTGTCATGTGAGTTTGTAAAGTAAATGCCTACTGTAGATAAGGGAGATGGAATTATTACCAAAGAAAATTTAAGGACGTTTGTATGGAATGGACTGTTTTACAGGGTAAAGTATGATTATGGGATTTTGATTAGACAATAATATGAGTCCAGATATCTTAATTTGTGCAGTAAATCCAGAAAGTTAGGTATAGATGTCAAAGGATTGGTGATAAAATGTAGGGCATTATCAGCAAAAAAAATATATTTTCTAATGAGTTCTTGCTAATTAAAATCTCTAAATATTAGGTAGACTACGATGAAGCCCCATTTGGAGTAAAGTGTGCTAGAGCAAAGCAATATCCTTAACGTGGATGTCACAATGTAGAGTATAACATTTCCTATCATCTGTGCCCAGTCTTGCCACACAGAGTTAATCCAGCGCTTATCAATCCTCTTCTATTGTTCAGTGAAAATTAACAGAATTCCAGATAAAAACCTGCCTAAATAAAAAGTCAGTTTTCTCTCTTCTTGCTTTGATTGACAGGTTATTTACATATCTAGCTTGGACATGTTTATCATATGTTATGTTAATCATAATATAAGGTGATCCAAAGTTGATTGTATATTACCAGGATGTGTTATGTGGGGGAGGGGTGGATTTCTCACTTTTTATACTGTGAATCACCTCATGTTATGATAAACATAACATAACATATGATAAACATGTCCAAGCTAGATATGTAAATAACCTGTCACTCAGAAGATAGAAACAGACTTTATAACTTGCCAAGTTTTTATCTGGAATTCTGTTAATTTTCACTGAACAATAAAAGAGCATTGCTCAGAGCTGGATTAACTCTGTGTGGCAAGACTGGGCACAGATGATAGGAAATCTTATACTCTACATTGTGACATCCACTTTAAGAGGTTCAGTGCATGAAGCAGGGACGTGCTTGTGGCTAAGCACCTGGAGCTTGGTCTTAGCACCTTGGGGGAGGATGTGTGAACTTAAAGGGGTTGTAAAGACAGATTTTACCTTCTGTGTGCAGCAGCCCTCCTAATGCTTCCCTGAGCTTCATCTCTATCCAGGCTGAGACACAGTAGCAGCACCATTGGCTCCCGCTGCTGTAAATCAAAGTCAGTTAGCCAATCATAAGTGAGAGGGGGCAGGGCCAAACCACAGCTCCATGTCCGAATGGACGTACACAGCTGCAGCTCAGCTTGGGTGCCCCCATAGCCAGCTGCTATAGGCAAAACAAAGGATGGATTGACAGTACCCCCTTTGTGAGGGAATTCCATCTGAGAATGTGTGTAGAACAGAGAAAAGGTTGTTAACCCAACTAGAACAGTAAAATTAGTATTAAACGTTGTCCTATGTTTTAGTCAATTAAACTAACATGTACAAATACAACATTAATATACAGAAACCCTCATTGATGCATTTCATGGTCGTATCTGTTTCCTCAGGACATCAGTTCCAGCTTTATTTCATCTAAAAAGCGATACATAAATTGACATGAAAATGTATATGAATAAATCTATGAATTAATCAACACAAGAGAGTCACATAAATGTTCAGAAATATTGTCCGTACTTCATATTAATGGAAACACAATTCATTTACAGACCAGGAACATTTAAATACAGAAGGCTATGCAGTAACAAGCACAAACAACATTATATTATATGTTATTTGAAATAACATTGAACTTCAAATATCAAAAAAGTTGAACAAAATACATTTACTGGATACATGTCTAGGTCTGAATGCTTATATTTCCAACAATAACATCAGCTAGGATAAAGATTATTGTCATAAGCCCTCGTGGTGCATAGCATGGAGTGGTTTCATCAGATGTCTACATAATGAAAATCTGCATTCCTGTATAGGATTAGGTGGCAAAGAGCAGAGCCAAATTACACAGTCTTTTCTTCTAAGGGAGAGTGGGGCAGTGGCGGCTGGTGCTCAAATTTTTTTGGGGGGGCGCAAACAGAAAATAAATAAATAATTGCAGCCTCACTGTGCCCATCACATGCAGCCACTGTGCCATCAAATGCAGCCACTGTGCCCATCAAATGCAGCCACTGTGCCCATCAATTGTCACCACTGTGCCATGCCATCAAATGCAGCAACTGTGCCATCAATTGTCACCACTGTGCCATGCAACACAGCAACTGTGCCATCAATTGTCACCACTGTGCCATGCCATCAAACACAGCCACTTTTGCCATCAATTGTCACCACTGTGCCATGCCATCAAATGCAGTCACTGTGCCATCAATTGTCACCATTGTGCCATGCCATCAATTGTCACCACTGTGCCATGCCATCAAACGCAGCCACTGTGCCATTAATTGTCACCACTGTGCCATGCCATCAAACACAGCAACTGTGCCATCAATTGTCACCACTGTGCCATGCCATCAAATGCAGTTACTGTGCTTTAATTGTCACCACTGTGCCCCATGATGCCACTGTGCCCATTGTCACTACTGTGCCCCATGATGCCACTGTTCCCATTGTCACCACTGTGCTCCATGCCACTGTGCTCATTGTCGCCTCTGTGCCCCTTGTCACCACTGAGCCCCATGATGCCCCTTTCTCTGTAAAAAGCACTTACCTGAAGCTTCCATGTCCTCCCTCAATGTCTTCTGCCGCCGTGGTGAAGCTTCAGCCAATCAGGTTCCTGATAACCAGAATCCGGGAACCTGATTGGCTGAAACGGCCGTCAGTCTTATGCAAGAAACGCAGGTTGCCTGCGCTCTGAGTATAGACATCCGATAGCCGGAGGGCTGTACTTGGAAAGCCTATTAGAGCCAGCAGCTCTGATAGACAGTTCCCCTCAGCCAATCAGCTACCACTATTCAGGTAACCCGCGCCCAAACGTCCGGTTATATGAATAGACCAGTGGCAGCTGGCAACAATGATAACTCACTGTAACGGAATGGCCTGTGACAGACAGAGATATTCCTATGTCTAGGGTCACCTTATGTCCACTAGGACCATAGGGTGACAAAGAATCATAATTCATATATTACAGAAGACATTAGTAAGGGACATTAATAATAATTCATGTTTGCAGGATGTCTTCAAATATCAAAAGCTGTTAGCTATGCAATCTGGGCACACATGCTTTTGAAAGGTGTTAATTCAGGTCTACAAGACCAGAGTGAGTCATACCTTTGTATGATATGCTATTGAAATATCTTAAGGTGTTGGCTATTCACTGTAAAGACATTCCGTTGAAGGTGTGGATTGCACCCACTCTCACAAGACTCTGCCATTGTGTGATAAAGCTGTCTAGAGAACTTATTCAACTAGATGTCTGTGTTACTATTCAAGGTTAATTGAACCCTATTGATGATACGGTGCCGTCATGTCTAGCTACCAATTAAATAATTATCCTCAGTGAGTGAATAGGGGGGTGGAGACTACATTGTCCTGTGACTAACTGCATTATGCTTGAGAATGTATAAGAAGCTGAGAAAATACCAATAAATTGTCTTATCTTTGGAAGCAAGAACGGAGCTCTGTCTCGTCTTATTCTGGGAAAGGATATGGATCGTGTATGCAATATTGTCGGAGTGTGTCAGATAAGCTTGTCGTGGTTGGATGGAAGGTTGTAAGCGGTGGTGACTGTTACACTCACATTCAATGCATTGCATTGAATGTGTGTTATTTGCGATAGGGGGTGGCGCTGCAGCGCCCTCTATTGACGGCCGGCAGAACTGCAGGTAAAATGAAAAATTAAATTTTAGCAAAATAAAATGTCTTAAAGGGCCCATTTTTTTTACTACAGGAGGGGGGGGCGGCGCCCGGGCGCCCCTATGGACGGGCCGCCACTGGAGTGGGGTATCATAAAGGAGTTACCAGGCAGACCAAATGGGGGCCCAGTGGAATAGGGGGTAGGGATGTCCACCAGTTTCATGAAATCAGAGGCAAGATGTTTGCAATGCAGCCCCAGGTACATGACGTGAAATGCTTGGTAAGGCAGGTCTGTTAAAAATGCAGAACCTTAGCAGTGGGACGTTAAAATCAGTGTTCAAGAACATGTTTCTCTTAAACTAGTGACCTAACATGTCAATTTTGCAGAAAGCAGGATCACAGGCACAGAGGAGAAACCAGAGAAGACTACAGGACTGAGGAGGCACAGATCATCCAGCGGAATGAGATCTCAAAAATGGTGGTTTTGGGCTTTGACCGATGAAGGTGCCATGATCTGCACTTTCTCTAAGATTTCACTGGCTGCTTTTTGGTGGCAGTTTTGTGGACTCTTTTGATCCCTATGTTCTTTACTGGGATATTATGATCGCGGAGGGTTTCCAGGTCTTTCTCGTGGCCATCAACCACAGTAATGATGTCTGTTTCCCCAGCTCCCTGTTTTCACACAGTAGTCTACCTGTTACCTGTTTAGATGTGGTCTGCAGAGCTTTGTGAAGCAAAGTTCTGGGCTTGGTCGGGGGATATGTTGTCTTTTTGGATGCGCTCAGATTTGGCTGGTGTCTTAGTGTTGTAGATGCCATTTCACAGTAGTCCTCCCCAAAGCCCCTGCTATCCGCTTTGTTCTTGGCTTCACTAGGATCACTAAAGGAAATTTTTTTTTAGGTAAATAGCTTCCTTTTCCTTAATGCAGCGCTGTTTTCATGTTCTCATTATTTGTTTTTGCTTTGAAGTAGCTGTAATACTTCTCTGATTTCCACACTTCCTGGTTGTCTGGCTCCTTATGAAAAAACTCATGGCAGATTTTCACTGTGGTCCAAGCTGTGTGTCTAAAACTCCTCAGAACCAATCAGATTCATTTTAAAAACAAAACACTGCCCTGGATTTGTTTGTTTTTGTTCTGTGTGTCTTCTCTACTTCACCGAAACATGAAACCATTTTAAAAACGAAAGTGAAACTAGAGGCACATTATATGATTGATTTTTATCTATTTTTAAAATGAATCAATTAACTTTTATGTCTCTATACCCTGTAAACAGTCATTTCAGCAAAACATTTTTTTTTCCTTTAGTGACCCTTTAAGTTACCTTTCAAAAATAGTTTTCAATCTCCTGGCATCTTTCAAATTTACAGATTTTAATAAAGTATTGCCTGCAAATCCTGCTGTGACGGTCCTAGGTTAGACAATTTCTGTTACCGGATGAAAATGTCCCTGTCTTCCAATTGTTCTCCTGTGTTGTCACTTTGTCACATGCACCTTTGAGGAAAAAGCCAAGAACTGGTGGAGACTGTAAATGCTATGCCGACACATTTCGCGATGTCATTGCCACCAATGTGCCCTGAATAATTGCATGCTGCTCTCATTGAAGCACATGCATGTAAATAGGAATTGGCAAAAAAAGAGAAGTAGATCAGCAGCATTGAGATGAAAATAATTTAAAAAAATTAAGTATATTTAAAAAGAAAAAACATGACATTGTTTACTATGCTCAATGATTCAGCAAGCTAAATGTCATCTGGTGAGATTTACATCTACTTAATACAGAAAATTGTGAAATAATTTTTTACATCTTTATAAAATACACCATATAATCTCAGGAGCTCGCATCCCAGGACTTGCCAGTTCAGAAGATGTGATATTCAAGAGGAGACCTACATGTCATATCTTTAATCACTCGGGTAGCTTGGGAGTATTTGGACCACACAGTAATTCTGCATTCACTTGTTCTTTTGAAGAGATTTTTCATATGATTCCAACTGGGACCAGAATCCTGCATTGGGCTCTACTGATGGTCTTATTGTTTTAACCTTCTGAAAAAGAGAACATATTAATTCACTTGAGACTTATTTTACTAAATTCTCCCATTGCTCCATATATCCAGTGCTATTTAAGGAACTTATCACTGGTCTTGGAAATACCAAAAAAGTTTACTAGCACATTATGAAATACTTACCTCTGCCACTGTGCCCAAAAACGCTGCCAGGGTGCCCATCAAATGCTGCCAGTGTGCCCATCATATGCTGCCACTGTGCCAAATGCTGCCAGTGTGCCCATTAAATGCTGCTAGTGTGACCCCCGCCCGCTCGCCATCTGCCCGGCACTTACCCTGTCTTGGTGGGGCAGCGGGTGACGGTGACGAGCGGGGTCCTTTATTTCTCCTGCGGAGCCAGGCACTTCTCCTCACCGTCCTCATGTTCCATCAGGCATCCAATAGCGGCGCCTGTTTCAGCCAATCAGGTGACAGGGTAACCAGACCTGGTGCACCTGATTGGCTGAGAGGCAGGTCAGTGATAGGGAAGCGATTGTATTCGGTTCCCTAACACAAGACTGAGTAATCAGCGAACGCACAGCAGTGCGCCCGCTGTTTCCCTTTTGGATGCCAATTAGACCCCACGGGCTCTAATCAGGAAGCCTATTAGAGCCTATAGCTCTAATCAGGTGCTTCCAAAACACATCCGCCACTGTAATTCATATGCCCGGCACCCAACAAGGGTAGTGCATGAAAATATCTATGTGAGAGAGCAGGAGAGGGAGGGTGAGCAGGAGAGGGGGCGGAGATCCTGGGCCCTTTATGGACACACTGCCACTGCTTATGCTCCAGACAATAAAGTTACCCAGAAAATTATCACTCATGGCAGGGTCAGTTTCAATGTGCACTTCAGCAAAAGATTTCTCAGTATTGATGCAGAGTTGGGCAGCCTAGGCAGCAGGAAAGGTGGGTATGTATTGCCTTCTTTTACAGGTAGGCAGTGCTTGAACATATTTTGTATAGCAAATAGTGTTGAACGGAATACGTTTTTTCGATTTCGCGATATTGTGCGAATATATAGAAGAATATTGGCGAATATTCGCTAATATCGAATATTCGTGATATTTTATCCAAAAATTTTTTTGCGAAATTTCGCTAATGCGAAATTCTCATAAACGGAGATCATTTCCTGTATTACTAAACTAATATGCACTAAACACTAACTCTACTTAAAAGAAAGGAGAATAAGGGGGCAAAAGAAGGGCGGAGAAGATAATCGCGCAATATTCCTTTTGCCGAATATTCGAGTTATTCTGATTGGCTCTGATGCAAAAGAAGGGCGGAGAAGATAATCGCGCAATATTCCGTTTGCCGAATATTCAAGTTATTCTGATTGGCTCTGATGCAAAAGAAGGGCGCATCAGAGCCAATCAGAATAACTCGAATATTCGGCAAAAGGAATATTGCGCGATTATCTTCTCCGCCCTTCTTTTGCATCAGAGCTAATCAGAATAACTTGAATATTCGGCAAAAGGAATATCGCGCAATATTCCTTTTGCCGAATATTCGAGTTATTCTGATTGGCTCTGATGCAAAAGAAGGGCCGAGTAGCTGATGCGATTCTTTTATGTTGCCGAAAATTCGCAATGCGAATTTTCGGCAACATAAAAGAATCGCATCAGCTACTCGGCCCAGAGTCTCTCTCTAATCATACCAGCAATGCTTTTAGACGTCAATGGAGATCACTAAGATGTGATCTGTTTTAAAAATAAATTTGAAAAAATACGAATATTCGCCGCAATATTCGAGTTATTCGCGAATACTCGAATATGCAATATTCGTAGCGAATATTCGCAATGCGAATATTCGTGAGCAACACTAATAGCAAACAGGGTCGCTCTAATAGTATCACACTAAATCAGATGCCATAAATGAAGTTGGGAGTGAAGGGGCTAAAAAAAGAGAATCTCTGCCTCAGTATATCTAGAAGCAATAGAGTAGGCAGACTGTCCCCCTAGTAGTTTAGTTCCAGTTGTACAGACCTATAGTGGTTGAAATCCAGTGCCTTGAAAAAGTATTCATACCCCTTGAAATTTTCCAAATTTTGTCATGTTACAACCAAAAACGTAAATGTATTTTATTGGGATTTTTATGTGATAGACCAACACAAAGTGGCACATAATTTTGAAGTGGAAGGAAAATGATAAATGGTTTTCCAAATAAATATGTGAAAAGTGTGGCATGCATTTGTATTCAGCCCCCTTTACTCGGATACCCCCAACTAAAATCTAGTGGAACCAATTGCATTCAGAAGTCACCTAATTATTAAATGGAGTCCACCTGGGTGTAATTTAATCTCAGTATAAATACAGGTGTTTTGTGAAGCCCTCAGAGGTTTGTTAGATATCCTTAGTGAACAAACAGAAAATCAAGGCCAAGGACTTGAGACTAAGGCGAAGGTTCATCTTCCAGCAGGACAACGACCCAAAACATCCAGCCAGAGCTACAATAGAATGGTTTAGATCAGGGGTCTCCAAACTTTTTAAACAAAGGGCCGGTTTATTGTCCTTCAGACTTAAGGAAGGCCGGATTGTGACCAGCGGGAGTGAACATTTTTCTAGCATCGGTGGAAGCAAACATTGCCACATTTCGTATGAGGGAGGAGGAGGAATAGTGCCCCATTATTGGTGTCAATGGGAGAAATGGTGCCCCATTTTTGGTGTCAGATGGTAGAATAGAGTCTTGTATCAGTGGGAGGAATAATGTTCCCAGGGCCAGATAAAGTAAAGAAAAGGGACACATTCGGCCCCCGGGCCGCAGTTGGGGGCCACTGGTTTGGATCAAAGCATATTCATGTGTTAGAATGGCCCAGATAAAGTACAGACCTAAGTCTAATTGAGAATCTGGGGCAAGACTTGAAAATTGCTGTTCAGATACTCTCTATCCAATATGACAGAGCTGGAGCTGTTTTGCAAAGAAGAATGGGCAAAAATGTCACTCTCTAGATGTGCAAAGTTGTTAGAGACATCTCCAAAAAGACTTGCAGCTGTAATTGCAGTGAAAGGTGGTTCTACAAAGTATTGACTCAGGGGGGCTGAATACAAATACCGTATTTTTCGGACCATTAGACGCACTTTTTTTCCTCAAAAATATAGAGGAAAATGTCTGTGCGTCTTATAGTCCGAATGAACATCTGGCACTGCCCCCCGCCACCGCCGTCAATGCCCCGCCCCCCCGCACGATAATCCCCTGACCTGAACTTCAAAGTCCTGGTTCCCGCGGCCTCCTCCCGCACAGTTGTCGCTTCCGCCGATGCCCAGCTCGGCTGCAGCCACGGAGGTGCCTGGTCAGTGACAAAGCCTTGTGAAGCCTCGTAATACAGAACCCCACTATGCAGCTCGTCATGCAAGGCTCAGGTAGGACACTATTGTGAGAGGAGAGTGGGGAGGAATTTATGGCAGCCAAGGAGTGAGTGAATGGAAGGCTGTGCTGTGTTTGGAGGACAGGTGACAGCCTGCTCTGCTGGGACTTGTAGTGCCTCTGTGGAGGGGTGAGATATGGCAACCTGCTCTGCTGGGACTTGTAGTGCCTCTGTGGGGGGCTGAGATATGGCAACCTGCTCTGCTGGGACTTGTAGTGCCTCTGTGGGGGGGACTGAGGATTCCTCAGTTTCCCCACAGTATAGGACACTACAAGTCCCAGCAGATTAGGTTGCCATATCTCAGCCCCCCACAGAGGCACTACAAGTCCCAGCATAGCAGGTTGCCATATCTCAGCCCCCCACAGAGGCACTACAAGTCCCAGCAGAGCGGGCTGCTTTTACAGAACAGGAGAAGCAGCTGGAGTAGGGCAGTTTGTACTGGGAAGGGAGAGAAGACGGCACAAGTTTGAGATGGGGGAGGATTTTTTTCTGAGAGTGAGGATTTATGCTGGGAGGGATTTCTTTGGCACAGGTCAGGCTGCATTTCATTGGCACTGGTAAATAGTTTAGTGGACCATTTGGTTCAGAATATTTTTTTTCCTGCTTTCCTCCTCTAAAACCTATGTGCGTCTTATGGTCAGGTGCGTCTTATAGAGCGAAAAATACGGTACACGCCACACTTTTCACATACCGTATTTGTTGGCGTATAACATGCACTTTTTTCCCCTTAAAATCAGGGGAAAATCGTGGGTGAGTGTTATACGCCAATCTCCGCTGTCTCTGAGGGCAAGAGGAGCGCCGCCGACATAGACCGAGCAGAGCCGAGTGTACTGTGTACTCGACTAGGCTCAGCTCCGCTCGCAGTCACGCCCAGTCCCACCTCCTAGCCTTTATGTCCCGCCATTGGACCGGTGTTGTGTCCATCATAAGAGCTGGGCCAAGGGGGCGGGACTGGGCAGGACTGCAAGACAAGCTAAATACACAGGACATCTGGCTCTGTATCTCTGCAGCGCTAAATTTAGCAGATGGACTCTGGGCAAGGCTGCAGATGGACGCTGTGCAAGGCTGCAGATGGACGCTGTGCAAGGCTGCAGATGGACGCTGGGCAAGGCTGCAGATGGACGCTGGGCAAGGCTGCAGATGGACGCTGGGCAAGGCTGCAGATGGACGCTGGGCAAGGCTGCAGATGGACGCTGGGCAAGGCTGCAGATGGACGCTGGGCAAGGCTGCAGATGGACGCGGTGCAAGGCTGCAGATGGATGCGGTGCAAGGCTGCAGATGGTCACTGATAAGGCTGCAGATGGACACTGATAAGGCTGCATTGATGGGCATTTAATATGCATGTTTTTTTCCTTAACTTCCCTCCTAAACTTGGCGTGCTTGTTATATGCCTGTGCGTGTTATACGCCGATAAATACGGTATTTATTTGTAAAAAAAAAATTGAAAACCATTTCACAATAATGTGTCACTTTGTGTTGGTCCATCACATAAAATCCCAATAAAATACATTTACGTTTTTGGTTATAACATGAGAAAATGGAGAAAATTTCAAGGGTTATGAATACTTTTTCAAGGCACTGTACACTTTTCGTATTTTAAAGTATGCTTAGTTATAGCAATTTATGCATCAGATCTAAAAGGGGAATGACAGAGGTAAATGCGATAGATCGGATTTGGATCCAAAAAGAGTCCCTGTGATTCCAAAAGACTACGTGTATACCACAGGAGCAACATCTGATATTACTGCAAATGATGGAAAAGCATACTAACTAAAGACAAATACATGAGACTGTTATACCTGAAAGGCTTCCAACAGGGTCATATTTTTACATTTCATCAGGTACGCAATACAGATTGTAGCTGATCGACTACGTCCGTGCTTACAATAGACCAGGCACTTCCCTCCACTGCGAACAGTGCTGTCTATCAGATCCACACATCGGTCAAAATGTTCAGACAGGTTTTCCAGTGGGTGATCAAGCACAGGAATCCGAAGAGCATGGAGATTATAGTCTGGGAATGGCTGCTTCCTGGAAATGTTGATGCAACACGTCACTCCCTCTGATATGAGAAGCTCCTTTTTGCAGGCAGTTCTAGCATTGCTTATCAATAAGGAATCTGTAACTTTATACAGTTCAGACATATCAGCTACACACTACAAGTAACAAGTTACTTGCATGGGGCAGCACAGGAACTTCCAACATGAAATACATCCCTTCCTGACACCTGCAGCTAGGTTGTCCTAGAAGCACAGGCTGTGTCCTGGCCAGATCTTTCATGGTTATTTTAAGATCTGAGCCTCTGACAAGATATTCCTGCTGCGAGGAAAGCATTCCTTGTTAGCTATAAAAATAGTCATAGGCTCAAGTCACAAAGCTTTACACAAGATAATGTGACTCAAATTTTCAAATCCTTTTAAACTAAGATGAAATGTACTGTCACTTTTTCAAAATAAAGGTCTTTATCATGGCGTTTCAAATTAGTGAATTAAAGTGCAACTTTAGTCATAAAATTGAGTCCTACTAGATCACTTCAGGCTGGTCCCTTTTGCAGGTATAGCAAACATTAAAACGAAGTGCGTATACTGTTTAACCACTTCAGGTCCCGCCCATAGTCATATGACGTGCACAGATGGGATCTCCCATCCTGGGTGAGTGTCATATGATGTCCTGGGCTTCCCGGCCTTCTAGGGGGCACGCGTGCACGCCCGCAGCATCGCTCGGGACCCGGCAAGCGCCCTGCGGCCACGATGTTCGACAGGCACCCGCGATTGCAGGCAATCACAGCAGGACCGTGGATCCATGTCCTGTCAGAGGTGAGGAGACTGATGTGTGTTCCCAGTACAGAGGAACACACATCGGTCTCCTCCCCTTGTGAGTCCCCTCCCCCTACAGTTAGAATCACACATTAGGGAGCATATTAACCCCTTTAGCGCACCTTAGTGTTAACCCATTCCCTGCCAGTTACATTTACACAGTAATCAGTGCAGTTTTATAGCACTAATCGTTGTGTAAATGGTCGCAAAAATGTCTCAAAAGTGTCCGATATGTCCTTCGCAATGTCACGGTCACAAAAAAAAAGATGCAGTTCGTCGCCATTACTAGAAAAAAATAAGTAAAAATGGTATTAACCTATTCCCTATTTTGTAGACGCTATAACATTTGCACTAAAAAATCAATATACGCTTATTGCCATTTATTTACCAAAAATATGTAGAAAAATACGTATCGCCCTAAACTGTGGACACATTTTTTTATAGGTTTTTTTGGGGGATATTTGTTATAGCAAAAAGTATAAAAATATTGAATTTTTTTTCAAATTGTCGCTCTATTTTTGTTTATAGCGCAAAAAAAAAAAAAAAAAAAATGCAGAGGTGATCAAATACCACCAAAAGAAAGCTCTATTTGTGGGGGGAAAAAAAGGACATATTTTGTTTGGGAGCCACATCGCACGACCGCACAATTTTCAGTTAAAGCGACACAGTGCTGAACCACGAAAAGTGCTCTGGTAAGGTAGGGGGTAAATTCTTCAGGGGCTAAAGTGGTTAAAATCCAGTAATACATTGGGGTTGATTTACTACAGCTTTGCATAGAAATCAATCAGCTTCCAGGTTTTACTGTCAAAGCTGAATTGAACAAGCTTACGTTAAGCCTCCTACACACGGTCTGATTGTTGGACGACCGAGCATCTGATTTTTGTCATAAGGGTGTGTGCAGGATTTTGTCTAGCATACTAACGTTACACAATTTTTTCCTTTGACAAACACGAATGTAGTGAGGTCATATGAGAGTATAAAGAGGAAGTTAATTTTTCCAGCGCGGCCCTTTGGGCCCCTTCTGCTAATTTTCTGTTAGTAGAAGCAGTGCTGATCCTGACCTCCCTGGGGCCCTAAGCAAAATTCTGCTAAGGGGCCCTCTACCTGGTTTTCACATATTTTTGCTTGTAAAATGCCCGTTTCATTTTGTGCACACGCCTAACGCATGATAACACACCCGATGCGGTTATCTTTTCCGAGCTGCAGTAAACAAACACCGTTGCAGTTTACCAAACTTAATAAATAATTGTATTTTACTCTCAATTTTGTCAGGCACAAAGTCACAAAACACAGCCCTGGAAGTGACTGGCATTAGCAGCTAGACACAGACCAAGAGATGCACTGCCTGCCTGCCCGCCCAGCTAGGTTAGCAAGACCAAAAAAAAAAAAACACAATAGAAATGCACAATTGTTGTTCCTGCAATTCACTTTCATGGTGTTTTTTTTTCCTTTTTTTGTGACCTGAAGGATAGTTTTGCTTCATTTTGTCATGGATGTTGTAAACATTAATTGACACGTTATGACACAAGGGGGAGGTGCAGGGGCGGCTCCAGGTCAATTTTTTTGGGGTTCCGTGCAGGTGCTGGAAGAACAAGCGAGGGGGCTGATGTGGCACGTGAAGTGTGCCACAAAAATGTACGTGTGTGGGCGTGGCTAAAAGGTGGGTGTGGCCAAATGTGATTCTTCCCGATCTATAGCTTGTAGTGTGCCACATTTCCTTCTTTGTATAGACCAAAAAGAGCCTGAAGGTACACTGAAGAGATTGTGAAGTAAAATAGGCCAAGGCCAACAATCAAGCCCCTAGCATATGTCAGGGCCAGCAATAACCTTAAGTCAGTGGGGTAGTTAAATATAAAAAGTCAACAGCCACAAATATAAAAAGTCAACAGCCACAAAGAAGCCAGAGAACCATCCAAAAACTCAGTAACACATTGATAACAGGCTATGCAGTCAGGCACATTGTCCCATAACCAAAAAAACTACAAAATGTGCTAAAGCCAATTATCACCACAATAATTCAAAGAAAGCAGCAAAAGCATAAAAATATCAATAAATAATATATAAATAAAAAATTTGATAAAAGTGTAATCTGCGCGTAAAGTGTAATATGCAACGAGTATAGGGGGTGTATGGGCAATGCATGGAGTGTGCAGCGAGCATAGGGTGTGTATGGGGATGCATCACGTTAAAAGTGCAGATACAAGAAAGGACTTTGCTCGCTTTGAAAACCGCAGCTTGGCATTGCACACCATTATTGAGCTTATGATCTACCAAAACTCCCAGACCCTTCTCCACTACGGATCTCCTTAGCTGTACTCCCCCTAGCATGTATGATGCATGCATATTCTTAGCCCCCCAGTGCATAACTTTACATTTATCAACATTAAACCTCATCTGCCACATAGTCGCCCACTTAGACAGAGCATCGAGGTCGGCTTGTAAATTGGCGACATCCTGCAAGGACGTTATTTCACTGCATAGCTTGGTGTCATCTGCAAAAACAGAAATGTTACTTTTGATCTCAGACCCAATATCATTTATAAATATATTGAAAAGTAAGGGACCCAACACTGAACCTTGGGGTACACCACTGATAACCTTGGACCATTCAGAGTAAGAATCATTAACCACAACTCTCTGAATTCTGTCTTTTAGACAGTTTTCTATCCATTTACAGACTGATATTTCCAATCCTGTAGACTTTACCTTACATGAGCCGTGTGTGGGGAACTGTATCGAACGCTTTTGCAAAATCCAACCACTATGGGGCAGGAAAGGGGTTAAATTGTAGCCTAGTGAGTGTTCTAACTGTAGGGGGAGGGGGGTGACTGGGGGAGGTGACCGATCTGTGTCCCTATGTACAAGGGATACAGCATCGGTCTCCTCTCCCTGACAGGACATGGAGCTCTGTGTTTACACACAGAGCTCCACATTCCTGCTCAGTTACTGGGCAATCGCGGGTGCCCAGCGGCGATCGTTGCCGCCGGGCACGCACATCGAGTTCCCAGCAAAACTGCGGGTGTGCGTGCGCCCCCTAGCGGCTTTAAAAGACGGGGACCTCATATGACGTCCTGTCAGAAAAACTGAGCTAACTTGCTGCTGTCAATTGACGGCGGCTGGTAGATAAGTGGTTAAATAGTTTTTTTTCCAGAAAGAACTCATCTATGTGGTCTTTTATTAATCTCTCCAGTATTTTCCCAGCTATAGAAGTTAAACTAACAGGTCTATAGTTACTTGGTAAAGACTTTGTTCCCTTTTTTAAATATAGGCACCAGATTAGCACTACGCCAATCCAGTGGTACTATTCCTGTCATTAATGAGTCCCTAAATATTAGATATAATGGGCCAGATTCAGAAAGGACTTACCCTGACGTATCTACCGATACGCCGCGTAAGTCCATGGATGCGCCGTCATATCTATGCGCCTTATTCTTGAAATAAGATACGCCTGAATTTTGGCTTCATCCGACCGACGTAAGTCTCCTACGCCGTCGGATATTGGGCGCATATTTACGCTGGCCGCAAGGGGCGCTTCCATAGATTTACGCGTCGAATATGTAAATGAGCAAGATACGCCGATTCACAAACGTACTTGCGCCGTCGCTGTAATCTATGCTGTTTACGTAAGGCGTACGTCCGCGTAACGTTACCCCTGCTATATGAGGCGCAGGTCATGCAAAGGTATGGAGGTCCGAACAGCTGTTGAATTTTACGTCGTTTACGTAAGCTGTGCGTAAATGGGGCTGGGCGTAGGTTACGTTCACGTCGTAGGCATTGAGCCGTCGAATCTTAGGGAGTATATGCGTCATGATTCTGAGCATGTGCCGTTCATTCGGCCATTCATTTACATGGGGTCACGGTTCATTTACATGGATCACGCCCACCTTCCACCTATTTTGAATTAGGCGGGCTTACGCCGGCCAATTTACATTACGCCGGCGCAACGTTGGGGGCGAGTGCTTTGTGAATAATGTTCTTGCCTCTCTCATTTACGTTGGCGTAGCGCATACGAGATGCGCTACGCCGGCAGAAAGATGCGCCGATCTACCTGAATCTGGCCCAATGGCTTTGAAATTACAGAGCTCAATTCTTTTAGGATCTGTGAGTGGATGCCATCTGGTCCAGGTGCTTTATCCACCTTTATTCTGTCTAAATATTTCTGGACCATTTCACGTTTGAGCCATTATGGATTTGGGTCTGTGTCACTCCCACCCCCACGCTCTTTTGTATACACAGAGCTGAAGAAAGCATTTTATAAATTAGCCTTCTCTTTCTCCCCAGTCACCCACTCTAGATTATTTTGTAAGGGGCCTACATGCTCAGACCTGACCTTTTTACTATTAATATATTTGAAGATTTTTTTGGGGTTTGTCCTACTATCTTTTGCAATCTGTCATTTGTTTTGAATTTTTGCATCCTTTGATTTCCTTTTTACATATCCTGTTATATTCTTTGTAACATTTAAACGACACTAGTGTTCCTTCATTTTTATATTTTTTAAAAGCTATTTTCTTATTGTTTATAGCTTTTTTAACTTTGACCGGGAGCCACATAGGTTTTAGTTTTAGCCTTTTAAACGTATTGCCCATGGGAATATACTTTGCAGTGAGGTTCCACACAGTCTTTTTGAAAAATTCTCATTTTATCAATGCCAATATTCTCTCCCAGTCTAAGGCGGCGTACACACGACCCAGAACCTCGACGGGCAGAACACATCGTTCCGCCCGTCGAGGTTCTCTCCCGGCCGTCGGATTCGGCGACCCGCCCGTCGGGAATGGCAACCAGCCATTCTTCCAGGCGGGCCGTCGAGAAAATAGAGAGCGTGCTCTCTTTTTCGGCTCAACGAGCTTCCCGACGGGAAGCTCGCTGAGACCGTACACACGGCCGAGGTCCTCGCTGGAATGTGCATTCCAGCGAGGTTCTCGCTGATTTTCAGCGAGAACCTCGGCCGTGTGTACGGGGCCTAAGCCCTGGAGAACAGCCCTCATCTTTGGAAAATTTGCTCTCCTGAAATTAAGTGTTTTTATCTTTCCTGTATGTATTTCTTGCTTACAGCCAACATCAAATGAAATCATGTTATGATCACTGCTACCCAGGTGCTCCTTTATCTGAACATTAGTTATAAGCTCTGCATGGTTTGATATTACCAGGTGCAAAGAGCATCAATCCTAGTTAGGGCCTCAATAAACTGAACCATAAAATTGTCCTGCAATAGGTTTTTACATTTTTGCCCTTTACCTGTCCCAGCAGTGCCATTATTCCAGTAAATTTCTGGGTAGTTAAAATCCCCCGTTATTATCACAGTTGCAGCCCTTTCCATCTGTGCAAGGAGCTGAGTCTCCACCTCCTTGTCAACATTGGGTGGTCTATAACAAACTCCAGCTCCCGAGTGCCGACATCGCCTCTTCCCAGAAATCAAAGAAGGTGGGCTGGGGGAAGGGGCAGGTACAGTCTTCACCATTGGCTGAGGAGGCAGCAGAAAGGTGGATATCCATCCACCGCTGAGATGTGCCGGTGTAGTGTCACATTCGGCTCCCCATCACAGATTGCTCCGGAAGTGACGTTTTGTCGCCGCCATCTTGCTACACCCCACACCATTGCACAGTATTGATAGAGTGAGAAGGGGGCAAGCGGACATCTTGTTACACCCACCGGAGTTTTAGATTTCACTGTTATTTTTAACACAAAACAGAGCTTATATGCTTAAATACAGTGTTTGTAAATCCGGCGGACTGTTTACATGTTACATTTTTAAAACAACAGCAAAACCTGCTGACCTTACATGGTTGCTAATGAACACCTCTGATTTTCACATTTAACATAAAAACAGTCTGTCGGATTTACAAACACTGGGCCAGATTCTCATAAGAGATACGACGGTGTATCTCCAGATACACTGGGCCAGATTCTTGTAGAAATGCGGCAGCGTAAGCCATTAACACAACGCTGCCGCAACTTAACAGAGCAAGTGCCGTATTCTCAAAGCACTTGCTCCGTAAGTTGCGGCGGCGTAGTGTAAATGGCCCGGCGTAAGGCCGCGTAATTCAAAGGGGGCGGCTTGTATTTAAATTAAGCACGCCCCCTGCGTCGATCGAACTGCGCATGCGCCGGCCGCAAAATAGCCCAGTGCGCATGCTCCAGCTCACGTCGGAAAACGTAATGGAAACCGACGTGAGCGTCGTTTACGTAAATCCCTATTCGAGAACGACTTAGTAAAATGACGTAACCGACGGAAAAAGACGACGCTGACCAGACGCCATACTAAACATGGCATATGACGGAACTTCGTAAGGTTACCCCTCATATTAGCAGGGGTAACCTTACACTTACGGAAACGACGTAAACGACGACGGGGCGGCGTAAAAATGTTTGGGAAATCGGCGTATTAGGCTCATTTGCATAGGCAAATGAGAAAACAAAGTAAAGGCCACCTAGCGGCCGGCGTTGTCATTATATCTACGATCCGACGGTGTAATTGTTTTACACCTGTCGGATTTTTAGTGTATCTATGCGTAAGTGATTCGAGGAATCACACGCATAGATACCCATTAAAAAAAAACAGAGATACGACGGTGTATCTGAGATACACCGTCGTATCGCAGCTGAGAATCTGGCCCACTGTTGTATCTCTGTTTCTGTGCCCGGGTATCTATGCGTCTGATTCCTAGAATCATTTACGCATACATCCGACTAGTGTAAGTCACTTACACCGTTGGATCTTAAATGCAATACTACGCTGGCCGCTAGGTGGTGTATATGCAAATGAGCATGATACGCCGATTCCCGAGCGTATTTGCGCCGCGTCATCGTAGTTTACGTCGTTTGCGTAAGCGTAAAAAGTTACCCCTGCTATATGAGGGGTAGCTTTACGTCGGCCTGCCGTATGCCATGTTAAGTATGGACTCGGGACAGCGTCCTGTTTTTCCGTCGTTTACGTAAAACGTTCGCGAATAGGGCTTTGCGTAAGTGACGTTCACATCGGCTTCATTGACGTTTTCCGACGTGAGTTAGAGCATGTGCACTGGGCTACTTTTACGGCCACCGCATGCGCAGTTCATTCGGCGCGGGGGCGCGCTTAATTTAAATACAAGCCGCCCCCCCTTGAATTACGCGGCCTTACGCCGGGCATTTACACTACGCCGCCGCAAATTATGGAGCAAGTGCTTGGAGAATACGGCACTTGCTCCTGTAAGTTGCGGCAGCCTAGTGTAAATGGGGAGTGGAATGTGACACTGCACTGAGTCTAGCTACAGATCATCGGCTTCTGCGGCCGTAGCTGCTGTATTCTTCCACAAACAGTCCCACCTTCCAGGCAGCAATAAAAAAGATGAAGGCAAGGAAAAAAAAAACACACTAACATCTGCAACTACTACCATGTGAATTTTGGGGGTGCTAAAATACTTTTTGGGGAGGCTTGAGCCCACCAATTTGGGGAGACGGGGGCCTTGAGTAATTTGTGGGGCCCTACGCAGCTTGCATAGTGAGCATATCGGCTCCGGGTGAACCTTTCACAGTATCAGCACAAGACAAGCCTGCATGATTTACTATACTGTGGGGGTTATTTACTAAAGGAAAAATAGGATTTTTTCTACTCACCGTAAAATCCTTTTCTCTGGGTCCATGGACAGACACAGCTCCTTAAGTCTTGACAAGTGGGTTATGTTCCCTGAAGAGGGAAGAGGACTAGGCAGAAACATGTGAGATGATTGAATACATGTTACATTAAAGTGGTTGTAAACCCCAAAAAAAATGTTTTTTGTTTTAATGTCACACTGTAGAGTATAAGATTTCCTATTATCTGTGCCCAGTCTTGCCACACAGAGTTAATCCAGCGCTGAGTAATCCTCTTTTATGTTCAGTGCAAATTAACCAGACTTCAGATAAAAACCTGCCAAATTAGGTTAAATCCGTTTCTCTGTTTTTGCTTTCAGTAACAGGTTATTTACAAATATAGCTTGGACATGTTTATCATAACAAGAGGTGATTCAAAGTTCATTGTATATTACTAGGATGTGTTATGATGTTATATCACCTCATGTTATGATAAACAAAACATAACATATGATAAACATGTCCTAGCTATATTTGTAAATAACATCTCACTCAAAGCAAGAAGAGAGATTCCGGACTTTTTGTTTAGGCAGGGTTTTATCTGGAAAGCTGTTCGTTTTCACTGAACATAAAAGAGGATTACTCAGCGCTGGATTAACTCTGTGTGGCAAGACTGGGCACGAAGGATAGGAAATCTTATACTCGACATTGTGACATAAAAAAAAAAATGTTTTTTTTTTTGGGTTTACATCCTATTTAACAGAGTTGAACAGCCCTGCCCAGGGGGCGGTCCCTCCAGACATAACCTTCCTCACTGCAGCATGTAGCCTCAGTTCGTAACAAGCAGTACAAACCTAAAAAGGAGGGGTGGGAGCTGTATGGGAGCTGTGTCCGTCCATGGACCCAGAGAAAAGGATTTTACGGTGAGTAACACAGCTCCTTAAGTCTTGACAAGTGGGACGTCCCCAAGCAGTGTCAAAACGAGGGGTGGGAAATATATCAATAAAACCAATTTTAACTTCACCCCAAAGCAAGCAGAGCTCCTCAAAAGAGGAGGTGCAACTCTAAACAGCCGCCTGCAAAAACTAGCGGCCGAAAGAAGCATCAGAAGATGCACTCACAGCAACCATGTAAATTCCGGAAAGAGTGTGAACCGACGACCAAGTCGCCGCCTCGCACACCCGAGACCGACGCATGCTGTAGGACCGGAAAAGGGGGGCCCACCCCTTAAGAGCATAGGCCAGTATGACAGCCTACCTGATCCACCAAAAAATGGTGGGCAATGAGATTGCCAGGCCCTTTTGTGAACCAGACACCAAACACAAAAAAACACAAACGCCTAAAGTATGAAAGACAACCTCCATAGGATGTGGCGGCCGAGGACAGAAGTATGGAAGAAACAATGTCCTTATCCTTAAATAGACTGTTGTGTACCTTGCGTTTAAATACTTTGGGGCTGAGGACCTATAAAAATGCGTCTCCTGTAAAAGAAGAATATCTACCCCCATCTTATGGTATTGCTGGAAGGCCTTCGCTCTCTTAGCGGGTGAATTGATACCCTGCACATTATGTGTCAGAATGGAATACCTCGCAAGGGGTCTGTTAGCTATGATGGTTAGGTCTGCCGTACTCACCTTTCAGAAGCTTCGAGGGTCTAGCTCCGGAAGACCCCGGACGACTCAAATGTAGTCTATCTCGGCAGGGGGATGCACCCAAAAAAAGATGAGCTTGAAAAGGAGAAAAAAAAAGTCAGATTAAAAAGGAGGAAGTGTAGAAAGAACAGCACAGTATTCATCATATCGTATTCCCCTCCTTTCCGATCTACCCCTCAGATTTACAGCCACTGCACTTCCAAGTGCACTTTTAGTGCAATTTCAAGTACACTTTGCACTTGTAGTGCAAAGTGGATTTGCCTTCAACAAAAAAAAAATGGTGTACAATGGATATCATCGGCAGGGGGAGGGGATTTATATTATTTACAGTCTCTTGCTCGCCACTGATGCTAAATTACCTTATATTCATGCATGGGACTCGAAATTGGCCTCAGAGATCTGGACCATTGGCACTCTTGCCTCTCGTAGGCTTTTAAGGGCATGCTAAATTTCTCTTTGGTGGAGGAAGGTGTAAACGTCTTGACCCAATGGTATATAAGGGTTGATTTACGAAAGGCAAATCCACTTTGCACTACAAGTGCACTTGGAAGTTCAGTCGCTGTAGATCTGAGGACATGCAAAAAAAAAAAAAAAAACACACACACAGCATTAATGCTTGCACATGATTGGATGATAAAAATAGGATTTTTGTACTCACCGTAAAATCCATTTCTCTGAGTTCATGGACGGACACAGCAGCATTGACCTTAGGGTTATATCACCTTCCTTCCAGGAGAGACTAGGCAGCACTGTTAAAAACACTTCTGCACTACAGCTCCTCCCAGGGGGCGTGGCTCCCCGGGCACAGTGCCTTGTGAAAGTATTCGGCCCCCTTGAACTTTGCAACCTTTTGCCACATTTCAGGCTTCAAACATAAAGATATAAAACTGTAATTTTTTGTGAAGAATCAACAAGTGGGACACAATCATGAAGTGGAACGAAATTTATTGGATATTTCAAACTTTTTTAACAAATAGAAAAATTGGGCGTGCAAAATTATTCAGCCCCCTTAATTTAATACTTTGTAGCGCCACCTTTTGCTGCGATTACAGCTGTAAGTCACTTGAGGTATGTCTCTATCAGTTTTGCACATCGAGAGACTGAAATTTTTGCCCATTCCTCCTTGCAAAACAGCTCGAGCTCAGTGAGATTGGATGGAGAGCGTTTGTGAACAGCAGTTTTCAGTTCTTTTCAGTTCTTTCCACAGATTTTCGATTGGATTCAGGTCTGGACTTTGACTTGGCGATTCTAACACCTGGATATGTTTATTTGTGAACCATTCCATTGTAGATTTTGCTTTATGTTTTGGATCATTGTCTTGTTGGAAGACAAATCTTCGTCCCAGTCTCAGGTCTTTTGCAGACTCCATCAGGTTTTCTTCCAGAATGGTCCTGTATTTGGCTCCATCCATCTTCCCATCAATTTTAACCATCTTTCATGTCCCTGCTGAAGAAAAGCAGGCCCAAACCATGATGCTGCCACCACCATGTTTGACAGTGGGGATAGTGTGTTCAGGGTGATGAGCTGTGTTGCTTTTACGCCAAACATAACGTTTTGCATTGTTGCCAAAAAGTTCGATTTTGGTTTCATCTGACCAGAACACCTTCTTCCACATGTTTGGTGTGTCTCACAGGTGGCTTGTGGCAAACTTTAAACGTCACTTTTTATGGATATCTTTAAGAAATGTCTTTCTTCTTGCCACTCTTCCATAAAGGCCAGATTTGTGCAGTATACGACTGATTGTTGTCCTATGGACAGAGTCTCCCACCTCAGCTGTAGATCTCTGCAGTTCATCCAGAGTGATCATGGGCCTCTTGGCTGCATCTCTGATTAGTCTTCTCCTTGTATGAGCTGAAAGTTTAGAGGGATGGCCAGGTCTTGGTAGATTTGCAGTGGTCTGATACTCCTTCCATTTCAATATTATCGCTTGCACAGTGCTCCTTGGGATGTTTAAAGCTTGGGAAATCTTTTTGTATCCAAATCCGGCTTTAAACTTCTCCACAACAGTATCTCGGACCTGCCTGGTGTGTTCCTTGTTCTTCATGATGCTCTCTGCGCTTTAAACGGACTTCTGAGACTATAACAGTGCAGGTGCATTTATACAGAGACTTGATTACACACAGGTGGATTTAATTTATCATCATTAGTCATTTAGGTCAACATTGGATCATTCAGAGATCCTCACTGAACTTCTGGAGAGAGTTTGCTGCACTGAAAGTAAAGGGGCTGAATAATTTTGCACGTCCAATTTTTCTGTTTTTTATTTGTTAAAAAAGTTTGAAATATTCAATAAATTTTGTTCCACTTCATGATTGTGTCCCACTTGTTGTTGATTCTTCACAAAAAATTACAGTTTTATATCTTAATGTTTAAAGCTTAAAATGTGGCAAAAGTTCGCAAAGTTCAAGGGGGCCGAAAACTTTCACAAGGCACTGTATATAACCCCCACTCTGACTGAACAGCTCCAGTTCGTAACAAGCAGTACAAACCAAAAGGAGGGGTGGGTGCTGTGTCCGTCCATGAACTCAGAGAAATGGATTTTACGGTGAGTACAAAAATCCTATTGTCTCTTGTGTTCATGGATGGACACAGCAGCATTGACCTTAGGGACATCCCCAAGCAGTGTCAAAATTTTGAGGGGTGGGAAAACACACAGCAAACCAGGGTTCACCCCAGACAAAAAAACAACCAGAGTTTCTCAATGGAGGAACTCCAACCTTAAACTGCCGCCTGTAAAACCTTGCGGCCAAAGGAGGCATTCGAAGATGCACTCACATCCATCCACCTTGTAAAACTTAGAGAAGGTGTGGATGGACGACCAGGTTGCCGCCTTGCACACCTGCAAAACAAAGGCTTGATGACGGAAAGCCCAAGAGGCACCAATCGCCCTGGTCAATTGTAACGCCGTAACCTGAAAGGGGGGCGCCCGCCCTTTTAGGGCATAGGCCTGAAGCACGACCTGTCTGATCCACCTAGAAATGGTGGCCGACGAGACCGCCAGACCCTTTAACCACTTAAGGACCGCCGCATGTACATTTACGTCGGCAGAATGGCACCGACAGGCACATCAACGTATATATACGTTGGTGCCTTGGGGGGGATCGGGGGTCCGATCGGACCCCCCCCCGTACATGCGGCGGTCCGCGCGGCTGCAGGAGCGATCCGACAAGTGGGGGCGGCTATCCGTTTTCATCCGCCCCCTCCGGATCGCTCCCAGCCAATGCGCGCGCCCGCCTGACCTGTCACTTCCTCCTCCTGTGTAAACACAGGAAGGAGGAAGCGACGTGATCTCTCCCTCGGCGTTTGTTTCAAGCGCCGCTGAGGAGAGATCACTACAGAACAAGTAAGTCCTGCACCAACACTACACTACACACACACAAAATCACATTTAACCCCCGCGATCGCCCCCCCCCCCTCCCCCCTGTCACAGTGTCACTGAATGCAGTAATCATACATGTATGATTACTGTATTTAGTGTCAGTGTGACAGACAGTGTGACAGTCAGACAGTGTTAGTGTCAGGGGAGCCCCCCCACCCCCCCCAATAAAGTTTTAACCCCTTGATCACTGCCCTAGTTAACCCTTTCACTCCCTATTGCCAGCATCACTAAGCGATCATTTTTCTGATCGCTGTATTAGTGTCGCTGTTCCCGCTAGGTAGCTAATTTTTTTTTAATGCGATTTTTTTTTTACTAAAGACATGCGGCTAAATAAATTTTGGCCTAAATGTTTGACTAAAATTTAGTTTATTGGTTTTTTATTATAACAAAAAGTAAAAAATATTGATTTTTTTCCAAAAATGTCGCTCTATTTTTGTATATAGCGCAAAAAATAAAAATCGCAGAGGCGATCAAATACCACCAAAAGAAAGCTCTATTTGTGGGAAAAAAAGGACGCGAATTTTGTTTGGGAGCCACGTCGCACGACCGCGCAATTGTCTATTAAAGCGACGCAGTGCCGAATCGCAAAAACCCCTTGGGTCATTTGCCAGCGTATTGGTCCGGGTCTTAAGTGGTTAAAGACCAGTCACCGACAAACAGTGAGTCCAATCTCCGGAACGGAGCCGTAGCAGACAAGTACACCCGTAGGGCCCGAACCACATCCAAGGAATGCAAAGCGATCTCCTTCTGGTTCCTTGGAAAAGAGAAAAAAGTTGCGCTGCTTGTAAAAAATGTGTATGTAGCTGCCAGCACCAACAGTGGAACAATCTTGCAAACAAAAATAAAGAGAAAAAGTGCAGCGCTAGAAAAACATAGTAAGAACTATGCTTATTGGATTATTACTAATCACACCCAAAGAGGGTAATTGCAAAAACTGTTGTCAGTAAGCAATACCAATAATGATATAAACCGATAAATTATAAAGTGTAAGTGATATGTATAAATATCATGGTGAGACACAAACAAATATAATACAAATCATTGGGCGTCTATTAATAGAACAAAGTTCAATGTATGACAAACAGGGAGGAAAGTCCTTTAGAACGACTGTGTTGGAACACTGGGCAAGCAATATGCGCCGCTGAACAAGAAATCCAAGTTCTCCCAGCGGAGCAGGCAGTGTGAGATGACGTCATCATGAGGCAGAGCACTGGCTTTGAGGGCGGAAGAGCGGCGATGCAGGGGGCGGAGAGAGAAGATATCTCTGCTTGCCCGCCCGCCCACTACTTCCATCCATCCAGCGCTCTCATGCCGGCTGCCCAGCATTTTTCTTGACGGCCGCCCGCCCGCCTGCAGAAGCCCCTACACCACTAATCAGACTACACAGCCTGGCACTTCCCCAATCAAAGATGGACGCCACGTGTACAGACGTCATGCTCCGTCCCCGGCTGCCATGGAGATGAGGCGAGCATCGAGTCACGTGCACTGCCAGGAGCCTATCGCATTAGAATGTCGTCTGTCTCTATGGGAACGGTTGATACAACTAATAAGTCCCAGCTCGTGAGGTAACCCGTGTGCCCACTGCCCACCGGTGGTCGGGCGTGTGTATGGCGGGCACATTGTGTGCATTTTACCAGGGCTGACTGTAACACATGATTATCCCGGATGTGTGCCCTCCAGTACCATGTGTGGAATGGCTGTGTGCTGTGCTGTCATAGGAAGGATGCTGCTTGGCTGTGTTTTGTTTTATTAGAACGTTGCTGCTGACATTTTATAATCGATTCCAGGGGAACTCTACTATAAAGTTATAAAGCAGAACACTGGAGAAAATCTCAAACTGCCCTTGAAGTGGGTCCCCACCCTGCCCTGCAAGGGTTAAATGCTTGCCTTTGTCTGCAGTACAATTAGAAAGTGCTTTGACTTACCTTGTCCCTTTCTCCTGCAGGTTCCACCACTCCCTATAATCATTACCTCAAAGCTGCTTCTCTTCAGCACTCCATCCATGGGTCACCCTATGACATCATCAGGACGCTGAGCGCCCACCCTCCAGCCAGAGCATTGGAGGGAAGAGGAGAACACTGACTGCAGAGGGAGTTGGGAACAAGGTAGGTAAAAGTGCCTTTTAATGGTACCCCAGACAGAACCAAGCTTTTCACACTTGGGAACACACCCACACTTTGATTAGATGTGTGAACTCCGGGGGGTTCCTGTTATTTGCTGTGGGAGTCAGCACCATTGAAAGCAATGAGAGTTTGCTGAGTTACATGTAATCAGACAGGCAGTCTGTGAGCAGACACTCTGTGACCAGGGCCGATCACTTGTATGCGATCACTGCATAGATTTCTCAAGCAGTGATCGAATACGATTGATCGGCCCTGGTCACAGACTGCCTGCCTTCAGGGCCCGTCACTCACGTGTAATCATTGCATGAGAGATTACATATGAGTGTCCGTCATTTAGCTGCAGGAATTGGCAGGCTCTCGTTGCTTTCAATGAGGTATCCTCCTGCAGCTAATCCCAGGAACCCCCACTGGGGTTCTCACATCTAATAGGAGTGTGTGTATTCGCACCTTAAAAGAGAAGTATGGACAAAGACTATTCTGGCTGTACTTCTCTTGTGGTTTACAGGAGTGTACTTAGTTCCAGGCTCCTGTGATCCAGATTCAGCTGACAGCAGGCTAAAACCTGCTGTCGGCTGATGTCACAGAGTTGGTCCAGTCTTTGCAGGGATCCGGACAGTAATGTCGGGATCCACCCAAACGACTGACTGGCAGCTTGCTCAGCCTCTTAGCATGCTGCTGAGAGCCTGAGACATCCACTCCTGCCCCCTCTACTGCCTGTAGCTCCAGTGAGCGCTTGAGAGGTAGCGCACAAAGCGGAGACTGACAGTCACTGCTATGTGCTCAGGGCAGACCTTTTTGATTGCTCTTTTCTCAGAATAGAGCCGACGGGGGACAGCTGAAGCTTTAATAAATGGTAAGGTTACATACCAGGTGTTAATGAACCTCTATTATTTATAAATCCTGCACTTCTCTTTGAACCCTTGAGCTGTAGGTGAAAGGGGGAAGCTTCATTGCAAGGGTAAAGTTACATTCACATGGCCGAATAGAAGCAGCCAGGGGCAGTTGCCAGCAAAGGTCAGTGGATTCCTGCTGGTGATTGTAAACACTGCACAGTGCAAACAGCGGCAGCTCTTAGATTTATACTCTGTACAAATCAATAGCTGGCATTGCCACTGCTTGTGATCGCTCATCTGAGTGGTTTTATACAAATAGAGCCTCTAACATCCCTGGACTCACCCGGTATCCAGGCTGGTGTTTCTGTTTTGGCCACAGACAAACTGGCTGCAACTAATCAGCCAATTTGTATGTGACCTTAGTACAGGGTGTTGCCGTGTCCAGCGTTTATCTATCTATGAATGCAACAAATTCTGTACAAATCAATTGCTGTCGTCTCCACTGTTTGCATGTGATCGCTCATCTGAGCAGTTAAATGCAAATAGAGCCTCTGACAGGAACCTGGAATCAGCCAGTGCCCATGCTGGTGTTTCTGATAATGGATAAACTGGCTGCTGCATTATTTGCAATCCATGGCCAGTTTTTCCTTTTGGATAGAGGAAGGGAATGGTTAGAACCTCTAAGTTTTTTTTTTTCCCCTGCTATTTACTAGATGTACCATTGAGTAGATTTCCCTTCACTTCCTTTCTCCATAGCCCAAAAAAAGGAAGTGAGAGGATTTCCTGGTTGTCACCAGAACAAATGTCTCCATAGAAAGATTTTCCTTTTCTTCCTGCTTAGTGACAACCCAAAATTTAGAATTTTTCACTTTAACTCTCAATGATAACAGTAAACAGGACAAATTGTTGAATTGGGGACACAGACAGCAATAAACAACCTGACAAGGGTTCCCTCTCCACCCTGTCTAAAACTGAAAAAGGTTTTGGTTTCAGTGGAATCTGAATCGATTACTTTGAGTCTGTGATTTTTATTTTTTTTCCTTAGGCAAAGCAACAGATTTATTATGCTGAAACTAAATCCGAGAGGAGTACAGTAGAGGGTTTTCTATTTAAAGCAGAACTCCAGACAAAATAAAAGGATGAAATGAATAGCATGTTAATACACCTGAAGCACTACCCCCGGAGGAGCTGCTTGTTTAGATTTGGGTTTTGAACATTCCCTCCAAGTTCGTTGTCTAGGGAAGAAAGTCTTTAGTAATTGCAATGCCCACACAAGATGTAAAACCTTCAACTGTTCGGTTTTATTTTTGCTGCATAAACTTGTGAAGGAAGCAGAGAGTATAGAGAAAAGGGGAAGGTTCAGGTTCAGAATGCACAAAAAGTATTCAAAGTTCCAGTATTCGCCACTCACTCCTAAGTGGGTATTTCTCACCCGGATAGACCCCTCTCACATGGCCTAGCAGCTGGGATGATGCACGGACAGTATAGAAACAGTCTCTGCCACAGACCATCTGAGAACACAGGATGGATAGTCAGGGAATCCTCTGCCACAGGATTTCATTCCCAAACTTCCAGCCTTACAGAAAAAGAGCCTTTAAGCCATTCCGGCGGGATGTAAGACAAATTGTATAGTGGATCCCTTTCCTTAACAAGGTCACGAGGCCTATCCCGAGACATCAGCTTGCCTTGCTTGGTCTCCTCCATGGCAGGTCCTCCCCCGGTTTCCTTCACTAAGAAGCTTCTCCCACTTGGATGGACAACTTGGGATCCCTTGTAGAACCATAGGCCCCAGCCAACATAGCTGGGCCTACTTGATAGGAGCACAGCCTCAGACCAACATGGTCCTGAGACTGGAATCACACACACCCATCTCACGCCAGGAGGGCCACGAGGCGAAGGACCCAAAAAAATGGCATATGCCCTTAAGTACCCCTTCCCAGCACGCACAGCGGGGCATCACTTCCACTGTGCTGCTGCCGAGAAGGGTCACTCAACACACCATGGTTCGCCCAAGTTCCAACATGGACCTGAGGTGGTAATGCCATCTGCAGGCAACAGGGGAACACTTCTACCGAGCACAACCATAGCCAGAACAGAGGCTAACTGGGCTCAGACACTCCTAAATTTACAATAGTGCCTGACTCATTGGGAGACCAGCACTACAGATAAAATATCAGAATCAACTTTCTTCTTGTGTCCAGAGATTTTCCCCCACAGTACAACTGCACGATATATCCAATCCAATTTTCAGCATCATTCAACCTACTTCCTCTTGTCTTGGTCTCATCCCAGCCTGTGACTGGACGGTGAAAGAAGAAGTAGCACAGTGATAAAGTCTCTCCTCCTATCAGCATGCTTCCTGCCAGCACATGGTCTGATTGGATCCATGTTCTGCTTATTTTTTTTCTCACACGCCAGCCCACAAAGATGGAGCTAGACAGTGCTCCCCTGTGGGTGTTTGCCATGATTGGAGACTGAAGAGTATCTCCAATGTTTACTTAGACAGGTCTTCTCCTCCATAAGAGAAGAACGATCAGCAGGTAGCCAATCCTGCTTATGGAATGTGGTAAAAGGGGGGAATGTGGGAATCCTTACAATGCCTGTTATGCAGCAAACTTACTACTTTGTCCTGAATGGGCATGGTACGTGTTTACTTTAAAACAGAGATCAGCTGAAACATATCAGACAGGGTGGTTATGATGTGCTTGTTGCTTTACCTTTATCTCATATATATGCAAGAAGAGGGGGGTTTTGGGACTTTAAATGAAGCACCAATAAGTGCCTCCATGCCGGTATCAGGTACATTAGAAAGGGTAATTGGGACTTTAAATGAAGCAGTAGAATAGTGGAGGTAAGAATAAATAAATAATTAGTAACATGGATTTAAGGACAGTAATTCATGTATTTCATATATACATATATAATTTACATGCACAAAACATTCACATGATGGAAAAATATATATACATGGCAGCATATGATAGCAATATTGGGTATATAAAAAATAGTTGTAGAGAATAGTATGGCAATAACATCTTAATGGTAAAATGCTCGGTACCCATATATGAACCTAAATAGATCCACTGAACAATATATAATAATATGCAGTAAGTAGGTAAATGGAATTCCATATGAGATGTAGCTGTAGCATCAGATATAGCTCTACGCGTTTCATGGATCTGTCCACTCGGCAGGAGCAGATGCAACAGGATTCCTAGGGAATATTAGAGGGTTTGGGCGTTATTATATAGTAAACCAATAGAAATAAATGATTCAAAAGGATAATAAATGTGGTAAATGTGGGAGTCCTTACAATGCCTGTTATGCAGCAAACTTACTACTTTGTCCTGAATGTGCAAGGTTTGGGTTTACTTTAAAACAGAGGTCAGCTGAAACATATCAGACAGGATGGTTATGATGTGCTTGTTGCTCTACCTTTATCTCATATATAGAACCATTATTAAACTACCAATTCACAATGGAACATTGAAGAATGGAATTCCTGTTATTACAGTAACAATCTACTTATATACTCTGTCACTACTCTCCTTCCTCACCAGCCTTTTGATTTGGGAAAATTGTGTCACCCACAGGTCTGTGAAAAGAAAGAAACATGTCTGATCCCAACATTCTGGTATCCACAAATGAGTCAAATCCACACGAAGGATTTAAAGCATCAGATGGGGACAGTGAACAACAAGAAAACATATGCAGACACTGTTTTCCAAATGAATTTCACCGAGAGATAAATGAGAAGGAATCAGAAACAAAGAACAGACCACAAGTTCTAGATGGAAAAGACGTAGTAAGCCCGGATCTTCTGGCAGGCCAGGAAGAAATAGCACTGCAATGGCATGCAAAGGAAGACATGGAACTTCAGCAATGGTCTGATGGCTCCATCTACAGAGGAAATATTACTATGAACATGAAGCTTGGAGTTGGGGAATTCAGATGGTCCAATGGAGAGGTGTGTGACTGCTGTCATATAAACATTTGGGATGATAGAAAATCCTGAGTCCTCAGAAAATGTAGTATGTAAAGCTGCCCATACATATTACAATCTGTTGATACAATATGCAATTAGCAATATGATTTAAAGGGGTTGTAAAGGATTTTTTTTTCCCCTAAATGGCTTCCTTTACCTTAGTGCAGTCCTCCTTCACTTACCTCATCCTTCCATTTTGCTTTTAAATGTCCTTATTTCTTCTGAGAAATCCTCACTTCCTGTTCTTCTGTGTGTAACTCCACACAGGAATGCAAGGCTTTCTCCCTGGTGTGGAGAAAGCCTCTTGAGGGGGGAGGGGGCAGGCAGGGGGGTCAGGAAACATATTTTCTATTTTATTTTCAATATAGTAAGTAAGTAGCTAAGGGACAGGACTCAGGAGGGCAATATGGGTGGCACACATACATAAAATTTACTCTCACAGTGAAACTGACACAGATGATGAGGAGAACTTACTGACACAACATATCCCATGCTGAGTCACAGTGACAGTTTCTCTCCAAGCTTAGTGATCCCTCCAGTGCACGCAAGTCTAAACAGCACTGATGGTCCTGGTCCCAGACTGCCTTGGTCCCATACCACAGACCCACACACGAGGCTCTGGCCGCTCTGTTTGGCACTGGAGACTGTTGAATTACATAATAGTTATTAGAACTAATAGAGATTATACAATCAGACTGCAACATGTATGGTCATCGTAATTGTTATTAAAGGTCCACTATACTTAAAGATGACTGGTAATCATTTTATTATTACTATCAACCTACATTTCAATCTGGTTTCATGTATCCTGGCTGTTTAAATGTCCTTATTACATTCAATAGGAGGGGTCTCCAAAGCATCTAAAAAAGGGGCAGATTATTGTCCTTCAGACATTAGAAAGGCCAGGCTGTAGTGCCTAAACCAGGGGTGCCCAACCAGTGGCCCGGGGGCCACATGTGGCCCGCGGAGCCCTCTAAAGTGGCCCTTGGGCTCCTGCTCTGGGATGGCAGGTTGGCAAGCCCAGATCATGGGTTGCCGAACTGCCATACCAGAGCAGCAGTTTTGTGAATGAAGCTGCTGGTAGGGGAAACAAGCACTGAGCCATAGACTTCTGTTATTACCTGCGGGTTTGTTGCACTTTCAGAATGTGTGCCACACCTGCAGGATATAATAGAAGTTTACCCACAGAAAATAAACGGGTGCGCTGCGCTGTAACCATGGTTTTGGGGCAATCACAGTGCATCAGTGTGAAAGCAGCCTAAGGCCCCTTTCACATGATCGTTCAGACCCAATCGGACTTAATATTCACCACTATGGAGCAGCAGATGTATACAGACTTGTGTCTGTTTACACCCGCCTACCTAAAAAAATAGAAAGGTATCTGCCCCCTCCGTCTGGGCAAATTGGATTGGACCAGAGGGCCTATAAAGTAGAGTTGGCTGTGTCCGTGGACACTGACTTGTCATGCTCCCGCTCCACTCATTGTGGCCCGCGACCATTTACCAATTCGCTTAAGTGGCCCTCGCTCTTCAAAAGGTTGGGCACCCCTGGCCTAAACAATGCCTCAAGCTTGGTGGTCAGTGGGAGAAAAGCAATTGCATGACGCCTGTGGTTAGTAAGAGAAATCATGCCCGTCAATGTTATTAGTAGAAAAAATGGTGTCCCATCATTGATGTCAATAGAAAAAATAGGCCCCATCATTAGTGTCAATAGAAAGAATAGCGCTCCATCATTTGTGTCAGTGGGGTGGAGGCAATAGAACCCCATCATTAGTCTCAGTGAGGGGAATTGTGCCCCATAGTTGGTGCCAGTGTGAGGAATGATGCCACTTCGCTGCTGTCAGTGAAACGAATAGTGCCCTATTGTCGGTGCCACCGGAAGAAATAGCACCCCATCCATGGTGTCAGTGGAAAAAATAGTGCCTTTTATTAGTGGGAGGAATAGTGACCCAAGGGCCGTATAAAGGCAAGTAAAGGGCTGCATTGGGCCACAGTTTGGAGACCACTGCTCTGGCATAGTTTGAAAATTCAGGAGTTCTAGTGTTACTCTGAGTTTGTAATCTACATGTGTAGGTTGATTGCTCCAGGTAAGTTACTTGGGTAGTACTAAAGCCAGGGAGAGCCAAGTATTCTTAGGAGGTCAGCAATGGCAGCATTTGTATTTCATCCCCTACAGGGTTACCTGCTGCAATTCCTCTTTTACGTGCATACATCCTTTCTTACAATTTTATATTTTGTTTCCTTTTGCAGTTTCTGTCCCATATTTTATTTACAAAGGAATTTGAGCCTTTCTCACGCTGATCATAATTGGTGAATCTTGTTCCCGAAGTCTCAATGAAATAATAGAAGTCAGCTGTGTTTTAGGCCACTTGCGCAGAACTGAAATATGAGAAACCATTACAGATGATGGAAAGCTAGATTTCAAACATTTAGAACAGAGTAATGAAGCATGAGTTGTTGCTTGCTGCTTGTCTACTACTGCAAAAATTAAAATCACATAATGTATGTATTTTCTTTATTTCAGAGTTATCTTGGTGAATTTTACAAGGATCATCACCATGGCAAAGGGATTTACTACTGGCCTGATGGCTGCAAATTCACTGGCTTCTTTTACCTCAGCCGTAAGGAAGGCTATGGGACCATGATATTTCCTGATGGCAAAAGTTACCAGGTAAAGGTGTCATTTTTTTCTTCAGAATCCTGTAGGTCAGCCCTCAAAATTTCCACTCGCCAGCTTGCATTTGGTGAGTGTAATTTAGCAGAGGGTGAGTGAGGAGCAGGGAGATGTGGTGCGGCCATCCGAGTGGCCCAGAGGGGGGACTCCCTGCCCCCCAGACCGCTCTAATATCCGGTAAAAAAATGCTGCACAGATTCTTCCAGATGCAATCAGCCAGGAAACTGTCAGGAGGATCTGCCGGCCTGATCGCATAATGTGGGTATCTCCCACTGAGACACAACTTGTATATAAATAGCCGCGCTGTCAGGAGGCGGGACTTTGTTTGACAGTGTGGCTATTCATATACAAGATGTGTCTCAGTGAGAGATCCACGCTCTGCACACTCCGGCCGCCAGATCCTCGGATTCCTCCCTGCTGCACTGATGGGCAATGGTAGGCTGCATTGATGGGCAATGGTAGGCTGCACTGATGGGCAATAATATACTGCATTGATGGGCAAAGATATGTTGACATTATGGGCACTGATATGCTGCACTTATGGGAAATGATAGGCTGCACAGGTGGGCAATGATATGCTGCACTGATGGGCAATAATATACTGCACTGACAAGCAATGATACGCTGCACTGATGGGCAATAATAGGCTGCAATGATTAGCACTGATATGCTGCACTGACGGGCAATGGTATGCTGCACTTATGGGCACTGATGAGGCTGCACTTATGGGCACTGATGAGGCTGCACCTATGGGCATTGATGAGGCTGCACTTATGGGCACTGTTAAGGCTGCACTGATGGCCACTGTTAAGGCCCTCTCTTCAGCTGCACTGATAAAGCAGAACTGATATGCTGCACTGGTGGCCCCTGATGAGGCTGCACTGGTGGCCCCTGATGAGGCTGCACTGGTGGCCCCTGATGAGGCTGCACTGGTGGCCCTGGATGAGGCTGCACTGGTGGCCCCTGGATGAGGCTGCACTGGTGGCCCCTGGATGAGGCTGCACTGGTGGCCCCTGGATGAGGCTGCACTGGTGGCCCCTGGATGAGGCTGCACTGGTGGCCCCTGGATGAGGCTGCACTGGTGGCCCCTGGATGAGGCTGCACTGGTGGCCCCTGGATGAGGCTGCACTGGTGGCCCCTGGATGAGGCTGCACTGGTGGCCCCTGGATGAGGCTGCACTGGTGGCCCCTGGATGAGGCTGCACTGGTGGCCCCGGATGAGGCTGCACTGGTGGCCCCGGATGAGGCTGCACTGGTGGCCCCGGATGAGGCTGCACTGGTGGCCCCGGATGAGGCTGCACTGATGGGCACTAATAAGGCTGCACTGATGGGTTTCCTTTTGGAACTAAATTCTGTATAAAACATTTAACAGTGTAATTTCATGAGATAATTTACAAGTGTGTGTTTAGGGGCGGAGCAGGGTAGAGGTTGGGTGGAGTAACTGGTGGCATATAAATCTTAGGACGCGTACACACGACCGGTCCATCCAAAGAGAATGGTCCGACGGACCGATTGGGCATACAGACGGTCGGGTTGGACCGATGAAACTGAACTTCAGTCCGTTTTCATCGGTTTGGACCGATCGTGTGTACGCGGCCTTACTGGCTAGTGGCTCAGGACTTTAAATGTTGAGCCCTGCTGTAGGCATTACACTATCGAACTACACACAGCTGTGTGTATATTATTTTACAGAGATAGGCAGACAATGTGCCAGGCTGACACACCAATTCCCTCTAATGAACTTTAATTTTCCTTTCACTGTGCCAGTGTTTCTATGAAGTGTGTTCCTCCTATGTCCACATTAAAATCATCTCTGTAACCTCTTGATTTCTTCCTGTCCTCAGGGGCTGTACAAGTCGGATGTGCGCTATGGACCTGGCTTTGAAACGTACAGTGATGGGTGCCAGGATGTTGGCATCTGGAAGGGACAGCAGTTGTTCAGATTGTGCACTGTGGTACCTGGCTCTATCTCCATCCTTTCTTATCCACAATTTAGTCAGCCTCAGAAGACAAATAAAAGATGTGTTAGTGAAGATCACGATTCTGTTACAGAGAAGGGAAAGACTGAGGATCCCTTTTTATTCCGATATAAATTCCTACTACTGGAGGACAGATTCACCCTTCCTGAGAAGATCTATTCTTACTCCTCTGACACTGACCACCTCCCTATCACCCCTTCTGAGTATCTCGAGTTTAATCAGCACTTTTACAGGGACAAAGACCAGCAAGAGGTTTGCAGTCATGTTACCTTTGATGATGTACAGCCTAACAGTGGAATGAGGAAGATTTATCTGCATGTTAATGAACACAGGTTAGTAGAAAATGCAATGAATATCATGAAGAAAGGAAAGACACCGTATTTTACACGCGTGTCAGATCGCAGACAAATAAAACTGTCCTTAAAAACCAGTAATGTTGTTATTTGAATGAAATTAGTCATTAGCATGGCCACCATTGCAACAACTAACTCCACCCACTTCCATCAGCGTGTTAGGAGAGCTGTATCTCAGAAAGGACAGCATGAAGGTGAGGCTTTGTACACACGAGGGAAAACTGTCTGCATTTTGTGAGCTCCTGAGCCCTTGTTGTCTGAGGCTTATATTGCCCTACTGCCGCACAGTCTGATTCTAGACATGGGGTTGACAGTCCCACTGTACTGAGGGGCCTCATCTCAAATGTGTCCGATGTCTGTAGCCTGGAATCCTGTTGCCCTCTCTTCCTAGAGTCTATTCTGTCCTTCAGACTCTCCCATTGTCGTGCCCAGTGTGGCTGGTTCCTCTGCCCCCTTGGCTGAGGTTTATGCTACCCTTAACCACTTAAGACCCAGACCTTTAGGCAGCTAAAGGACCCGGACAGGTTTTGCGATTCGGCACTGCGTCGCTTTAACAGACAATTGCGCGGTCGTGCGACGTGGCTCCCAAACAAAATTTGTGTCCTTTTTTTTTCCCCCACAAATAGAGCTTTCTTTTGGTGGTATTTGATCACCTCTGCGGTTTTTATTTTTTGTGCTATAAACAAAAATAGAGCGACAATTTTGAAAAAAATTCAATATTTTTTACTTTTTGCTATAATAAATATCCCCCAAAAATATATAAAAATATATTTTTTTTCCTCAGTTTAGGCCAATACGTATTCTTCTACCTATTTTTGGTAAAAAAAATCTCAATAAGCGTTTATCGATTAGTTTGCACAAAATTTATAGCGCTTACAAAATAGTGGATAGTTTTATTGCATTTTTTTTTTTTTACTACTAATGGCGGCGATGAGCGTTTTTTTTTTTTTTTTTCGTGACTGCGACATTATGGCGGACACTTCGGACAATTTTGACACATTTTTGGGACCATTGTCATTTTCACAGCAAAAAATGCATTTAAAATGCATTGTTTATTCTGAAAATGACAGTGCAGTTTGGGAGTTAACCACAAGGGGGTGCTATAGGGGTTATGTGTGACCTAATGTGTGTTTACAACTGTAGGGGGGTGTGGCTGTAGGTGTGACATCATCGATTGTGTATCCCTATAAAAGGGATCACGCGATCGATGACGCCGCCACAGTGTTTACACACGGCTCTCCCCGTTCTTCAGCTCCGGAGCTATGGACTGGGTCACGGGAGCACCCACGGCTGGGTACTAGCACAGGACGTACCTGTACGTGCAAGTGCCCAGCCATGCCATTCTGCCGAGGTATATGTGCAGGAGGCGGTCCTTAAGTGGTTAAGTAATGCCGCGTACACACGATCACTTTTCGGCATAAAAAAAAAAAACGTTTTTAAAAACGTCATTTAAAATGATCGTGTGTGGCTTTCACATTCTTTGTCAAACGACAAAAAAAAATTCTAACATGCTGCATTTTTTAACGTAGTTTTAAAAAAAAATTAGTTTTTTCGGTTGTAAAAAATTATCGTGTGTGGGCTAAAACTACGTTAAAAAACGACTTTTTAAACCCGCGCATGCTCAGAAGCAAGTTATGAGACGGGAGTGTGAATGGAATTTCCCCTTTAGAGTGCCGTCGTATGTGTTGTACGTCACCGCGCTTTGCTCATCATTTTTTTAAAACGATGGTGTGTGGGCAACATCGTTTTTAATGATGAAGTTGGAAAAACGTTGTTTTTTCTACATGCTGAAAAACAATGTTATTTCCACTTTCTTTCCTCAAATAAGCAGATCAGACACTTCTGATGCCTCGTACACACGACAGGAAAACTACCATGAGACCTTTTGGCCGGGAATCCCGTCCGTGTCTATGCTCCATCACAGTTTTCCCAACAGGAAAACTGCCGGGAAAAAAAAGAGAACACGTTTTCTTTTTTCTCGCCGGAATTCCTGGCGGACTTTTTCCCGTCTGGAAAAACGGTCTTGTGTACGCTTTTCTGAAGGGGAAAAAAACGTGCATGCTCAGAATCAAGTATGAGACGGAATCGCTCGTTCTGGTAAACTAGCGTTTAAAGATAGCACATTCGTCATGCTGTAACGGACTGAAAAGCACAAATAGTCTCTCACCAAACTTTTACTCACACAAGGATTAGCAAAAGCAGCCCAAAAGGTGGTGCCGTTTGAATGGAACTTCCCCTTTATAGTCCTGTTGTACGTGGTGTACGTCACTGCGCTTTGGACGGGCAGTATTTTGCGTGTGTATGCAAGGCAGGCTTAAGAGAAAACCTGTCGGGAAAAACTTTGTTTTTTTATCCTGCTAAGAAAAACGGTTGTGTGTACATGGCATTAGACAAGGGTTCCGCAGTCCAGCATACATGCAGGCAGGAGGTCCATGTTGGAGATGAGACAGGAAACCTTCAGCAACCCATCACAATTGTAGCTTAAAGCTACAACCATGTGCTTTAAATATTCTATGACCAAAGGATCAACTGCAACAGTAGCAAAATGTATTTTAAGGGATTTTGACCAGTCATGGAAAACAGACTTCTAGAGGGGCGTCTGGCCATTTATTGGTTGGGTCCTTAAAGAATGGTGCACCCTCGATTGTTATAGTGGTGGCTTTGTAAAGGTGGGACACTAGATCCACAGTGCAGGCAGAACACTTTTTTACAAGTCCTCTTCAATAAGCACTTTGGGGCAGGGCTGGTGCAAGAATTTTCGACACCCTAGGCGAAGCCTCATTTTGACGCCCCCCCCCCCCCCCCCCCCCACCATTCGCTCCGCCCCTCACTGAAATTTTTGTGGTGCCTCTTCACTTATTTCTTCGGCCGTGGTCCACATGCTTGCACATGTGCCTCTGGACCCAGCCAAAAGACAACTAGAAGGATGGCAACGGCTCGCTTCCTCACGCCAGCCGTGGTCCACAGGCTAGAGCAGTATACAGGGAGCCCAACTGTGTAACTGACTGCCTGTACGAGCAACAAATACACTAACAATGCTAGGTTCCTAGTAAAAAAAAAAAATGCACATTTTTTGAACTGCAAAAAGATCTGCATTTATTTTTATACAAAACTGGTATTTGAACCTCCACACCTCAAATCACCCCAATTCCTGTATTTTTAGGTCTAAGATTAACCAAATTCTACCACCTTTACACCTCAGATCACCTCATCACTGTATCATCCTGAACACATGTTTCCCTCTGCACCCCCCACCTTTGTTCCCCTTAAACCCCCCCCCCCACACACACACACATCAGTTCCTATATGTACCCCCTGCACATCTGTTCCTTCCCCCACACAATCAGTTCCTCTTTGTAACCCCCCCCCCCCAACACACACACATCTGTTCCCCCTCCGTACCCTGCTGCCCATCTTCCCCCCCACAAACACCAGTTCCCACTCTGTACCCCCCTACACACACACACCTGTCTCCCCCACACCAGTTCCCACTCTGTACCCCCCTGCACATCTGTCCCCCCACACCATTTCCCACTCTGTACCCCCCTGCACAACCGGTACCCCCCACACCAGTTCCCACTCTGTACCCCCCTGCACATCTGCCCCCCCCCACACACCAGTTCCCACTCTGTACCCCCCTACACACACCTGTCTCCCCCACACCAGTTCCCACTCTGTACCCCTCTACACACACACACACCTGTCTCCCCCACACCAGTTCCCACTATGTACCCCTCCACACACACACATATATCCCCCCCACATCAGGTCCCACTCTGTCCCTCCATGCACATCTGCCCCCCCCCACAGCAGTTCCCACTCTGTCCCCCCCAGTCCCCACTCTGTACCCCCCCACACACACCAGGTCCCACTCTGTACCCCCACACACACATCTCTCTCCGACAACACCAGTTCCCACTCTGTACCCCCCCCACACACACAATCTGCCCCCCCACACGTTCCCACTCTGTACCCCCACACACACAATCTGCCCCCCCACACATTCCCACTCTGTACCCCCCACACACACAATCTGCCCCCCCCCACACGTTCCCACTCTGTACCCCCCACACACACACACAATATTCCCCCCCCCCACACACACGCACACAATCTGTCCCCCCCACACGTTCCCACTCTGTACCCACCACACACAATCTACCCCCCCACACGTTCCCACTCTGTACCCCCCACACACACACACAATCTGCCCCCCCCACACGTTCCCACTCTGTACCCCCCAGTCCCCACTCTGTACCCCCCCACACACACCAGGTCCCACTCTGTACCCCCACACATACACACCTGTCCCCCCCACACACACCAGGCCCCACTCTGTACCCCCCCCACACACATCTCTCTCCGACAACACCAGTTCCCACTCTGTACCCCCCACACACAATCTGCCCCCCCCACACGTTCCCACTCTGTACCCCCCACACACACAATCTGCCCCCCTCTCCATACGTTCCCACTCTGTACCCCCCACACACACACAATCTGCCCCCCCCCACACGTTCCCACTCTGTACCCACCACACACACAATATTCCCCCCCCCCCCACTCTGTACCCCCCACACACACAATCTGCCCCCCCACACACGTTCCCACTCTGTACCCCCCACACACGTTCCCACTCTGTACCCCCCACACACGTTCCCACTCTGTACCCCCCACACACACACACAATCTGCCCCCCCACACGTTCCCACTCTGTACCCCCCACACACACAATCTGCCCCCCCCACATGTTCCCACTCTGTACCCCCCACACAATCTGCCCCCCACACACACACAATCTGCCCCCCCCCCCCCCACACACACACACACACATACATACATATCTGCCCCCCCACACACACAAACCAGTTCCCCCTCTGTATACAGTGCAATGTAAACTTGACAGCAGAGACTAGAGTACATTTTTTAATTTCTTGTGACAGGGTGCATGCTGCAGCACTGAGCGTCCTGCTTGTATTGTGTACCTGAGCCAGCGGGGGTTAAGTCTTTACTGAAGGAGAACGGCGCTGCTGCCAGTCTCTCCTTATCTCACTACAGATCCCGACCCCGAGCGACCAGGAGGAGGGGGGGGGGGGGGCGATCGGACATCATAGCAAGCATGCGGCTTGCATGTAGGGCTTCCATCTCACCCGCCCTGGCCAGTTCAACAGCAACTTCCACCATCAATCGTCAAGCAGCACTTCCGGCCAGCTGCTGTCCCAGCTCTCTCCCCTCATCTCACTGCCGCTTCTACAGCGCTGCAGGCTGGGAATAGCGTTGTGAAGGTGATGTCTTCACAGGCGCAACCCCCCCCCCCCCCCAGCCTGGCGGCCCTGGCGCCAAAGGGAAGTTTTTTTCTAAAATTTCGGTCCAGGAGGTATTTTGATGATCCGAATCCCCAGCGAATGGCTGGGGTACCGGATTTTGCCGCTCCCCCTACCCTGGCGCTCTAGGCAGCCGCCTGACTTGCCTATGCCTAGCGCCGGCCCTGCTTTGGGGAAACAATCATCTTGTCAAGGTGTTTCTAATCTCTGTAGAGTTAGGCCACGTACACACGATCAGACCGGTCCAATGAAACTGGTCTGATGGACCGTTTTCATCGGAACAGGCTGAAGTGGTCTGATGGTCTGATGTGTGTACACACCATCGGACCAAAAATCCGATCAGACCAGAACGCGGTGACGTAGAACACACCGACGTGCTGAAAAAAAGAAGGTCAATGCTTCCAAGCATGCGTCGACTTGATTCTGAGCATGCGCAGGTTTTTGGTCTGATGCTTTGGCGTACTAACCATCGAATCTGTCCAACGGACAGATTTTAAAGCATGTTTTAAAACATCCGATAGGCCGGACACACCATCGAATTAGTCAGATGAAACTGGTCTGCAGACCAGTTTCATCGGACCGGTCTGATCGTGTGTACGCGGCCTAAGACTTTAAACAGTGGGTGCACCAAACATGTCTTGTGGTCTTAGGAGTTCTATAGGACCCAAGACTGGGAACAGCGCTAGTAGAAGCAATAGGCTAAGCCTCTAATTTCAGAACGGTGCACACCACACCAATAAGAACCAAAGCAGTCACTTTCAATTTGGGAGTAATGATAAAGGACTGCAATTCCTTGAAGACAAGTTTATATAAAGAGTATAGCAACTCAAAGTCAAAACGGAATCTCAGGTGCCGTACACACGACCCAGAACCTCGACGGGCAGAACACATCGTTCCGCCCGTCGAGGTTCTCTCCCGGCCGTCGAATTCGGCGACCCGCCCGTCGGGAATGGCAACCAGCCATTCTTCCAGGCGGGCCGTCGAGAAAATAGAGAGCGTGCTCTCTTTTTCGGCTCGACGAGCTTCCCGACGGGAAGCTCGCTGAGACCGTACACACGGCCGAGGTCCTCGCTGGAATGTGCATTCCAGCGAGGTTCTCGCTGATTTTCAGCGAGAACCTCGGCCGTGTGTACGGCGCCTCAGAGACTACCAAGAAAGTTGGTGGATCAGATAAAGAATTTGGGGGAAAAGGTGCAGGAATGCAACAAAACTGTGTGATTTGGCCATAATGTCTTATGCCGCGTACACACGATCACTTTTTGGCATGAAAAAATTGATTTAATAAATTAATTAGGGAAGGCAAAATATAAGCAAAACAACTGAAGTACAACCGATTTTATAGAATTTGATTTCAAGAAACAGAACAATAATGCAGTAGTGCATTTACTGCTTAAAGTGGAAACATTGGGCCAGATTCAGGTAGAGTTACGCTGGAGTATCAGTGATACGCCAGCATAACTCTCACTTTGAGCCGGCTTATCTGTTTTCTGTAGTCAGAAAACAAGATACGCCGGGATTGAGTTCAGATACGAGCGGCGTAATTGTATTTTGCCGTCGTATCGGAACTGCAATTTTAAAATGGGCGCTCGGGGCGTTCCCGCTGATTTACGCCAGGAATATGTAAATCAGCGAGAGTGGAAATTCACGATCGTACGCGGGCAAGACGCAGTGATTTTCTGACGTTTCCGTAAGCGATACGCGGCGTAAAGAAAAACATGCACCCTAGGTGGAGTATCCTATGTTAAGTATGGCCGTCGTCATCGCGTCGAATGAAAAAAGTTTAGCGTCGTTTGCGTAAAAAACGTCCGTAAATGGGGATTGACGTCATTGACATTCACTGACAGAATTTGGAGCATGCGCACTGACAGTCGACGCATGCGCAGTACGTTCGCCGCGGGATCGCGCCTAGTTTAAATAATACACGCCCCCTACCCGCCCAATTTGAATTCCGCCGGCTCATTTTCGCTAAGCCGCCGCAACTTTAGGAGCAAGTGCTATGTAAATAACAGTACTTGCTCCTAAAATTTCGGCGGAGTAACGTAAATGACAAACGTTACTCCAAAATAAAGATCCGCTCTCCTACCTGAATCTGGCCCATTGACTATTAACCTGCCTCAACCCCTGGTATTTTATATAATTTGTCATAATTCCTGCCTCTGTACTTGTCAAAGTTTTTTGGGGTTCCCTCCCACTTTTCAACATTCCAGCATTTTATTTCACATTGTCCATATTATGAATAGATTAAAAAAAATCATCAGGAAGAGTTGGAGCCCCTTATAAGGGCTCATTCACACTTGGCGGACTCCGTCGCAGTCCGTCCTGATGGAGTCCGCCTGCGTCCGCCAACTCAGAGGGAGATCAGTCCGCAGATCTCCGCTGAGCCGACGGATGACGAGCTCCTCTCTGCTCACTTAGCGGGGAGGAGCTTGTGCAGCGCTGCTGTCTCCTATGGAGCGGTCTGATGAAAACGGACAGCATGTCCGTTTTCATTAGATCTTACCCGATCCGATCCGCATGGACGGATGGGGACGCTCCATAAAGATGCATGGAGCGCCCGTTCAGGTCCGCCGTCAAAACTGACAGACTCAGGAACTCAATCTGATGCTTCGTACACACAACCGGTATGTCATGAAAAAAAAAAAAAAAAAAGTTTTTCTCTGTGATTTGTCGTGATTCCTCTCAAGCCTGCCTTGCCTACACATGTTTGTGAAAAAAAAAATTCTCCAGCAAAGCGCGGTGACGTACAACACTTACGACGGCACTATAAAGGGGAAGTTCTATTCAAATGGTGCCACCCTTTTGGCTGCTTTTGCTAATTTTCCCGTCTCATAACTTGCTTTCTAAGCATGCATGTTTTTTTCCTCGTTAAAGTCTACACACAACTGTTTTTCATGACGTGAAAAAATAGAGCAGGTTTTACATTTTTTTTTTTCAGGCATTTTTCTTGTCCGGAAAAATGCTCTGGAGCATACACACGACCGTTTTTCATGGAGTCATGACCAATTTAAATATTTTTATTTTTCTCGTCATGAAAAACGGTCGTGTGTACGCGGCATGAGAGTTTTCCAGTAGTATCCCAAAATAAATTGTCTGGTTGTATAGCTCTCCAGCATCTTTTGGTGAACTGACCCCTTTTAAATCACATGAGTTGCATAAAGGTCTCACAACAATATTTGTATTTTATTCATTCATATGGATCATCATTAATGTGTTTATTGATATATAAGATGTACATTCTTTTTTTTATGAAACGATTGTTGGTGGAGTAAAGTTGGTGAAAATAGACATTTCTTTAAATACTATGACCCAGTCTTGAAAATGATCACTTTTCATTGGTCTTTTTTTATTTTTTTTGCAGACACAGCCTAGAGCACTTGAAATGGGGAATTATTTCTATTATGAACGGAGACAGATATAAATTTGGCCCGATAGGTCCCCGTGAGCGGGTGGCAGAGCAGCTGATAGTGGCGGCTGGACTGGGAGATTATGATGCCATTTCCACAATCCTGAGACATGATCTGGCCCATGTGGACGTGTCTGACAAGTGCGGGCTGACAGCTCTGCAGGCTGCAGCGGTATGTAATGGTCTGCATTCACTTATGATCCCTGATTGCATATCATTCTTACAGAAAAGGGATGTGTTCTTTTTCTCATTGACTCCAAATTTCATGATAAATTCTTAGTAAGAGGAAAAGGAATATTAAACAAAAATTCACATACAGCTGTGTTGCTCATAGCACCATATAGATTTCAACAATTATTTTTTCAGTACAGAAGAAATACATTTTTTTTTTTTTGTCTGTTAAATATACCATTTCTGTTGACCCTTCCAAAAAACAGTACTATACCATGTACCTGTTCATGCTACAATCTTATCTTATCTTATCTCGGTCAATGTTATTAAAAATTGGGTTAGGTCTGCAGAATGCCCCCCTCCCCGCTATATTACGGCACTATAGTCCCAACACACTTTGTCATAGGGTGACAGGCAGCACTGGTCATTCCTATAGTACAGTGGGTGACCGTCATCACCCTAGTCTCAGGGCAAGGAGTGTGTTACTATCAGAATCACCACATAAGAATAAAGACTAGGGCAGGCCACACACAGTGCAAATTTATTTCTTGCAACCATGGATGGCAGGAAATAAATTTGCTTAATTCCCCCATCAACACAAGTGTCAATATGGAAATCCCTCCTGCCAAACCGTTGTCTTCTCCCGGCGAGGATGGGGGGTGGGGACCCATCCCCACTAGGAGTAGATAGTGATTATTGCCAGCTGCTAGCGATCAATGCAAGTAAAATCTGGCAGGCTTGTTGTACCCAGGTTGATCGATCAACTTGGTACATTCAGCTGGCCTATACATGATTCAAACCGTCTATGGCCAACATAATTCAGCCTGCAAGTCTAAAGATGGACATACACTGATTGGAATTCAGTTCAGTACGGACTGGCTGAATTATTATCAATGTGTGGCTGTCCCAATCAACAGAAATGTTTGATACCTCATTTGTGCGGATGGAGGAATATTTTAAACTAACAGTGTATGGCCATGAACTGATAAGATGCAATGTATTGGGTTTACATACATTATCATGCTAATCTAATTAGTTGATTAATTAATTTGTCACACTTTTTGATTTACGCCAGCCATACATGGATATAAATTCCCTGCTGAACCGGCCGCATTTTGATCCATATATGGGCAGGTTGATTTACCCAAGTCGATCCATTCATCACCTTGGGTACAACTAGCCTGTCAGATTTTGTACATTCAATTACTGCCGGTGCTGGTGGCTATAGCCACTAACAGTAATCACTGTGTTCTGCCATCTGGGAAGGCTCCCCAAGTCTGCCCACCGGCAGAACACAATAGTGCTGCTGGAGGCATTTCTGGAATCCAGCGATTCCTTCCACCAAAGAAAATCGAGTCATCTATGGGCTGCTTTAGATGCTGTGGTATAAATCTAGACCAATACCTTTCATATGTAGGCTGGAGAAAAACAAAGGAAAGCAGTCATAAACCTAGAAACCAATCCGACTACAGAGGTTATTTTTCTTGTACATTGGTGAGAGTCATTCTATAACATAAAATTATTGTTCCCCCTTAGCAGCCAGTGAGACATATTTTCTCACCTGCATAAGAAAAATGACCATTTGAACCTGACTGTATGCTGTATGATGAACATGTTTGCCGGAATGTCATCCTGCAGGATGTGCATGTTATTTTCCAGTACTGGCCAAATACCTGAATATTTTTTTTAAATGCTAACCTAGCTCAAATCCTCCAACTGTATGAGTGATTTCACTTCTAGATCTGTCCATCAAAAATCCAGAACCCTTCTGCTGACATCACCCAGAGTGACTCCTCTGAGAAAATGTCTAAGGGGTTCAGTGATTCTGTCTTCTCTGTTGATGAGACACGATTGTGTGACAGAGCCATGGCATATTATCCCAGCGGGAAGAAAACAGAAAGCATTGTGTAGATCTGCTATCAGTAATCTGTGATCCTTCATCTATTAGCTGCCAACATTTAAAAATACTTTTTAGGGATTGTTTGCTGCTACTTGTGAATTGAATGAAGAAAGGTCCTAAAATTTCTCGCATCCATCAAAGAGTTTTGAGAAATTTAAGGCACAACAAGTATAACCACTTGCTTACTGGGCACATAAACCCCCTTCGTGCCCAGGCGAAATTTCAGCTTGCGGCACTGCGTCGCTTTAACTGACAATTGCGCGGTCGTGCGACGTGGCACCCAAACAAAATTGGCGTCCTTTTTTTTTCCCACAAATAGAGCTTTCTTTTGGTGGTATTTGATCGCCCGTGCGGTTTTTATTTTTTGCGTTATAAACAAAAAAAGAGCGACAATTTAAAAATATATATATATTTTTTACTTGTTGCTATAATAAATATCCCAATTTTTTTTTTTTTTAATATTTTTTTTTCTCAGTTAAGACCGATACGTATTCTACTATGTATTTTTGTAAAAAAAATCACAATAAGTGACTGCTTTGCGCAAAAGTTATAGCACCTACAAAATAGGGGACAGAATTTATGATTTTTTTTAAATATTTTTTTTTTACTAGTAATGGCGGCGATCTGCGATTTTTATTTTGACTGCGATATTGCGGCGGACACATCGGACACTTTTGACACATTTTTGGCGCCATTCACATTTATACAGCGACCAGTGCTATAAAAATGCACTAATTACTGTATAAATGTGACTGGCATTGAAGGGGTTAACACTAGGGGGGTGAGGAAGGGGTTAAATGTATTGCCTGGGTGTGTTCTAACTGTGTGGGGGGAGGGGGGTGACTGGGGGAGGTGATCGATGCTGTCTCCCTATGTACAAGAGAAACAGCATCTGTCACCTCTCCCTGACAGGACGTGGAGCTCTGTGTTTACACACAGAGCTCCACGTCCCTGCTCTGTCACCGACGATCGCGTGTACCTGATGGACATCGCGGCCACCGGGTACACGCATCGAATCCTCGGTGATGCGTCGGGACTGTTTTTCCCCGGGGAATTACAAGTAAATCACGTCCAAAGACGTGACCCCGGCGCCTCAGGTCCGCGCTGTTGACGTATTCTGTCAATAGCGCGGACCCAAAGTGGTTAATCTAGAGCCTTGACATGTTTCATACTTGAGTACTTAACCACTTAAGGACCCCTTCACACCTATATACGTCGCAGAATGTACGTGATTCCTAAAGCCCAGCCGGTCCGAAGCTCCGGGGACCGTGCCCACGGATGCAATCGCCGACAGTGTCCCGTGATCAGTCACCAGAGCTGAAGAACGGGGAGAGGTGTGTGTAAACACACCTTCCTTGTTCTTCGTTGTGGCAGTGTCATTGATCGTCTGTTCCCTGATATAGGTTAAGACGATCAATGACATCACACGTCCAGCCCCGCCCCCTTACAGTTAGAAACACATATGAGTTCACACTTAAACCCTACAGCGCCCCCTAGTGGTTAACTCCTAAACTGCAATTGTCATTTTCACAGTAAACAATGCATTTTTATAGCACTTTTTGCTGTGAAAATGACAATGGTCCCAAAAAAGTGTCCAATGTGTCCGCCATAATGTCGCCGCCATTAGTAGTAAAAAAAATTCAAAAAAACTATCCCCTATTTTGTAAACGCTATAAATTTTGCACAAACCAATCGATAAACGCTTATTGCGTTTTTTTTTTTTTAACCAAACATGGGTAGAAAAATACGTATCGGCCTAAACTGAGGGGGACATTTTTTAGATATTTTTGTGGGATACTTTTTATAAAGGTATTTGTGTGGAAAATCTCGCGCCAATGTGGGGGAGGGGTGGGAAAATAAAATAGAAACGCTGCTCCCTGAATAAATCAATTGGATTGAATTATAGTAAATGTGTGCATGGAATAGGGGCGCTAAAAGAAAAATAAATAGGTGGATCGATACAACCTATCCCAATATAGACATAAATCCGTGTTACAAATAATATTACAAATTGTGCAATGTGCATATAAAATCAATGGTAATGACAACACCTGCAGTGAAAAGGTGTGCAACTATATATGAGTGAAATATAATATAATTGGACAATATACAATACACAGTGAGATATAAAGTGACCATAAATGATGTTAAAGTGCTCCGTGCTCAAAAAGTCCTTGTGGTAGGTTCCACCTTCACCAATGGGACACCTCAAGTGGGGATGGATGGCTCCTTACCAGATGATGTCGACCTAAACTAAGGTCAATAGAGCCTGGGTATCACCACCTTTCGCATGGGGGATTCCAATGTAGTTTGACGAATAATGCGGATGTCATAAGAAAAAAGGAAGAACAGCTCCCATAGTGTAAAACTATTTATTACGATATAAAACAAATACACAGTGCCAAGTGGCCCCTTACTTGAATGGGTGCCCGTATCCCGGCACTGAGGCTGTAGGCTTGTAGATATGGAGAGAGAAGCTAGGACCGGCGTGCGTTCCACTGCTGTGCAAGAGGGAACCAGATAACCGGATGTGAGTAATCAATGCGTGCCCAGGTACCGCCTCGACATATGTTTCGATATGATCGTCATCAGGAAGCTTCCTGATGACGATCATATCGAAACATATGTCGAGGCGGTACCTGGGCACGCATTGATTACTCACATCCGGTTATCTGGTTTCCTCGCGCACAGCAGTGGAACGCACGCCGGTCCTCGCTTCTCTCTCCATATCTACAAGCCTACAGCCTCAGTGCCGGGATACGGGCACCCATTCAAGTAAGGGGCCACTTGGCACTGTGTATTTGTTTTATATCGTAATAAATAGTTTTACACTATGGGAGCTGTTCTTCCTTTTTTCTTATGACATCCGCATTATTCGTCAAACTACATTGGAATCCCCCATGCGAAAGGTGGTGATACCCAGGCTCTATTGACCTTAGTTTAGGTCGACATCATCTGGTAAGGAGCCATCCATCCCCACTTGAGGTGTCCCATTGGTGAAGGTGGAACCTACCACAAGGTCTTTTTGAGCACGGAGCACTTTAACATCATTTATGGTCACTTTATATCTCACTGTGTATTGTATATTGTCCAATTATATTATATTTCACTCATATATAGTTGCACACCTTTTCACTGCAGGTGTTGTCATTACCATTGATTTTATATGCACATTGCACAATTTGTAATATTATTTGTAACAAGGATTTATGTCTATATTGGGATAGGTTGTATCGATCCACCTATTTATTTTTCTTTTAGCGCCCCTATTCCACGGATACTTTTTATAAAAAGTAAAAAATCTTGAACTTTTTTCCAAATTGTCGCTCTATTTTTGTTTATAGCGCAAAAAATAAAAACCGCAGAGGTGATCAAATACCACCAAAAGAAAGCTCTATTTGTGGTAAAAAAAGGACGCCAATTTTGTTTGGGAGCCACGTCGCACGACCGCGCAATTGTCTGTTAAAACTAACGCAGTGCCAAATCGCAAAAAGGGGCAAGGTTCTTAACCCGCATAATGGTCCGGGTCTTAAGTGGTTAATCATAAACATTAATTATTTTCACTTACTAAGCTGGCCATACATGGATCAAAATTCATCCGGTTCCACAGTAACCGGCCAAATTTTGATCCATGTGTCACCACTGTGGTTGAACAGAAGTTAAAGGGGTTGTAAAGGTACATTTTTTTTTTCCTAAATCGCTTCCTTTACCTTAGTGTAGTCCTCCTTCACTTACCTCATCCTTCGATTTTGCTTTACATTTACTTATTTCTTCTGAGAAATGCTCACTTCCTGTACTTCTGTCTGTAACTACACACAGTAATGCAAGGCTTTCTCCCTGGTGTGGGGTGTCGTGCTCGCCCCCTCCCTTGGACTACAGGAGAGTCAGGACGCTCTTTACGTTGCAGATAGAGAAAGCTGTGTGTTAGTGGGTGTAACGGTCACCACCGCTTACGAGCTTCCATCCACTCACAACAAGCTTATCTGACACATTGCGACAATCTTGCATACACGATCCATATCCATTCCCATAAACAAGACGAGACTCAAGCTCTGAACTTGCTTCAAATATATGACAATTTATTGGTATTTTCTCAGCTTCTTATACAGTCTCAAGCATAATGCAGTTATCACACCATGGGGGGCTTCAATCACACTCTAAAAGGCATTCAGGTAAGCTAACCATGTAGACTTGTCGGCACCGCATCTTCAGTAGTGTTCAATTAACCTTGAATAATACACAGACATCTAGTTGAATAAGTTATCTAGACAGCTTTATCACACAATGGCAGAGTCTTGTGAGAGTGGGTGCAATCAACACGTTCAACGGAATGTCTTTACAGTGAATAGCCAACACCTTAAGATATTTCAATAGCCTATTATACAAAGGTATGACTCACTGTCTGGTTGACCTGGTCATGTCATCATGAACTCCTTGTGATATCTCAGTCCTAAAATGAAGTATTAATAATGTCCCATCTGTAATATATGAATTATGATTCTTTGTCACCCTATGGCCCTAGTGGACATAAGGTGACCCTAGACATAGGAATATCTCAGTCTGTCACGGTGCATTCCATTACATCGGGCCTCCTGACTCTCCAGTAGTCCAAGGGAGGGGGCGAGCACGACACTTCACACCAGGGAGAAAGCCTCACATTACTGTGTGTAGTTACAGACAGAAGAACAGGAAGTGAGGATTTCTCAGAAGAAATAAGGACATTTAAAAGCAAAATAGAAGGATGAGGTATGTGAAGGAGGACTGCACTAAGGTAAAGGAAGCTATTTAGGAAAAACAAATTGTACCTTTACAAGCCCTTTAATATATCGACTGACTTTTGTTCAACTACCCTTTCTGTATATTTTTGCTCAATCAGTGCTGCAGGCAATAGGCTGCTGTGGCGATCTGTGTATTTTGATGGTGAGGGAGTCTACCCACTGTTTAAATACAATGACACATCAGGGGGGATTCCTGCATCCACATTGAATGTGTAGATGGGTTAATTGGGTCCGTTTTTTTCGCTCAACCCGTTGGCTAAATGAAAAAAATACTATCCCCTGTATGGCCAGTTGGGACATATCAGGACAAGTATGATCATTGGAGGAGCATAGCTAGAGAACTGCCCATGATGTGCTCTCCTGCTTTGAGAGATCAGTTTTTAATAGGAAAGCAGAGGGACTGGCAGGAAGACCAGGGATTTCACACAAAGGAAGTGAAACAAACATAACGGAATACTTTTATAGCACATTTTTTTTTTTTTTTTTTTGTAATGCCCCCCTCGGCTTATACTCGAGTCATCTTTTTGCGCCTGATCTTCCGGAGTTTGGGGAACCGGTACTGGCCAGCCGTAGGTCCCCTGGACCCCAAACTTTGCAAACATGTAGCCCCACTCTTTCTCTACAAGTGTGCAAAGTTTGTTGTCTGGGCCACCTACAGCCAGGGAGCACCGATTTTTTTTTTTTTTTTTTCAAACCGGGCACCCCTTCCATAGACTCCCACGTTAAACAGTCATTTCTCTGGTGAATTTGGGGACCCACTACCGGCCGGTCATAGGTCCCCTGGACCCGGAACTTAGCACACATTTCTCCTCTATAAGTGTGCAAAGTTTGTTGTCTAGGGGACCTACGGCTGGGAAGCACCGATTTTTCTAAGCCGGGCACTCCTTTTTATAGACTCCCATGTTAAACGTCAGTCTAGGCATTGGCACAGTGAGACAAAGTGAGGCATGGACACAGTGAGGCACAGTGAGACATGCAGATAGACACCCTAGGCTTGTACTCGAGTCAATAGGTTTCCTCAGTTTTTTTGTGGTAAAATTGGGTGCCTCGGCTTATATTCGGGTCGGCTTATACACAGCAATAACAAATTGACAGATGGCCTTTACTTTGCTAATACAGTACAGTATACAGTAGGGTGGATTTACTCAAACTGGATAATGAAAAATCGAGTGCAGTTCTGCATGGCAGCAAATCGGCTTCCAGGTTTAGCCTAGGTTCACACTGAGCATAGGTCCACACTGATTTCCTACCCGCATGTCGGTCTGACTTTGGGGCTGATTTCAGAGACATCTGTGCGGGTTCCTGCACAGATGTCTATACAAATCGCACCCGGAAGTCGCCAAAAGTAGTAAAGAAATGACTTTTGGAAATCGGCATTGCACCGATTCGGACAGTGCCACGGCCGTCAAATTGCATGCCAAATTGCATCAATGTGAACCAGGGCTTATTGTCAAAGCTTAAAGGGTTTGTAAAGGATTTTTTTTTTCTTAATGGCTTCCTTTACCTTAATGCAGTGCTGTTTTCATGTCCTCATTGTTTGTTTTTTGCTCTCAAGTTGCTGTAATTCTTCTCTGATCTCCACACTTCCTGGTTGTCTGTTTCCCGATGACCACAGTACTGGGAGCTTTCTTTCTGTGGTCACTAATCAAGGAGGTGTGATTACTGTGTGTCTAAAACCCCTCAGCACCAATCAGTTTCGTTTTCCAAACCATCACTGCTTTCCATTGGCTCTGTGGCTCTGTACAGCACAGGCAGGAAAAAACATGCAAAAACGAAACTGCAGGTACATTATATGATTGATTTTTATCTATTTTTAATCATTTTTAAAAGGAATCAGTTAACTATTATGTCTCTATACCTTGTAAACAGTCATTTCAGCAAAACATTTTTTATTTTATTTACAACTCCTTTAATTGAACAAGCTGAAGTTAGAAGCTATTTGGCAACCATGCACAGCTGCACCAGATTTTGCACTCTCCAGTTTTTGTAAATAAACTCCAGTGTAGTATGTGGAAGGGCTCCCCAATGGGGTTTTTAGGCAGTGTAACCTGACTGCCAATCTTTGCTAAAATACTGCTTTCACCAACTCTACATCCTTTATTTGTTTCTCAGTGCTACTGATCTCCTCTGTGCTCTTTGTAGCTACGTCCTGTTTGCAAGCATTCTCTCGAATGGAGGCTAAATTGCTTAGGCGGCGTACACACGACCGAGGTTCTTGCTGGAAACCAGCGAGAACCTCGCTGGAAGCTGCATTCCAGCGAGAACCTCGGCCGTGTGTACGCTCTCGGCGAGCATCCCGTCGGGAATGCCGTCGAGCAGAAATAGAGAGCATGTTCTCTATTTGCTCGACGGCCCGCCTGGATGAATGGCTGGTTGCCATTCCCGACGGGCGGGTCACCGAATCTGACGGCCGGCAGAGAACCTCGACGGGCGGAACGATGTGTTCTGCCCGTCGAGGTTCTCTGCCGTGTGTACGCAGCTTTAGAGTTGGTTTCCTGATGGTAGCAATGTTGGAAAAAGCCTTTTATAGTGTTCCCTGGATACACAGGGTGACAGGCAGTGTTGCTCATCTTACTTTAAAAAAGTAATTAGTTACAGTTACAAATTACTTCTCCGAAAAAGTAATTGCGTTAGTGACTCAGTTACTACATTGAAAAAGTAATTAGTTACTCAGCAAAGTAACTGAATTTTTTTTTATATTCTACAATGCTTTGTTGAGAAACAGGTGACGGGCGCTTGCCAGGGAGAAGTGAGTTAATACTCCAAGACAAAAGAATGCCAGATCCTTGAGAGAAGAAAACCAGAAACAAATGGTTATCTTGCGTATATCCCAGCCTAGGTGCATCCGTCCCACCATGTATGTGCAGCTAATAGGACTTAAAACCCTTATCCATCTGCTACATATTACATCCAAATTATAAGCTGGATTAAAATGTATGTTTATAATATACATTCCCTTGACGTTTACATAGTCTGTAATTTAAAATCTTATATTAGGCTTTATTAGAATGTTCTATAGTTTATTGTTTATTATTTTATTTATCTTATATAATCTTTATTAGATGCAAGGGATCTGGAATGGGGATGTCAGATTTTTCTTTGTTGTCTGATGAAGAGATGAAATCACTGACCAAAAATAACCTGCTGATAATTGGTCTGTATAGGTGTCCTGCACTTACCATGTTGACCACTAGATGTCGCTGTGTACACTGTGTTGTATAGGGAACGTTTGTTCTGTGGAACATTTTGTTCCAGCCATGTGTTCCCTGGATCATTGATCAGGTTGCGCACACAGTGTGTGTGATCGATGTGAGTTGTTCCCCGGTGATAGGTCAGTGTGAGGCGGGTGGGGCTCATTGTATCCAGGGATCCTTGCGATTGGGAGTTTACAGACCGCTGTGATGGTCTGTCACATGATTCTAAAGCAGAGTTCCACCCATATTCATGTTCACAGAACCGGCAGAAGCAATTACTCTGCTGCCATCTAGTGGTGGTAGATGTAATTGTGGTAATGCCACCCAAGTAATGGGAAATGCGTTACTGTGAGGGGAAGAGTAATCAGGTAGATTACTCATTACCCTCAAAAGGGGCTGCGTTAGGTAACTGCGTTTATTGTAACTCCGTTACTTACAACACTGGTGACAGGTAAAGTTCTAGGTGAATTCATTACATTGCAAATTGCTCCAATACTGGAGAAATTTGCTACAAATTGATTTACAAGATTCAATGCAGCCAACATTGCTGTTGATACTCAGAAAAATAAACCTCCTCTCTAGGATTTATAACTTTTAGGCTACTTTCACGGTTTGCAGGTACTATAACGCTAAAAATAATGCCTGCAAATCGCCCAGAAAGAGTCTCTCCTTTCACTCCAATGGGAAACCCCGAAAAGTGCCACAAAAACAACGGTAAAGCGCTGCTAAAAATAGCGGCACTTTAGCGCCATTAATGCCCTAGTGTGAAAGTAGCCTACTGGTTGTATATGTGTTTGTGGCATGCATTCTGCTAGCCAAACATATAGTTGTTTTTGTTTTTTTTTCATTCTGCTGGATGAATGAAAGAAATTCAATAGATTTCTCCATCCAACAACATGAATCTCACCTGTTGCTGTCTGAATTCCTGTTTCATCGACTATCGTCTTTTTAAGGTTGCCAAGCTGAGTGGTGGCAGTCCGAGACATGAAAGTTGCCCGATTCAGGAGGAAATGGCCAAATTTGAGCCGTATATGGGCAGTTTTGCCAAGAGGTCGATTTATAAGGCAGAGATCTGTCTTGCATACTAGCGGTACTCAATTATCGTGCCACAAACACAAACGTAGTAACGTACTACGAGGAATTTCAGTTCTTGAGTTCCACCCTTTGGGCCCTTTCTGCTAATTTTGTGTTCGGTGAGCATCAATTCCGGTCATGCGTGTTTGTACTTTCGACTTTTGTGTGACGGATTTGTGTACTGACTATACGAAAATCAGATGTCAAACTGTTGTCTGCCGAAAATTTACTAGCCTGTCATCCAACATTTTGTTAGCGGAAAGTTGGACAACAATTGTCAAAAGGAGCGTCCTAATGGTAAGAATTTAGGACAACAGTCTGTCAACAGACACTCCCCTTCCAACAATCGTATCATGTGTATGAGGCTTAATTTCCGCTTCGCTTCTCATTGAGCAAGGGAATCCCTTTCATTTTACTGATTTGTGGAAAAGGTACTATGAGGAGAACTTTTAGAAGTCCGGCGACCGGGTTCTCCTTTTATCACAGAATGTTATTTTTTTTATAAATCAGAAAGCCCCATACACACTATTAGATTTTCTGCAGATTTTTTTCTTCAGATTTACCAAAACCATGTAATATAAGGTCAAACCTTAAAGGGGTTGTAAAGGTTTTTTTTTTTTTTTCTAAATAGGTTCCTTTTAAGCTAGTGCATTGTTGGTTCACTTACCTTTTCCTTCGATTTCACTTCTAAAGGTTTTTTTTTTTCTTTGTCTGAATTTCTCACTTCCTGTTCCTCCTCAGTAAGCTGTTCTGGCTGACTAACTCCCAGCCAGAACAGCTCGGATGATGGCAAGTTTACTGAGGAGAAACAGGAAGTGAGAAATTCAGACAAAAAAAAATACATTTAGAAGGGAAATCGAAGGAAAAGGTAAGTGAACCAACAATGCACTAGCTTAAAGGAACCTACAGTAAAACCTTGGTTTAATAGTAACTTGGTTTGAGAGTTTTTGCTTTTGCAAGATAAGCAAAATGTTTTAATACATTTTGCCTTGTTATACAAGCGATGTCTTCATATAAGAGTAGCGTCATGTCACAACTGAGTATAAATAAAAAAAAAGGCACCTCTAAGTGTAACCATGTGGTTACATTTAATGAAGGTACAACATTTAGCAAGTTATTGCTACACAAAGGCGGCGTACACACGACCGGTTTTCTCGGCAGAATCCAGCAAGAAACTCGATGGGAGACGTATTCTGCCGAGGAAACCGGTCGTGTGTACACTTTTCGCCAAGAAACCCGTCGGGAAACTCGACGAGCCAAAAAGAGAGCATGTTCTCTATTTCCTCGTTGGGCAATGGGAAAATTTGGCTCGATTAGTTTTTTAACTGCCGAACTAGGAACTCGACGGGGAAAACGATGTGTTTCGCCCGACGAGTTTCTTGGTCGTGTGTACGCCGCCTTAGAGGTGCCTCTCTTCTATTTTATACCCTGTAAAAAAAAAATGCTTTGATATACAAGTGCTTTGGATTACAAGCATGTTTCTGGAACAAATTATGCTCGCAATCCAAGGCTTTACTTTATTTAGAAAATAATAAACTAACCTTTACAACGTCTTTAAGGCCGCATACACACGATCAAATTTGTCCGCTCAAATTGGTCCGACGGACCAGTTCAGCGGACAAATCCGATCGCGTGTACGGGCTAGCGGACATGTCTGACCGGCGGACACATTTTAAAACATGCTTTAAAATTTGTCCGCCGGAGACATGTCCGTCGGATATGTCCGCTGGTCAGTACACTCACCAATGGACATATCTGCCCGCACAAGCGTCGTATGGATGCGACGCATGCGTGGAAGTTGTTTACTTCCTGGTGCGGTGACGTGGCGGCGTCAACGTCACCGCCACGTCACCGCGCTGTCTGCCGGCGGGGATTTTGATCCGATGGTGTGTACACGCCATCGGACCAAAATAGCCCGGCGGACATATCCGATGAAAACAGTCCAAGGACCGTTTCCATCGGATATGTCCCTCCGTGTGTACACGGCCTAAGAGTTTCAATTTGTATTCAATTAGGCAGGCCTTTGCATGGTTTTGGTAAATCTGAAGATAAAAATCTGAAAAAAATATTATAGTGTGTATGTGTAGTGTGTAAGACCCCGCAGGCCCATACACTCGATCGAATATTCCGACAAAAAATGTGTTGGAAGTGTTTTGTTAGATAATCCAACCGTCTGTAGGCTCCATCGGACAATTGTTGTCGGAATTTCCGACAACAAATGTTGGCTGTGCATGCTCTCAAATTGTCCGACAACAAATGTGTTTTGTCAAGTTATCCGATCGTGTGTACACAAATCTGTCGGACTAAATCCAAAGTACAAATATGCATGCTCAGAACCAATGCTAACCATCAGACAACATTAGCAGAAGTTGCCCAAAGGGTGGCACTAAAGAGCTGAAAAACAATGTAGTTTTGTGTATGTTGGCTGAAAAAGTTCTGCCGTCTGTATGCAGAACAAGTTCACGGCCAACACCCTTCAGACAAAAATCCATGGATTTGTCCATTGGAAGTCCAATCGTGTGTATGAGGCTTCTGGATGAAATGTAATCTCCTAGATTGTAATCTCTAGTGAGCAGGGCCCTCTGATTCCTCTTGTACCAAATTGTAATATAACTGTAATGTCTGCCTTCATTTTGTTAAGCGCTGTTTAAATATAAACCCTTTATAATAATAATAATAATAATAATATGCTGCTACAGTGTGTGGAGCACTGTGGTATCCATTGAAAATAGTAGAGAAAGCATACAGTATGATGGGGTTGACAGGCAGAGAAGTAGCACCTTCTAAAAGAATTAGGTAATCACAGCACTCTTATTTCTATCGCTTTAAGGTAATCTGAAGATCAATCTTCTTTTGTCATAATATTTCATCACTGTATGGGTTTTTCTTGCTGTCTATCTTGGAAGCAATGGAATCATCATATATAAAGATTCAGATTATAAATGTCCCCTTCGTTCACCCAGAGGGGCTATAACTCATGTCTGACAAGTAATATATGGTGATATATTATAATAACAAATTCTGTTTCAGGTAAATGGTCATAATAACATCATTAACCTTCTGCTTGACAATGGAGCGGATGTTAATAAGAGCAATGATGAAGGATTATCAGCTTTGTCCTTGTGCCTGATGCTTTTTTACAGCTCCAAACCATTCTGGCCGAATGTGGCAGAGCGGAACCTCTCTTTCAGCAAGGTTGGTATTAATCCTATATATTCTTACCCATACACCATTTATACTTTAGCTAGGGACTATCAGCTCTGGGGCACAACTGCAATTGGATTAGGAAAGAAGATTCAAAAAATATTAAAGTAGAACATTACCGGAAGCTCGGTAGGGACCTGTTGCCATAATGTGCAACTATACATATCATAATTTCATATTATGGCAGACTATTAGCCTGGTGGGACAATGCCCACCAATGTTTAGTGGCCTGTGTCATCATCTTCTCTGCCTTTTTTTCTGGGTCCTGTGTCACTTAAAGTGTTTTTTTTTTTCTACCCAAAACCAAAAATGCTGTATATTGCAGCTTAGCAATCATTAGATGTGGTGGCTGCATTCATTTTCTCTAAAGAAAAGTATGAAACTCAAAAGGGGATGGTCATTTGACAGGCTGTTGTCCAAAATTCTTACCGTTTCTTACGCTTTTTTAGACAATTGTTTTCCAATTTTCGAAGAACAAATGTTGGATGTGCAGGCTATAAAATGTATGTCTAATGTGAACTCCACATCTGATTTTTGAACGGTCAGTACAGAAATCCGTCACACAAAAGTCGAAAGTACAAACACGAATGCTCAGAATTAAAGAACGGGAAGAGTTCGGTCTTGTAAACGACTGTTTGTAATCTAGAATTAACATTCGTGATGCGGCACTTGATGAAATGTCAAAATTCTCATCTTCTTTAATGGGATAATAATGAAGCTGCTTTGCATGTAGTTATGCAAAACATGTTTTTAAAAGGCATTTGTTTTGTACGATCTGAAAATCGTGAATCAACGCTCAATAAACTTCTACTAACAGGAAATTAGCAGAACTTGAGAAATGAACTTCCTCTTTATATACTCGTAGTACGTTACTACATTCGTGTTTGTCAAACGACAATTTGAGTACCGTTACCATTGCAAGACAAGATCCTGCACACGCCCTTTTTTTGTAGTATAATCAGTATTTATTGAAGGAATAACAAAAAAAGGGGAGGGGGAGGGGGAAAGACATGTAAAACATAGGACAGGCATGTCCAACACCCGATAGGGCGCCAGCAGCCACGCTGGCCCCCAGGGCAACAAGGTAGCCAAGTGGGCAGCAACCTAAAAGGACGTGGGGGTGAACATCAACAGGGTGGGGCATTAGTGGGGGACAAAACAAGGGTATCCGCTGAACTACCCGAACCCGGGTACGAGTCGGGTACGAGTTCATGTGAGTGCCATGGCCAGGATATGATAAAGAGGGGGGGGCACCAAGGCCTCCATCTAGCCACCCACCACACCCAAGTGAGCCAGAGGGCCAGGGCCAGGGGACCAGCGAAGGCACTCAGACGGGGCCATGGGGCTAACTGCGGTCCCCCATTGTGCTCCAGTTAACCTCACAATACACCCAACATATGCGGACAAATAAATCCCACTGGCAATAATTAAAATAAGAAACTAGAAATGAAAGGTATATAGGGAAAGGGAGAGAAGGGGGAGATAAGAAAAAAAAGGGGAGAAAGGAAAGAAGAAAGAGAAGAGAGCAGTGTGTACCTCAAACGTTGACAAAGAACGTGTCCACCTCCACACCGGGCGCATCACTCCAGTCCATAGCACCAGCATCATCAGACCACCACCACCACGATTAACCACTAAGGGGAGCCAGCCCCCCCTCCATCAAGGACCTGCAACCTGCAAGCTTTAAGGGAGGGCTCTGCTAGTTCTAGGAGAGCAACGTCTAAACTAGAGGGGACAAAGTTAGGGTCCGAGACATACTCCGTCCACGGCGCCCAAATAGCCAGGTGTTGTTCGCGGCGGTCACGACAGGTTGCCACCCAACCCTCAGCCTCTCCGATGGCACTCACCCCCGTATCCAATCCTCCGGACCAGGGACCTCCCGACCAGGGATTGTTCGGACATGGAGAAGAAAGTGCACCGGAGAGAGGGGAATGTCAATCCCTGTGATCGTCAGTATCTGCTCCTTTACATCCACCCAAAAGGGTTCAATCAAGGGGCAATTCCACCATAGGTGAATTAGCGTACCCCTGTGCCCACACCCTCACCAGCACAACCCGGATTGAGTGGGGTAAATACACGCCATGTCCGCTGGCACGCGGTACCAGCGGGACAGAAGTTTAAAATTTGTCTCCTGAGTTTTGGAATCTATGGAGGAAGTATGAGTAAGGCGGTACAGATGGGACAGTTGTGTGTCCGTGAGGACCTGATCTAGATCTCTCTCCCATCTCCATATGTAGGCAGGCGTGGACATAGGGGCAGCGGAACCCAGCAAGCGGTATAGCTCTGATACCAGGTGGGGGGTAGGATCTTCATTAACAAAAATACTCTCAAATGGGGTAAGAGAGGAGGGATCCCTGATCTTATGGCCTTTATTCTCAAAGAAATGGTGCAGCTGTCTATAGCGCCAGAAATTCATCCGTGGGCCCTGTCGACCTGCAGGGAGGGCCTCATAGTCTAGGAGCCTACCGTCGATCATAAGTTTGCCGCAACTGGCGTTACCATCATCCACCCATGACCCAAAAAAGGCCATTTGTTCTCCCGGAGGGAACCAGAGAAAGCCTCCCAGTGGGGCCAGCGGTGACATAGGGGGAGACAATTTAAGCATAGCATTTATCCTATCCCAGACCGCGAGCAGGGAAGTCATCTCAGATAGTCCCCTATGTTCCCGAGGCAACCATGGTGCGTATGATGGGTTCCTGCCCGCGAGGCACTTTTCCAGAGAAACCCAAAGCTTTGAGTGAGAATGGAAACACCAATTAAGAATTCTTTGAAGAGCTATCGCCCTGTAATATCGCCTAATGTCAGGGAACCCCAGACCACCCTCCGTCTTAGAACGTTTCATCATCTTAAGGGCTATTCGGGGCTTACGCGCATTCCAGATGAACTCAGTCAGCATGCTAGAAAGGCGGTCAAAAAAAAGTCCGGGCAAGCGGATTGGAAACATCTGAAAATAAAAAAGGATGCGTGGCAAAACGTTCATTTTTATCACGTTCACCCGGCCAAACCAGGTGAAGGCAATGCGAGTCCATTGAGAAAGGTCCGCCTTAATCGCGGCTAGCAGGGGGGGAGTTAGCATTGTATAGGGCATCAAATCTATCCGTAAGCCATGGCCCACGAAAAAGGGAAGGCGTCCCTAAGTCTCTCTGCGAGGTCTGGGGACGAGTTTATGGGGAGGATCTCGGATTTCTCATAGTTTATTTTAAAATTAGATAGGGTTCCAAAATGTTTAAGTTCCCTTAACAGGTTTGGCAACAAGGTCAGGGGGTTTGCTAGATGGAAAAGAACATCATCAGCATAAGCCGATAGCTTATGTTCCGCATTCCCAACCTGCAGACCTCTGATGTCACTGTTTGCCCTGATAGTGCGGAGCAGAGGCTCCAGTACCAGAGCAAAGAGGGGTAAAAGAGGGCACCCCTGTCTCGTGTCGTTCCTGATGGGGAAGCGGGAAGAAAGGGTGCCATTCACCTTCACCTGTGCACAAGGATCAAAGTAAAGGGCCAGGATGGAAGCCAACATACGAGGACCAAGTCCTAATTGACCAAGTACCTCTCGCAAATATGACCAGTCAACCCGGTCAAATGCCTTTTCGGCATCAGTTGAAAGAATGAGGTAGGGCTGGGGGTCTGTACAGGAGCGAGCCCAGTGTATAAGCTGAATCGCTCTCAGGGAATTGTCCCTGGCCTTCCTACCCGGGATAAAGTCTGTCTGATCAAGGTGCACAAGTCCAGGCAACAAATGTTTTAGCCTATTAGCCAAGATTTTTGCTAGGATCTTCACATCTAAGTTAAGGAGGGAAATAGGGCGGTAACTCTGTGGGGCAGCGGGGTCTTTGCCCTCCTTCGGGAGCACAGTCATATGAGCTAACAGTGCCTCTGGGGGAACTGCCTTGCCCCCTGCTATAGAATTAAAATAACTTAACAAGGGAGTCTCCAGGTGAGAGATAAAAGTCTTATTATAGACCTTAGTGAACCCATCTGGGCTCGGGCTCTTCCCGTTGGGTAAGGACTCGATCGTCGATCTAAGCTCAGTCAGGGTAATTGGTTGCTCTAAAGTCGAGGACTGGTCGTCCGTGAGCGAGGGGAGGCCCGACGAGGTCAAGTAGTCCGCATCGAGGGAGGGAGTCCAGGGTTCAAGTCATATAAAACGGCATAGTAGTCCCGAAAGCCTGCAGCAATTTTAGAGGACAGCACTGTCGGCTCCCCTGAAGAGGAATACAACTTATGAACATGCATCTGCGCAGTCCGTGTCCGGAGCATTTGTGCTATCATGCGCCCGCATTTATTCCCATGTTCATAGAACTTATGGGACATATAGGGGAAACGCCTGTGCGTCCTGCCTATCCAAAAGGCGCAGAAGCAGTTCCCTCTGCTCAGTCAAGTTTCTCAGCGCCTCCGGTCCCCCCGTCACCTTATGATGGAGTTCAGCGTTCCCGCTTCAGCCAGGAGCCATGGGAGATCTCTAACCACCGCCTTATGGGCTTTCCATAACATGCCCTCACCCACATCACCAGTAGAGTTCTCAGAAAAATAGTGGGTCAAGGTGTTCGAGACTTCTCCCACCACCCCCATATCGTCTAACAAGTTATCATTTAGCCGCCACGTCCAAGACCGTCGTGAACCCGAGGGTAGATCAAAGGCAACTGACACCGGTGCATGGTCTGAGATGGTGATGGGACCTATAGAGGCAGATCGTAGAAGCTCCAGGATGTCTCGATCCACATATAAGTGATCTATGCGAGTATAGACGTCATGCACCTTGGAGTAGTAGCTGAAGTCCCGGTCAGTGGGGTGTAGCAAGCGCCAGCTATCTGTCAGAAGGAGGGACTGAAGGAGCTTGCGAAAATGTTTAAGGAACGCATAGGACGCATGCGGGGTCTAGCGTGGGAGGTGTCTAACAAGGGGTCAGGGCTGACGGTAAAATCTCCCCTGAGAATCAGGAAGCCCTCTCTAAATTCACCCAGTCGCTCCAGTGTAGATTTAAGGAAACCCAGTTGATTTGTGTTAGGGGCATAAATGGACGCCAACGTGTATGTCCTGCTAAGGAGCCTTTCAGGAACACATAGCGACCCAAGGGGTCAATCCGAGTGTCCGTGGGCTGGAAGGGGCACGACCTGTGTATAGCAAAAGCTGTACTTCTGGACTTAGGGGTCGGAGACGTGCTAAGAAACCATTGATTAAAGAGATGTTTAGGGAGTCTGGGCAGTGACCGTGGCGTGAAGTGGGTCTCCTGTAGGAAGACCACCTGTGCCTTCAGCCGCTTCAGCTCCCACCAAAGCTTGCTACTTTTGTGTGGGGAGCACAAGCCTCTAACATTATAAGAGCTTACCTGTAGAGTGGTCATAGAGTGGTCATAGGTAGAGTTGGAAAAAGTGGAGTTGCTGATCATTGCGATGCACCTGTTGTGGAAGGCAGAGCATTAAAACGCACCTAGTAAGAGAAGAGAAAGGGGAGAAACAAGGGAAGGAAGAGAGAGAAGAAGACCTAAGGGCAGGAGAAGGAGGGGGGAGCAGGGGAAAAAAATAACAAGCATCAGACAAATGAAAAAACATTATGACAAAATGGCCGAGGCCAAACAGTCTAAGAAAATCACTATGGACCCTGTCCGGGACCCCAATCGTACAGAGGGGGGGTTCGGACCCTAGTCCAAGATCCCAATGGGGATCAGTATCCAAAATGAGAGGGTGGCCTACTGGGGGAACGTGGCCAACGCGGAAAGAGGGAGAGGGGGGCGTCCGCCACCGTCCACCGCATCAGACTTGGGCTGGTAAGGGAGAGAGGGATAGGGGGATAGGGAGCCATCAGTCACTGACGGGGCAGTCATGAAGAGCACAAGTAGCGCCAGGTCCTGAGGCAGACGCACATGCCCTTTTGATGAAAATCAGAAGCTCAGTCGTCCAACAATCGTACCGTGTGCAAGGCTTTAGGGAGGGTAGTGTTTTTTTCTATTTTTTTATTTGTTTTTGCATAGAAAGAAAGTACAAGTCAAGTGTTTTCCATTACACAGTGACCTCATTTATAGATATCGGACAACTTAAAGATACTAGATACATTGCTTGTAAGAGGGGTGTCAAAAAAACATAGGTACCTAAGGTGAAAAATGTACCCTCAACAACTGTAACTTATGCCCTGTACACGCGATCAGACCTTTGTCCGTCCAAACTCACATCAGAATTCCGATGGAATTCCATCGGAGGAAAAAAATGTTCTCTATGTAAATTCCGATGGAATTCCTTTGAATATACAATGGAAAAACCCTGATGGACATACACATGGTCGGAATTCCCGATGGGAAAAAGTCTGTCTGACTTTTTTTCCATTGGAAATTCCGATCGTGTGCACGAGGCATAACAGTAGAATTCAACTGCAGTATATAGGGAAAGCACAGATCATATAAACATAAGTGTGAGGTCCTCTAAAATAATGTGTGGCAGTGTTGCAATGACTCTTTCACTAAACCCAGTACTCTAGGGGGCCAAGCTCCTGTTCTGAATCATCAAGTATATGAGGACCTATTAGAGAAGATAGAAAAAGAAGAAGCAGACAAGGGATCAGAGAAGAAGCAGGGGGGGGGGGAGGGAGAGAGAAGTATTTGGAGACGTAACAACCCACCGCCTTCCAAGTTCTCCACGTTGTGATGGAGAGCAAGGATCGCGGTTTGCTGTCCGATACAGATATCAGTAACAGAAGTATGATGAAATGTCAGAAGAATGTCTAAAATTATTCTATATAGACCATATGATCATGTAGGCCTCTGATTTATCATATTCCCAACAAAATTAAGCCAAATTCAAGCTAACTCTTTATTAGACGTTAACAGTAAACCTTTTAACAGTAACCCTGTTTTCCCTTTCTTTTGTGATCATTGCTTTTGGGTTTAATACCACTTTAATCTTTCGCCATTGGGTGGCCACTGATGGTGTAACTCCATCCCACCACCTGGCTCTATTCATGGCATCTGCATTGTGCATGCCCATAGTAAGTGTGCACATAGTGAATAATTGATTTGTGCAAGGGGATGACTTTTTTTGAAAGAGGCATGCAAGTGTGAGGCCTGATTCACACCTATGCATTTCTAGTGCTTTTGGCATTTTGCAGATTTGCACTACAGAACGTGTTCCATTGGAAACCATGTTAAATGGACTGTAGTCCAAATCTGCAAAATGCAGAAAGCACAAAAAAATGCATAGGTATGAATCTGGCCTGACAGTGTATAAGGCCTGATTCACATGTATGCAGGTTGCAGTTCGCACATTGCAGCTGCATTTTTCACTTTTCAATACACGCTTTTGATCCATTGAAGTCTATGGAACTCAAAACCAGAAAAAAGTCCCTGGCCCTTTCCATAAAATGCATAAATGTGAACTACATCCATAGGAAACCATGTTAACCACTTAAGGACCGCCGCATGTACATATACGTTGGCAGAATGGCACGTACAGGCACATTGGCGTACCTGTACGTCCCTGCCTAGACGTGGGTCAGGGTCCGATCGGGAACCCCCCCGGTACCTGCGGCGGTCCCCGTGGCTGTCCGAGCGATCCGGGATGAGGGGGCGGCTGTTCATTTTTGTCCGCCCCCTCTGGATCGCTCCCAGCCAATGCGCGTCCTCCCCCTGCGTGTCACTTCCTCTGCCTGTGTAAACACAGGAAGGGGGAAGTGATGTAATCTCTCCTCTCGGCGGTATTTTCAACCGCCACTGAGGAGAGAAGACATCACACAGTGAGTCTGCACAACACTACACTGACACCAGGACACATAGGCACATTAACCCCTTCCAATCACCCCCCCCCCCTGTCACAGTGTCACTGAATGCAGTGATCATATATGTACTGATCACTGCATTTAGTGTCAGTGTGACAGGCAGTTAGTGTTAGGTTCAGGGTAGCCCCCGTACCCCCCCATTTTTCTGATCGCTGTGTTAGTGTCACTGTTGCCGCTAGGTAGCTATTTATTTATTTTTTACTAAAGACGTGGCTAAATACATTTTGGCCTAAATGTTTGACTAAAATTTAGTTTATTCGATTTTTTTTATAACAAAAACGCTCTATTTTTGTATATAGCGCAAAAAATAAAAATCGCATAGGCGATCAAATACCATCAAAAGAAAGCACACAAAAATGCATAGGTGTGAACCAGGTCTTAAAAATGGGGCCTCTGATATTCACCTTACCTGAGAAATTAAAAGGAAGGGATTTACTAGGATATGTAATGTTGGGTGTGAACACCCAAAGCTCCAAGGTGAAGCATAGGAATGAGCTCTGGCAAGTTTAGACCCACCTACACAATCCTGCCTGGAAACTGTCACTGTACTTGACCAATCATAAGTAGACAATGCATTTCCCACCTTGCAGCCGCACATAGACACGTCCCTTGTATATGTGCAGCTACAAGGCAGGGAATGCCTTGGCCGCTTATGATTGGCCAAGTACAATGATACCGGTAGCTTCCTGACAGTAGTGCTCAGGTGGGGTTCGGACTGCAATATGAACTTGTCTGAATTAAACCCTAGTGAAGAGGTACGGAGGCAGAAGTTATGGTTGGGAAATCTCACTGGTGTAGTATCTAAGACGTATAGACAGCCAGGCGCTGACTCTTCACATTACACGTTATTGAAATGATACTTTTGGGTTTACTGTAACAATAAAACCAATACTACAGGGAGTGCAGAATTATTGGGCAAGTTGTATTTTTGAGGATTAATTTTATTATTGAACAACAACCATGTTCTCAATGAACCCAAAAAACTCATTAATATCAAAGCTGAATATTTTTGGAAGTAGTTTTTAGTTTGTTTTTAGTTTTAGCTATTTTAGGGGGATATCTGTGTGTGCAGGTGACTATTACTGTGCATAATTATTAGGCCTCTTAACAAAAAACAAATATATACCCATTTCAATTATTTATTTTTACCAGTGAAACCAATATAACATCTCAACATTCACAAATATACATTTCTGACATTCAAAAACAAAACAAAAACAAATCAATGACCAATATAGCCACCTTTCTTTGCAAGGACACTCATGCAGCCTGCCATCCATGGATTCTGTCAGTGTTTTGATCTGTTCACCATCAACATTGCGTGCAGCAGCAACCACAGCCTCCCAGACACTGTTCAGAGAGGTGTACTGTTTTCCCTCCTTGTAAATCTCACATTTGATGATGGACCACAGGTTCTCAATGGGGTTCAAATCAGGTGAACAAGGAGGCCATGTCATTAGTTTTTCTTCTTTTATACCCTTTCTTGCCAGCCACGCTGTGGAGTACTTGGACGCGTGTGATGGAGCATTGTCCTGCATGAAAATCATGTTTTTCTTGAAGGATGCAGACTTCTTCCTGTACCACTGCTTGAAGAAGGTGTCTTCCAGAAACTGGCAGTAGGACTGGGAGTTGAGCTTGATTCCATCCTCAACCCGAAAAGGCCCCACAAGCTCATCTTTGATGATACCAGCCCAAACCAGTACTCCACCTCCACCTTGCTGGCGTCTGAGTCGGACTGGAGCTCTCTGCCCTTTACCAATCCAGCCACGGGCCCATCCATCTGGCCCATCAAGACTCACTCTCATTTCATCAGTCCATAAAACCTTAGAAAAATCAGTCTTGAGATATTTCTTGGCCCAGTCTTGACGTTTCAGCTTGTGTGTCTTGTTCAGTGGTGGTCGTCTTTCAGCCTTTCTTACCTTGGCCATGTCTCTGAGTATTGCACACCTTGTGCTTTTGGGCACTCCAGTGATGTTGCAGCTCTGAAATATGGCCAAACTGGTGGCAAGTGGCATCTTGGCAGCTGCACGATTGACTTTTCTCAGTTCATGGGCAGTTATTTTGCGCCTTGGTTTTTCCACACGCTTCTTGTGACCCTGTTGACTATTTTGAATGAAACGCTTGATTGTTCGATGATCACGCTTCAGAAGCTTTGCAATTTTAAGAGTGCTGCATCCCTCTGCAAGATATCTCACTATTTTTGACTTTTCTGAGCCTGTCAAGTCCTTCTTTTGACCCATTTTGCCAAAGTAAAAGAAGTTGCCTAATAATTATGCACACCTGATATAGGGTGTTGATGTCATTAGACCACACCCCTTCTCATTACAGAGATACACATCACTTAATATGCTTAATTGGTAGTAGGCTTTCGAGCCTATACAGCTTGGAGTAAGACAACATGCATAAAGAGGATGATGTGGTCAAAATACTAATTTGCCTAATATTTCTGCACTCCCTGTATAACAATAAAAGCATACTAATATATTATGTACAAGTATAGGAAGAATCAAGTGACTTCACGTTGAGTATCAGTGGAAGTGAAGGGAATGCTGCTCATGAGAAGGATGACCAAATCCCTACAGTTTTGGAGAAGTGTCCTGACGTACCTTATAGTGAGACTGGCCCTGGACAGGAAGCATTGGATTCCACCTCTGATCCTCACAAGTATGACTGCCAATTTCCTAGCCACTTTATTGTTTTTTTTGTACCCAACACACTCTCAACCTTTATTCTGTCCACATATTGTACATTCTTTGGCTGTATGCTAGTATTGCATAGGTAGACTACTGAGAAATTTAGAGTTATCAATTATCCAGGGCTCCAGGTGCCACCCCCCAACTCCAAATGTAAATCTCTCCTGCAGGTTGAAAGTATATTATCCCCCCTGAATTGGTGAATCAGAAACCAGTACTCTATTCCTAAAGCTAAAATATACTATAACCAATTTCCCCAGTATAATCAAATAGTCTTATAGTCTGTGTAAATGTGAAAAATCTAAAAACATTATAGTCTCCATAACATACAAATCCTCCTTATGTCTTCTCTTTGTTTTTTGTGCCTGGGATGCTGTGAGTGCCATAAGGACAGTGGAATGTCTTGGGATTTTTGTCAAGAAGGAGGGAGACAACTGGTGAGAAAGATATTTGCATCAAGGCTGATTTGATCTATTCATACATAAGGCCTCATACACACTGAACATTTCTCTATCTTCTAGGAGCCTTTCCTCCTGGCAGCGGCATTTTGGCAGAAAAAAACACTTGATGCTTGAAAATGTGTTTAAAGCGTTTTGGTGCCGCATCAAGCTTTTGGGCTTTAATACATTTAATTGACCAGAATAATAATGTATTATTTAGAGTTGTTTACACACGTCATTCGTTTTTCTGCCAAAATGCTGCTGCTTCTGAATGCACTGGCACATTTTTTCGGCCTCTAAATACCCCTGCCTCTGAAAGCCTATGTGTTAATGGTAACATAGGCTAACATGCAAGGACATTTAGAGTCAGGAGAAAAAAAAATACCCCTAGGAGCAGCAGGATGAAGCCTAAGGGCCAGAATATCTGGTGAGAGTTTATTTACACTGGGGGTATGGAAATAAAGGGAAGATGCGCGAAGGATTCACATTTGGTGGGGACTATAATGTATTCTGATTTTTCACATTTACACAGGCTATAAGACTATTTGATTATACTGGGGATAGTGGTTATAGTATGTAGCACCCTGAAGTTTAGGCAGAGTTGCTATCAAATTTAGTTGCCAGGCGATAGTTGCCTTGGATAGCTGTCTGGGTCGACGTGTGTTGTACTGCCCTGGGCTGCTAGGCAGGAAGCCTGAGGCCTATCCCGGGGGCACCTGGCTGCTAGGTGGTCTGAGGCCTATCCAGAAGCAGGAGAGTAGCGTAGGGTTGGGACTGCTGGCCTGCAGTCCAACCAGAAGTAGCAGTTCAACAGGGCAACCAGCTGTGGTTAGAGGTAGAGGGGGAAGCTGTCAGCAATAAGGGACCATCCACCTTGTTTCCGGAGACCACTGGGAATAATCTGAAGTCAGTACCAGAGCAGTCTTCTTATCAGCTGGGAATGGTGAAGAAGTGGGAAAGCTTCAGTGAGTGCCAAGCCAGGGACCCAGCGGGACAGCAGAGTTGACACTTGTGGAGCATCAGTGGGTGCCAAGCCAGGGACCTTGCGGGTCAGCAGGGGTGACGCTTGAAGAGTATGTGTGAGTGCCAAGCCAGGGACTCGGCGGGGAAACGGGGGTGAGTGAGCGAGTAACTTATATAGCACTAACAAATGCGAACTGAATCGCCTCAAGGTGCTTTTTGTCCAACTTCGTCCAGGGTCCTTCAGAAGAGGTGAGTCTTAAGTTTTTTCCTGAAGGCCCAATGGTTTTCTTCCATGCGGATGTTCGTTGGTAGAGCGTTCAATAGCCGTGGTCCTTGGACTGCGAATCTTTGTTCTCCTTTAGATTTGTAGCGGGACTTTAAAGCAACTTTATTGAATTTTTTTCCAACATTACATGTCAATAAATAATATAACAAAAAAATGTTCTATCTCATTTAAAGACAGACATTATACAAACCCCCATAAACAGTCTCAATATTACCCCTTCATAGGTGTTGTTTCTCATAATTATAATAATTACATTTCTTATAATTATACCTCCATCTCAGCTGGATGCCGAGATGTGAGAGGGGGAGACTCCACCCACAGGGAAAAAAAAAAAAAGATTATTGTCAGTGCCCAAAAAAAAAAAAAAGTCTTGCTGACACTTAAAGATACTAAGTGCTACAGTAGAAGAGCTCAGGGGATCCAGTGGCTATTGGATATGAAGTCTAGTGAAAAACTGGGAGTTCATTTGAGCGAAGATTCACACTGAGTGATTGTGGAGTAAATAGAGAACTATTTGTGTTATTAATAGTAGTGTTGCTCACGAATATTCGTATTGCGAATATTTGGCTCGAATATGGCATATTCGAGTATTCGCGATATATTCTGAATTTCGCGGTGAATATTCGCTATTTCGAATATTCGTATTTTTTTTTAGAACAGATCACATCATAGAGATCCCCATCGACGTCTAAAAGCATTGCTGGTATGATTAGAGACCTTGGGCCGAGTAGCTGCAGCGATCATTTTATATTGCCGAAAAATCGCAATGCGATTATTCGGCAATAGCGATATCGCGCGATTATTTTCGAGAAATTCGCAATATTGTTTTTAGCTAAAATAACACATATATTCGATTTCAGAGTGTTACTGTCGAAATTCCGCAATCAATTTCTCATTCGCATTTTTGCGAAATTACGATAAAATATCAAGAATATTCTGAGCCAATCAGAGTGCTCCTTCCGCATTTGCCGAATATTCGCAATTATTTTGTATTGTAATATATCACGAATATTCTGAGCCAATCAGAGTGCTCCATTCCGCATTTCTCGAAATTTCGCAATTATTTTGTATTATAAAATATCACGAATATTCTGAGCCAATCAGAGTGCTCCTTCCGCATTTGCCGAATTTTCGCAATTATTTTGTATTGTAATATATCACGAATATTCTGAGCCAATCTGAGTGCTCCTTCCGCATTTGCCGAATATTCGCAATTATTTTGTATTGTAATATATCACGAATATTCTGAGCCAATCAGAGTGCTCCATTCCGCATTTCTCGAAATTTCGCAATTATTTTGTATTATAAAATATCACGAATATTCTGAGCCAATCAGAGTGCTCCTTCCGCATTTGCCGAATTTTCGCAATTATTTTGTATTGTAATATATCACGAATATTCTGAGCCAATCAGAGTGCTCCTTCCGCATTTGCCGAATATTCGCAATTATTTTGTATTGTAATATATCACGAATATTCTGAGCCAATCAGAGTGCTCCATTCCGCATTTCTCGAAATTTCGCAATTATTTTGTATTATAAAATATCACGAATATTCTGAGCCAATCAGAGTGCTCCTTCCGCATTTCTCGAAATTTCATTCGCATTCGCAATTCGCATTCGCAATAGCGAAATTTTGCAATCATTTCATTTCCAAAAAATATTGCGAATATTCGCATTTAACGAATATATCTCGAATATTCGACTATATATTCGAGATATATCGCGAAATCGAATATGGCATATTCTGCTCAACACTAATTAATAGTTGAAAATGCTACCGTTAGTATGCAACCCACTCCACACAGGATGTCAGCTGTTCCTGACCCTGGAGGTCACCATTAGGCCTCAGGGGCCTTGGGATTTTGCTACAAGTACATTTTAGCTTTAGGAATAGAATTGTGGTTTCTGATTCACTCTACTGAGAGATTAGCCATACACATAATGATCAATATTGTATTTGTTTGGTCACATGGAAGTAGATATACATTATTCTGAAAGCTGGGAACTATGTCACAGGGGACCTTGTTACCAAAATGTCCACTATAAGAACTTTTATTCCCAAGTGTGTTAGGCCTCGTACACACGACCGGTTTCCTCGGCAGAATCCAGCAAGAAACTTGTTGGGAGACGTGTTTTGCAGAGGAAACCGGTCGTGTGTACATTTTTTTGACGAGATAACTGTCGAGAAACTTGACGAGCCAAAAAGAGAGCATGTTCTCTTTTTTTCTTCGACAGGAATAGAGAAAATTGGCTCGTCGAGTTCCTCAACAGCCGAACAAGGAACTTGACGAGGAAAACGACAGTTTCGCCCGATGAGTTCCTCGGTCGTGTGTACGAGGCCTCAAAGATACAGACACTCTTTGAGCTCAGTCGTTTCAGGTTTTGTACATTTAACACATAGTTTCAGGTATTGTTACTGTTTTTCTCAAGGGTGTTCTAATAACAATGGTTTTCATTGATTTAGGGATAAAAACCTAAGATCTACCATCAACCTTCTTCTCCTGCGAGGTGCTGACCCGGATATGTGCTCCATCCCCATGCATCCTTTATTCTTTGCAGTCAGAGCTGCAGATGCCGACACTGTACAGTTACTGCTGGAATGTGGAGCAAGCACTGATGTCCGTCTGTCGACAGCGGTAACTTACTCAGCTTAATATTGCTCCAGAACAAACTTCCTATAAAACATTTACTTTCTGTAGAACTAAAGTGATTAGCTTGGTAATCATATTTGTACAATGTTAAACAGAATGATGGCGGTGATCAGGCTAATCACATGTAGGCATGCTCAGTAATTTCCTTTTCTAATTACACTGCCAGCTGCATGAATCCTAAGATCAATGCATGTCACCGCAGACCGAAAAATGACTTTGTCTTCTTTATGGAATATAACTCATAACGCCATCATAAAAAATGATTTTATTAATTTAATTATGGGATCAAATGTTTTATCATTTTGTCCTGTTTTTAAAGGCAGTATTTTACCATGAAAGAGTGTTTGAACACGCAGCAGTTCACTAATTAGAAAATGTTTTTCTGAATTTGCCAGCATTTGATAAAAAGGAAAAATGCATTAAAAAAAACCCTCCTATTTCTCATATTTGTCAATAGATGTAGAGACCTCAGATGCAGACAAACCAAGTTCTCACTGAGGGGGGACGGAACAGTGTCCATGTCCTCTATAATTTTCTCAAACGTGTTATGCGTGCCCCAACCCGGGCATAGGGGCTTACTACTGTCTTAGAAGGTGATCGTTTTTGGGCCTATAAGTTCTGAGGAAGAGATTTTTCCTTTCAAAATGCGTTAGTGTCTGCTCTGCATTGGGTGTTATTTGTGCCTACCTGGAACTACAACTTGAGGCTACAGTTGGAGTCGCCTTCTGGTTCATGTTATGTGCCTTATACCCATTTGGCTTTGAGTATAATTGTCTGTGTTTTACATTTTAACCACTTGCTGTCCACCCTATAGCAGTTTTAATGCTACAGGGCGGTAGCTGTGTGCTGGATCATAAATATATAAATGATCCCACACTTCCGGGTAGGGGCACCCATGTGCGCCGCTCGCTGCTGCTGTTATTACACTCGGCAGAAGCCCATTGGTAGGTGCTAATACTCAATGTCCGCCGGCACACGCCAGTCGTCGGGCAGAGACACAGAACTGTGATCTGCCAATGTAAACAAGGCAGATCACCGTTCTGACAGGGGGGGGTGGAGTTTGTGTTCCTGTAAAGCAGGAATTAAATTCCATCTCTACCCCTAGTAAAAGCACCTCACACAGTTAACATACACTGGTGAGGCACATGGTTAACCCTTTGATAACCCCTGATGTTAACCCCTTCCCAGCCAGTGTCATTAGTACAGTGACCGTGCATATTTTTAGCACTGATCACTGTATTAATTTCACTGGTTCCCAAAAAGTGACGCTATAACTTTAGCGAAAACTAATCAATATACACTTATTGGGGATTTTGTTTAACAAAAACATGTAGCAGAGTACATGAAAAAAGTATTCTATTCTGGTATCGGGGGTATTTGCGGGAGTACAAGTACTCCCGCAAATACTCGGTATCGGTCCCGATACCGATACTGGTATCAGGACAAATATATATATATATATATATATATATATATATATATATATATATATATAGTGGAACCTTGGATTACGAGCATAATCCGTTCCAAGAGGAAAAAATTATTATATAATATTTTTTTATAAGACTTAACAATGCAATGTAGTAATTTCTGATTGTCTGCTCATTAATGATTTTGGTTGATGATTGATTAGCATGTTTTCAGGGGCCCTGCGCTGTTTCCCAAGTGGCTTTATGACTGAATGTTTTATTTCCCAGAACGGTTCCTTGACTCCTCTCCACATAGCAGCAGCTTTGCCAGTAGCTGAAGGAACTCGGATCACAGAGATTCTGCTATTTGCCGCTTCAGATCCCAATGCCAGCGCTGAGGATGAGGACTATGTGTATGATCCTGACAGGGTACAGTATGTCGGCAGCACTTATTCTCAGAGGGACGTCTAATTAGTGTGCAGGAAATAAAAATAGAATACAGCATAGACACATGTCTGTCATAAAAATGACAGAGCGCAGCTGAATCGCTCCCTAGGAATTTTTAGTGTCTTTGTTCCTGGAAGTTCTTTTCCAGCAGTGAACACCGATAAATGTCACATAGGCACCGTTACTTGACAGCAGATAAGAGAAGCGGTTTGTAAGGCAGGCAGTTTTTATTCTTCTTCGTTTTATTTATATGTTCTAGTGCACATCTGTAGAAATTATCCCACTAGCAGCTTTTCCCAGAGTAGGTCAACTTGGCAATTAAATCTTTTTCTGCTGTCTTCTTTTATCTGTTTTGCTAAGGTACTCTCTCCCGAAGTGTAATATATATGCCCCATTGGTTATAAGACTTTTCACTTTGGGAGGTACATGGCAAGGCCTGACTCCTGAAATTATAATTGAAAGGGGCCCATAAAAGATACACTACTGCCCTATGTTTTTTTCTTTTGTTTTTTCAAATTTTAATGTTAAAGGAAAAAGGCAATTTCAAAGTCATACAGATATCCACACACAAAATAGTATGGCCCGGATTCACAAAGCACTTACACCGTATAGGAGGCGCAACTAATGCAAAGGTATGGATCAGGGAATGAATGCTGTCATATTTTACGTTGTTTACGTAGTACGTGAATAGGGCTGGGCGTAGGTTACTTTCACGTCATAGGCAGTGTTTCGAAGTATCTTAGGCAGTTGTTTCGACGTGATTGTGAGCATGCGCACTGGGATACGTCCACGGGACGACGCATGCGCCATTCGTTTTAAGTACTTGCCTAGCACTCGGCACATCATTTGCATGGGGTCACGCTTCATTACCATGTATCATGCCCACTTCCACTTACACTGCCTTACGCCGACGATTATACGCTACGCCGGCGCAGAGTTGGGAGCATTTTCTTTGTGAATTCCATGCTTCCCTCTCAGCGTTGCACCGGCGTAGCGTAAAGAAGATACGCTACGGTGGCATATATATGCGCCGAGGTATGTGAATCCGGGCCTATAAGTACAAAGCGGAACTGATGAAGTCCAAATTGGACAATTCAGGACCCAGGCTTCTTTGAGGCAGTTTCACACTGTCCCCGCATGAGGCTCACAGGGGTCCAGTGTGTGCTGGTTCACCGGTTCAGGTCCGAATACAGCCAGATTTTTTGGCTGAAATAGAACCCGAAACGCACCAAAAAAGCACGCTTTTTTCCAGAACACCGCACCGGACCCGCTGCAGAGATAAGTGAGTGAGTGAGAAACTTATATAGCGCAACACATGCGTACTGAATCGCCTCAGGGTGCTTAGTATCCATTTCCTGCTATATTTTGCCTTCAGAATAGATGGGTTTTGAGTTTTTTCCTGAAGGCCTGGTGATCCACTTCCGTGCGGATGCTGGTTGGTAAAGCGTTCCACAGTCTAGGTCCTTGGACTGCAAATCTTCGTTCTCCTTTGGACTTGTGTAGCGCTCACCCCCGAAGGAGCCGCTGGTTGATTTCGGGGTCGGCATACTAAGTTACCAATTATACTTGTCTAGGGGTGAATACTTGTGGAAAGTGAATAAAGCGAGTGTCCAGACATCAGAGTGCGTTTTCAAAGTTTTAATCTAAGGCCCAACATGGCCAACATCAACATGGCACACTATAGAGAAAGGTTGATGAGCGGAAGAAAACTGCAGTATCAGGCCTTGGATAATATAAAGAGCAGCTTGCTCTCAGTAGAGTCACACTTAATCGTCGCCACTCCCGCCGGAGTGGGTAAAGTGCCACGGACAGGTGTTTAATTTGGGCCTGGCAGCCGAAAGGTCACTTGCAATAGTCACTGGGAGGAATTTGGGCCTCTGCCACAGACCTGAAGAATTTTCATACTTTTCAAAGGGGTAGAACTAATGGATCCTCCCAGTAAGTCACTTTGCTAGGGTCATCAGAGGATGGTTGAAGTGTACCTGTCATGTAGTGATGACCGGATTCCCGGTGGTTCACCTAGGACATGTGGACAACCTCTGCCTTTGGGTCTCCCGAGCCAATCCCCCACCGTACAGCTCCCAGCTTAGGATCTGGGACCCAGCAAGCCGATGGGGCCCCTTTCGATGTCAGGGTGAAGCTCCACTTGGTGCGTAGCTTCGGCCAGGCAGGCCGTCGTGGCGGGGCCCATGGATGCGCGCACCCTGAAGGTGGATGCCGCACCTGGAACGTGGGACCCGCGTAGAACGTCGCTCGCTTCTCGCTCGCTTCTCTCAGGTCGCATCTGCCACAGATATACTCTCCCTCCAGCATGTCTAGAGGGAAAATCCTCCTCTGATTGGCTTCTAGGAGAAAGTGGGTCTGTCAGAACACCTTCCAGCGCCAACTGTCACCCAGGGGTAAAAACACCTCCCCTAGCATGCAGACTGGCCTATAAAGCAGTTCTAAACTGACAGTAGCCTAAACTTTGTGAGTGGGAGCAACTTAACTCTCCCATTCCCCACTAACTTTAGCGTAACGCCCCACTTGTATCTGGCCTTGGGTATCTGGAGTCGTTTTTGATTGGTGGAATGGAGAACGCGATGGGGGTTGTGGCATTTAAATTTTTCGCATAGGTATTGGGGGGCACTTCCTAGAACACACTTATGTGTCAAAGTGCCTTAAACTTCATTCTGTCTTTTACTGGCAACCAACGAAGGGATCTCAGGGAGGGCAAGATTGATTCCCTGGGTTTTTTCCCAGTCACCAGTCGTGCTGCCATATTTTGAACTGGCTCCATGGAGAGCCAGTCACATTCTCCTGCTATATGAATTGAATGCGGAAAAATGCGCATACGATTCGCATAGGTGTGAACCCCGCCTAAATCATTTCAACCTGACTGTATGCAGCTACCTTCAGGTGATTAAATACTAGCAAAAAAAGAAATTCTGCCAGGACACCCCCCCCCCCCCATATTACCCCTCCCACTTCCAGCTAACTTCAGTCTTTTTGCTAGTGTTGTTAGATGATAGACCTCTTCTCACTATTTTGAGAAGCTTACCTTCTAACAAGGAGGATTCTGCAGTTAGCACTTCCTGTGGAATGTACTGCTTCATGTGAAATTAGCCACAGAGAACTTTCCATGTCCAGAGCTGTGGTCTGCCTGGTGCATTGCCCAGTCTCTAAAGACCCCTGTGGGGGTATACCCCCCCCCCCCCCATGGAGGGCAAAGCCAGGACCCTAACCCTCTTGTTCCTGCCACTAAAGTTGACAAGTATAGGGTGAAAGCCCTTTAAACATTCACCCGGGTTGCCAATCTGATTTCTCACTTGGAGTGTGCAGAGGGGACTGTCTATCCTTATAATTGCATCATCAGACATTCCAGGATGGCTTTGGCATCAATTTTCCCCAAGAGAGTGCCCAGTGTTAGTTCTGTTGCACTGCTGCTCTGTGGCGCTGTACTGAGGTGTCTTGAAGCACGTTTGTTGCATATGCCACCTTGTATGGAGGGAGCTTACTATGTGTGCATGCCCTGCCTCTAATCTTTGGATTGAGGATGGGTGGCCAAGCAAGATTCCTCGATTCTTAATATTGTGGCAGCATTAATAGCAGTTTACTTTCACTGATCCTGGGTTACAGCAGTCCACAGGTGCTTGCACCGAGGCATCATTCCCTGCACCACTATTGCAAATGTCATGAGTACCCAATCAGGAACATTAATTCATGCTTGTGGCAGCTAATAAGCTCACAAATTAGGGGGCAGGTAGGCTTAATAGCTATGGCTTAGCTTTTAGCTTTAATAGGGATTGTAAGATGTTGGTCCAGGAACCTTGTCCCCTCTTTGGTCAAACATCACTGCATAAAAAGCTTTAATTAGGCATCATTACATACAGAGCTTTGAAAAGACATCGCTGCATTCAGAGCTTTAAAAAATACATCATTACATCACTGCCTACCAGTGGCGGCTGGTGCTCAAAATTTTTGGGGGGCGCAAACGAAAAAAAATATATTGCAGCCTCACTGTGCACATCACACAGTTTTTCATTCATTCATTCATTCATTCATTCATTCATCACATGCAGCCACTGTGCCATGCCACCAAATGCAGCCACTGTGCCATCAATTGTCACCACTGTGCCATGCCATCAAATGCAGCCACTGTGCCATCAATTGTCACAACTGTGCCATGCAACACAGCAACTGTGCCATGAATTTTCACCACTGTGCCATGCCACCAAATGCAGCCACTGCGCCATCAATTGTCACCACTGTGCCATGCAACACAGCACTGTGCCATTAATTGTCACCACTGTGCCATGCCAACAAATGCAGCTACTGTGCCATTAATTGTCACCACTGTGCCATGCCATCAAACACAGCAACTGTGCCATCAATTGTCACCACTGTGCCATGCCACCAAATGCAGTCACTGTGCCATCAATTGTCACCACTGTGCAATGCCATCAATTGTCACCACTGTGCCATCAATTGTCACCACTGTGCCATGCCATCAAACGCCACCACTGTGCCATCAATTGTCACCACTGTGCCATGCCATCAAACGCCACCACTGTGCCATCAATTGTCACCACTGTGCCATGTCATCAAACACAGCAACTGTGCCATCAATTGTCACCACTGTGCCATGCCATCAAATGCAGCCACTGTGCCATCAATTGTCACCACTGTGCCATGCAACACAGCAACTGTGCCATTAATTGTCACCACTGTGCCATGCCATCAAATGCAGTCACTGTGCCATCAATTGTCACCACTGTGCCATGCCATCAAACGCCACCACTGTGCCATCAATTGTCACCACTGTTCCATGCCATCAAACGCCACCACTGTGCCATCAATTGTCACCACTGTGCCATGCCAAACGCCACCACTGTGCAATCAATTGTCACCACTGTGTCATGCCATCAAACGCCACCACTGTGACATCAATTGTCACCACTGTGCCATGCCATCAAACGCCACCACTGTGCCATCAATTGTCACCACTGTGCCATGCTATCAAACACAGCTACTGTGCCCATCAATTGTCACCACTGTGCCATGCTATCAAATGCAGTCACTGTGCCATCAATTGTCACCACTGTGCCATGCCATCAAACGCCACCACTGTGCCATCAATTGTCACCACTGTTCCATGCCATCAAACACCACCACTGTGCCATCAATTGTCACCACTGTGACATGCCATCAAATGCAGTCACTGTGCCATCAATTGTCACCACTGTGCCATGCCATCAAACGCCAACACTGTGCCATGCCATCAAACGCCACCACTGTGCCATCAATTGTCACCACTGTTCCATGCCATCAAACACCACCACTGTGCCATCAATTGTCACCACTGTGCCATGCCATCAAACACAGCTACTGTGCCCATCAATTGTCACCACTGTGCCATGCCATCAAATGCAGTCACTGTGCCATCAATTGTCACCACTGTGCCATGCCATTAAACGCCACCACTGTGCCATGCCATCAAACGCCACCACTGTGCCATCAATTGTCACCACTGTGCCATGCCATCAAACACAGCTACTGTGCCCATCAATTGTCACCACTGTGCCATGCCATCAAATGCAGTCACTGTGCCATCAAACGCCACCACTGTGCCATCAATTGTCAACAATTTGCCATGCCATCAAACGCAGCTACTGTACCCATCAATTGTCACCACTGTGCCATGCCATCAAATGCAGTCACTGTGCCATCAATTGTCACCACTGTGCCATGCCATCAAATGCAGTCGCTGTGCCATTAATTGTCACCACTGTGCCATGCCATCATATGCAGTCACTGTGCCATCAATTGTCACCACTGTGCCATGCCATCAAATGCAGTCACTGTGCCATCAATTGTCACAACTGTGCCATGCCATCATATGCAGTCACTGTGCCATCAATTGTCACCACTGTGCCCCATGCCACTGTGCTCATTGTTTTCTCTGTGCCCTTTGTCACCACTGTGCCCCATGATGCCACTGTGCCCCATTATTTGCCCCTTTCCCACTTTAAAAAACACTTACCTGACGACGCTTCCATGTCATCCCTCGATGTCTTCTGTCGCCGTGGAGAAGCTTCAGCCAATCAGGTTCCTGATAACCAGAATCCGGGAACCTGATTGGCTGAAACGGCTGTCAGTCTTATGCAAGGAACGCAGATTGCCTGCGCTCCAAGTATAGACTTCCGAGAGCCGGAGGGCGGTACTGGAAAAGCCTATCAGAGCCGCTGGCTTTGATAGGCAGTTCCCCTCAGCCAACCAGCTGCTGCTATTCGGGTAATCGGCGACCCATGTCCGGTTATAGGAATAGACCAGGCAGCTGGCAACAATAACTCACATTCAATGCATTGCATTGAATGTGTGTTATTTGCGAGAGGGGGTGGCGCTGCAGCGCCCTCTATAGACGGCCGCCAGAACTTCGGCTAAAATGTCAAAATGACATTTTAGCCGAATAAAAGTTCTTAAAGGGCCTGTTTTTTTATTTTTTTGTGACTGCGGGAGGGGGGGGCGGCGCCCGTGCGTCCCTATGGACGGGCCGCCACTGCTGCCTACAGAGATTTAGTTAGACATCACTACCTACAGAGCGCTGATTAGACATTCCTGAATACAGAGCATTGATTAGACCCAGGGCTTTTTTTCTGGGGGAACTTGGTGGAACTGAGTTCCACCACCTTTGGCTCAGACCCTTTGGGTCTGGTCTTGTGAACACAGAAGTCTGGTTTCTGTGTTTACAAGTGACTGCTTTGTAACCCCCTGAACTCTGCACACTGTATGTAATGCAATTCTGGTATTTAATGCCCCTTTAAGACCCTTCTACTGTTTGTGAAATCTGAACGGGTCGTGGTTGAGTTCCTGCACCTATTTTTTGAGAAAAAAAGCTCTGATTAGACCTCATTGCGTACAGATCTTCAAAGAGACATCACTACATACAGAGCTTTAATTAGACATCGCTGCTCACAGATATTTGAATAGATATCGCTGCATACAGAGCTTTGATCAAACATCCCTGCATGCAGAATGTTGATTGCACATCACTGCATACACAGCTTTGCTTAGACATCATTGCGTACAGAGCTTTGATTGGCTATGACTGTGTGAAGAGCTTAGGTTAGACATCACAGCATGCAGATATTTGAGAAGACATCACTGTATACATACAGATGTTTGGTTGGACATCACTGCAGAGCTTGGATTACAAATCACAGTGTATAGAGCTCTGGTTAGACATAACTCCCAACTTTTTGAGATGGGAATGAGGGACACCTATTAGCAAAAGTATGTAGGCATAGCACACCCCCTCTGCCACGCCCCCTTAAAGGAGAATTGAACAAAAAAACATCACTACATCCAGAGCTTTGGTTAGACCATCACTACATCCAGAGCTTTGGTTAGACATCACTACATGCAGAGCTTTGGTTAGACATCACTACGTCCAGAGCTTTGGTTAGACATCGCTACATGCAGAGCTTTGGTTAGACATCGCTACATGCAGAGCTTTGGTTAGACATCGCTACATGCAGAGCTTTGGTTAGACATCGCTACATCCAGGGCTTTGGTTAGACATCGCTACATCCAGGGCTTTGGTTAGACATCGCTACATCCAGGGCTTTGGTTAGACATCGCTACATCCAGGGCTTTGGTTAGACATCGCTACATCCAGGGCTTTGGTTAGACATCGCTACATCCAGGGCTTTGGTTAGACATCGCTACATCCAGGGCTTTGGTTAGACATCGCTACATCCAGGGCTTTGGTTAGACATCGCTACATCCAGGGCTTTGGTTAGACATCGCTACATCCAGGGCTTTGGTTAGACATCGCTACATCCAGGGCTTTGGTTAGACATCGCTACATCCAGGGCTTTGGTTAGACATCGCTACATCCAGGGCTTTGGTTAGACATCGCTACATCCAGGGCTTTGGTTAGACATCGCTACATCCAGGGCTTTGGTTAGACATCGCTACATCCAGGGCTTTGGTTAGACATCGCTACATCCAGGGCTTTGGTTAGACATCGCTACATCCAGAGCTCTGGTTAGACATCGCTACATCCAGGGCTTTGGTTAGACATCGCTACATCCAGGGCTTTGGTTAGACATCGCTACATCCAGGGCTTTGGTTAGACATCGCTACATCCAGAGCTTTGGTTAGACATCGCTACATCCAGGGCTTTGGTTAGACATCGCTACATCCAGGGCTTTGGTTAGACATCGCTACATCCAGGGCTTTGGTTAGACATCGCTACATCCAGGGCTTTGGTTAGACATCGCTACATCCAGGGCTTTGGTTAGACATCGCTACATCCAGGGCTTTGGTTAGACATCACTACATCCAGGGCTTTGGTTAGAATTTTTTGCAGTGTACTACGTCTTTGAAGCAATGCTTACTTACATTTAGAATCCAGGGCTGCTAAAATGGTGTAGCTTCTAAAGCACAAAACAATAGACATGTGCATTCGTTTTTGTTGTAATGCATTTTTCTCCAAAAATCAGTTTTTTTCGTTTATCGTTTTAACAAACGATAACGAAAGAGCAAGAAACTAAAACCGAAAGATCCGACATAAAAAATGCTTTATTTTCCAGACGAAAACGAAAAAACGAAACAAAATATTCCAGTCTGCACATGTCTACAAAACAATTCCTTACACATTTGAATCTGTACAACGTGAATGGATGTAGGGATCCCCCCGCCCATTCTGGGCAAAATCATCACCCCTAGCGCCAAAGTCAAAAGTCTTGGGATCATCTTTGACTCCGACATGACAATGAACGCACAAATAGGGTCAGTAGTCAGCGGATCTCACCATCTGCTGCGCCTACTACGCAGACTCACGCCTTTTATTCCCAAGAAAGACATAACGGTCGTGGTGGGAGCGATTGTAAACTCCAGACTGGACTATGCAAATGCCCTTTACCTCGGACTCCCCAAGTACCAAATCGCTCGTCTTCAAGTCGTTCAAAATACGGCCGCCAGACTTGTGACTGGGAAAAAACCCTGGGAATCAATCTCACCTTCACTGAGATCCCTTCACTGGCTACCAGTTAAAGACAGAATCACCTTTAAAGCTCTCTGTCTAACGCATAGATGTATCCATGGGAATGCTCCCCATTATCTATGCGAAAAATTAAAAGTTCACAATCCCAATCGTATTCTACGATCCACCAATCAAAATCGGCTTCAGATACCGAAAGCCAGATACAAGTCCAAAGGAGAAAGGAGATTCGCTGTCCAAGGTCCCAGACTATGGAACGCCTTACCAGCCAGCATTCGGCTGGAGGAGAACTACTTATGCCGCGTACACACGATCATTTTTTGTGATGAAAAAAACGACGTTTTCTGTGAAGTAAAAAACGACGTTTTTAAAACGTCACTTTTCAAAGACGATGTTGCATACACACCATCGTTTTTTTCACAAAAAGCGAGGTTACGTTCACCACTCTTTTTTCCATTGATGCTCGCTTCATAACCAGCTTCTGGGCATGCGCGGGTTGAAAACCGTCGTTTTAAACAACGTTTTTGCTACACACGGTGACTTTTTGTGAAACAAAAAACGACGTTTTGAAAAACGACACAAAAAATTCAAGCATGTTGGAATTTTTTTTTGGTCGTTTTTTTTAAGACAAAAAAACGACGTTTTGCCCACACACGATCAATTTAAATGACGTTTTAAAAAACGTTGTTTTTTTTAATCGCAAAAAACGACCGTGTGTACGCGGCATTAGTCTTCAGGAGAAAGATTAAGACTCATCTCTTTTGATCTCAAAGGAGACAGGAACAACAAGCGCCCAGAGGCGATTTACTTCGCATGTGCTGCGCTATATAAGTTTTTCATTCATTCAGGGAGAGGACAGCATAGGTGTGAATTGTTTGTTTTCATGTTGAACAAGTGGCAGGAGATCCACCCCTGACTAAATATAATTCTGCATAGGTATTTGGTTTTAACACTTTTGAATGCTTCTTTAAAGAAACCTAGGGTTTCTAGGAGTTCCTCATGGACATAAAATGTATGTGTATCCACAGGGAGATAGCCCTGGAACAGTTCTGGGATTTCCTATGAAAGGCTGCCTTGACTCTGGTCTGCCTCTATACAACTATTATGAGAAAAGCCCCCATGTCCCAGAAGAGGGTGGCCGCACACCCTTGCATGTAGCCTGTGAGAGAGAAGACAACTACAAGGTAAATATGAACTATCAAATTCAGTACAATAGGTGAAACCAGATCTCCAATTTAACATTTTTTAATTTTGCAGCCCGACAAGGGAAGTCAGTTATTAATGGTAGAGCACCCTCTATGTATTGCTCATAACTGTGCTTTAAGCTAGTCATCCAGAACCCTTCTGTAATATCTAACAATCAGCGAGATAGCTAGCACACTGAGGGTGAAGCAGAATCAGAGTGACAGTGTGGTTTATAAGCTGAGAATTGATTTAACAAGTCTTATAAGGATGTAATTATGTCCATAATATGATGGGACCCCTTTCCCAGTTCAGTTAATAAGCTGATCGATTGGCCTGGTCAATGGGTCTGATAGATCAGGGATCCATGGAAAATTAATTCTTGCACTGTAAAGGTGCCCAAAAAGGGTCAGATCCTGCTTTCTACAAATCGGTCATCCTGGGTTAGAACCCTAATGCATGTTTATTATTGGTGGATCTGCAAAAGTCACAATAAATGTGGAACTGATCCAAGAGATGTAAACAGCAACAGAAAATAAAATCAAAATCTACCTCTAATTACAGTTAATCAGCCTTTATTTATTTATTAAACTAAGTAAAGCTGTGACAAATATCAACTGAAAAGGTGAGGTTTATATAATAGTGTAGTGTTTCTGTGATATGCGCTAAACTACTGCAGGTAGTCGCTTTGTACTTATGCTTAAAGTGGTTGTAAACCCTTTACAACCACTTTTAGCTACAAGTAAGCCTAGATTAAGGCTTACCTGTAGGTGCTCGAAATATCTCCTAAACCTCCACGGTTTCAGGAGATATTTACAATAATGATGGGCGCCGATGTCTACGGCGCAGGCGCACTTTAGCAGTGACGATCGTGCCGTTCTTAAAGGAGGCCGTGCCGTGACTGGCGGCTCCCACGCACATGATGTCATCGCAGCCCTGGACAATCACAGCGCCGGAGCCGCGATACCCAGAAGTAACCCCCAGGGAGAGATGTCGGTCGCCCGAGTGGTGTACTAGGAACGGCTGCAGGGGGCTTTGATCTGAGGTAAGTATTACATAATGAGCTAGTATGCTATGCATACTAGCTCATTATGCCTTTGCCTCGCAGGTGTTTTTTTTTTTTTTTTGTAAAAGTGGGTTTACAACCACTTTTAAAGTCTAACTAAAGGCAAACTTTTTTTCAGTTTTGGACAGAGTGGAGAGGGATTAGAATGCCTGTCAATTTGTATTGCCGTCTGTGTCCCCATTAAGATTCACCCTCTCTTTTTTTCCTGTTTACCATTGTCATTGAAAGTAAAAGAAACTCCCAAATTTTGTGTTGTACCCAAAAAAGTAATAAAGGGAAAATCTTCAAATGGTGACCTGGGGGTCCATAAAGAATCCCCTTACCTTGCAGGTATTTCCTATCACTTCCTCTTTGGCTATGGGACAGGAAGTGAAGGAAAATCTCCCTATTGGGACACAGATGGCAAAAAAATCTGACGGGTTATATCCTTCCCTTGCTCTATCCAAAAAGAGAAAAAAGTTTTGCATATAGTTCCACTTTGAGAATAAATATTTCGAATGCTGTCAGCTGATAAAGCATGAAATGGGATTGTCTGCTGTTTAGTCATAAATATTACTGATTAGATAACTTTTATTACATAGGTCTGCAGTAATATGTCTTTGTTTTTCATGCAGCTTGCCAAGGATACAATTTCTTTACTTCTGGCTCACAATGCCAAGGTCAATACCCTGTGGAGTGGGCACTCTCCTCTGTCCTTGGCCATCGCCAGTGGAAATGATATGGTGAGATGACTTTATATTCAGGTATATTAGTGTCAAGTACTTGAAGAAAATTCACAGCCCTTTAAAAGGAAACATTCATTGTTGTGGGTCAGTTGTACAGTAAAACCTTGAATTGCGAGCATAATTTGTTCCAGCAACATGCTTGTAATCCAAAGCACTCTTATATCAAAGCAAATTTTCCCATAAGAAATAATGGAAACTCTGATGATTCGTTCCACAACCATTCATTCATAGTTCCTCCAGTCTATAGTCCATAAAAAGATGTGATATGTTGTTTAACCATAAAATGTCCATCCACAAATGGAAGCCTCCACAAAGCAAAATCCAGCAGGAGCTACAGAGTATAAAAGAGGAAAGAGGAATAAAAGAGAATAAAAGAGGAAAGAGGCATCTGGGGTAAAGCTGTCCACATGGACGGTCCACCGCTCTCACCAATGTCAGTCTGCAATCATGACCGGGGAAGACTACCCTGCAGTAGAGTGATCTTAAAGCGAGGCTTGAAGTGCCCTTGGAGCACATCGTGGAAGGGATGACGTGGATGGTGATGAGGAGAATCATGGATCGCTTTCCCCCCGATGCTTGCATACTTAGATGTGCCTCTTTTAATCATCAACCATGTGAGTTGCTCAATGTTGTACCTTCATTAAATGTAACCATATTGGTACACTTAGGCCGCGTACACACGATCTTATTTGTCCGCTGAAACTGGTCCGACTGACCAGTTCAGCGGTCAAATCCGATCGCGTGTATGGGCTAGCGGACATGTCTGACCGGATGACAAATTTTAAAGCATGCTTTAAAATGTGTCCGCCGGCGACATGTCCGTCAGATATGTCCGCTGGTTAGTACACCAGGGGGTGTGGTCAACCTGCTGTGCATTCTGGGGAGGGGTACTTAAGGGATAGACGTCATTTGGCGGGGTTCATTTTGCAGTAAGTCTTTCCCTATCCCTCTACCCCCCTCTGTTGGAGAACTTTGTTCAATTAAAAACCTTGAAAGAGACTTTGTGTTGGTGCAGACATTTCTATGACAACTCTTCAAGGATAACCCCTGAAACGAGCATATGGAACAGTAAGGTAACGGCAGGTCCAAATCTAAACCAGCAGCTCCTTCGGGGGTAGTGCTACATACTGTTTTTGGGTAAACCCAAAATTTGTGATTTTCTTTTACAGTAAACACGACAAATAATGAGGGTGAATATCTGTAATTGGGACACAGACTGCAATAAAAATTGTGTTCTAATGCCTCTCCACTCTATTCATAACTAAAAAAAAAGTTTTTGCCTTTAGTTATACTTTAAGGGTAGAGACAATGGCCCAGATTCACGGAGCAATTACGCCTGTCTAACTGGTGTTAGACAGGAGTAATTTCAAATTTCGCACGCCGTATCACTAGTTTGAATCCTCAAACCATGATACGGCGGCTTCGATCCGAGAGGCTTACGTCCTCGTAAGCCTTCGGATCTACACTGCGATATTTTTGCGGCCGCTGGGAGGAGTTTGCGTCGTTTTCATGCGTCGGGATATGCAAATGAGTTTTTACAGCGATCCACGAAGGTACGAGTGTCTCTCGCAATCGCCTACGTCATTTTTTGGCTACGTAATGTTAGAGGAGCTTTTTGCTGGTCTAACAGTGCGTAACCCATGTAAAGTATGGCCGTCGTTCCCGCGTCGATTTGAAAATATATATTTTTTTTAACGTAACTCGTTCGGGAATAGGAATGTACGTAAACGACGCTACTACGACGTGACGACGTGTTTTCGCGCAATGCACGGCGGGAAATTTGCGAACGGAGCATGCGCAGTTCGATCGCCACGGGAACGCGCCTATTTTAAATGCTTCACGCCCCCTACTCGCGCAGATGGATTGCGACGGGAGAAATACACTACGCCGCCGTCGTTTACTGGACAAAATCTACCTGGATTCCACGTAGAGCCAGGTAAAAAACGGCGGCGTAGTGTATTTCTGATACTCTACGAGAATCTAATTCTCTGTGAATCTGCCCCAATGTTCTCTTAGCCAACCTGCAAGTTCTTTTTATATACAGCAAGAAAGAGATTTCTAAGAAAAGGATAACAAAACAATGTCAATTAGTCATGCTGAGGTGCTCTTTTGATTCTTATGAAAATGTATTTTTAGTAGTTTTAGTCCAATACATCACATTGAAAGTATTTCTTCTATCAATGTGCCAGTTGTGCTAAGTATATCACATCCACTTGAGGTCATCTTGCACATTTTGGCATTTGTCACTGCTCTGTGGCTTCCTTGTGCAGTCCTCATAGTACATTCATGGGCGTCCGCTAAAATGTTTTCGAGGGGGGGGGGGGGGTGGTTGGGCGCTTTCGGCAGCGGTGATACACAGTCGCATTTAACCCTTTAAGCGCTAGCGGGGGTTAAAAGTGCCCCGATAGAGGCCGAATAGCGTAGCTAAAACTATGGTAAAGCGCTGCTTTTTACCGATAACGTGGCCAGCTGGCAGTGTGAAATAGCTCTTCAGATAATTCAGCTTCACTTCATGCCCATATAAATATAGCCTTCAGCACAGACCCCTCCATTCAGCACAGATGGACCCCCCATTCTGCACAGAACACTCAATTCAGCACAGACCCCCCATTCCACACAGACCCCTCCATTCAGCACAGACCCCCCTTCAGCACAGATGGACCCCCCATTCAGCACAGATGTACCCCCTTAAAGCACAGACCCACCTTCAGCACAGATGAACCCCCCTTCAGCACATACCCCCCTTCAGTACAGACCCCCCTTCAGCACAGACTGACTCCCATATCCCATTCAGTACCTCAGACCAACCATCAGCGTGGCACAGGCACAGCAGGTTCCCTCCCTCTATGTACATATAAACACTGGAGGGGGAGGCGGCTTCATCCTGCTCGCTGTGCCTGTGTGACATCCAGCCCAGGACTGCTCAGACAGCCCATGGCCGCGAGACTTCAACACCTTCTCAATTTTCCAGGGGGGTCAATTGCCCCCTCTTGTCTTATGGAGCGGACGCCCATGAGTACATTAACCTTTCTTTGATGTAACTTTATCAGTTTAAGGAAGATGCTTACTGTAGACGGTTGACTATTTGGTGTGTGCTGTCTTTTCTAGGCTGTGAAAGAGCTATTGGCAAATGGTGCAGATCCCAACCTGCCTCTGAGCAGAGGAGTGGGCAGTGCTCTGTGTGCAGCTGTGAATACCGCATATGAAAAACACAGGACTCTGGCTGCAAGAATTGCTCTGGTACGACAAGAATCTTACTTTGAAAAATCTTCTCATGACCTTTTGTTATAAAATATCTACTTAAAACAGAAAAGATAGCGATGGTTTTTCCATCTGCCAAATTCTAGTTGACAACCCACATTTTTTTTCTTTTTATGATCACCATTTTTTATTCATTTAGCATAACCCAACATCATTTACTTATCAGTATTACTAAAGTCTAAATACATTAAATGCTGTACAGGTATAGACTGTTAAGCCCTGTACACACGTCGGTTTGTCTGATGAAAACGGACTGATAGACCGTTTTCATTGGACAAACCGATTGTGTGTGGGCCCTATCAGTTTGTTTTCCATCGGTGAAAAAAAATAGAACATGTGGTAAAATTTTCCTATGGATAGAAAAACAATAGAAAAAAAACGATCGTCTGTGTGGAAGTCCATCGGTCAAAAATCCACGCATGCTCAGAATCAAGTTGATGCATGCTCGGAAGCATTGAACTTAATTTTTCTCAGCACGTCGTATTGTTTTACATCACCGCATTTGGACACATTCAGATTTTTGACCAATGGTGTGTAGGCAAGACTAATGAAAGTCAGCTTTATCGGATATCCGACGAAAAAATCCATCGGATTAGATTCCATCAGATATCCGATCGTGTGTACAGGGCTTCAGCATCATTACTACTCCCATCCACAATTCAGTCGTTTTTCACATATTCTATTTTTTTTTTCATGTTCCTTCATTTACCTAGATTTGTCAGCCACCCAGTTTCCTTGTTTCTGAAGGTCTAGCTCATGTCATGATTTATGGTTTTCATTAAAGAATATTCCCAAGGTCAGTTAATGTAATTGAGCTAGTCAGTAATTAGTTCACTAGTGCTGAGACAGGAATGTATTTAATACGTTCTGTGTGAGACAATTAAAGGTACTATGAATATGCTCAAACACTGGAATTATATCGCATCTGTAGGAGATCTTAATCAGAAATTGAATGGCTGGTAAATGCTGACATACTGAATAAAAAGGAAAATGATCTCCCTCATTTCTGAAAATGGCGTACTTGCAGACATGATAACAAACATTATCTGACCTTGTCCCTCATTGGTTAGATCATTTATATTATTATTATTATTATTATTATAAAATATTAGAATTGCCTATGAATGTAAATGATTCCACAGCACCAGTAACATAAGACAAAGAAAAATATGCAAGCAAGTCAGTGGATCCTTTATCGGTGGCCAACATATTTTTCAACTATAAACCTAAACAAAAGACATTTGCTCTCTAGAGCTCCACATATAGGTCATTTACCAGGATTCGTCAAACTGCATGCTAAAATGTGCTTGAAGTGGATGTAACCCCGATTCATGAAATTTGAGCTGGGCAGTATTTTGTTATCTCTCTTTAATGAGATAAATCTCATATCTCTCTCCTGACCCATTCCTCTGTTATCAGCCTGATAACTCCTGACAAATTCTCTGACACTTTAGACAAAAGCAGCCTGAATCTTGTCAATGGAGGTTGCTAAAATAGGTTAGCAGGAAACCTATTACAAAACACCTCTGAGAGTCTCTGCCTGTGAGGAGAGGGTGTGTGTGTGTCTTTCCTCCAATCAAAAAGAAAAAGATGGAGGGCGCACCGACCTAGTGTGATACCGCTAAATGAATTTTTTTTTAAATATTAAAATCAATCATTATACTCACGATGTGGAGTTAAAATCAGGCTTAAAAGGACAGTACAGCAGAGATCCAGCAACAACAGCAGAGCTTGATAATCACTTGAATCTAAAGTCGATGTTTAGGGCTGACGTGTTTCAGGGGCGGACCCCTTTAATCAGAGCTTGGTGGTCTGCAGTGCTCCTTCGCCCTGAGGCTGTGGGTATATACGTGCACACATGCACAATTGAGTGAGCATGTGCTGAAAGGTCAGGGTCACGGACCACTCCTCCCACAAAAGAGGAAGGGCTTATCCGGGACCCCCCCCCACACACACAGAGTCCACGCGTGCATACAATCCCCACTTGCGCATATATATGCATGCATGTACCCACTTCCCCTCAAATAGCCTGAAGCTCCCATGATGATGATCTCATCTTTTGTATTGCACCCAATGGAGAATGTAAAAATAATACTAATAGTAATAATACTAGTAGTAAAAACAAGTATATATCCAAAGTCAATATAGGGCGGGCATCCCCATATACAGAGAGGCACTGCATGTCATGTATTCAAGACGTGTACAGTGGCCACATTTTTGTATCTATACTGGCGTGATGGGAGCGGGGTATTTGCTGGGAAGTGGCCTCCTGTTTTTTGTGTGTTTTGTTCTCCCGAGAGTGCGTTGCTGTACTGTGCCTACCTCACTTTGGGAGAGCGCCACTTGCCATCTGTTTGCCCAGTCTGCTCGATGGACGTCAGCTGGAACACACGCCAGCTGTAACTGGAAGAGGCTGCGCTCCAGCAGCAGGGACCCACGGTTCATGCGTATGCGCGACGTGCTATACGCTGCGCGCAGCGTGCATCCGACGCCTGCTTGTTTTCATGAGTAAACAGTGCGTTCCAGCCATCGAAACCAAAGGGCTGGAACGTCACTTTCACTCTACGTGGCACTTACCCAAAGGGAAAGGTCGGATGGGCCCCTCTAGTGGTAGGAGGATGAAATCTCCAAACACACTATTGTGCTGGTTTACATCGGCCGGATGGGCCCCCTCAAGTGGTAGGAGGATGGAATCTCCTCGTACCCTGTTAGCCAGGTTTTTACACTTGCAGTGCAAGCCTGACCCCAACGGAGCCCGTCCGCTTTACTCATGAAAACAAGCAGGCGTCGGATGCACGCTGCGCGCAGCGTATAGCACGTCGCGCGCATGCGCATGAACCGTGGGTCCCTGCTGCTGGAGCGCAGCCTCTTCCAGTTACAGCTGGCGTGCGTTCCAGCTGACGTCCATCGAGCAGACTGGGTAAACAGATGGCAAGTGGCGCTCTCCCAAAGTGAGGTAGGCACAGTACAGCAACGCACTCTCGGGAGAACAAAACACACAAAAAACAGGAGGCCACTTCCCAGCAAATACCCCGCTCCCATCACGCCAGTATAGATACAAAAATGTGGCCACTGTACACGTCTTGAATATGACATGCAGTGCCTCTCTGTATATGGGGATGCCCGCCCTATATTGACTTTGGAGATATACTTGTTTTTACTACTAGTATTATTACTATTAGTATTATTTTTACATTCTCCATTGGGTGCAATACAAAAGATGAGATCATCATCATGTGAGCTTCAGGCTATTTGAGGGGAAGTGGGTACATGCATGCATATATATGCGCAAGTGGGGATTGTATGCACGCGTGGACTCTGTGTGGGGGGGGGGGTCCCGGATAAGCCCTTCCTCTTTTGTGGGAGGAGTGGTCCGTGACCCTGACCTTTCAGCACATGCTCACTCAATTGTGCATGTGTGCACATATATTCCCACAGCCTCATGGCGAGGGAGCACTGCAGACCACCAAGCTCTGAGGAAAGGGGTACGCCCCCGAAACGCATCAGCCCTAAACATCGACTTTAGATTCAAGTGATTATCAAGCTCTGCTGTTGTTGCTGGATCTCTGCTGTACTGTCCTTTTAAGCCTGGGTTTAACTCCACATTGTGAGTATAATGATTGATTTTAATATTTTAATAAAAATTCATTTAGCGGTATCACACTAGGTCGGTGCGCCCTCCATCTTTTTCTTTTTCCTTAGTCTTATGAATTCCCACGATTCTGAGGAGGGCTGCAAGACTCTGGAAGCTATCGTCTAAATGAACTCAACTCATAGCACCTTTCAAAAAAAAATACCGGAGCGCAGGAGACTTTTGTTTTCGTTTTTTTTGTTTTCCTCCAATCAGCAATGTTAGCCCAGATGCATGCCCAGACATCACACTCTGTGTTAACCAGGAAGAGAAAATCTCCTAACATGATCTGAACTTTCTAAACAGTACATAAAATGTGAAGACAGCAGATATACATGTAAAACCTATGTAAGAAGATTTGTTTCATCCCTGTGTATCATTTTAGGCTGTTCACTTCACTGCGTGTATGGGGAGTTTACATCCACTTTAAGTCATGCTAAAGTAGTTTCTCAGTCAATAGTATTGTATGCCATGTTTGCGCGGTTTAAGAGCAGTAGTCCACAACAGCTCCAGATCTTTGAGAACAAATATTAGGAAATTAGCTACTGCAGTGACTCCTAATTCCGCGTACACAATGTTGGAATTTCCGATGGAAAAAGTCAGACAGACTTTTTCCTTTGGAAATTCCGACCATGTGTATGCCCCATCGGAGAAATTCCATCGGAATTCCGATGAATTCCATCGGAGTTTAAATATAGAACATGATCTATTTTACTTCAGATGGAATTTCGTCGGAATTCCGATGTGCTTTTGGCCGGGCAAAAGCCTGATCATGTGTACGCGGCATTAGGCTGCAGTTTAACCCACCATTCGATTACTGCAAGGTTTTTCATTCCTGAACAGAGCAATGCTAGGAGTGGCAAGAGTTATGCAGGGCTGAGTCAAGCTTGGTTATTTGCCAGTGTCATATTACTTAGAGGTGGAGTATAACCCAATGGTCTAAAAATTAGCTCTTCTGTTTCCTGTATCCCAAAAAATTGGTTTTACAGGTAACTCAAAAATATAGTTTTCTTACAACCTGGGAACCCCCAGAAATGTATTGCAGCCCCACATTTGGGGTATCAGCCTGCAGGGTTTGCAGCTTGGGTCTAGAATAGGTAATCTGACAAATTTTTCACAAAGGTTGCTCAAAGACGCATCTAGATTATCACAGCATGTTTGTATGCCAAAAGTCTGATTACATGCAAATCATAAGCAAATTTCCAATTATTCAGCTAATTAAAGAGTCTGCCTATGTTTCCGACTTTGATGAGTCAAAGAGGTTCCCCATCTTTACCACATAGACAAGAGCCACTTTCAACACAATAATGTTGCCCACTTCTCCCATTACCTTGCTTTAAAATTCCATGCTTTGTTGGTTAGAGATAAAGGCCCCAATCATTTTCTTGAAGTATATGTGAACCCTTACCTTGTAAAACAACCCATTTAATTTAAAATAGAAATTTAATTCACAACCTTTGTGTGTGTGTGTGTGTGTAATATATACATATATAATAAATACCTTGATTTGTTTTAATCTTTTTTTGTAAGTGATCACATAATCCCTGTTCTCAGCTGCATAAGGGACGTAGAGAGCCAGGACTGGAGAAACGGCAGCACACGGATATTCCCAGTGAATGGCTGTCCAGAGGGTGTGTCAACGCAAGTCTTGGCCATTGGAGGACAGGCAGGCTGTTCTCCCAGCACAGCACAGCACTATGTTAGGAAGGATGTGCAAGGAAAGCAGGGGGACTGGCAGTCACACTAATTATTTCACACAAAGTAAGCAATCCTAAAAGAATAGGATACCTTTTAACACAAGTACATGGTAGAACATGCACATATCGGGAACATAAACTGTCGGCGTACCATATTCTTTAATTGATCCAAAATAAAGGGCTTCCTCTGCTTTTCCTTTATGACACTTAGTTGTCCTCCATAGGTGGACAGACTTATCAAATCTGGAGCCAATATATTGATGCCGATCCTTATAGGAGAAGGAAAGAGGACTGCACTGGGTACAGCTACAGACTATGCCTACTACAAATACTTCCAGGTAGAGTATATTTGCATTTCTAAGGTGGTAATCATACTGCAGGATAAGAAAACATATCAATTGTGTACAAGCAGTAAAGTATGTATATTCGTATGCTATTGAGTAGTGTATATTCTACAAGATCAGTTGTATATTACAGGATAAGAAGATAGCACACACACCATACCATGCGTTGTCCCCAGAGGAAAGGGACATTTTTAATGCACGAAAACAACTCTTGGAGCACTTGGGAGAACTTACTCGAGAGGCTGTTAAAGCAAAAGAAAAGGAGTGGGCAAATGATGGTATAATCCGTAAGTACATAGCTGTGTGCAAATCAATTCTTTAATTATTGTGCTTTTCGAAGACAGTCCTAGGTTCTAAAGAGTTCTTACTGAAAATGCTAGTCCTGGTATTATTTCTAAAAGATAGTGGATAGAATGGATTCCAACATAACAGGTCCACTTCAGTTTTTGTCCAATTTGCAGTATAGTGCAACTGATACACACATTCTGAAATTGCCCTAAGCTCTACAAGTCATTGAATAAATGTTAAAGTCTTATCTACATGGTCTCCAGTAGAGGATGGCCTTGATTTCCACTGTCTGAGTTCCTTTGATTCTGGCAAACTGTCTATGGAACTGTGTGGGAGTGGCAATGGACTGTTATGCCTAGTACACATGGGCCGAATGTCGTGAGACATTGGGTGATTCAATAAAACCTCTCTGACATTCTGCCTGTGTGTATGTCAGCCGGTCCAACAGAAGCCAGCCGTTTTGGCCTCTGTCAGACGCAGGGGCGGATCTGGGGGGGCAAAGGAGAAAATGCCCCCCCCCCCAAAAAAAAAATAATTACAGACTCAGACCGTGTACACACGACTAAACAAATCCGATCAAATCGGTCTGACAGACCGTTTTGATCGGATTTATCTGCTGGGCTATTTTGGTTTGATTGTGTACACACGAGCAAACCAAAATCCCCGCCGGCAGACAGCGCAGTGACGTTGACGCTGCCACGTCACCGAACCAGGAAGTAAAATACTTCCATGCATGCGTCGAATCCATACAAGCCGACCTCAATGCTCTGTCTAATTGGGAGACTGAGTGGCAGATGAGGTTTAATGTTGATAAATGTAAAGTTATGCACTTGGGGGCTAAGAATATGCATGCATCATACATGCTAGGGGGAGTACAACTGGGGGGATCTGTAGTGGAGAAGGATCTGGGGGTTTTAGTTGATCATAAGCTCAATAATGGCATGCAATGCCAAGCTGCGGTTTCCAAAGCGAGCAAAGTCCTTTCTTGTATTAAGAGAGGTATGGACTCCAGAGATAGAGATATCATTTTGCCCCTGTACAAATCATTAGTAAGACCTCATCTGGAGTATGCAGTCCAGTTTTGGGCACCAGTTCTCAAAAAGGATATCGGAGAACTGGAGAAAGTGCAGAGAAGGGCAACCAAACTGATAAGAGGCATGGAGGAGCTCAGCTATGAGGAAAGATTAGAGGAACTGAATTTATTCACTCTTGAGAAGAGGAGAATAAGGGGGGATATGATCAACATGTACAAATACATAAGAGGTCCATATAGTGAACTTGGTGTTGAGTTATTCACTTTGAGGTCAACACTGAGGACAAGGGGGCACTCTTTACGTCTGGAGGAAAAGAGATTTCACCTCCAAATACGGAAAGGTTTCTTCACAGTAAGAGCTGTGAAAATGTGGAACAGACTCCCTCCAGAGGTGGTTCTGGCCAGCTCAGTAGATTGCTTTAAGAGAGGCCTGGATTCTTTCCTAAATGCACATAATATAACTGAGTACTAAGTTTTGTAGGTAAAGTTGATCCGGGGTAAATCCGATTGCCTTTCGGGGGATCAGGAAGGAATTTTTTCCCCTCCGGTAGCATAATTGGATCATCGCTCTGCTGGGGTTTTTTGCCTTCCTCTGGATCAACTGTGGGTATGGAGTTGGGTGTATGGGAGGATGTACTGTGTTTTACTTTGTTTTATTTTTATTTATTTTTATGGTTGAACTGGATGGACTTGTGTCTTTTTTCAACCTGACTAACTATGTAACTATGTAACTATGTGTCTGCTGGTTAGTGTACTAACCAGCGGACATGTCGGACGGACGGGTTTCCAGCAGACAGATTTTAAAGCATGCTTTAAAATTTGTCTGCTGGAAAAACCTGTCTGCTCGCCCGTACACACGATCAAATCTGTCTGCTGAAACGGTCCATCGGACCGGTTTCAGCAGATAAATTCGATCGTGTGTACGCAACCTCAGAGTCGCACATTCAGAATCTGAATGCACGGTTTGCTATTGCCTGCCCACTGCCATCTAGCAACCAGTAACATCACGTTCAAGGTGGAGAGCGAGGCCCCAGCATTCAGAGCGGAGAAGGATTTAACTGCTTCCTCCTCTGTGCCTAGGGAACGTTGGCTCCACCCACATCTTACCCCAATTTCTCCAGTGCGGCATAGGAAGAGCATGTCTGAAGAGCTGTCTGTTGACCTGCATGCTGCCCCTGCCTGAGTGATGTAAGGGTGGCGCGGATTGCGGATGAATTAAAACATATACGCATTATTAGCATATTCTTTAGCATATTCTTATTATTTTGAGACTTAACCACTTAAGGACCGCCTAACGCCGATTTACGTTGGCAGAATGGCACGGCTGGTCACGGCTGGTACGCGTTTCGGGTAATTCCCTTCTTCGGGGGCCAGGGTCTATGTGGAAACAAGATACATTGCATCAGGTTTACAAAAACATATTATTAAATAATTATACAATGACATCAAATACAAAAACAGCGAGTGTAAAGGTGCAATAAACTAGGTCATACCAGTCATAGAAAATCAGGGCATCTCGACCGTGGCAAGATATTCCTAGACAAGATGAAATGTAGGAATGGGGGAAAGGCGCTTCACATCCCAGAAAGAAGCAAACCCTGGACCAAAGCTGCTGAGGCGTAAAAAAGGTTTAGGCCCCATGCACACGAGAAGCAAAAGCAAACACTTCTAAACTCAAGTTTTCAAACGCAAAAACCGGCGTTCAAAACGCCCGTTTTTGCCGCGAATTTCGCGGCGTTTTGCCGCGTTTAGCGGCGTTTTACCGCGATTGCGGCTATCAGCGTTCAGAACCACTGAATTGTAGACCCTCCCAAAGCTTATATATTTAACCATTTCTGCAATTTTCAACAGAGAGAGCAGCAGCAGCAGAGAGAGCACTTGCATACATTCATTATTCTCCTTTGTGAAATGCATCCCATAATGAATATATGCCAAGAAATTGTTCTTACTTTGCACTTGATGAGGCTTCAACGCCGTCGCAAACTACGTGGACGACCCGTTCGCAGAGCTCGTCGTCGCTATTGGACCCATCCGTTGATGGCACAGAGATTTTCAGTTGGGTATTTTACATATCGAATTTTCAAAATTTCGAATTTTCAAAATTTCGAATTTTCAAAATTTCGAATTTTCAAAATTTCGAATTTAGAAAAATTCGAATTTTGAAAATTCGAATTTTTAACATTTCGAATTTTCAAAATTCGAATTTTCAAAATTTCGAATTTTCAAAATTCTAATTTTTTAATATTTCGAATTTTCGAAAATTCTAATTTTTCAAAATTCGAAATGTTAAAAATTTTGAAAAATTCGAATTTTCGAAAATTCGAATTTTGAAAAATTGGAATTTTCGAAAATTCTAATTTTTCAAAATTCGAAATGTTAAAAATTTTGAAAAATTGGAATTTTCGAAAATTCGAAATATTAAAAAATTGAATTTTAAAAAATTCGAAATATTAAACAATTGGAATTTTGAAAAATTCGAAATTTTGAAAATTCGAAATTTTGAAAATTCGAAATTTTGAAAATTCGAAATTTTGAAAATTCGAAATTTTGAAAATTCGAAATTTTGAAAATTCGAAATTTTGAAAATTCGAAATGTTAAAAATTCGAATTTTTAAAATTCGAAATGTTAAAAATTCGAATTTTTAAAAATTCGAAATTTAGAAAAATTCGAAATTTTGGAAAATTCGAATTTTGAAATATTCGAATTTTCGAAAATTCGAATTTTCGAAAATTCGAAATATTGAAAAATTCGAATTTTTAAAATTTCGAATTTTTCTAAATTTCGAATTTTTAAAAATTCGATTTTTTAACATTACGAATTTTAAAAATTCGAATTTTCAAAATTTCGAACCACTGAATTGTAGACCCTCCCAAAGCTTATATATTTAACCATTTCTGCAATTTTCAACAGAGAGAGCAGCAGCAGCAGAGAGAGCACTTGCATACATTCATTATTCTCCTTTGTGAAATGCATCCCATAATGAATATATGCCAAGAAATTGTTCTTACTTTGCACTTGATGAGGCTTCAACGCCGTCGCAAACTACGTGGACGACCCGTTCGCAGAGCTCGTCGTCGCTATTGGACCCATCCGTTGATGGCACAGAGATTTTCAGTTGGGTATTTTACATATCGAATTTTCAAAATTTCGAATTTTCAAAATTTCGAATTTTCAAAATTCGAATTTTCAAAATTTCGAATTTTCAAAATTTCGAATTTTCAAAATTTCGAATTTAGAAAAATTCGAATTTTGAAAATTCGAATTTTTAACATTTCGAATTTTCAAAATTCGAATTTTCAAAATTTCGAATTTTCAAAATTCTAATTTTTTAATATTTCGAATTTTCGAAAATTCTAATTTTTCAAAATTCGAAATGTTAAAAATTTTGAAAAATTCGAATTTTCGAAAATTCGAATTTTGAAAAATTGGAATTTTCGAAAATTCTAATTTTTCAAAATTCGAAATGTTAAAAATTTTGAAAAATTCGAATTTTCGAAAATTCGAATTTTGAAAAATTGGAATTTTCGAAAATTCGAAATATTAAAAAATTGAATTTTAAAAAATTCGAAATATTAAACAATTGGAATTTTGAAAAATTCGAAATTTTGAAAATTCGAAATTTTGAAAATTCGAAATTTTGAAAATTCGAAATTTTGAAAATTCGAAATTTTGAAAATTCGAAATTTTGAAAATTCGAAATTTTGAAAATTCGAATTTTGAAAATTCGAATTTAAAAATTAATTTTTAAAATTCGAAATGTTAAAAATTCGAATTTTTAAAAATTCGAAATTTAGAAAAATTCGAAATTTTGGAAAATTCGAATTTTGAAATATTCGAATTTTCGAAAATTAGAATTTTCGAAAATTCGAAATATTGAAAAATTCGAATTTTTAAAATTTCGAATTTTTCTAAATTTCGAATTTTTAAAAATTCGATTTTTTAACATTACGAATTTTAAAAATTCGAATTTTTAACATTTCGAATTTTCAAAATTCGAATTTTCAAAATTTCGAATTTTCAAAATTTCGAATTTTCAAAATTTCGAATTTTTCAAAATTCAAATTTTTTAATATTTCGAATTTTCGAAAATTCCAATTTTTCAAAATTCGAATTTTCGAAAATTCGAATTTTTCAAAATTTTTTACATTTCGAATTTTGAAAAATTAGAATTTTCGAAAATTCGAAATATTAAAAAATTAGAATTTTGAAAATTCGAAATTTTGAAAAATTCGAAATTTTGAAAATTCGAAATTTTGAAAATTCGAATTTTGAAAATTCGAAATTTTGAAAATTCGAAATTTCGAATTTTCCAATAAGTATTTTTTGACTCTGTCTGATACAGACTTCCATCTCTTCTGAAAATCTTTCACTGTACAAGGAAAAATAAGAATATGTCAGAAATTGTAACTAGTTTACATCCCAACCAAGCCCAAAGCTGTATTAATCTTATCTCTTTTTTCTTGGTGATATGGGTTCAACTGGTTCCAGTTGAATGTCAATTCTTTTCCAATTTCTTGCCAAGTCCTTTGCTTGTCTGTCCTGTCTGAATATAGTTAATGGGACTTGTCCAATATGTGGGGATAAACCTGGACTGCCTCTATAAGTTGTACTAAAGTAACATCAGTCATTTTTCAAAATTCGAATTTTTAACATTTCGATTTTTCAAAAATTCGAATTTTCAAAATTCGAATTTTCAAAATTTCGAATTTTGAAAAATTCGAATTTTAAAAAATTCGAATTTTAAAAAATTCGAATTTTCGAAAATTCGAAATATTAAAAAATTCGAAATTTTGAAAAATTCGAATTTTGAAAATTCGAAATTTTGAAAATTCGAATTTTGAAAATTAGAAATGTTAAAAATTAGAATTTTCAAAATTCGAGTTTTGAAAAATTCGAAATTTTGAAAAATTCGAAATTTTGAAAAATTCGAAATTTTGAAAAATTCGAATTTTGAAAAATTCGAATTGTCAAAATTCGAATTGTCAAAATTCGAATTGTCAAAATTCGAATTTTTAAAAATTCGAAATTTAGAAAAATTCGAAATTTTGTCAATTCGAAATTGTGAAAATTCGAATTTTGAAAATTCCGAAATGTTAAAAATTCGATTTTTAAAAATTCGAATTTTTAAAAATTCGAATTTTTAAAAATTCGAATTTTTAAAAATTCGAAATTTAGAAAAATTCGAAATTTTCAATTTTCAATATTGAATTATTGAATGAATATATATCATCTTTGAATTATCTGAATGATAGACATAATTTAAAACGATTTAAATAATTTTTTTAACATTTTTTAATGATATTTCCCTATTTTATTATGTTAAAAAAAGGGTTCCTTTAAAAACGCTTATAAACGCAAACGCGGCTAAACGCGGGTGCCGCGATTAGACGCGTTTAGACGCGTTTAGCGGCATTTAGCGTTTAAAACGCAAAAGCAAACGCTTCTGAACCCAAAATTTTGCGTTTGAAAAAACGGCCCTAAACCCAACTGCTTTTAACCGCCAAAAAACGTGATTGTGTGCATGGACACATAGGATAACATTAAATGGGTTCAGGGGCAGTTGAAAAAAATGCCCAAACGCCTCTGAACTCGAGTTTACCAGCGTCTCGTGTGCATGGGGCCTTACAGTCCCTATAGGAAAAGGACAAATTACAAAGTATTGCACAGGAGTAAAAGGAAACTGGTGTATCAATTATTATTATAATAATGAAGTATAAGGTAATATACCTATCAGAAGGGCGTAAAATCTAGAATGGCCAGGGGGGGGGGGTCAGCAGAGAGCACAGCAATAAAAAGCTGAAATGACAATGAGGAAAAAAAGGATGATTTAAAGATTGATTTGCACATTAGAAAGAAGGATTCAAATGGGCTTGTGCACACACGTATGTGAAGCCCTAGACATACCTCTGTTAAACTTATACTGCAACGCCGCCGCCTTCAACCAGGTCAGGCATTACTGGAGGGCGGCGGCATTTAAATAGAGGAGTGGGGCGTAGTTAGGAGGGGGGTGTGTGTACGGTGGGCGGGGCGGGAGCGGCGCGATCGCGTCATGCGTGCACCGCCCACCAACCATACGATACACCTCAAAAGTGGGCGGGAGGGGGTGGAGGATAGGGAAAGCCTCAGCCGCGTCATCGTCGTGACGCAAAACGTGTCACGGCGCTGGTCACGTGGCACGTAATCAAAGTAAAAAAATGCCAAATAGGAAGAGGGCGTCGCGGCGTGAACAGCGGCGCGATGACGTGGTTTGAGTGACAGGCCAGTACCACATGACCAAAAGCGGTCATGTGAAAGTATAGGGAGAAATATAATGACAGCAGGAGCTGTCAGCAAGGATTGTATTGACAAAGCAAAAATGCTTAATAATTGAGGTCTGCCTGTAAACCGGATATCTCAAGTATAAATTGAGCAGTACAATGACTGTGTTAAAGGGTCACTAAAGGAAAATATTTTTTTAGCTAAATAGCTTCCTTTACCTTACTGCAGTCCTGGTTTCATGTCCTCATTGTTCGTTTTTGCTATGATGTTGCTGTAATTCTTCTCTGTTCTGGACACTTCCTGGTTTCTGTTTCCTGATGAAAAAAGTCCTGGGAGCTTTCTCTTTGTGGTCACTAATCAAGGAGGTGTGATTACTGTGTCTAAACCCCCTCAGAACCAATCAGTTTTATTTTAAAAACAAACACTTCCCTGTATGGCTCTGTGTCTCTGTACGTCACAGAAGCATGAAACTAGATGCAAAAACAAAACTGAAACTGCAAGTACATTATATGATTGATTTTTATCTGTTTTTAATCATTTTTAAAAGGAATCAGTTAACTATTATGTCTCTATACCCTGTAAACAGTAATTTCAGCAATTTTTTTTTTTTTTTTTCCTTTACAACTCCTTTAAGGAGATATATTCTCTCTATTTGTCCTGTTTACCATAATCACTGAAAGTGAAAGTAAAACAAATTCTCAGAAAAGTAATAGAGGGGAAATCTTCTAGGCCTCGTACACACGATCAAATCTGTCTGCTGGAAACGGTCTGCTAGACCGTTTCAGCAGACAGATTCGATCGTGTGTACGGGCGAGCCGACGGATTTGGCCACCCGACAGATTGGAAAGCATGCTTACCAATCTGTCGGCTGGGAACTCGTCCGCCCGACATGTCTGCTGGTTAGTACGCTAACCAGCAGACATGTCTTCTCGCACACGCGCCGAATGGTTTCGACGCATGCGCGGAAGTGTTTTACTTCCTGGTGCGGTGACGTGGCGGCGTCAACGTCACCGTCACGTCAGCGCGCTGTCTGCTGGCGGGGATTTTGGTTTGCTCGTGTGTACACGCGAGCAAACCAAAATCCAAGCAGACAGATTTGTTCAAATCGGTCGGTCCGACCGATTTGAACAAATGGATTGCCTCGTGTGTACGAGGCCTAATGGGGACACTAATTCTGGTTACCAGGGGTCCCCAATCCATTAATTTGCAGAGATTTCCTCTCACTTCCTGTTTGGCTCAGGAAGTGAAGGTAAATCTCCACAATAGGACACAAATGGGCAAAAAAATATGACAGGGGTTATAACCCTCCCAGATGCGTCGTACACACAGCAATTTTTTTGGCAGGAAAAAAATTGATGTTTTCCCGACGTGATTCCTCTCCAGCCTGACTTGCATACACACGTTCATGAAAAAAAAGTCTGACCAAAGCGCAGTGACGTGCAACACGTACGACGGGACTATTTAGTTCGCATGTGCCGCGCTATATAAGTTTTTCATTCATTCATTCATTATAAAGGAGAAGTTTCTTTCAAATGGTGCCACCCTTTGGGCTGCATACTTGATTCTGAGCATGCGCATTTTTCTCCCCCCGGCAAAGCAAACAGGCGATCGTTTTTCGCCAAAAAACAAAAAGACTGATGGGTAATACAACGAGAAAAAAGAAAGCTGGTTTCAAATTTTTTGCGGGCAGTTTTTTTCGTTGAGAAAACTGGTAAGGAGCATACACACGCTCAATTTTCACGACCAATATAAAAAATGGCAGTTTTCTCGCCGTGAAAACCAGTACTCTATCCAAGATGTCAAAAAAAATATTGCCTATAGTTCTACTTTACGTGTTATGGGTATATGTAGTCGTCAGCCTGCATTGACTGTGTACTCATCTATGTCTTTAAGGATTGCAATGGTTGTGTTAATATAATGTGCAGTTAACAGGTCTTGTTGGAGGCGATAATGATATTGTGTATATTGATGACATTTATTGCAGGTAGCTCTTCTACACACAGAGATCCAGAGAGAAAAGTGCACACACATGAAGCATTAGGAGAAGGGCACATGTATGAACCCAAGTGAGTGATCTGTTTTTCTGTTATTTTTCTTGTGTACGCCTTTTAATTCTGAGGTTTTGACACTTTTTATATTTGTGTATTTAGAAAAACATTTTTCAAACACTGTTATCAGTGTGGCCGTTCTGTTGGAGTCAAGCTGACCCCGTGTTTGCGCTGTTACTCAATATATACATGCAGCAAACAATGCAAGCACAAATCATGGACTGAACTTCATAAAGATGAATGTCTCCAGCATTCAGGTAAACAGCCAATGTTCATGTGCTACAAAAAAAAAAAAAAAACTGTTTGGATTATGATCTAAGCATAGTTCCCATTTTAGGACAAAACTGCAAATGTGACCTATTTTACTCCCTGATTCTCTACTCCTAACTACCGAAAACCATCAGTAGGGGGTGCTTCAAGTTCATGGATGTATTGATGTTAATTTAGTTCAGCGGACCCCTTGGAAGGCTGTTTGCTACTATTACTAGAATATGTTTGCCTGAAATGAATGACAGTTTTGTTGGTGGAGGGATGTTTAAGTATCTCTAGTTTCCTATTGATAATTAGCATATTAGAAGCAGTGTATCAATGGGGACACTAGAAAAGAAAATTATTGGATTTACATATACTTTAACCACTTAAGACCCGGACCAAAATGCAGGTAAAGGCCCTGGCCAGTTTTTGCGATTCGGCACTGCGTCGCTTTAACTGACAATTGTGCGGTCATGCAACGTGGCTCCCAAACAAAATTGGCGTCCTTTTTTCCCCACAAATAGAGCTTTCTTTTGGTGGTATTTGATCACCTTTTTATTTTTTGCGCTATAAACAAAAATAGATCGACAATTTTGAAAAAAAATCAATATTTGTTTCCCTTTTGCTGTAATAAATATCCCCCAAAAATATATAAAAAAAATATTTTTTTTCCTTAGTTTAGGCCGATACGTATTCTACTACCTATTTTTGGTAAAAGTGTTTATCAATTTGGTTTGTGCAAAATTTATAGGCCCGGATTCACAATGGATTTACGTCGGCGTATAAAGAGATACGCCGTCGTAAGTACAAATGTGTGCCGTCGTATACTTGTGCCGATTCACAAAGCGAGATACTTAGAAAAACATGGCTTCAGCCGTCCGACGTAACTTGCCTATGCCACCGTATCGTGGGCGCATAGTTACGCTGGACGCATTCAGCGTTCCCATTTTAAATATGCAAATGAGTAAGATACGCCGATTCACGAACGTAGATGCGCCCGGCCGCTTCATTTACGCGATTTGCGTAAGCCTTACGTCCGGCGTAAAGTTACCCCTCATATAGCAGGCGCAGGTAATGCAAAGGTATGGGCCAGGGAACAACGTCGATGAATTTTACGTTGCGTACGCCGTTTACGTAGTACTACATTAATAGGGCTGTGCGTAGGTTACGTTCACGTTGTAGGCAGTGTTCGACATATCTTAGGCAGCTATTTCGACGTAACTGTGAGCATGCACACTGGGATGTGTCCAAGAGACGCATGCGCAGTTCGTTTTTTGAAGCTGTGGCCATCATTTGCATGGGGTCACGCTTCATTTAAATGTTGCACGCCCACTTCCACCTACTTTGACTTGTGTCGGCTGACGCCAACAACAATACGCTACGCCGGCGCAACGTGGAGCGCATATTCTTCGTGAATAGCAGGCTTGCTTCTCTATGTTGTGCCAGCGTAGCGTAAAGACGATGTGCTATGCCGGCATAAATCTACGCCGCTCTACGTAAATCCAGGCCCTAGTGTTTACAAAATAGGGGATAGTTTTATTGCATTTTTATTAATATATATATTTTTTTTACTACTAATGGTGGCGATCAGCCACAAGGGGACGCTGAAGGGGTTAAGTGTGACCTCATCTGTGTTTCTAACTGTAGGGGGGTGTGGCTGTAGGTGTGACGTCATTGATTGTGCTTCCCTATATTAGGGAACACACGATCAATGACGGCACCACAGTGAAGCTGTGTTTACACACACCTCTCCCGTTCTTCAGCCCTGGGGACCGATCGCGGGACTCCAGCGGCGATCGGGTCTGCGGGTCCCACGACCGTGGTCACGGAGCTTCGGGCACTTAAAGAGGACGTACAGGTACGTGCTTGTGCTCAGCCGTGCCATTCTGCCGACATATATGTGCAGGAAGTGGTCCTTAAGTGGTTAAAGTGGAATTCAGGCTATACACGTAACTAACCTTAAAACTGTCCCTCTGCCCTCCCATCACCTTTGCTAACTAACCTGTGTGAGTGTAAGAAAGATGTATATAATTACAGTGGACATAAAAAGTTTACACACCCCTGTTAAAATGTCAGATGTGATGTAAAAAAAAAATGAGACAAAGATGAATCATTTCAGAACTTTTTCCACCTTCAATGTGACCTATAAACTGTACAACTCAATTGAAAAACAAAACTGAAATCTTTTGTTTGCAAAAACACATCGGAAGTCTCCCAAAAGCATGTGGGAAAATGCGTTATGGTCTGATGAAACCAAGGTTGGATGTTTTGGCCACAATTCCAAAAGATATGTTTGGTGCAAAAAACAACACTGCACATCACCAAAAGAACACCCTACCCACTGTGAAGCATGGGGGTGGCAGCATCATGCTTTGGGGCTGTTTTTTTAGCTGGAACAGGGGCCTTAGTCAAGGTGGAGGGAATTATGAACAGTCTCAAATACCAGTCAATATCTGCTAGAAAGCTGAACATCAAGAGGAACTTCATCTTTCAGCATGACAATGAGCCAAAGCATACATCCAAATCAACAAAGGAGTGGCTTCATCAGAAGAAGAATAACATTTTGGAATGGCCCAGCCAGAGCCCAGACCTGAATCCGATTGAAAACCTGTGGGGTGATCTGAAGAGGGTTGTGCACAGGAGATGTCCTCGCAATCTAAAAGATTTGGAGTGTTTTTGGAAAGAAGAGTGGGCAAATATTGCCAAATCAAGGTGTGCAATGCTCATCGACTCATACCCAAAAAGACTGAGTGCTGTAATAAAACCAAAAGATGCTTTAACAAAGTATTAGTGTAAGAGTGTGCACACTTGTGCAACCATACTTTAATTTTAATTTTTTTATTCCTCCACCTAAAAAACTTAAGTTTGTTGTTCAACTGAGTTATACAGTTTATAGGTCACATATTTCAATTGTTTTACATTCAATCTGGATGATAGTACGTTTTTTGATAAATTATTATTGAGTTTTATATCAGGCTATACACAACATTTTGCTAGGTTACATCAAAGGTGGAAAAAAAAATCTGAAATGATTTATCTTTGTGTTTTTTTTTTTTTTTTTTTTTACATCACAGAAACCTGACATTTTAACAGGGGTGTGTAGACTTTTTATTTCCACTGTATATATTTTCAGGCTGCTCCGTTCCAGTCACATGATCTCCTTGTTAGCCAGTGGGCAGAGGAGAGCGCTCTCCGACAATTGCTAGTATAGCCTGGAGCTGTGACTTCCTCTATAGGCTTCAATTGCCCATCCATATTTGCAGTTCCCTCTTCTCCCCTGCAGCCACCACTGGCTGACACAGGGGATCATGTAACCAGACTGGAGCAGCCTGAAGATAGGCAAGTATATAAATATTTTTTACACACGTTAATTAGCATAGGTGTTGGGTGGAGACAGTTTTAAGGCTAGTTAGGTGTATAGCAAGAATTTCACTTTAAGCTGTAAATTCCTTTTTTCCTTTCTTTCTCTTTCAAGTATTTTTATTAGGATTTCACATGTGTGTAGAGACAAAGGAGATTCATAACAGTGGTACAGAAGGGGGTTTTGGCCTTGCATAGGTTATAAAAGAAAGAGAAAAACAAGGCAAACCAAATAGGTTGTGATTATTCAGGCTCCATTTACACCTGAGCGTAGCAATTTTCTGCAGCTTTTCTGGTATTTTAAGTGTTTTTGCAGCTTTTTACAATGGTTTTAAAGCGTTTTACAGCTTCAGGCATTTTTGTTTAGCCAATAGAAAGCACTAGGGGGGAGAGGAAATTAAGGGTGAAGAGCTGCTGTTTGAGCAGAAAAATATAATGCTCAAGTTAGGCATTTCTATTGAAGTCTATGGGGCCAAAAACGCTTGTAATCTTCCAAAACAAAGCTGATGTACTTTTTTGAGCGACAGGCATTTTGCTTCAGACGACAGATCCATCAGATGTCAACAGGGGCAATTGAAATTAATAAAAGGCATAGGATACACCCCGTCAAGCCCCCTTAACCACTTGCCGACCAGCCGTGGCAGTTTTACTGTGGCAGCATGGCACGGCTGGGCGAAACAACGTTATGTTACGTTGCTTCGCCCTGTGGCCACTAGGGGCGTGCGCACCACCTGGTGCACGCACGTGCACCCCCTGCTAGCCCCCCGGAGTGATGACCGACGGGCACCCGCGATCGCTCGTGACATAACGAGAACCGAGGTCTGTGTGTGTAAACGCACAGATCCCGGTTCTTTCACGGGAAAATTGACTCATCGTGTGTTCATACAAAGGAAAATCTGTCATCTCCCCTAGTAAGTCCCGTCCCCCCTTCAGTTAGAACACAGAGAGGGAACACAGTTAACCCCTTGATCGCCCCCTAGTGTTTAACCCCTTCCCTGCCAGTGGCATTTTTACAGTAATCGGTGCATTTTTATAGCGCTAATCGCTGTAAAATTGTCAATGGTCCCAAAAATGTGTCAAAAGTGTCGAATCTGTCCGCCATAATATCGCAGTCCCGATAAAAATCGCAGATCGCCGATTATGTAGAAGAATACATATTGACCTAAACAGGGGGGAAAAAATGTGGGATATTTATTACAGCAAAAAGTAAAAGATATTGGCCCAGATTCACAGAGCAATTACGCCTGTCTAACTGGTGTTAGACAGGAGTAATTTCAAATTTCGCGCGCCGTATCACTAGTTTGAATCCTCAAACCATGATACGGCGGCTTCAGGCTTCGATCCGAGAGGCTTACGTCCTCGTAAGCCTTCGGATCTACACTGCGATATTTTTGCGGCCGCTGGGAGGAGTTTGCGTCGTTTTCATGCGTCGGGATATGCAAATGAGTTTTTACGGCGATCCACGAAGGTACGAGTGTCCCTCGCAATCGCCTACGTCATTTTTTGGCTACGTAATGTTAGAGGAGCTTTTTGCTGGTCTAACAGTGCGTAACCCATGTAAAGTATGGCCGTCGTTCCCGCGTCAATTTGAATTTTTTTTTTTTTTTTTTTTAACGTAACTCGTTCGGGAATAGGAATGTACGTAAACGACGCTACTACGACGTGACGACGTGTTTTCGTGCAATGCACGGCGGGAAATTTGCGAATGGAGCATGCGCAGTTCGATCGCCGCGGGAACGCGCCTATTTTAAATGCTTCACGCCCCCTACTCGCGCAGATGGATTGCGACGGGAGAAATACACTACGCCGCCGTCGTTTACTGGACAAAATCTAACTGGATTCCACGTAGAGCCAGGTAAAAAACGGCGGCGTAGTGTATTTCTGATACTCTACGAGAATCTAATTCTCTGTGAATCTGCCCCATTGTGTTTTTTTTTTCAAAATTGTCACTGTTCTTTTGTTTATAGCACAAAAAATGAAAACCGCAGAGGTGATCATATGCCACCAAAAAAAAGCTCTATTTGTGGGGGGAAAAAAAGGACACAAATTTTGTGTGGGTACAGCAGTGCCAAATTGTAAAAAAAAGTGCTCTGGTCAGGAAGGGGGTTAAATCTTCCGTGGCTAAAGTGGTTAAAGAGAGTAAAAATTAAATAAAAAAAGCATCAGTTAAACCCATGTGCTTTTTGTTTTTATGTTTTTTTTTTACCACTACTATTCCTTTATAATGGCTTTTGACATTTACAAATGCAGCAATTTAGAAATTGGATGAAAGGTTTAGCACTGGGAAACACTTTTTGAAAGATAAGTAGTGCGTTTTATATACAACTATATGGATCAGACCATAGAGGGACACGTGAGGAGGAAAGAGGGAATCAGGTACAGTCCCTCAAAATAAGGGACGGTTGAGTGTAAAGCACTGATATAAAATCATTAGTGATATAGAAAATAGTAAAAAGTAAATTTTGGAAGAGGAGTTAATTGCAGTTTTCTTGAATATTCTTTAACCACTTCAATACCGCGTCACGTCCAAAGACGTGAACAGCGCGGACCTGGGGCGCCGGGGTCACGTCTTTGGACGTGATTTGCTTGTAATTCCCCGCGCGCGCCACAGGGTGGCGCGCGGCGGGGAAAAACAGTCCCGACGCATCACCGAGGATCCGATGCGTGTACCCGGCGGCCGCGATGTCCATCAGGTACACGCGATCGTCGGTGAGACAGCAGGGACGTGGAGCTCTGAGTGTAAACACAGAGCTTCACGTCCTGTCAGTGAGGTGACAGATGCTGTTTCTCTTGTACATAGGGAGACAGCATCGGTCACCTCCCCCAGTCACCCCCCTCCCCCCATACAGTTAGAACACACCCAGGCAATACATTTAACCCCTTCCTCGCCCCCTAGTGTTAACCCCTTCAATGCCAGTCACATTTATACCGTAATTAGTGCATTTTTATAGCACTGGTCGCTGTATAAATGTGAATGGCGTCAAAAGTGTCCGATGTGTCCGTCGCAATATCGCAGTCCCAATAAAAATCGCAGATCGCCGCCATTACTAGTAAAAAAAAAAATATAAAAAAAAAAATCATAATTATGTCCCCTATTTTGTAGGTGCTATAACTTTTGCGCAAAGCAGTCACTTATTGTGATTTTTTTATTTTTTTTTACAAAAATATGTAGAAGAATACGTAACGGCCTTAACTGAGAAAAAAAAAAATATAAAAAAAAAAAAAAAAATGGGATATTTATTATAGCAACAAGTAAAAAATATATATATATTTTTAAATTGTCGCTCTTTTTTTCATTATAACGCAAAAAATAAAAACCGCACAGGCGATCAAATACCACCAAAAGAAAGCTCTATTTGTGGGGAAAAAAGGGACGCCAATTTTGTTTGGGTGCCACGTCGCACTACCGTGCAATTGTCAGTTAAAGCGACGCAGTGCCGGAAGCTGAAATTTCGCCTGGGCACGAAGGGGGTTTATGTGCCCAGTAAGCAAGTGGTTAATGAAAAATCTTAAAAAATATATATTTTATTGTGCTGAAACCAATGATGATGTTCCTGGTAAAATCATGTTACATTCCATATAAAAACACGACTGTAAATCTGAATATTGGTATAAAATACAAAGCTGCTGAAATCCTTAAATAACACTAAACTCCTTAAACACTTTCATGTATGTTCCTTAATATGGCAGGGCATCTTATAATTTAGTTCAGTAGCTGACATCCTGGAAATGGAGGTTTATCCTTCCCCTGCACTATATCATGCTAATTGACAGCACAGGGAAGCACTGAAAGCCTGCATAGCATCATGGGAGCTGATTTGTTTCATTGCTTCAGTAGAGAAGCGGTGGTTGCCCACTGGTAAAATATAAACTTTCGCCCATGGATTTAGATTTTTAGAGGCTTCACCAGTAAGGGTTTTAAAATGGTAATGAGATGATTAGATGTCTTCATTACAGCCACCAGCATTGTTCTTGAGGCCGGGTTCACACTATTGCGACATGGATGAAGGTTTCCCCTCATCCAATTCTCATTGCATGAGATTGTGACCGACTCTCTATGAAGCCGAGTCACGCATCTCCAGAGCAGCTTCGATGCTCATTGCACAGGAGTCCTGTGCGTCTTTTGGTCCATTTCAGGTCCGAATTTAGCCCAAAATTTGGGCTGAAATCGGACCTGAACCGGTGAATAGAGACGCATCGGACCCCTTGCTGTGAGCTGCTCCGTGCTGTAGTGTGAACCCAGCCTTAAGCCCTATACACATGCTCAGTTTTCTCGGTGGTAGAAAGTCTGCCGAGAAAACTGAAGGGAAAGCCGAGAACCTGGCAGGAAAAACTGCCACGGAGCTTTGGCCGTAAATTCTTCATCAGCACTGCCTCGCAGTGTTTCCCATAATTTGGTAGATCTGGCAGAAAAAAAAACGTCTAGAATCCCGATGGGAAATCAGAGAGCAGGTTCTCTATTTTCCCGCCAGGATTCCCGGCTGTTTTCCTGACGGGAAAACTGCGAGGAAGAAATAATAGTGAATTGCGCTAAAATCAACTAATGTGTGATACCAATACAGTGAAACAGCAAAAAAATGCAATGCAGATGCATGAACAAGGTCCCAATGTGAAGTGCTAAAACCACAGTACTTGTCACTGCCACGCTCACACCGCTATCACTGAGATCATGGGTCAGATTACAGAAAAATGGCTCCAGCAGCGCTCGAGTGTTTCATATGGGGAAATAACCTGTGTGTCACTTAAACCGCTCACAGCAAGAGCATGGGTCAGGTCACGATGCAGATTCCACCAGCACTCAGATGTTTCCCAGTGTATATGCAGGGGAAAGAAAGAGAGAAGACATAGTACAATATTGCATGCCCTAATCCCCACCGCTAGGAAATGACAAAAGCCAGTAATGTTGGTACCATGCATCAGCTTTGGGCCTGGCAGTTGACTTCTTGAGGTTCTGAGCACTGCATTATGGAACAGCGGGGGGGATTCCGCATGTTCCTCAATATTGGAAAGCATTGTATCAGAATGGTGGGCCGGAGATATGACAATATGAGCCGTATTCCTACAATAGAAAATTAACTCTTTTTTCTCTCTCTCTTTTTTTTTTAAGGAAAGCTCAGCAGTAAGATGACTCGAGCCAGAGGTGACTGGGGCAGTCCTACAAAGAGCCTGCATGCGGACAGGGAACCTTTGAGTCATGGTCCCAGGCCTCATACTGGTGGGCACGGTGTAGCTGCCACCACTGAGAATTATAGCTTTAATTAACAGAAATGAAGTGGACAGTATTGTAACAGAATTGGTTCACTTTCTTGTATAGAGATTTCTCTTCATTGAACCCTAATAACACGTTCAATTTAAATCCACAAGAAATATTCCAGGTGTATCAAAACAAAAATTACACTTGGTTTTCTTTAGTAGCCACATCCTATGTAGAAAAGCCTACCCCTGCCAGTGTGATGTAGAGATCCAACATGCCCCCTGCCATGTCAGAGCTAGAACCTTTGATTGTAGAGCTATAGGTCAGACACAACGGGGGAACAAACAAAACAAAATAAAGTTGCGCTGCTAAAAATATAAAAAGAAGGAAGCAGCCAGCACTAACAGTGAAACAACCTGTGAGTAGACAATGAAAGAAAAATAAGTGCAGCGCTGGTGAGCATGAATTTGCGTGAAGCAATTTACACCAATCCCATCCAAATAAGTGACATTGTAATGGGGTAATCCAAAAACACAATACCAAAAAAGTACAGAGAGGGTGGTGAGACCCTATAGATGCAATCGGTGGAGTGTGAAATATAAACTACAAAGGAAGTCCTTTAGATCAAAACAGGCAAGTCTTCATATGAAACACTCCTATACACCGCTCCTGTGTTACTGGAGAATCTGATGGTATGCGTAATCCACTTAGATGGGCATGCAGGATAACCAAACAGGTATGTAAAAAAGGATGGGTACTCTTACCACAAAAGTTGGACACACATGCCAGGAGCACTGTGTCAGATGCGCTTGTAAGAGCTCCTCGGATGGACGGCTCTATAAAGAGTGATGGTTGGAAGGATTGTAGATCTTTCCCAGGGATCACAGGGTCCAAGATGGAGGGTAGTTCCAGGTTTTCAGATGGAGCAACGCTTATAGGTATCTTGGGAACACAGGCAGTGCACGATAAGCTCATGGAGAGTCCCATTAGTAATCCACTGAGAGGGATCTCTCGGCAAAGACGGATCCAGTGGGCTGTGGTGGGCAATCCTTAGTCATCACTACACATAGAAGGCAATGGGGATCGCTGCACTTTGTTGTGTCTGTAGAGAGATGTGCGATTCCTCTGCTAGCAATCCACCCAGCAGCGCTCAGCCAGGGTACACGCCCTTCACTCACACCGCTACTGACTACTGATCATTGAATCGGAGCTCAGCTGAGCGCTGCTGGGTGGATTGCTAGCAGAGGAATCGCACATCTCTCTACAGACACAACAAAGTGCAGCGATCCCCATTGCCTTCTATGTGTAGTGATGACTAAGGATTGCCCACCACAGCCCACTGGATCCGTCTTTGCCGAGAGATCCCTCTCAGTGGATTACTAATGGGACTCTCCATGAGCTGATCGTGCACTGCCTGTGTTCCCAAGATACCTATAAGCGTTGCTCCATCTGAAAACCTGGAACTACCCTCCATCTTGGACCCTGTGATCCCTGGGAAAGATCTACAATCCTTCCAACCATCACTCTTTATAGAGCCGTCCATCCGAGGAGCTCTTACAAGCGCATCTGACTCAGTGCTCCTGGCATGTGTGTCCAACTTTTGTGGTAAGAGTACCCATCCTTTTTTACATACCTGTTTGGTTATCCTGCATGCCCATCTAAGTGGATTACGCATACCATCAGATTCTCCAGTAACACAGGAGCGGTGTATAGGAGTGTTTCATATGAAGACTTGCCTGTTTTGATCTAAAGGACTTCCTTTGTAGTTTATATTTCACACTCCACCGATTGCATCTATAGGGTCTCACCACCCTCTCTGTACTTTTTTGGTATTGTGTTTTTAGACACAACGGGGGGGGGGGGGGGGGGGGCGTGTCAGACCTCTGCAGAGAGACCACTGCTTCCCCACTGAGAGAGTCCCTACTTGCAGCAGGCTGGCAGGTGACAGGCCTTTCTATTGTGTGACTATTTTCTAAACATTTAAGTCTTTGCACACCTCTTGTTTTGATACACTTGCAATTTATTTAAACTGAAAGATCGAGTGGGCTTTAAATTAAACCTGCCGTGAGAGATATAGGGGATCCCATTGTTCATTTTCTGCTGAAAAACGTAGTTACCTAGTTGTTAAACTGACCTCTAGCATCAATACTTTCTGTATCACTGCACAGAATAAAGTATGCAGATTAGGATAAAGGTGATTGAATATAGAGGTTTACTATGACAGCCAGGCAAACAGAATTATTAGAAGAGGCCAACAGCGGCAGCTTGAATATTGCTTTCATGTCAGGTTTCCTAATACATTTTTCTTGTTTTTTTTCCCCCCTAAATTTTTTTATCAGTAATGTTATTCATAAAATAGCCGAGAGCCTGATCTTATTTTTGTATGTACAGTATATCTGCAGCTCTGCTATGCACTAAAGCCGCTATCCTGATTTATGGCTTCTCTCTTTGGAAAGCTGCTCTGGGTGATTTCCCTGCTCACTTTTTCCATATAAAAAAGTGTAAATAATTTGTTGAATTTATAAATATTTTTTTACTGTTTTTTTTATTGTCAATGATCTTGCCAAACTGGCATAATTCTAGTAAAACATTTTTTTTCTGCCAGTAAATAAATACCTTTTACAGCCCACTTCCTTTTTCTTGTCTGGTCATTAGCCTAGGCTTAGCTAGACATAGCCTGGACTAGCCTAGACTTAGCCTAGACATTATTCACAGATCTCTCTCTCACTCTTGTGAGAGTTTGCCAGGAAGGGAGGGGAGGATTAGTCATAAGTGGGGCAATGAGAGCTGCAGGTGTGCCTCTGTGTAAATCCAGGAAGTGAACAGGCAGCAGCTTCGGGTGCCCACAGTTAAAATGGCTGCAGCCAGACTCAGTGGAGGGAGATTTCTGCAGCATATTTGGTAAGTACAGAATCACAGTGTATATAAAATAGTATGCAAAGTGGTTGAAGGGAAGCTTCAGAATGGCAAAGATGTTTTTATTACAAATTATGGGAGCAGACTGCAGTTCCTCTTTAATTCCTCCAGGCAGTAGATTTTATTTTTGAATTAGCCATTTTTACACAAATGTGCAGAATCATTTTGACCTCATGAATATGTCAGTGTTAATAAAGAAAACCATTACAATCACGATTTGCCTGTTTCCATACATACGCTAATTGTTTCAACCTCTTTGACAAGACAAGAGCATGGCATTTATGTGCATTTGTTACTGAAACATGGGCACAACAAATGTTCGATGGGAGCTTGTTTCCGGAAATTCCGACCGTGTGTATGCTTCATCACACATTTGCTGTTGCAATTTCCGACAACAAAAGTTTGAGAGCTGGTTCTCAAATTTTCCGACAACAAATTCCGTAAATTCCGATCGTGTGTGGACAATTCCGATGCACAAAATTCTGCGCATGCTCTGAATCAAGTACGAGACGGAAGCGCTCATTCTGGTAAAACTAGTGTTTGTAATGGAGATAGCACATTTGTCACGCTGTAACGAACTGAAAAGCACGAGGCTAAAAAGCGCGAATCGTCTCTCACCAAACTTCTACTAACATGACTGGTATTGAACTTCCCTTTAATAGTGCCGTTGTACATACGTTGTTGGCGTTCGGAATTTCCGACAACATTTGCGCGACCGCGTGTATACAAGACAAGTTTGAGCCAACATCCATTGGAAAAAAAATCCACGGTTTTGTTGTCTGAATTTCCGATCATCTGTACGCGGCATAAGCGTTCACACAGAAAATTCCAAGTGTTCATGTACATGGGGCTTACACAGGCATTTTGGATGCCTGGCGTTATTTCCCAGCCCTGCCATACAAGTGAATGTATGAGGGCGTGCTCTTGTAACCGTCAATGATTCTTTGCATCAGTGTTTACCTGCGAATGCAGGTTCTACGGGTTTTCTAAAATGCCTGTGTAAGCCCCTTGTACATGAACCCTACATGTTCCTTTACTGGTCTACAAAATACCCTGATAATTTAAGTGTACCTGTTGCCTTCAGATGGTGAGGGAAGCAGTTACTGAGCAGAACCAAAAGTGTAATGTGCATACCCACACCCTACTAATACCCTTTAAGCAAACACTTTTCAGCACCACGATATTCAAAATTACATATGCAGCACTAAAGTGCCTTAAAAAAAAGTATTAATACCCCTTGGAATTTTCCACATTTTGTCATGTTGCAAAAAAAAATTTGGGGGATTTTTATGTGATAGACCAACACAAAGCGGCACATAATTGTAAAGTGGAAGGAAAATGATTTTCAAATTTTTTATATTTTTTTACAAATAAATATGTGAAAAGTGTGGTGTGCATTTGTATTAAGCCCCCCTGAGTCAAGACTTTGTAGAACCACCTTTCTTTGCAATTACAGCTGCAAGTCTTTTTGGGGATGTCTCTACCAGCTTTACACATCTAGAGTGTCATTTTTGCCCATTCTTTCTTGCAAAATATCTCAAGCTCTGTCAGATTGGATGGAGAGCGTCTGCAAACAGCAATTTTTAAGTCTTGTGACCGAGTTTCAAAAAGATTTAGGTCTGGATCTAACACATGAATATGCTTTGATCAAAACCATTCCATAGTAGCTCTGGCTGTATGTTTGGGGTCATTGTCCTGCTGGAAGGTGAACCTCCACCCCAGTCAAGTCTTTTGCAGACTCTAAGGCCTCGTACACACGAGTAAATAGATTTGTTCAAAACGGTCTGTCCGACCGATTTGAACAAATCTGTCTGCTGGCATTTTGGTTTGCTCGCGTGTACACACGAGCAAACCAAAATCCCCGCCAGCAGACAGCGCGCTGACGTGACAGTGACGCTGACGCCGCCACGTCACCGCACCAGGAAGTAAAACACTTCCGCGCATGCGTCGAAACCATTCGGTGCGTGTGCGAGAAGACATATCTGCTGGTTAGCGTACTAACCAGCAGACATGTCGGGCGGACGGGTTCCCAGCCGACAGATTTCAAAGCATGCTTTGAAATCTGTCGGGTGGCCAAATCCGTCTGTTTGCCCGTACACACGATCGAATCTGTCTGCTGAAACGGTCTAGCAGACCGTTTCCAGCAGACAGATTTGATCGTGTGTACGAGGCCTAACAGGTTTTTTTCTAAGATTGCCCTGTATTTGTCTCCATCAATCTTCCAATCAAATCTGATCAGCTTCCCTGTCCCTGTTGAAGTAAAGCATTCCCACAACATAATGCTGCCACCACCATGTGTTCAGGGGGTGATGTGCAGTGTTAGTTTTCCAAAACACATAGCGTTTTGCTTTTAGGCCAAAAAGTTACATTTTGGTCTCATCTGACCAGAGCACCTTGTTCCACATGTTTGCTGTGTCCACTACATGGCTTCTCACAAACGGCAAACTGGACTTCTTATGGCTTTCTTCTTGCCACTCTTCCATAAAGGGCAGATTTGTGGAGTGCACGACTAAGGCCTCGTACACACGACCGAGATCTCGTTGTAAAAGAAATGTTGTTTTGCTCGATTGAGTTTCTTGTCAGGCTTGTCGAGAATCTTGTCAAGCTTTATTTGCATACACACTGTCAAGACAAAATCTTTTCGTTCTCAAACGCAGTGACGTACAACACATACAACGGCACTATAAAGGTGACGTTCGATTCCACTGGCGCCCCCCTCGGGGCTGCTTTTGCTAATCTCATGTTACTGGGTGTTAAGTAAAAGTTTTGTGAGAGACGATTTGCGCTTTTCAGTCTGTTACAGCGTGACAAATGTGCTATCTCCATTACGAACGCTACTTTTACCAAAGGTGCGCTCCCGTCTCATACTTTATTCTGAGCATGCACGGGTTTCTAAGCATACACACGAACATGTTTCTCGCCGTAAACCAGCCAGGCGAGAAACACGACGAGAAAATTGAGACTCCCGACGAGAAAAAAGAGAGCATGTTCTCTTTTTTTCTCGTCGAGATCCACAACAGTTTTCTCTGCGAAAAACATACACACGACCGAGGAAAACGGTTGTGTGTACGAGGCTTTATAGTTGTCCTGTGGACAGATTCTCCCACCTGAGCTGTAAATCTCTGCAGCTTCTCCAGAGTTACCATGGGCCTCTTGGCTGCTTCTCTGATTAATGCCCGGCTTGTCAGTTTAGGTGAATGGCCATGTCTTGGTGGGTTTGCAGTTGTACCATACTCTTTCGATTTTCAGATGATGGATTGAACAGTGCTCTGTGAGAGGTTCAAAGATTGGGATCATTTTTTTTTATAGAAAAAAGGTGTCCACTACCCCCACCTATAACTGGTTAGTGGATACCTTTTTGTATTACTGTTATATTGGTCAGGCAAAGCACTAACACCTTTGCAGCCATTGCGCGATTAGCTTGGTGTTCAGTGTGCCCCTGTACCTTTAAGAAGGGGTGGGCTCCCTTCAGTCAACCTATACATCAGAATGTATGTGCTTCCATTGTGGAGCCACTCATATGCTAGTGATAGGACCACAGATACCAGGGTGCTGTGGCGAGGCCCTGTGGCTTACGCATGTATTTGCAAATGTGTGCAGACTAAACACCTGTTTTAACACATACTGTTAGATAGGTTGATTCGGTTGTCAACGGGCTGGTCGATGAGTAAGCTTGGATCTTTCCTTATATTTATCCTTGGCCTTGTTTATATCATAATTTTTTATAACCTAACCCTGCTTTAAACTTCTCCACAATAATATCACTGACTTGTCCAGTGTGTTTCATGGCCTTCATAATGCTGCTTGTTCACTAAGGTTCTCTAACAAACTTCTGAGGGCTTCAAAGAACAGCTGTATTTAAATTACATACATGTGGACTCTGTTTACTGATTGGGTGACTTCTGAAGGCAATTGGTTCAACTAGTTTTAGTTAGGGGTATCAGAGTAAAGGGGGCTGAATACAAATCCACGCCTCACTTTTCAGATATTTATTGGTAAAATATTTTGGAAACCATTTATTGTTTTCATCTAACTTCAAAATTATGTGCCACTTTGTGTTGATCTTTCACATAAAATCCCAATAAAATACATTTATGTTTTTGGTTGTGACATGACAAAATGTGGAAAATTTCATAGGGTATGAATACTTTTTCAAGGCACTGTCTATATTATAACTGAGCAGAACCAGAATGTCAAGGTTTGTAGCACTTATATTCGAATTATAGTATAAACCTATTTTTGGTCCAAGATATAAAAATGCCTAACCATTTACATGTTTTTTTTTTTTTTTTAACAGAGATGGGCTGCTTCTCTTAATTACGCCATTTTTTAGAGGGACCTATGCCTTTCCCATTTTTTTTCTTGCAATCTACCATCTATGTTTGAACCATTGGGAGGTATAAACAGAGGCCCAGATTCACAGAGCAATTACGCCTGTCTAACTGGTGTTAGACAGGAGTAATTTCAAATTTCGCGCGCCGTATCACTAGTTTGAATCCTCAAACCATGATACGGCGGCTTCGGGCTTCGATCCGAGAGGCTTACGTCTTCGTAAGCCTTCGGATCTACGCTGCGATATTTTTGCGGCCGCTGGGAGGAGTTCGCGTCGTTTTCATGCGTCGGGATATGCAAATGAGTTTTTACGGCGATCCACGAACATACGAGCGGTCTTCGCAATCGCTTTCGTCTATTTTTTTATACGTACTGTTAGACCAGCTTTTTGCTGGTCTAACGGTGCGTAGCCCATGTTAAGTATGGCCGTCGTTCCCGCGTCGAATTTAAAATTATTATTTTTTTTTTTACGTAACTCGTTCGGGAATAGGAATCTCCGTAAACGACGCTACTCAAGAAAAAATGACGTAACGACGTGATTTCGCACAATGCACGGCGGGAAATTTGCGAACGGAGCATGCGCAGTTCGATCGCTGCGGGAACGCACCTATTTTAAATGCTTCACGCCCCCTACTCGCGCAGATGGATTGCGACGGGAGAAATACACTACGCCGCCGTGGTTTACTGGACAAAATCTACCTGGATTCCACGTAGAGCCAGGTAAAAAACGGCAGCGTAGTATATTTCTCATACACTACGATAATCTAATTCTCTCTGAATCTGGGCCAATAGGTTCACCTTCTTTTTTTTTTTTTCTTCTTCCAGCTCCCCTATTTACCAATGTACCATTACTGTATCTCGGGTTGCAGAAAACGGGAAAACTTTCATAGATTTTTAGAACAAGGCCTTACCTTAGCACTTGTTGTATTTCATCACTTTCTGGTATGTAGACTTGGGACAGAGAAACCAGTAAGGCCCCGTACAGACGAGTAAATGTATCTGTTCAAATCGGTCGGACAGACCGTTTTGAACAGATCTGTCTGCTGGGGACGTATTGGTTTGATCGTGTACACACAATCAAACCAAAATCCCCGCCGGCAGACAGCGCGCTGACGTGGCGGTGACGTTGACGCCACCACGTCACCGCACCAGGAAGTAAAACACTTCCGCGCATGCGTCAAAACCATTCGACGCGTGTGCGAGAAGATATGTCTGCTGGTTAGCATACTAACCAGCAGACATGTCGGGCGGACGGGTTCCCAGCCGACAGATTTGAAAGCATGCTTTGAAATCTGTCGGGTGGCCAAATCCGTCTGTTTGCCCGTACACACGATCGAATCTGTCTGCTGAAACGGTCTGGCAGACCGTTTCCAGCAGACAGATTTGATCGTGTGTACGCGGCCTCAGACACAGAAAACCTATTCTACCATATACCAGTGATCGGGTGTTCTCGAATAACTATGACCTGATCTCTTCTGTGTAAAGAGTCATGGTACCGTGTCTTGCAGTTTGTGCACTCGGTTAGGCTGTGCGCGCTCCATTGCTTCCTAGAGAGAGAGAGGAGCATACACAGCAGAAATAGAGCTATTGATCCCTCTGAGACATTTGTTTGTTTCTACACTTGAAATGCTGAGTAGCAGAATTAAGCAGTAAAGCTTATTTTCCAGATCACCAGCCAGATGTGACAAGCTCATTCGTTATAATTCACCAGTGATCTTCTTAAGAACACAATTCCGTTCAGATGGGGCTGATCATTTTTGCACCCTGAGCCTTCAGGACACCTACAAGAATACAGCGGTAAATGGAAAATACAATCACACGCCTTTGTAACCAATTGCTTTCCCATTTAATGGGTTACCTGTGGTAGCCCCTGCAATGAACAAGCACTAAACCTTTTATCAACTGTTTAAATGCATGTGTTCCATAAACTTAGCGTATACATTAGCCACTTAAGGACCGCCGCACGACGATATACATCGGCAGAATGGCATGGCTGGGCACAGGGACGTTATATATACATCCTCCATTAAGAGCCCAGGCGTGGGTCGCGTTCACACGCGACCCGGTCCGAAGATCCGTGACCACGCCCGCGGGATCCGATCGCCGCCGTTGTCCGGCGATCGGTCACAGGAGCTGAAGAACGGGGAGAGGTGTGTGTAAACACACCTTCCCCATTCTTCACTAAGGCAATGTCAGTGATCGCCTGTTTCCTGATATAGGGAATGACGATCACTGACATCACACGTCCAGCCCCTCCCCCCTACAGTTAGTAATTTCACAGTAATCATTGCATTGGCATTGTCATTTTCATAGTAATCAGTGCATTTTTATAGCTGTGAAAATGACAATGGTCCCAAAAATGTGTCAAAATTGTCCGATGTGTCCGCCATAATGTCGCAGTCACGAAAGAAAACACTGATCGCCGCCATTAGTAGTAAAAAAATATATATATATATTAATAAAAATGCCATAAAACTATCCCCTATTTTGTAAACACAATAAATTTTGCGCAAACCAATCGATAAACGCTTATTGCGATTTTTTACCAAAAATAGGTAAAAGAATACGTATCGGCCTAAACTGAGGACATTTTTTTTTTTTTGGGGATATTTATTATAGCAAAAAGTAAAAAATATAGATTTTTTTTCAAAATTGCTATATTTTTGTTTATAGCGCAAAAAATTAAAACCGCAGAGGTGATCAAATACCACCAAAAGAAAGCTCTATTTGTGTGAAAAAAAAAGAAGTCCATTTTGGTTGGGAGCCACATCGCACGACTGCGCAATTGTCAGTTAAAGCGACGCAGTGCCGAATCGCAAAAAGGGGCAAGGTCCTTAACCTGCATAATGGTCGAGGTCTTAAGTGGTTAGGGAACACTGCGTTCTTAAAGCAATAGCTATTTATAGGCCATCATTTCCATCACAAATCCTAAAAGGATTATGGGCCAGATTCAGGTAGATGGGCGAATCTTTATGTTGGAGTAACGTTTCTCATTTACGTTACTCCGCCGAAACTTTAGGAGCAAGTACTGTTATTCACATAGCACTTGCTCCTTAAGTTGCGGCGGCGTAGCGAAAATGAGCCGGCGGAATTCAAATTGGGCGGGTACGGGGCGTGTATCATTATAACTAGGCGCGATCCCACGGCGAACGTACTGCGCATGCATCGACTGTCAGTGCGCATGCTCCAAATTCTTTCACGGAACGTCAATGACGTCATTTCCCATTCACGGGCGTTTTACGCAAACGACTCAAATTTTTTTTTTTCCGACGCGATGACGACGGCCATACTTAACATAGGATACTCCACTAGGGGGCTGCTTTATCTTTACGCCGTGTATCTCTTACGGAAACGTCGAAAAGGCACTGCGTCGGGCCCGAATACGATCGTGAATTGCCGATTCTCGCTGATTAACATATTCTCGGCGTTAATCAGCGGGAACGCCCCCAGCGCCATTTTTAAAATTGCAGTTCCGATACGACGGCGAAATACAATTACGCCGCTCGTATAGGAACTCCAACCTGGCGTTTCTTGTTTTCTGCTTACTGAAAACAGAAACGCCGGCTCAAAGTGAGAGTTAGGCTGGAGTATCACTGATACTCCAGAGTAACTCTACCTGAATCTGGCCCTATGTCTTTATTAAAGCGTCATTAAACCCATATCATCAAATACTGTTGATATGTACTATATTACATTGGGCGATATTGCCTAAACCTGCTGCAACTCTGCATGGTAGCCAATCAGCTTCTAACTTCAGCTTGTTCAGTTAAACTTTGCCAATACAACCTGGAAGCCAATTGGTTTCTATGTAGAGTTGCACCAGATTTCGTACCCTCCAATTTTAGTAAATAAGCCCCTTTGAGATTAATTTACTAAAATTGGGGAGTGCAAAATCTGGTGCAACTCTGCATAAAAACCAATCAGCTTTCATTTTTTTTTTGTCAAAGCTTAATTGATCAAGCTGAAGTTAGAAGCTGATTGGCTTCCATGCAGAGCTGCACCAGATTTTGCACTCTCCAGTTTTAGTAAATCAATCCCCTTGTGTCCACTCATTTACCAGAGCATTTGTTTTCTGTAGACTGTTGTTCCTGCTGTTCACTGCCCTTCCCTCCTTGTGTGTGTCCCCGCTCAAGGGATGATGGCAAATAAACAATGTGGGGTTGATTTACTAAAGTGCAGCTTTGCATATAACCGAATCAGCTTTGAGTTTGTTAGAAGGTGATTGGCTGCCACACACAGCTGCACCAGAGTTTGCACTCTCCAGTTTTAGCAAGTCATCCCCTGTATGTTTAGTATCACTTTGAGGAGTAGTGGTCCAAGGTGCAATTAGAAATGCTGCGTTATAGCACTGACAAAGACTAACATTATGCAGACATTTATTTCAGCTGACAAGAGGCCGTTTCAGGCTTGCTATCTCTGATTAGTGAAAGAAAAGGAATCTGTGGCTTTTTAGATCAAGGCTTGGGAACCAGTGAGCAAGGGGACCAAAGGCAAACTGTTATACTAAAATAATATAATGTATAGCAAATGTCAATCAGGTATAGGGGGAATGGCCAGACCAACAAAAGATCCCCAATGCTTTACAAACACACCAATTTACACCAATACTGTACAAGGATCTACCTGGATGCAAGCTTTATGAGGTTTTCTCAACACTGTTTAAAGGGGTAATCCATCATATAGAAATCGCCAGTAAACTTGCATAAGGCCAAGATATACACATTTATTACTTCATATTTTCTCGTGAGCAGCTACAGTTCCACATTGAGGCCGGGTTCACACTGTACCCACATGCGTCTCACAGCAGGGGTCCGGTGCGTGCTGGTTTCAATGGTTCAGGTCCGATTTCAGCCCGATTTTTGGGCTGAAATCAAACCTGAAAACGCACCAAAAAAGGTACGTGTTTTTCCAGCACACCGCATCGGACCCGCTGTGGAGATATGTGAACCGGCTCCATAGGGAACTAGTCACATTCTCCTGCTATACGAATTGAATGTGAGGAAACGCACATCCAATTCGGACAGGTGTGAACCCGGCCTGAGTGTTGCACATCCCTCCACTACAGAGGAGAACACACTTCTCCAATCATAGGAAAAGCATAGGTAACGGGCTCACTGCACTGTGTGTAATAGATACTATGTTGTCTGGAATCCAGATAAGCAAGACATGATCAGATACATTTCTAGCAACAAGCCCAATATTTTGTAGAACATCATTTATTTTATCCAACACCAAGGAGACTATTTAAGACGGAAAGATGATCATGTTATCCACACCTCTTATGCCGCGTACACACGATCACTTTTTGTGATGTAAAAAAACGTTGTTTTATCTCACGAAACAAAACAACGTTTTTCAAACTTCATTTTAAAAAAGGATGTTGCCTACACACCATCGTTTTCTGAAAATGCTCTTGCAAAGCGCGTTTACGTACACCACGTTCGATGGCACTCTGTTCCATTGAAGCTCCCGTCTCATAACTTGCTTCTGAGCATGCGCCGGTTTAAAATGTCGTTTTAAACGTCGTTTTGCCCACACACGATCATTTTTTGTGAAACAAAAGACGACATTCTAAAAAAACGGCATAACAAATTCAAGCATGTTTGAAAAAAAATTTGGTTGTTTTTTTGAAGACATAAAACATACCCACACACGATCATTTTAAATGACGTTTTTTAAAACGTTGTTTTATTTCACCACAAAAAACGACCGTGTGTACAAGTCATTCCTAAGCCCGAAAAGTGTTCAGCAGATTAGCTCCGTTTTAGCTGCAAATTTGGAGACCTGGGAAAAGTTACGGGTGAGAGGAGAGTGGGGGGGAAGTGTATTGGGCTGAATGAGAGAAATTCCTGAAGAGAATTGAACACATCTGCGAATGAGCTGCGTACCCATAGAAGATTATGGGCCTGAATTCGCACCGCAAGACATAAAATCTGCATACGTTTTTTTCTGCAATGCGCAGTGCGAATGCATCGCACATATGTGAACCAGCCTCATTGAAAACAATGTATTTAGAAATGTTCTGCGTATTAGATGCGGTTTAAGCCGCAACCAATTCGCATAGGTGTGAATCCGGCCTAAAGTGTGAGCTCTGCAGTATTCATATGAGTGTTGTAACCTGTGAAGTCAAGGGGCCCCAGTAAATATGAAAAACTTTCAAGCTTTGTAAAATGTTTATGATTTTTATCTGTAAACCATTTTGCACCCCCCCCCCCCCAGAGAGAAATCTTGCCTTGTTTTTAGGATGTGAAAACAATTGGGGTGCTCACTCTCAGCAATACAGGGGCAAACAACAAAGGTTTTCATGTTCTAGTAATTTTTTTTGGCCAGGCTGTGCATAGTAACCAATCGGCTTCTAGGTTTAACCACTTAAATACAGGGCACTTTTATCACCTTTCTGCCCAGGCCAATTTTCAGTTTTCAGCGCTGGCACATTTTCAATAACAATTGTGCGATTAATGCAACATTGTACCCCTATATAATTTTTATAATTTTTTGAGGCAGATTGAGATTTCCTTTAGTGGTATTTTAAGCACCACTGAGTTTTTTATTTTATTTATTTTTGATAAACAATTGAAAAACACCCCCATTTTTTTTTTCTAAAGCAATTGCAAATAAGTAATTTTTTTCATTCACTGATGTGCGGTAATGAGGCCGCACAAATGGGCACTGAAAGCATGCACTTGATAGGTGACCAGTGATAGGCAGCATTGATAATCAGGACACTAATGATCAGCGCCCTGATTAGTAGTGTAAATGTGTCCTGTCAGAATTGCTGGTTACCGGCTCTCCTCTCCTCAAGTTGCAACAGCACATTTGGAAAAGAATGCCGGTAACCAGCAATTGGGTTACATGTGATCAGCTGTGATTGGATACAGCTGATCAAATGGTAAAGGGCCACTGTGATTGGCCCTTTACCCCCTACCCTCGGAGAATCCCTATTGTGACAGCAGGCCAGGGATCTTCTCCCTGCACCTGTTGTCACAATTTTGAAAAAACACAGCCGTGCGTTGCTCCACCCACATTATTTTACAGAGTTCTGTTAATGGGAGAACTTCAGCTATCCTCAGCCATTATGGCTGATGGCTTGTAGTTCTCAGTGAACTATCAGGGCGCTGATGAGCGCTCTTGGTAGTTTATTGATCCTTCCTGTCATTCAGTAACTGCCTGCCTGTACAAGGTCAGAAGGATCCTCGGATTGCAGATGCTGTCATGTAATGCTTTGCAGGCTCCTAATAATAAATAAATAAATGCACATTTTTTTTACCTGCAAAAAGATGTGCACTTATTTGATTTTAAAAGGTGGACTTATCCTTTAAATATGTTGAAGTTAGAAGCTGATTGGTCACTGCACAGCTGCACCAGATTCTCTAGCGTACTCTAGAACCTCCCCGTCCATGTGTTCATTGGAAGAGTAAAAATGTAGGCATACCTTTTGCTTTTGGGGGTTCAAGATGTTGACTCATTTTGTCAGGCAATATTTCATACAAATAACCAAGAAATCACACTTCTATATACGTATTCACAGTGAAACAATTGTTTTATCCAAGCTCCGCCCTAAAAACTATTTGGGGTGCAGAGTGGGAAACTGCGATAGGAAAATTATGTGTAAAACTAGTTGACAAATTATACATTATGTTGCAGGTACCATAGTTTATAAGGAATCCTGCATCACCTACTAAAGCACTTATTCTATGTGCCCCAAAAATATTTAATTCTTATAATTATAGGCCGTACACATTGCAATATTTCTGCAAAATGTCACCTATAGGAATTTCATTGTTCTGCAGAGCATGTCACATTTCACAAGGGCATGCCTTATGAATAATTGTTAATCTGTCGCATTAGCAAAAATGTTGCAAGCTGCGCTATTTTAATGACGCGCGGCTGGCAGTTTTTTTTTTTTTTTTGGGCCCCCTATGTTTTGTCTGGGGTCCCACTAGAAGAGTCGGTACAATAGTTGGCCAGCAAATTCCAGTAGAATGTGTCAAAATTTCTGACTGCAAGCTGTATTTCCCAAAGAAAGGTCAATGACAAACGAAGACAGGTATACTACCTATTTGTAAAGCATAAAAATGCCTGTTTATTAAGATTATATTACATTTTTATTTCAATAGTTTGAATCAGTGATATGTTTGGTTAAATTAGAAACAAATCACAAAATCATTTTTATGTCAACAAGCAAATTTACACGTTGGTCCTAGACCAGAGAAATCCCTACATTTCTCCAAATCTGTTAATACAAAATTGTCCAAATGAACCCAGTTTAGCAACAGAAGGCAGCAAATATTGGTAACCCCCGTGTCACCAGATAACAAAAAGTGTGCATATCGTTAGCTGCTTATGTCTTGTACCCAGCAAAGTCAATTTTCCAAATGTACTGCGAGCGGAACTATGGGCAAAATTAAGCAGTCTCCCTGTTTTACTACTTGTTAATTCTGTCAATTTTTGTTCCACTTCCTGACATAGATGACAGGATGGTCTTAGATGGACATGTAGTTTTTAGTGGACTTAAAAAAAACATAAAAGACAAATAAAAACCGAACAGTTGTCATGTAAGATCAAGCACTGTGACATCATCCAAGCCCATCCCCCTTTGCGTTTCATCACAGGGCACATGGCTTTCTCGGGGGATTCTACTTTTGAAAAAAAGGTTTAAACCATAAATATAAAAGCTGACTGTTGGAAACACCCCTGCCAGTGTAATATGATTTCACCCAACACTGTAACTGCCACTGGACAACTTGGCCTGTTACAGAAAGTAGAAAAATATTGAATCTTTTGGCAAGGTCAGCAGGCAATTAAACTATGTTTGGGCTCTTTCAGACAGCCACTGCAGGGAACCAAAAAATGTCAGACCGAGCTGCAGCTTTACTGCTCACTCAGTACAGCCAGGCAGGGCTGTACACATGCCATGGCTATTTCCTTAGCAGCCGTGGCTTTTTTAACTTGACTTGCAGCACTTGACAAACTCACCCATTGAGTTCATTGGGGCTGTGCCACGACCAGGTGCAATGCATGCAATTGCACCATTACAGGGTTAAATCAGGCGGTGAGGAAACCATATAATGCTTCTTCACTACCTGTCAAATGCCCTCTTAAAAGCAACCCACACATGGATCGCTCTTCAGAAGGTCCCATGAATGTGAACAAGCCCTTGTGGGGGGGACTCAGAAAAACAAAAAACTGCTTTAATAATGCTATTGACAAAGTATATGTATTTATTTATGTTTTGCCCATAGTTCTACTTGAACCATAAAATGAATACAGGTTTGTACAGTCACTCTATGTATTTGTTAATATTGTAAGTAGGGATGAGCTGAACACCCCCGCGTTCGGTTCGCACCAGAACCGTCGAACGGTCCGATCGTTCGCACGAACATTTAGAACCCCATTGAAGTCTATGGGACTTGAACATTCGAATTAAAAAATGATCATTTTAAAGACCAATTTTCAAGTTATTGTTGGATAACGTCTTTCAGAACCCGGGTCTTGCCCCAGGGAACATGTATCAATGGAAAAAAGTTTTAAAACCGGTCGTTTCGTTTCACTAGAATTTGCCGCGAACGATTGTTTTTGTTTGAAATTCGACGAACGATCGAACGGTTGATGTTCGAGGCGAACATACGTTCGTTTCGAACGCGAAGCTCATCCCTAATTGTAAGTAAGTAAAGCTGTGTGATTTCTCAGTAGTAGTAGCAAAATAAGTTTTACATTGCCTCCCCTGAGTTGCCCTTGTCAATCTCTTGTCAGTCCTGTCTCTAAGAATGACACAAACTAACGCAGCAAGAGAAGGAAGGGAGTGTTCTGCAAATCATTGGCTGCAGCAGAGCAAGGGGAGGAGTCTTCAGATTATTGGCTGCAGCAGAGGGAGAGGAAAAGTCTTCAGATCATTTGCTGTAGCAAAGGGAGGGGAAGAGGCTGTAAATCATTGGCTACAGCGGGGGGAGGGGGAAGAGGCTGTAGATCATTGGCTACAGCGGAGGGAGGGGGAAGAGGCTGTAGATCATTGGCTACAGTGGAGGGAGGGGAGAAGTCTGCAGATCATTGGTTGCAGCAGGAGGAGGGGAAAAGTCTGCAGATCATTGTTTGCAGCAGGAGGAGGGGAAAAGTCTGCAGATCATTGGTTGCAGCAGGAGGAGGGAAGAAGTCAACAGATCATTAGCTACAGCAGAGGGAGTGGAAAACTCTGCAGATCATTGGCTGCAATGAAAGAAATAAGTCTGGAGACTGTTGGCTGCAGCAGAGGGAGGGCATGAGTCTGAAGATGATTGGCTGCAGCAGAGCGAGGTGAGAAGCCTACAGATCATTGGCTTTAGCATAGGAAGGGGAGGAGTCTGAAGATCATTGGCTGCATTAGGAGGCGAAAATTAGTCTGCAGATTACTGGCTACAGCAGAGAGAGGGAAGAAGTGTGAAAATCATTGGCGGCAGCGGAAGAAGTCTGCAGATCATTGGCTGCAGCAGAGGGAGGAGAGGAGTCTGAGGATTATTGGCTACAGCAGAGAGATAAGGGAAGTGTGCAAATCATTGGCTGCAGGATGAAAAAAGTCTGAAAATCATTGGCTGCAGTGTAGGAATCTCTAGATCATTGGCTGCAGTAGAGGGAGAGGAGAAGTCGGAAGATCATTGGCTGAAGCAGAGGGAGAGGAGGGGTCTTCAGGTTACTTGCTGCAGTGGAGGAGTCTGTAGATCATTGGCTTCAGTGGAAGGAGGGGAGGAGTTTGCAGATTATTGGCTGCAGTGGAAGGAGGGTAAGAGTCTGCAGATCATTGGCTGGAGGGGAGGAGTCTGCAGATCATTGGCTGCAGTGGAAGGAGGGGAGGAGTCTGCAGATCATTGGCTGCAGCAGAGGAATGGGAGAATTCTGCAGATCACTGGCTGCAGCAGAGGGATGGAAGAAGTCTTCAGGTCACTTGGTGCAGTGGAGGGAGGGGATGAGTCTGAAGATGATTGGCTGCAGCGCAGGGAGGGGGAGCAGTCAGCAGTTCATTGGCTAAGGCCTATTAAGCACTAGTTAATAGCAAGTGAGAAGCAGAGCAGAGCTCTCTTCCCCGGGAACCATCTCTCAGTCTGTGTTTACCGTTTTGTGATGCAGATGACTACAATACTGAATAAGTAAGCAAGCGCTCTTTTCCATTTCCTTATGTACAGTCTATTACCTCTTGTACTAGGACAACTGCTTCAATAGACTAAACAAAATCTGTGGTGACAAGATGTCTCTCCACAAAACCATGCCTGGTGACAGAAGTAAAGAGAAACCTTCTTTATATAGAAACATAAAGAAAACTACATACAATGCTTCTCTGAATCTGTCAGTTCTATAGGCAGAGAAATGTGTGTAGTTGCACTAATAAATATTTTACATTTTTCCACGTATTTTATTTTTTAATCTTAGAAAAGAGACACTGTATTAGTGAGGCTTTATGCCACTTATAACAATATTGTGCTATCAATCAAAGAATAAAAAATAAAAAAACAGCCCAATAAGGTTTATCTGAAAATAAAATACACACAATTACAAAAAATGTACAGGTATGGAGACATTGTGAGCCTGTAGAAGAACACAGTGTTATAGAGGCCTAATCTCCAGCACTCGCTCCCTTTCCATTGTCATCTACATCCAAACTGAGAAGGTCGAGTTTATGTGGACAAGGTGAAGTAAACAGCATTCCCTTTTATATGAAAATTCACAGAAGTTACCATCGGGCAGAAAATGCCACAAGCAAAGCCACGGCAAGCAGAAGGCGGCTCCATGAGTGAAGGTAAGCACTGCTCCCTGTATCTTCTGATGATTTGGAATTGTGAGTGATATGTGTCTGTGTGTGAACTACGGAAGCATCTCCTGACGATGTTTTGACGCAGACGCTGTCAGTGCAGCCGTCTCCACTTCCTGATCCGCTGATGTCATCACCTGTATAAATACAATAGTGATTGTTAGTGGATACAGACATTCAATACAACTTGGACCAATACAATTACAGGCAAATGGCTAACTACATGGATGAAATACATATACAGTATGAGATCTACTTTACCAGCCAATGGATTAGTAATTCTGGAAGAAAATCACCCTATGTCAGTGGTGTCATTGGAAGTAAAACAATGCCCCTGTGTTATCACTGGAAGGAAAAAATGCCCTTATGTCAGCGGTGTCACTAAAAGAAACAAATTAGGAGCTGTGGTGGCTCAACGTGATTGGCACTGCAGCCAAGGGTTCGGATCCCGCTCTTGGCTACATGTGAATTGAGTTTGGTGGTCTCAGCCCGGCTCCCGGTGGGTGTGCTATGCAAGGTAAGCCTGTGCTTAGTACGCCCCCCCCCCCCCCCCCCCCCCACAAAAACCACCACACTTGCACGCACACAAAATTGGTTTAACACGCACGCACTTTGGCCATGCAGTCTCCTAAAAAAGAGAGGCGAAGGACCTACGGGGCTGGCTGAGTGGGCTAGGCCCCCTCACTTCCTCAAAGGGGGTGTCCCTCTGCCCCAAGCGGAGCAGGTAGGGCGGGGTGAGGGGGAGGTCCTCCCTCACACCCGCTATTGCCACCGGGGGCATGGAGAAGGATGGCAGATTGCCTCCAGGCCTACTCCGAACTCCTGCAGTCCGGCTCCTCTCTCGAGTTCACGCACAAAATACACTTTAAAAAAAAAAAAAGAAACAAATTCTCCAATATCAGTAGTGGCACTAGAAGTAAAAAATACTCCAATATCAATGGTGTCATTGGAAGTAAAAAATGCTCCAATATCAGCGGTGTCACTAGTAGTAAAAAATGCTCCAATATCGGTGGTGTCACTGGAAGGAAAAAATGCCCCTGTGTCAGTGGTGTCAATGGAAGGAAAAAATGCTCCAATATCAGTGTAGTAAAAAATGCTCCAATATCAGCGGTGTCACTAGTAGTAAAAAAATGCTCCAATATCGGTGGTGTCACTGGAAGGAAAAAATGCCCCTGTGTCAGTGGTGTCAATGGAAGGAAAAAATGCTCCAATATCAGTGTAGTAAAAAATGCTCCAATATCAGTGGTGGCACTAGTAGTAAAAAATGCTCCAATATCAGTGGTGGCACTAGTAGTAAAAAATGCTCCAATATCAGTGGTGGCACTAGTAGTAAAAAATGCTCCAATATCAGTTGGTGGCACTAGTAGTAAAAAATGCTCCAATATCAGTGGTGGCACTAGTAGTAAAAAATGCTCCAATATCAGTTGGTGGCACTAGTAGTAAAAAATGCTCCAATATCAGTGTAGTAAAAAATGCTCCAATATCAGCGGTGTCACTAGTAGTAAAAAAATGCTCCAATATCGGTGGTGTCACTGGAAGGAAAAAATGCCCCTGTGTCAGTGGTGTCAATGGAAGGAAAAAATGCTCCAATATCAGTGTAGTAAAAAATGCTCCAATATCAGTGGTGGCACTAGTAGTAAAAAATGCTCCAATATCAGTGGTGGCACTAGTAGTAAAAAATGCTCCAATATCAGTGGTGGCACTAGTAGTAAAAAATGCTCCAATATCAGTTGGTGGCACTAGTAGTAAAAAATGCTCCAATATCAGTGGTGGCACTAGTAGTAAAAAATGCTCCAATATCAGTGGTGGCACTAGTAGTAAAAAATGCTCCAATATCAGTGGTGGCACTAGTAGTAAAAAATGCTCCAATATCAGTTGGTGGCACTAGTAGTAAAAAATGCTCCAATATCAGTGGTGGCACTAGAAGTAAAAAATGCTCCAATATCAGTGGTGGCACTAGAAGTAAAAAATGCTCCAATATCAGTGGTAGCACTAGAAGTAAAAAATGCTCCAATATCAGTGGTGGCACTAGAAGTAAAAAAATGCTCCAATATCGGTGGTGTCACTGGAAGTAAAAAATGCCCCAGTGTCAGTGGTGTCACTGAAAGGAAAAAATGCCCCAGTGTTAGTGGTGTCACTGAAAGGAAAAAATTCCCCAGTGTTAGTGGTGTCACTGAAAGGAAAAAATGCCCCAGTGTTGGTGGTGTCACTGGAAGAAAAAATGCCCCAGTGTTGATGGTGTCACTGGAAGGAAGAAATGCCCCAGTATGGGTGTTGTCCCTTAAATAAAAAATGCCCCTGTGTCAGTGGAGAAAGATTTCCGTGGCATCATTGGTTTCAGTCTGAGGATGATTGTCATTGGGATGAACGAGGGAAGGGGAGGTGGACTCGGAGGCAAATTTTTATGTACAGCTATCATTGCTGCCCTGCTAAAAAAAAAATCTGTGACAGATCACTTTTCAGAGGGTATTTGATAGCCAGTGAGAAGGCGATACATCACCTCCATCCTGCCTGTTTTACATTGCATGCAGTTGCAGCATTGCCTAGTTCAATTAAATGTTTGCCGCAAAGCATCAGGCCATGTCATGTGTACAACTCTGAGCAGCTGCATCTTCTTGTTCAGGTGGAAGGTCAGGGGGTGGCAAAAACACTGCTCAACTGCTTGCTTTTCCTGCGAAAGAGTGCCTAAAGGTCTTGTTTACACATGCAGTTGGAAGGGTAGCCTCCCAAACACCCTCCAAGCTGCAAAGACAGCTGTATGCAGGTATACACTTGTGCAGCAAAAATGATCCCCTGTCACGTTTAACAGGCAGTCTGCCAGCTGCACATGACCCATGTAAGTGGATGGGGCTGAGCTGCAAAAGCATGCAATGTATACAGTTTTGGTGCGGTGGTGTGGATTTTATGGGGGTTACAACAGGCAGCGAGGAGGCAAAATAATGAGGTTGCTTTACTAAAGATAAAAAGACACTACACACTTATTGTAGTTTTATTTATCTTGCATCTAATTGAGTGAAACTTTACCTCATTTACTAAGCTCTGGAGCAACTGCACTTGCAAAGTTCACAGTCCTTTTACCCTTAGTAATACAACCCAATGTGTCCTCACAACCTGTCAAATGCTCTCTGAAATGCAATCGGATGCAAGTTACTCTTCAGAAAGCTACTGAAAGTGTAAATTAGCTGTGACAGGAAGTCAGGTAAATATGTGTGTGTTTTCCCAGATGGAAGATACTTTTCTGCCTTGTGTAGACAATACACCAATTACTATTGGGCGTCGGCTGTAGAAATGGCCAGAGAGGTTTGGGGAGTTAGAAGCAATTAAAGCCCCTATAACTATAGCCTAAGGATGACGACTGATTGCTGCATCCTGGGGGCTCTGTGAGTGAAGGAGCAGACACGAGCACTTCTGAAGAGGTGAGGTGCTGATGGATATTTCTGTGTGAAAAATATCAAAAATACTTTTTTGTTGTTTTCTGCTGTAGGACCAGCAGTGTCTGCCCAGCAGTAGGCTGTGCCAGACTCCATAGGTAGGTTCCTGTTTTGGGAAGGTAGACGCCCCAAGTGGCAAGGGTTTACTTTATGTTTTGTTTTGTTTATGCTGTTTTTATGCTTGCACGTGTATCCAGCAAGGTGGAAAAATAAACCATATCATTTGTTTTCAATCCTCCTCAACTGCCTTTTTGTACAGTTCAGCGTGTAGTGAACCCCTAGAGGGGGTCACACACACCCGCTACCGAGCTAATCCCTCACATAGCCCTGAGGCACCATACACACCTCAGATGTGACAAGGCATGCACAATTTTGCTCAGCAAGTATAGGGCAGCCCATTCATTTCAATGGGCTTCCCTTCGCGCAAATAAAGAAAAAATGCACACTATACCTTTTTTTAAAAGTCACATAAAGAATTTATTGTTAAAAATGCACTTTGTTGCCCTGCATTTTAGTGGGCCGAAATAAGTGCAAAAGCACGGTGCATGGAAGTGCCATTAAGAATTAATGGCATCATTGCACGCCTGCAAAAGGGCTGTGTGTTTTTGTGTGTTGCAGGAAGGCAGGTGAGAGAGAGGAGGCAAAGGGGGTCTGGGGAGGAGACGGGGAGGTCTGAGGAGGAGACGGGGAGGTCTGAGGAGGAGACGGGGGTTTGAGGAGGAGACAGGGGGGTCTGAGAAGGTGGGAGGCCTCGTAGCTGAGTTGTCCTCCTCCTCTTGTACTCACAGATCACAAATCCCCCCTGCTATGAAGGGCGCTTCTTCTTCCCCTCTCCGGTCATGTGATGTTTCACATGACAAGGTAAGCAAGGAAGAAGGGCAGTATGCCCTCAATCCTGAGTAACGCCACTCTGAGACCGAGGTGAGTTCTCAGGCTTTGTTGTCACTCTAATCTGCCCCCTGCAGGCTAGAGGGAGGAGAAACCAAATCCTCTCTCTCACAGCAATCGGCCACTGCTCACAACTACCCTAAAAGCCTCAAACCAACATCAGCTTCTAATGCCGCGTACACACGATCACTTTTTGTGATTGAAAAAAAACGTCATTTTATCTGACGAAACAAAACGACGTTTTTCAAACTTCATTTTCAAAAACGACATTGCATACACACCATCGTTTTTCCACAATGCTCTTGCAAAGCGCGGTTACGTAAGACACTTTCGACGGCACTCTGTTCCATTGAAGCTCCCATCTCATAACTTGCTTCTAAGCATGCGCGGGTTTAAAAACGTCGTTTTAAACGACGTTTTGCCCACACACCATCACTTTTTATGACACAAAAAACGACATTTTGAAAAACGACACAAAAAATTCAAGCATGTTGGAATTTTTTTTTGGTCGTTTTTTTGAAGACATAAAACAACATTTTGCCCACACACGATCATTTTAAATGACGTTTTTTAACCACTTAAGGACCGCCTACTGCACATTTATGTCGGCAGAATGGCACGGCTGGGCACATCAACGTATATATACGTTGATTTTAGTACCCAGCCGTGGGTCGCGGGCGCGCGCCCGCGACCCGGTCCGAAGCTCCGGGACCGGGACCGCGGGATTCGCGGACCCGATCGCCACTGCAGTGCGGCGATCCGTCCCTGGAGCGGAAGAACGGGGAGAGCCGTGTGTACACACGGCTTCCCCGTGCTTCTCTGTGGCTGTAGCATCGATCGCGTCATCCCTGTAATAGGGGGACGCGATCGATGACGTCACACCTACAGCCACACCCCCCAACACATAGGCACACATCCCCTACAGCGCCACCTGTGGTTAACTCCCAAACTGCAACTGTCATTTCCACAGTAAACAATGCAAATTTAAATGCATTTTTTGCTGTGAAAATGACAATTGTCCCAAAAATGTGTCAAAATTGTCCGAAGTGTCCGCCATATTGTCGCAGTCACGAAAAAAATCGCTGATCGCCGCTATTAGTAGTAAAAAAAAAATAATTAATAAAAATGCAATAAAACTATCCCTTATTTTGTAAACGCTATAAATTTTGCGAAAACCAACCGATAAACGGTTATTGCGATTTTTTTTTACCAAAAATAGGTAGAAGAATACGTATCGGCCTAAACTGAGGAAAAAAAATGTTTTTTTATATATTTTTGGGGGATATTTATTATAGCAAAAAGTAAAAAATATTGCATTTTTTTAAAAATTGTCGCTCTATTTTTGTTTATAGCGCAAAAAATAAAAACCGCAGAGGTGATCAAATACCACCAAAAGAAAGCTCTATTTGTGGGGAAAAAAGGACGCCAATTTTGTTTGGGAGCCACGTCGCACGACCGCGCAATTGTCAGTTAAAGCGACGCAGTGCCGAATCGCAAAAAGGGGCAAGGTCCTTTACCTGCATTTTGGTCCGGGTCTTAAGTGGTTAAAACGTTGTTTTTTTTCATCACAAAAAGTGATCGTGTGTACGCGCCATTAGTGCCAGCACCAGGTACAGACAATTGTAGACACTGAACAGCTAACAGTAACTGATGTGTATGTTTAATTGTCAGTACTGAGAAATCGAAAGCACATTTTAAAACAGAAATACCAACGACCACCTACAAATATGGGCTGTCATTTGAGAATTTGTACTTACTTGTGTCCTGAAAGTCCACATCATTTCCATTGTAGGCATTGCGGAGACGATTTGTCATGATTTTCAGCTGCATGATCTGCTGACGGATGGTCATATCAGGCTTGGTAATATCTACATCAATCTCTGGGTTATTTATTTGGTTGGCAAGGCCACTGCCCATCCGTTCTGGCATGTACCTAAAGCAAAACACAACTTATCACTATAAATGTCAGTAATACCGCACATTAGTCTTACTAATACACACAGCATTTTTGATATTTGATCCATTAATTGTTACGTTTTACAGTTTTTTCTTAGCCCCCCTGCAAAGTATCACAAATATTTGTTGAACTTGCCAGTGAATGCCCCCTTATGCAGCTCCCTGTCATAGAGTGACAACATTGTTGCACTGCTCCTGAATTAAGAGCAATGTTGTCATTCTCATGTGCCTGCTTGCACTACAGTGGGATGTAAAAAGATTGCAGCGGGGAAGGCTATCAACATTATTACTGATGCACAACCCTGTAACCCGTCATTCAGCACCTAGCCACACCTAGTTCTGCCCACTTCTTTTATAGAGCGGTTGCCACTGATGGTCCATGAGAAAATTATGGTGGACTCCAGGGGTTCTGCTGCAAATCAACACTGTGGTGCATGCATACCAACCAATTTTGTTTCCAGTGTTGTTCTCAATGCGAGCTGACAGTCATTACTGTCAGCGTGCATTGATACCCGGATGCCTCCTCTGTCGTTTGTCTCCTGTGAACTCAGAGGGAGTCGCTGGGAGTAGTGCAGAGAGGGGGAGGTGAAGATGGAGGAGACTTCCAATGGCAGTGCTGATTATAGACTGTGGGAGGAAGCCCAGGGCTCAAGCACATGGATGGATATGGAGGTAAGATACAATGATTAGCCTGTGCAAGGCAGCAGTGTGGTGCAGGTTGCTTTGGTTGGAGAAGGGGGGCAGGGACCCAGCGCATTATGTGTATAAGGCATGTCAAATTTATGTTTGTGGTCAGAAAGGTTGGTGACCGCTGTTCTAGAATGATAGCACTGCATCTGTTGCTAAAACCATTCCAGTGTTAGCTGCATCACCTGGGAGGGGATACAAATGGAGGATTTGGCTCAGTTGGGTTTTGGTGACTTTAGGAGGCTTGTACATCACATAGTACCTGGATTTTGGACCTGTTTAGGTTGTCATAAGGAGCCTTTGGTCATATGTAACATTTTCAGTTTAGATATAATTAAACAATTGGTGTGTATGTGGGCCACCCATGCCTTTCCAGCCCCACAACTGGAGCATTAAAACATTTGGTTGCGGTGGAACACTAAAATAATGCTATAAATGTATATTTGTCTATGTGGATGGACCCTCAGTCAAGTTATTTAGTTTTCCTGAACATGTCATGCCAAGACGACGTTTTAGAGCTGCTAGACAGAATTAATTACCTAGCTCGGGCCATTCCATTCCAACACTTGTCTTCATTGCCTTGACCAGCAATTGTCTTTTCATTGCAGAATAAATTTGGTAATGATATCCAGTAATCCTGAATGTCACTCAGTGTTGCTTTTACATCTAATACCTACAAAAATAAATAGGATTAGATTTATAGGGTAAAGGAGAATAGTAGAATGATACAAAATCATTGATCTATTGACAGTACAGTATATAAATGGAAGAACTCAGACTTAACAAGTTCCATGTGGAAAGTGATTTGACTCACAGAAACCATATCGCTTTCACCACATCGGTTAAAGAGCATTTCTGATTTTGAAATCCGTAACACAGCCCTCTTTGCATTTATATATAAGTGTAGTAATATAATAACCCTGGACATTAGAAGGTAAATATTCCTACATAATTTGAAGAGTAAATATTGTCTCTTTTGTTCCCACCTTCTTGGAAAAGTAACAATGGGGAGACGATCAGATGCAGGGAGCCTACAGGCAAGACTGGTTATCAGCCCTTTGTAAATTGCTTGCCTTTTCTGAGCAAAGTCTTAACAGTTCAGGTCCTCTTTAAAATGGCCACAAACCCACTAGGAAACATTCTACCAAAAGTCTTCCAATAAAGCTTTGCTTGAGGAGGAGTGAGCCAGGAGTGAAGGCTGTGAGGCCCAGTCATAAACAGGCCATGGACCTGTACCGGTCCGTAGCCCAGGGCTTGGGGACCCCTACATTAGCCAGCTCTGTGGCCAGGCAGCCCTAGCACACCGGGCAAATAGCCAGTGTGCCCTATGGCCAGTTCAGGCTTGACCCTGGGTCAATTTGAAGACCTAAGAATGTATTGTGATTATGTCTGGCACTCCTGCCTTCATCACTCACCAGGTTCTCCATGCTGGGCACTGTAGATTTATCTTCCTGGGCAGCCTTTCCCTTTCTCCGTCTCTCCTCTGCTTTGGGAGTCTTGCCACCCTTTTTGGGATTTCCACAACTTTTAAACAACTGCAGAAATGAAAGAGAATCTTGTTAAGTCATAGAGTTTGTAGCAAACTTATTATCCACTAAAACTGTAAAGCAAGATACATGTATTAACATGGCTAAACGATTTAATGGTTTTATAATGTGAGAATCAATTCTGCGCTATGGAATAGATTAAAAATATAACAGCTGCTGTCACCAGATAATCTACCAATGAGTAGAATGATCAGCTAGATGGATAGTGGTTTGGCATTGCTGATGATATGATGCTTCAATTTGGTTATAGACCACAAGGTGGACTGCAGTACACCTCCCCCTGTGTGGAAATACAATTGGACTGACTCTAATGTAACTGCATTCTGTGTTATACAAATGGAAAGGGTAGGCACATTTGTGTTGCAATGGTTTCCATTTTCCTGGCCACTAAACTTGCAAATATTGTACTGTATCTCCAGTGTTTTTTTTTTTTTAAATATGATGTCTATACATTGCCTGAAAATACCTTGTTGGTTATTAATTCCTTGTTCTCCTGCATGTAGGTTATAGCATCAGAAACCTTTGTATGGATGGTTCCCACACTGTTCTCCACTCCAGCAGCTCCATTAAACTTGCCCGCAACTAGCAATAAAGACTCTGAAAACCACAAGAAGAGAAACCAATAATTTTATGGCTTGTATGTATATAATACTTGTCATATAAACTCAGGTTAATGTCATCAGACCTAAATGTTGTTGTACAAAGCTCTGGTTATAGTTGTAGTTGTGCTTTAACCATCTCAGCTCTCGCCCCTGCACACACTCCCCTATTGACCTGAGCAATTTTGACATTTCTACTATGAGCTGTTTTTTGGCAATAACTTTGCCGTTATGATAACAAAGTAATACATATATCAGGTTTTAAGAAAAAACAAGATATTTTGGTAATATTGTCTTGCAAAAATGTTTCAATTTTTTATGCAATCCAAAGATAAAAACATAAAACCAAAATCCTTTTTGTACTTTGATCAGTGTTAGGGCCCTTTCACACAGGACGGATCATGCATGATGATCTGCCAGGTGAACCTCCGCTTGCTCAGCGGGGATCGCTCCGTTGATCCCCGCTGAGCCGCCGGATGACAGGGTGGTCCCCGCACACTGTGCAGGGAACGCCCTGTCAGATCTCCGCTCTACTCTATGGGGGGGATCGGATGAACACAGGCCGTTTGTCCGTTTTCCTCCGTCTGCAGAATCGGAGGAATGCGGAACCGGCCGAGATCGGGTGTCATCTCATAGGGACCAATGTATGTCCCCTTTTCATCCGTACACGCATGTATGTCCGCATGTGTGAAAGGGCCCTAGGTAAAAAGTATACATTTTATTCTAAAATCTGTCCTGTTATACTAAAATGATGTCTCTGGTACAATTTTTTTTAAAGTTTGTAAAAAATAAAAAAAAATGCTATTTCATTACTGATTAAATATATACTTTTTTTAAATTAGTGATACAAAAAAACGAATAAAAAACAAAAAACAAATAATGTTTAAAACATCAACAAGAAAACAAGAAGAAAATAAACAGAAACAAATCAGCAGGACAAAAAAAGGTAAAAGGGGAAGTAAAGAAGGTGTTAATTATGGGCTAAACATTTATGATTCTTTTTTTTTTTAACTTGTCAGTTTGTTTTTTTCTAACCAGACATGGTATAGACAGAAAATATATAGCCCACAACTGCCTAATGTCCTGTGAACATTTTGTTTTGGCGTTAATTATCTAATCTGAGTCAAATTTTTTTACACCTTTTTGATATCTTAACATTCTTTTTCAAAACATTTTCATTACTATAATTCCATATAAAGATATGTAGCTACTAGAGGGCACACCTATCTATATGTTTAGCAACATAATTAGAATCCCTGTACTTTATAAGAGTCTTTCCAAAATTCTGGACACCCTATCACCCAAAATAAAATGGTTGTATTTGCCTTGGAATGTTTTATTAGAGTATTCCTACCATGAGAAGTATACAGTATAAGGTGCTGCCCATATGGGCCTACTGAACATACTAATTGCCTGGATGTTTCTGGCTTCAACACTTTTTGAGTCACATACCTGTAGCAATCAGAAGTCAGAGAAATGACAGGATTCCTCATTTGTCTTTGGGTCTGAGAGTCAGAAAGCACTGATGCCCAATGGTAAGAGCTTAACTCCATTTGTGAATGAACAATCTTTTCCTCTACTTACCAATCAGATTTCTCCATTCAGAGTCCAAATCTGCCTGATTAGCCAGACATCCCTGCATGACATTCCAGCAGTAGTTATCACACAGCTTTGTATTAGCATGGCCCCGACACAATGGACAGTACAACAGTTTCATGACTTCGCGTGTGCATTCTCTGCTCATAGGAACCTGTAGGTAGGAGACATTTTAACAAACATTTTGTTTTCAATCAACATGAATTTTGTTGGATTATTATTAGTATTATTGATTTAAAGGGGAGTTCCACCCACAATTTCACTTTTTAAATATAAATACCCCTGTAATACACAAGCTTAATGTATTCTAGTAAAGTTAGTCTGTAAACTAAGGTCCGTTTTGTTAGGTTGTTACAGCATTTAGAGTTATAGTTTATAATCTAGAAATAGACCGTGGCCATCTTAAGTGTGGGCATCATGAAGCCAGACTGTATGACTTCCTGGATTTCAGCTTTGCATATCTCGCACATGCTCAGTGCTGCACAAGCAATGTAATAGGTTTCAGTCAGGTTTGCAAGGACTACTGGGAAACATGATGCCTATCCCAGAAACCCTTGCAAATAGTCTTGTGACTTAATAGCCTAGGCTAATAAGGAGGAGGAATTAATGAAGGACTACAAAATAAAGGTATTTACAAGCAACAAAATAAATAAAAAATGTCCATTCTGAACACTATGAGATTAGGGCATGCAGCACAGACAAACATAAAAAAATGGGTGGAACTCCACTTTAAATAGTATCACATCCCCTTGATGCTATATAGCAGGGATAAGCAATTAGTGGACCTCCAACTGTTGCAAAACTACAACTCATCATGCCTCTGCCTCTGGGTGTTATGCTTGTGGCTGTCAAAGTCTTGCTATGCCTAATGGGACTTGTAGTTCTGCAACAGCTGGAGGTCCGCTAATTGCATATCCCTGCTGTATAGCGTAACTGTTAGAAATGAGTAGAAATAATATGTTTTTAATAGTGACACATATGGATAAGTACAGGACAAAGTTAATTCTTATACCATTGGCTTATGCTCCACCTGCAGGTGATTGGACCCTGCAAAGCTTGACTCAGCCACGCCTAACCCTTCCCCCTTTGTCTGCAGTCAATGACAGTGTGAAACAAGAGGGGAGCGACCTGTGTCCTGTGATATACTCCAAGAAAGGGACTTTGATGGTAAGTAAAAATCAAATTTTCTTAATCATACATCACAGGACTCAGGAGAGTTATTTTTTAGACCATTGGGATGTCCAAAAGCAATTGCATTAGGGACAGGCAACAGCAGGCAGAGGTTTACAGGCCCACCAACAATCAACTTCTTACCAATAGAAACAGAGGAGTAAACAGAGAAAGCCCTCACAATGCTGCTTGGAGGACCTTCCTACCAGGGCCATTGTCTGCCAAGGACTGAGCATCTACATTATAAAATTTGGCAAATGTATGTGCCGAAGACCAAGTAGCAGCCTTACAGACCTGGGAAGCCGAGACTTGAAGCTGTTAAAGCCCAAAAAGCACCAACACTTCTGGTGAGCCTTCACAGGAAAGAGAGGTAGGCAACAATATGTCCTGGTTTAAATGAAATGCTGAGACCACCTTAGGGAGAAAGGAGTTCCGAGGACTCATAACAATCATGTCCTTGTGAAGAACAAGGAACGGTTCCTTATTGGATAAGGCTACAAGCTTAGATGCTCTCCTGTTTGAAGTTATCACCATAACAAAGGCAACCTGGCACTAAAGAAGGGGAAGAAAAAAGTACCTAATAGACTTAAATGGTGGCTTCTAAAGGACCAACAAAATGGTCAATGTAGGTGGTGCAATGTGAGATACTCCTTGTAAACAAACAATCTGACCAAAGAATTGGGATGCTTACAGCTCCTGAAAGAGCACCACCAAGGCAGAAACCTGATCCTGACTTATCCACGCCTGTCTGAAAACCCATGCCATGGAATATTCCTGGGATGAAGCTCCCTCTTTTAGCACCAAGCAAGGTATACTTTTCTTGTGCAACGGTAAACCTTATGGGCTCTCTAGCCACTAGTAGGATGAGAATCACAGTGCCTAGTGACTAGAGTGACTAGAACATCCTGGCAAGCGGCCCAAGGATCTCTGCATACAAACCTGTCCAGTTTTTTGTTGAGTCTGGATGCCAGTAGGTCTACATCTGGCATCCCCACCAGAGACAGACTAAGTGAAAAAATTAATGGGCGCAGAGACTACTCTATGAGATCCAGCCAGTGGTGGCTTAGGTCCCCTTGCCAATTTTCCTCTCTTGACATATGCAGCACGAATAGGACTGAAATATGAATATGAATATGAGCGCCTCTTCTCTAAGACCTGCCAGACTCCTTATTTCGCCTTAAAGAGTTGTGTATGCTACTGGCATTGTCAGATTGGAATGGCAATCCCCAGAGGTGGGGAGTTCAGTGCTGAAGGGCAAGCAAAATTGCCCTGAGCTCCAGCTGACAGCTCCCTGCAGTTCCCACACATAGTGAGAATAATTGTTACTGGGCCCAAGTTCTTTAAAGCCTCCAGCGTAACAACCAGCACTAGGAACCCCAGACAGAGGCAACATACTTTCAATGTTGCAGAGTGTAATGGGCCAATATTCACCTCTGCAGGTCCGACATGCCCTGCTGTGTCTTCAGGGACTGGGCCTATATAGCACCCAAATGTGTTTCCTAAACGTATACTTTGTGGGTGGATTTTTGACTTGGAGAGCGACAAATCAAAAGCAGAAATGAGATCCCGTAAAGACAGAAGCACACAAGACAGAAGTCTCGAAGGCCAAAATGTGATTAGAAAGTGAGAAAATGCCTCAAAATGAGTGCAACTATGACTAGAGGGGCAGGGTTTAAAAGAGCTTTGTAGGTTGAAGTTATCAAATTGAAATATTGATAACAAAAGGACAGGCTAGAGAGTGAAAGAGTAAGAGGAAAAGTGGGGGGGGGAGGGGGTCAGAGCATTATATCCCCCTATTAAGCTTCCATCACTAACACACATTTACCAATTAAAAGAAATGCAATTTAAGCCTGCAGGTGACTGCAAAAAGCTGTTTTTTTTAATGGACAAAAAGTGGATTACTATCGACTTGGCCCAACCTAATACAAGCCAGAAGTGCCATATTAGATTAGACTGCCTTGCAGTGCAGAAGATGCTGCATTTTGTCAAGAAGCCTTGTTAACTCCTCAGAGTGGTTCTCGTTATTTGTCACACTGTCAGACCATCATAACACACAGGGCTCAAATAACATATAATTTGGTGACGAACTGACAAATATCCTGGAACTGATCCACAGCCAGGGCTGGTGATGCCATTCCAATGGTGTCATTACTGGAAATATGAGCAATATACCAGGCTTTAATATTCTGATTAGAATGTATTTATTGCCTTCATTTTACAACATTAACATAATGAAACTATTATGTGCCCTAACCAGTATCCAAACAATGGCCAGCACGCTATGTATATTCACTGTGTCTGATCACTCACTAAAATAATCAGTATGACTAATAAATGAATTATTAATTTAACATGTATTCCAACCCAGATAAAATAAACTATAAAGTCATTACCCTCAAGGCATAACTATGCAAAGTTCCCTTTCCAGCTGTGTTCCCTGAGCTACATATTCCTCATATCTCCTAATAAACCCCACTGATGTCATTACTAATAATGAAGCTAAGTAAATTATGTCTAATGCCGCGTACACACGGTCGTTTTTTGCGATGAAAAAAACCGACGTTTTTTGTGAAGTAAAAAACGACGTTTTTGAAACGTCACTTTCAAAGACGATGTTGCATACACACCATCGTTTTTTTCACAAAAAACGAGGTTACGTTCACCACACTTTTCCATTGAAGCTCGCTTCATAACTAGCTTCTGGGCATGCGCGGGTTGAAAAACGTCGTTTTAAACGACGTTTTTGCTACACACGGTGACTTTTTGTGAAACAAAAAACAAAGTTTTGAAAAACGACACAAAAAATTCAAGCATGTTGGAATTTTTTTTTTGTCGTTTTTTTTAAGACAAAAAACGATGTTTTGCCCACACACGATCAATTTAAATGACGTTTTAAAAAACAACGGTTTTTTTCATCGCAAAAAACGACCGTGTGTACGCGGCATAAGATGACTACCACTGTTAATAATTACAGATTTAATATTTTTATTTTTGGTATAGAAATATGATAGATAGATAGATAGATATATTCATTATCAAAGTGCAAAGAAGCAACATTCTGTTCAACCAAAACCGCTCTAAATTTTTTTGTAGACGATTGCGAATTCAAACACGTCTCCAGCCAGTCATAATTCTAGGGGAGTCCAGCACTAAAATCTCCCTGCCAGAGTACCTGGCTCAAACCCTCCTAGTCTAATGTTGAATTCTGTACCTGTATGATTCTCATTGTCCCTGCTGCATCTCTGTATTATAAATGGTAAATAAAGCAAGGAAAATAAGATCCTATAGTAATGGTTGTAGCAAGTATAGGGACCGAAGAATCTTTCCACTGAACCCTTTTCATGAGTCCTCAAGAGGTAACGGAAGACTGAGCAATTCAACCCCTCTAGTTTTGGTTAGACTAACCCGTTACTGCCTCCAGACCAAAATCACCCCTTCCCCAACCACACCTACACAGTGGATCCCCATAGATGAGGCTATCGGGAGATGGCCACATAGACATTTATGGGGACCTACTGTGCAGGCACAAGCTGGAGAGAAGAAGGATTTTGGCTGGATGAGCTAAAGATTCTTGCATGCCACGGTTGTCTGATCCAGCTAAGTATACCTCTGGAATGGGTGACTTTAATGCCGCGTACACACGGTCGGAATTTCCAACAACAAATGTTCAATGTGAGCTTGTTATCGGAAAATCTGACCGTGTGTAGGCTCCATCAGACATTTGCTGTTGGAATTTCCGACAACAAATGTCTGACAGCAGGTTCTCAAATTTTCTGACAAAACTTGTTGTGGGAAATTCCGAGCGCACATAATTCCAGGCATGCTCGGAATCAAGCAGCAGTGTTGTACGTCACCGCGTTCTTGACGTTCGCAATTTCCAACATTTGTGTGACCGTGTGTATGCAAGACAAGTTTGAGCCAACATCTTTTGGAAAAAAAGCCACGGTTTTGTTGTAGGAATGTGCGATCGTCTGTACGTGTCATCAGTTAGTGACGAGGTAGAAATGGTAACTATACTTTCAAAGACGGTGAATATCTCCTAAACAGTGCAAGTTTAAAAGATATTCCTTGTACCTACAAGTAAGCCTTATTATAGACGTACCTGTAGGTACAAGTGTCCAAGCAGGGTTTACTACCACTTTAACCACTTAAGGACCGCCTCCTGCACATATACGTTGGCAGAATGGCACGGCTGGGCACATCCACGTACAGGTACATCCTGTACTAGGGACCGGGACCACGGGACTCGCGGACCCGATCGCCGCTAGAGTTTGGCAATTGGTCCCCGGAGTTGAAGAACGGGGATAGCCGTGCGTAAACACGGCTTCCCCGTTCTTCACTGTGGTGGTGTCATCGATCGCGTGATCCCTTTTATAGGGAGACACAATCAATGACGTCACACCTACAGCCACACCCCCCCTACAGTTGTAAACACACATTAGGGAACTCATAACCCTACAACGCCCCCTTGTGGTTAACTCCCAAACTGCAAATGTCATTTTCACAATAAACAATGCAATTTAAATGCATTTTTTGCTGTGAAAATGACAATTGTCCCAAAAATGTGTCAAAATTGTCCGAAGTGTCCGCCATAATGTCGCAGTCACGAAAAAAAAAACTGATCGCCGCCATTAGTAGTAAAAAAAAATTAAAATTAATAAAAATATCCCCTATTTTGTATACGCTATAAATTTTGCGCAAACCAACCGATAAACGCTTATTGTGTTTTTTTTTATTACCAAAAATAGGTAGAAGAATACGTATCGGCCTAAACTGAGGAAAAAAATAATTGTTTATATATCTTATTGAGGGATATTTATTATAGCAAAAAGTAAAAAATATTGTTTTTTTTTCAAAATTGTCGCTCTATTTTTGTTTATAGCGCAAAAAATAAAAACCACAGAGATGATCAAATACCACCAAAAGAAAGCTCTATTTGTGGGAAAAAAGGACGCCAGTTTTTTTGGGAGCCACGTCGCACGACCACGCAATTGTCTGTTAAAGCGACGCAGTGCCGAATCGCAAGACCTGGCCGGGTCCTTTAGCCGACTAAAGGTCCGGGTCTTAAGTGGTTAAAGGCAGTGGGCCAGATTCAGAAAGAATCGCCTATATTTAGGCGGGCGTAGCGTATCTCATTTACACTACGCCGCCGTAACTTACAGAGTCAGGTCCCGTATTCAGAAAGAATTTGCACCGTAAGTTACGGCGGCGTAGTATAAATGGGCCGGCGTAATTCAAAGTAGGCTGGTAGTGGGCATGTTGTATGTAAATGAATCGTGACCCGACGTAAATGACATGACGAACGAACAGCACATTCGCCGGCCGTGGACCTATCCCAGTGCGCATGCTCCAAAGTCACGTCGGAAATATTCATCGATATCGACGTGAACATAACTTACGCCCAGCCCCATTCACGAACGACTTACGCAAACGACGTACAATTCGACACTGTTCTGACGTCCATACTTAACATGGGCTGCGCCTCATATAGCAGGGGTAACTTTACGCCGGTCGAACGCCTACGTAAACGACGTATATTAGTACGCCGGGCGCAACTACGTTTCTGAATCGGCGTTTCTAGCTCATTTGCATATTTTTAATGGGAAAATCGAATGTCTGAAGCCATGTCGGCGTATCTTGCTTTCTGAATCAGCGTAAAGATGCGATGGCGCACATTTGAATTTACGGCGGCGTATCAGGAGATACGCCGGCGTAGATTCCTTCTGAATCTGGCCCAGTATCTCTACAAAGTACGTATTATTACTAGGTATTTAATTAATGCTGTATGATGGTTTACATCCACCTCAATCCTACAGAAAATCTCACACTAGATATAAACTCACAAATAAACTGAGTAATTTTAAATGTAAACCTATTACACACTTCAGAAATTAACTAAGAAAATGCCTAAAACATGTTACCTTTAAATGAAAAGCATGCATGCCCAAATGAACAGTAGCTCCAAAGACAAAGGCAGCATTATAGCCCTATACATCGCTGGATCTGACCATTCTGAGGGTTATTTTATTTCCTTAAAGACCAGATGGGGGAATACATATGCCATGGATACATGGTGCAGCTGCGCATATAACCAATCAGCTTCTAACTTCAGCTTGCTCAATTAAGCTTTCAACAAAACTAGGAAGCTGATTGGTTACTATGCACAGCTACACCATATTCTGTGTGCTCCAAATTATAGAAATACTCCCCCAATGCTTTCCAAAAATTATACAGGCTGTTCAACTGAATTGGGACACCCTGCAACAGCCCACACCTCCTCACGCCTCTCAAATACCCTCGGAAATCACTGAATATGTAAATGACCAATGGCAGTTATGCTGCTTACACACGATCAGATTTTCCGTCGGAAAAACCTTGGATGGTTTTTCCAACGGAATTCTGCTCAAGCTTGGCTTGCATACACCCGGTCACACAAAAGTTCTCTAAACTTTTGACCGTCAAGAACGCGGTGACGTACAACACTACGACGAGCCGAGAAAATTAAGTTCAATGCTTCAGAGCATAAGTCTAAGGCCGCGTACACACGAGGGGATATGTCCGCTGAAAACGGTCCGATGGACCGTTTCAGCAGACATCTCCGCTCGTGTGTATGGGCTAGCGGACAGATTTCTCCACCCGACAGATTTCAAAGCAAGCTTTGAAATCCATCCGGTGGAATCTGTCCGCCCGACATGTCTGCTGGTTAGTACACTTACCAGCAGACATGTCGTCCCCCACCGCCGCCGCGCCGCCGCCGAATGGATTCGGCGCATGCGCGGAAGTGTTTAACTTCCTGGTGCGGTGACGTGGCGGTAACGTGGCGGCGTCAACGTCACCGCCGCGTCACCGCGCCGTCCGGCGGCGGGGAATTTGATCCGATGGTGTGTACACGCCATCGGATCAAACTCCCGATCGGACATATCCGATGGAAATGGTCCGCGGACCGTTTTCATCGGATATGTCCGATCATGTGTACGAGGCCTAATTGTTTCCGAGCATGTGTCGGATTTTCTGATGGGATTTTCTTCCGTCGGAAAATTTGAGAACCTGCTCTCAATCTTTTGTTGGCATAAATTCTGACAGCAAAAGTCTGATGGAGCATACACACAGTCTGAATTTCCGTTCAAAAGCTCACATTGGACTTTTGCTGTCAGATTTTCCTATCGTGTGTTCGGGCATTAGAGTGTTTAAACAAATCATTACAATAGTCAACTTTAATTCATTTGTTTGAAACTTTATCCCAAAAGGAAAAATATTGACAATGCTGCTGTCCAAAGGTGATTTTGTGCTCCCCTATAGAATGGAGAGACCCTAAGACAGGAAGTGTGTTACTGGCCAGATTAGTCGATGAGAATAAAGAGGAAAAAGCCTAAAAAAAATGATGGATTGGTAAACGGCAATATGTATTTTTTTGTGTGTTTTGAGTTTAATACCACTTTAAGATTTGTAAGAGATTTGTAACCCTTTTTCTTGGCAAAAGTAAAGATAATATTCTATATACTTTTTCACTGTTTATATTAATCAGGAATTTAGCGCTCTACCCCTGAACTGACTAGACACTGTTATTTAATTTGGCCAATCTATAACATAGGGGCTGCCAGAAGAAACCACAAAAATGCACCAGGCATTGGACACAAGTGTACCTGATGCTGAAAATTCTTCAGGCAGAGGTACAGTGCATCCGAAATGTATTCACATCACTTTTTTCACATTTTGTTATGTTACAGCCTTATTCCAAAATGGATTGAATTTATTAGTTTCCTCAAAATTTTGCAAACAATACCCCCGAATGATAACATGAAAGAAGTTGGTTTGAAAAATGTATATAAGTATTCACAGCCTTTGGCCCCATTCACACGGGGCAGATCAGTAATGATCCACCCCGTAAACCTCTGCTTGCCCAGCAGGGATCGCTCTATTGATCCCCGCTGAGTCGGCGGATGACAGGGCGGTCCCCGTACACTGTGCAGGGACCGCCCTGTCTTTTCTCCGCTCTCCCCTACGGGGGGATCGGATGAACACAGACCGTGTGTCTGTGTTCATCCGATCCGATCCGCAGACGGAAGGAAAAATAGGGTTTTCTTCCGTCTGCAGAATCGGATCATCGTGGAGGCAGACGAGATCAGGTGTCAGCGGATGTTCATCCGCTGACATCCGCGATCTCATAGGGACCAATGTATGTCCCTTTTTCATCCGCAAACGGATGGATGAAAAAGCGGCCATACGGTCCGCACGTGTGAAAGGGGTCTTTACCATGACACTCAAAATTGTGTTCAGGTGCATCCTGTTTCTACTGATCATCCTTGAGATGTTTCTACAACTTGATTGGAGTCCACCTGTTGTAAATTCAGTTGATTGGACATGATTTTGAAAGGCACACACCTGTCTATATAAGTTCCCGCAGTTAATAGTGCTTATCAGAGCACAAATCAAGCCATTAAGTCTAAGGAATTGTGTGTAGATCTCCGAGACGGAATTGTGTGTAGATCTCCGAGACAGTATTGTATGGAGGCACAGATCTGAGGAAGGGTACAGAAACATTTCTGTAGCATTGAAAGTCCCAATGAGCACAGTGGCCTCCATCATCCATAAATGAAAAAAGATTGGAACCACCAGGACTCTTCATAGATGGGTTGCCCGGCCGAACTGAGCGATTGGAGGTGACCAAGTCATGGAGGTGACCAAGAACATGATGATCACTCCAGCGTTTCTCTATGGAGAGAGGAGAACCTTCAAGAACAGTCATCTCTGCAGCACTCCACCAATCAGGCCTGTGTGGTAGAGTGGCCAGACGGAAGCCACTCCTCAGTAAAAGGCACATGGCAGCCCACCTGGAGTTTGCCAAAAGGCACCCAAAGGACTCTCAAGACCATGAGAAACAAAATGATCTGGTTTGATGAAAAAAGATTGAGCTCTTTGGTCTAAATCGCAAGCGTCATGTCTGGAGGAAACCAGGTACCGCTCATCACTTGGTAAAATACATCCCTACAGTGAAGCATGGTGGTGACAGCATCATTCTGTGGGGATGTTTTTCAGCTACAGTAACTGGGAGACTAGTCGGGATCGAGGGAAATATCAATGCAACAATGTACAGAGACATCCTTGATGAAAACCTCAAAATGGGGCAACAATGTACAGAGACATCCTTGATGAAAACCTCAAAATGGGTTCATCTTCCAACAGGACAAAAACCCTAAGCGCATAGCCAAGATAAAAGGAGTGGCTACGTGCAGGGGCGGACTGATCATTGAGGAACTCGGGCACTGCCCGAGGGCCCAATGCCACTAGGGGGCCCCATCAGGGTTACCAGGCTCATTAAAACCAGGGACAGTATGTAAAAATCTGTTTTTTTTTTTTTTTACATCTGTCCCCGATATGTCCAAAACCTACATGCTTTTGATGTGAAAATCCTGAAATTTTAGTTGCCCGGCCTCTGTACTGCCACCTGGATTGGTGGCCATCTGTAAGCCTGGGGGCCACATAATCTTCTATTGCCCGGGGGCCCCGTGAGTTGTCAATCCGCCCCTGGCTACGGGACAACTCTGTGATTGTTCTTGAGTGGCCCAGTCACAGCCCAGATTTGAACCTGATTGACCATCTTTAGAGAGATCTAAAAATGGCTGTGCACCGACGCTCCCCATCCAACCTGATGGAGCTTGAGAGGTCCTGCAAAGAAGAAAGAGATAAACTGTCCAAAAATAGGTGTGCCAAGCTTGTAGCATCATACCCAAAAAGACTTGAGGCTGTAATTGGTGCCAAAGGTGCCTCCACAAAGTATTGAGCAAAGGCTGTGAATACTTATGTACATGTAACCTTTTTTTTATTTTTATAAATTTGCAAAGATTTCAAACAAACTTCTTTCACGTCGTCATTATGAGGTATTGTTTGTAGAATTTTGAGGAAAATAATGAATTTAATTCATTTTGGAATAAGGCCATAACATAACAAAATGTGGGAACAGTGCTGTGAATACTTTCTGGATGCACTGTATATCATTAAGACCCCTTTCACATTGAGGAGTATTTCAGGCGGTACAGCGCTAAAAATAGCGCTGTTAAACCGCCTGAAAAACTCCTTCACTGCATCCTCAATGTGAAAGCCCGAGGGCTTTCACACTGAGGAGATGGGCTGGCGGGAGAGAAAAAAATCTCCTGTCAGCAGTATCTTTGGAGCGGTGGAGGAGCGACATGTATACCGCTCCTTCCCATTGAAAAGAATGGGAAACCGCGGCAATACGGCCCCCAATGCGCCTCTATAGAGGCGCATTGCGGGCGGTATTAACCCTTTCACGGCCGTTAGCGGGGGTTAATACCACACCGCTAGCGACCGCAACTCGCTGCAATTCCGGCGGTACAGCGCGGCTATTTTTAGCGGCGCTATACCGTCAGCGCGGCACCCGCCCCAATGTGAAAGGGGCCTAATACAGAGTACAGCAGTCTGTGTAGCAGGACAAGTATAAAATACTTCTTTTAAAGGCAGTTTTTGTTTTTATTACAGTAGCTGTTAACTGGGAAACCTAAAAACATTTTTGATTGTATGAACTGGAGTTCATTTGGTTTGTGAATCAACATAAGATGTTATGGGATTTCAAGAGATTGTGGTTACATACCTGGGTGACTTTCTTGACTATGTCTGCAGCAGCTGCTAGTCCTTGGACAAATGAACGGGCAGCAATAAATGCCCTGGTGGCTTTTAGCTTAATTTCCCTTGGAATGTCCCCAAATGGCTTAAGCTGGTCATACTGCTTCGCTAAACAGTCCAAATACTCGTAAGAAAAAGTGACCTGGGGGTTCTGTGCCTTGAAGACACGCTCCAGCAGGTGGCTCCAGAACTCTGTTAATGCCTCCTCTAAGTTAACTCCAGAGCCACGGTAATACTGACGCAGCTCTGAATACAAGTCTTTGAAAATCTTCCCATCGTTCTGGCTGTACAGCTCCCCATAACGACTAGGGAAAGTCTCCAGGAGGGTCTGCTCCGACTTATTCAACAGGTCCTGGAAGTATCCTGAAATGAGACAAAAGGGGTTTTACTATATATAATAAGAAATTACCTAAATTGTTTATGAGATTACAATATTGTCAAGTTAAAAATTACTTTTCTGGGGCCTGCTGAAGAAAATAGCCATTCATTGCTTACAGCGATAACCCACCAAGATATGGTCTGCCTTCAATTATAACACCTAGGTCTCCAACATATAGATATTAAAATTGGGTGCTTAGTATACAACCCTGGCACCTACTGAGTGCTGTCTGATGCCTATTCAATGGACAAGTGTGTGCTTGGTGTAGTAGCATGCCAAGGAGGTAGCACCTGTCCTATCCAATAGGTTCCCCTGACTACCCCCCTGTAGCAGGAAGACAGAAACATGGGCCATTGGAAGCACTTTAAATTGCTCTGTTTTTGTGGAATAGTGTATGCAAGTCATTAAAGGGGTTATAAAGGTACAATTTTTTTCCCTAAATAGCTTCCTTTACCTTAGTGCAGTCCTCCTTCACTTACCTTGTCCTTCTATTTTGCTTTTAAATGTCCTTATTTCTTCAGAGAAATCCTCACTTCCTGTTCTTCTGTCTGTAACTCCACACAGTATTGCAAGGCTTTCTTCCTGGTGTGGAATGCCGTGCTCGCCCCCTCCCTTGGACTACAGGGGAGTCAGGATGCTCTCTACATTGCAGATAGAGAGTGGCTCCCGAGTGCATTCGCGGGACTGATGTAACGCGGCCCCTTCCTGTCCCGGCCTGGAGTCTGCGGTCCCGCAAGGAAGAAGGGCGAAGATGGATGTGGCCTGCAGTGCGGGCAACACATGCTTTGTTTGAAGGTAAGTGCCACATAATGTGCTAGAATGCTATGCATACTAGCACATTATGCCTTAAAGCGGATGGTTCACCATAAATAAATATTAAAAGCCAGCAGCAACAAATACTGCAGCTGCTGACTTTTAATATTAGGACACTTACCTGTCCTGGAGTCCAGCGCCGTCCGCAGCAGAGGATGAGCGATCGCTCGTCACCCTGCTGCTCCCCCCTCCATCCACGGCGAGGGAACCAGGAAGTGAAGCGCTCCGGCTTCACTGCCCGGTTCCCTACGGCGCATGCGCGAGTCGCGCTGCGCCCGCGATTGGCTCCCGCTGTGTGCTGGGAGCTGAGAGTTCCCAGCACGCAACGGGAAAAGCCCGTCTTTTGCCCAAGACTGCGGGCCGGAAGTGGGTGCGGATACCTGTCTTTAGACAGGTATCTGCACCCCCCTCCCCCCTGAAAGGTGTCAAATGTGACACCGGAGGGGGGGAGGGTTCCGATCAGCGGATCTTCACTTTAGGGTGGAGATCCGCTTTAACTTTGCAGGGAAGAAGAAAGGAAGGAAAACCCACCAGGGTTTACTTCCTCTTTAAAAAATATACTGCACTTTTGCTTTAAGTTTTTGGTTGTTGAAAACGTTTATATTTTTACTGCATATGAGGAAACTCTATAATAGATATACTGCAAATAATGGGAATGAGCACTGGAGAATTTTGTATTTAAAACTTCAAGGATTTCCCATTGTGTACCTCCCTATCTGGTTTGAACCTGTTAAGCAGCTGCCGCCTTTTTTTGTAATGAAATGTTCAATGTTAGCTGCCCAATATTCACATAGGAAGGCGGTGTCGGCTAACTCCATGAAGACAAAAGAAGTGATATATGTATATTTAAAATGCCACGGTAAGATTTTTTCTTTATTTAATGGTCTGGGTACAGTGAATGTTGATTTTGGTGGAATTTATATTATCAGAGGAACTATAACTTTTTATAATGTTTATAGCTTTACTTGTAAAAGAGTTTAGCCTAGTGAAATAGTCTTATCATACAGTATGTCAGCAAAGATTACAGTGGTTAGCCCAGGGCTTGACAAATTTGCTTGGAATCTAGGAGCCAGCTAAAAAAGTTAGGAGCCAGGAACGCATCCCGTCCCGCCGAGCTTGCGTGCAGAAGCGAGCGCATACGTGAGTAGCGCCCGCATATGAAAGTGGTGTTCAATCCACACGTATGAGTTATCGCCACGATGGGTAGAGCGAGAGCAATAATTCTAGCCCTAGACCTTCTCTGTAACTCAAAACATGCAACCTGTTGAATTTTTTAAACATCGCCTATGGAGTAAAAGGGTAAAAGTTTGTCACCATTCCACGAACGGATGCAATTTTGAAGTGTGACATGTTTGGTATCAATTTACTTGGCGTAACATTATCTTTCACAATATAAAATAAATTCGGCTACTTTACTGTTGTCTTATTTTTTTTTAATTAAAAACAGTATATTTTTTGCCAAAAAGGTGCGCTTGTAAGACCGCTGCGCAAATACGGTGCGACAGAAAGTATTGCAACGACCGCCAGTTTATTCTTTATGGTGTTAGAATAAAAATATATAATGTTTGGGGGTTCTAACTTAAAGTAAAGAGAAGGAGATGGAAACAGGCAGGGAAGCTCCATTAGCATTGCTGGTTGTCTTGTCATACCAACAGCCACCAGAAGATGGCGCCAGATTCCAGAAAAAACCATAGGACTGCAGAAGGCCGCAAAGTCGCGGCCTCAATTACTGACCGGCGCGGCCCGACACGATCGTGAGGGGGGGTGCGCACGGAGACAGGGTGCCCCAGCTGTGCCGCCCCAGGCGCCAGGTCTCTAATTCTAGTCGCAATTGCAAACTGGCACCCGGGGTTTGTCGAGCCCTGGGTTATCCCTTCCGCCTAGCAGCACTAGGGTTGTTGGTTCAAATCCCAAACACAGTACTACTTGCCTGAAATTTGCATGTTCTATCTGTGTGAGTTTCCTCTGGGTACTCCAATTTCCTCCCACACTTCAAAGACATGCTAGTAATTTAATTGGCTCCTGTCTTAAAGGGGAGGTTCCCCTAAAAATAAACTTTTAACATTGCATTTATCCTCTTAATCACATCTAGAATCGGCTGGTATTTAAAAAAAAATTTGTCCGTACATACCATTTTCTTCATGTAGTCTCACCGCCGCTTCCGACGCTCGGCTTTTTTCAGCATCTCGTGACGCGCTGTATGCGTCGGTCGGATGCCTGTCAATCAAGTAGGCTCGCCCATCCCCGACCATCATACTGGAAGCGGCGGTGAGACTACATGAAGAAAATGGTATGTACGGACTGATTTTTTTTTTAAATACCAGCCGATTCTAGATGTGATTAAGAGGATAAATGCAATGTTAAAGGGGAGGTTCCCCTAAAAATAAACTTTTAAGTAGCCCTAGTATGTGTGTGTGTAGGAATGTGAGTTAGGGATTGTAAGCTCCTTGAGGGCAGGGACTGATGTAAATGTCTAATATATATGTGTAAAGTGTTGCATAATGTGATATATAAAGTACCTGAAATAAATTAAAACCCTGGTTTCTATGTATTTGGGGAAATCAATTGTAAGATTGGCTGCCATCTTTTCTCATTAGATCTGTAGGCTTTTTTCCCCCAATAATGCTGCAAAATGCAAAAAAACAAGAATGTCTAAATTTTCTGTTCTCATGTTATAAAAGACTCACAATTCTCCACAATTCTCCTGATAGACAGACACCGGGTGATCTTTACCTAGACTTTAGGTTACATGAGCAAGAGCTTGGGTGTAGTTTTTTTCTTTTTTCATGGCAAGATGGCGGTTCAATTTACTTAAATAATAGCATAATTTGGTTATGCTGAAATACCCAACTTTATTTTAACTGATATTATTACATATTGATACACATTTTTAGTATCCATATGTCAGCTAATTGTGTACATGCATATTGCAGCACTAGAAAACACTGGGGGTTATTTACAAAGCCACTTTGCACTACAAGTACAACCTACAAGTGTAAAGTGCACTTGAAATTGCACTGAAAGTACACTTGGAAGTGCAGTCGCTGTAGATTCGAGGGGGACATGCAAGGAAAATAAAAAACAGCATTTTAGCTTGCACATGATTGGATGATAAAATCAGCAGAGCTTCCCCTCATTTCAGATCTGCCCCTCAGATTTACAGCGACTGCACTTCCAAGTGCACTTTCAGTGCAATTTCAAGTTCACTTTGCACATGTAGTGCAAGTGGATTTGCCTTTTGTAAATAACCCCCAATGTCTGTTCCTAATTCAAAGCCATAATGGCTGGCACATGCATGGGTGAAAATGCTGGAAAACTGGTTGCAGGTAAATGGGCCACTTGCCAATGTAAGCACTGGCCACATAGAGACCTGTGAAGGGATATCATTGTCTGCAGTCTATATAATATATATTCATACGTTTAGGAGAGAAAGAAAGTGAGGAAAAGTTTTTTTGGTGCATTTAAAACATCCCATTGATATTTTATTTTTTTATTCATGATCAGCATGGCGCAACCCTCTGCTGCTACTAATTCTGTGGGTAAATTGTAAATGTATCAATGTGTAATCATTTAGGGCTAGTTTACATCTCACGATTTGAGATTGTGGGCACCATCATTGTGATACTCCCTGCTAGTAAGGCCTCGTACACACGACCGGGTTTCTCGACAAAAAACAGCAAGAAAACTGCTTCTTGCCGAGATTCCCGTTCGTGTGTACGAGGCATTCAGGTTTCTCGTCTGGAAATCTGGCCAGAATCTCGACCAGAAAAAAAGAGAACCTGCTCTCTTTTTTCTCGTTGAGATTCTTGTCGGCCTGTTTCCCGACTAGAAACCCGCGCATGCTTCGAATAGCTTCCACAGCATAGGTAGGGTGAAGCAAGATGGCGGCGACGGCATCAAATGTGACTTCACACGCGATGACGTCACAGCGTTCTTTCCTTTCAAGAGAACCGCGGTTCTTTTGAAATGAAAGTCAATACACTCCGGCGGCAAGAGTTTCTTGCCAAGAATCTCATCAGGGAAAACGACAGGTTTTTCCTTACGAGATTCTTGGACGTGTGTAAGAGGCCTAATGCCGCGTACACACGGCAGAGAACCTCGACGGGCAGAACACATCGTTCCGCCCGTCGAGGTTCTCTGCCGGCCGTCAGATTCGGCGACCCGCCCGTCGGGAAAGGCAACCAGCCATTCATCCCGGGCCGTCGAGCAAATAGAGAACCTGTTCTCTTTTTGCTCGACGGGTTTCCCGACGGGCGGGGCTCGCTGAGAGCGTACACACGGCCGAGGTTCTCGGCAGAATGCGGCTCCCAGCGAGGTTCTCGCTGGTTTCTGCCGAGAACCTCGGCCGTGTGTACGGGGCTTAAGCCATGAAAAATGCCCTGAAATTAAATGTAACCTATTTAACCTACAAGCAATATGAAGAATGGAGGGCTTATTGTTATAATGATTCAGTTAGATGAACATTAGTCAACCAGTAACCATGGTGGGTTAAGACAGAAAAAAGATGACATAAAATTAACTGGACATAGTGAAGCAACAAGAAGTGGACACATTGTTGAAAGCATTTTTATATTCAGCTAAATACGCTTTCTCTCCACTGATTACTAGTGAGCGTGGAGTATTTGTCATGTACCCATATGTATGTAGGACCTTCATCTGATCTCTGCTATTTTACACTCCACTGGTGTCCAGTTACCATAAGTTATTAATCATTTAAAGCACAAGAACAATCCCATGAGCATGTGAATTATTACTGTGGATCTATTCCTCAATATACATTATTTATTTTATTGTGTCAGCTGGTGAACATAATATTATATGCATACAAAAAAAAATTGGGAGGTGTGGGATTTTATAGGTGCACTTGATACAAATCCATATAACACGGATTATATGAAAAAAAAAAAAAAAACATGTATTCAATTACATAGAAAAAAGATAAAAAACATTTCATATAATACATCTGCATCCATTTTCAAGGAAAGGACATGTCATTTAAATGTTATATTGCTGTTTCCACGCTCATAATTCAACATGTTTCACCGTGAGTCTTCTTCAGGAAAAAGCGTGGGATCACAACTACTAAATAAATGAACAAACAAACATATAAAAAATAAATAAACATAATTGCAATACACATTTACAAACCCAATGCATATCCTAAATGAACAAAATACATAAATGCACCCCCCCTAAGCCTGGCAAGGGTCCCCAAAATGTTGTTTCCTACCTCAAAGAGATAAGGAATTGAAGCCAATATATGGCAAAGTCATGAGTAGTCAAGAGTAGTCAATTCTAATGGCCTTGTACGTTTAACAAACTTTGTGTTGATCGTCCATATATGCCCGGATCTCCTGCAGGGAAGGGTATAGTCATAAGATGTATACAGAAAATAGAAATATAAAACCTATAATTCAATGGAACACAACATACTCATCCAGGCATGCACCTTCACATTTACTTAATGAACATATGTTTGTCATTTTTAACTGTTGCTTACTTTTATATGGGAAGCTGGAAGCCTAGAGTTACACCAGATGGCGCCAAAAATCGAGCCAACTCTAAAAATTCAATAAGAACACTAAGAATCTCCAAGCTAAACACACCAATCCAAGTTCATATAAATAAATCAATACTGGCAGCAAAGCCAAAGCTATACCTGCATTTCAAAAGTTTGTCAGCGATCTAAGGGTCCATATACTTCAAAAGAAGGGGAATGCCCATCTGATGGTACCAGGCCCAACTAGACCTGTAAATACAGAGTATCAAACATGCAAGGAATCAGATCTTAGTTGATGGTGATATAGTTGCTTGTGAACGCCCAAATAGTGTCCAGCTGCAAAACAAACCTGCTCGCCGTCTGTAGTGAGGCAAGGCTCCCAGCGACACCACCAAAATGACCTCTGCCAAGTGAGTCCCTATATTACCCTCCCCATCAGATGCAAATGACACAGATGCAAATAGGAGGGGCCATTCATGCACGGCAGCACCGAGCCTGCGACTATGGCTGTTGATTTTTGTTGGTTACCCTGGGAGCCTTACCTCACTACAGACAGTGAGCAGGTTTGTTGGCCCGTCTGATGGCCGGGTACCATCGGATGGGCATTCCCCTTCTTTTGAAGTATATAGGCCCTTAGATCGCGACAATCTTTTGAAATGCAGGTATAGTTTTAGCTTTGTTTCCAATATTGATTTATTTATATGAACTTGGATTGGTGTGTTTAGCTTAGAGATTGGCTGTTGATCAGCTAGATTTTTGGTGCCATCTGGTGTAACTCTTGGCTCCCAGAAATCCTATAAAAGTAAGCAACAGTTAAAAATTACAAACATATGTTCATTAATTAAATGTGAAGGTGCATGCCTGGATGAGTATGTTGTGTTCCATTGAATTATAGGTTTTATCTTTCTATTTTCTGTATACATCTTATGAGACTATACCCTTCCCTGCGGGAGATCCGGCATATATGGACGATCAACACAAAGTTGGCTGGAGGTACAGGGCCATCAGAATTGACTCCTCTTTCATGACTTAGCCATATATTGGCTTCAATTCCCTATCTCTGAGGTAGAAATCCAACATTTTGGGGACCCTTCCCTGGCTTGGGGGGGGCATTTATGAATTTTGGTCATCTAGGATATCCATAGGGTTTGTATATGTGTATTGCAATTATGTTTATGATCCCACACCTTTTCCTGAAGAAGCCTCACGGTGAAACATGTTGAATTAAAAGCGCGGAAACATCAATATAACATTGAAAGTTGTGTCCTTTAGTTATAAATGAATGCAGATGTATTGTATGAAATGTTTTATTTTTTTCTATGTGATTGAATAAAAATATATATATTTTTTATATAATCCGTGTTATATGGGTTTGTATCAAGTCCCACACCTCCCAATTCTTTTTTTTGCATCTATATTTAGGGGATGTTGGTGCCATATGTTGAATACTAGTTAATATTGGATTTGACCACGTACGTTCTAATATTATATACATGTATACATTCTAATAGAAGGTGAAATCTCTTACTATCAAAGTTCTTGTTCTGTAAGATGAGCAAGCTTTGCACTGACAGGCTGGAGTCTCGCAGTGAGTTGTCAAACTCTAATTTGCTGATATTGGCAAAGTTTTCCTCCATCTCCGAGGTGCAGCAGGTGTAGCCTTGTGGACAGATCCTCAGATGCTCACCTGCAAGACATGACATGAACATGACAACATGTCTACCAGAGCATGATAAATCTATCCATTAGCAGAGAAGCCCTAGAGCACAGCGCAGTTTCCACATACCGCACCCATCTACAAAGGCCTATACTGTCATTCTCCCCATTAAACTTGAATTTAATAGTAGATGTTCTAATAGATTTGTCAGAATGTTCTACTTTACTTGAGCCTATGGACAACTGCACATACTTTTTTAATTTTTTTGATCGTACATTGATTCCTGTAATGTCATCATCACACATATGTAAACTATTGCAATTAGCCAGCATTGTAGTTCAATACATTATATTGACAACCATTATTTGAAGACCCCTCCAAAGTATTAAGTTTTGGTACACAAACTCAAGTATATTAAAGCAGAACTCAACTCCGTCCAGCCCCACCCATGTTTTTTTTTGTTCTTCTTACCTGTAGTGCTGCATTCTTTTCAAAACACATGCTTACCCACACAGTGAATCGAGCGCTGTCTCGCTGCGTTCCACCATCTTGGTCATCTTCAGATGGGTGGCTCTTTCCGGGTGCAAGCCGCAAGTTTTGATGATATGCCTGCCTTCCAGCAGCTCTGTGTGCCAATCCTGTGGCCTCCTGGGAGCGGTGATATAAGTACCCTAAGGCCTCGTACACACGATCAAATCTGTCTGCTGGAAACGGTCTGCTAGACCGTTTCAGCAGACAGATTCGATCGTGTGTACGGGCAAACAGACGGATTTGGCCACCCGACAGATTTCAAAGCATGCTTTGAAATCTGTCGGCTCGGAACCCGTCCGCCCGACATGTCTGCTGGTTAGTACGCTAACCAGCAGACATGTCTTCTCGCACACGCGCCAAATGGTTTCGATGCATGCGCGGAAGTGTTTTACTTCCTGGTGCGGTGACGTGGCGGCGTCAACGTCACCGCCACGTCACCGACACGTCAGCGCGCTGTCTGCTGGCGTACACGCGAGCAAACCAAAATCCCAGCAGACAGATCTGTTCAAATCGGTCGGTCCGACCGATTTGAACAGACACATTTAATCGTGTGTACGAGGCCCAAGAGGCGGCAGAATTGAGTACACTTCATTCTGTCCTAGGCTGGAAGGGTGGAGGGGGCAGGGCCAAAATAAAAAATAAAACAGAATAGAAACTTTGGGCCAGATTCACAGAGCCATTACGCCTGCCTAACTGGTGTTAGACTGGAGTAATTTCAAACTACGCGCGTTTTCTAGCTAGTCGGAAGCCTCAAACCATAAATAGACGGCTGCGGGCTTCAATTCGACTGGATTACGTGTTCGGATCTACGCTGCAATAAAATTGCGGCCACTGGGTGGACTTCCCGACGTTTTCCGCGTCGGGGTATGCTAATGAGCTTTTGCCGGCGATCCCAGAAATTACGATCTTCATTCACAATCTCTTACGGCACCTTTAGTCATCTTTTTTTTGCGTAACACTATACCAGCTTTTTGCTGGTCTAATATTAGACAGCCCAACAACGAATGACGTAACGATGTGATTTCGCGCAATGCACGGAGCATGGGCAGTTCGATCGCCGCGGGGACGCGCTTAATTTAAATGCTTCACGCCCCCCAATCGCGTATTTCGATTACGCGGCGAGAAATAGACTACGCCGCTTTAGCATACGGGCAAAAATCTACCAGGATTCGGTGTAGAGCCTGGTGAAATACGGCAGCGTAGAGTATTTCGATTACGCAGCACAATATTAAGTGTATCTGAATCTGGCCCTTTTTTTCTAACATTTCCAGCCATTCTGCTTGGGAAGTGAGGGAGTGTACAATTTAACTTGCTCCTTTTTGAGAGTTAGGTTCTGCTTTAAGCTTGGATGAGTTTGGTGTGGAAAAAACTTGAGTGGACTTCTAACTCACTTGAATGAATTAAAAGTTATTAATACAAGCCAGTTCTTCTTGTCCAATATTAGTACCTGACTTATTTGGCTGAAATTTGCACAGAAACTTAAAAATCTTGTAAAAAACATTCCCTGGCGGAAGGAGGTTATTATGGCCACAAATGAGGGGCAACTGTACATGGGATCTTCAACAAGTAATACAGATGTGATGGTCAGGTGTCCACAAACCTTTGGCCATATAACGTATATACCATTTTAAGAACAGCATTATTGATTCTCGTGTTACTATTGAACAGAGTCACAGAACCATGCAGCCATATGTGTATGACTTTATTGTACGATGTACCCACATGTGTTTAAAAGTTTGATTAATTCAATGCACATTCAATGGTCTGTACATACACGTTCCTTAGCATGTTTGAAAAAGCCAAAGTGGTACTAAATATTCAATAAATTTATTATGAATCTACTCAATTAATTGAGGAAAACATCCTAGCCAGGAGCACACACACACAAAGCTAGCTTCATGGGAGCCTGAAAGGGGGGGATGGAGTTCCTTAGGTCCCCATTCACACAAATGTGAATTTCTTTGCAGACTTGATTCAATCCGAAAGGCATATACAGTATTCGCATGTCATCTGAAAAAACATTGTTTTCACTGAAGGCCGTTCACATCTATGCAGTGCGATTCTGATCCAGTTAAAAAAAAAGGGTCCTGTGCGGTGCAAATTTAATCTCCACAAATTTCAATGGGAAATTGAATTTGCAATCCTGTGTTGACATCAATGCGAATCCAGTTGTTTTTGTTCTCTAGATTTTACATATTTCCCTTTTCCTACTCCTCTTCTTAAAAAATGGCATGAGTTCTCCGCTCCACCCCCCCAAAATCTATCCCAGACCCTTGTCCGAGCATGCGGCCCAGCAGGCCAGAAAAGGGGGGGTTAAGTGAGCACCCCCTGAACCATACCAGGCCAGGGGGGGGGGGGGTGGATGCTTTTCTAGCCTCCTGGGCTGCATGCTCAGATAAGGGTTTGGTATGGAATTTGGGGGGACCCACACTGTTGTTTTTTTATATTTTGGCATGGAGTTCCCCTCAAAGTCCATACTGGACCTAAGGCTCCGGTATGGATTTTGGGGGACCCCACATTGGTTTGTTAAATTTGGCGTGGGGTTCCCCTAAAATCCATCCATTATTTTTTATGCCAACATTTTTTTTGTTTACATGCAGCAGTCAGTGGGGTATCCTGCTGACAGCTGATGAGTAATCAATCGTTAAGTACCCGACGCCCCCTGCTCCCTGACAACTAGGTATTCACTGGTTGTTATTGGGATGTCAGGGGATTGGGCACAGCTGTGATTTCTTAAAATTCATATTTAAATTGCACCTGTCAAACAGAAATTGTACTGTGAATTCACGCCACATTGCATCAAAAAACGGAAGGAATTCGCACCACATTAGTATGAACCTAGCCTAAAGCAGACATTTTTATCAGATGGAGTGCAAAGCAGCTATGGACTTTGCAAGAAAATCATGCACAGCAAGCTTGGTAAATGCTGAGCTCCTACTTGGCAGCACTATAGGCTTTTTTTTCAATGTTTAGGGTTTAGCAACACTTTTAATGCTTCTTTCACATTTATACAGAAATCTGCAGTAAATGACCCAAGTTCACCTAAGGTTTGTGAGTAGATACACCCTAATTGAAAGTTAAAACTGCCATCCACGTGTTCGTTTTGTTTGACTGGAAAAACTAGTAGGAAGTTGGCAGCAACATAATTCATATACAGTCACAAAACAGTAATAATCTTAACCGGGTCCTAGCATTGCAAGTACTTTGTATGTGTGCCAACCTAGGTTACACATCAATCCTATTCTAATCCTAGTTTGCTTTTGAAAAGTCTGTAAAATCCTGTCAATAAACTGAATTTACAAAGTTTACGTTGAAATCAACTTTTACAAAGAACCCGCCAGGCAGTCTCTGGAGCCAGCAGATTGTGCTGTAGGGAGAAGAGGAGCTCAAGACTGTTGGCCTTGGACCCGAGCCAGAGAAAGAAATGAAGACTGGTTCGCTTTACAGCCTGAAAAAGTAATATAGATGGTAAAAGTCTTTCATTTGATATATTTGACAAAATAATTGTGTGCTTCTCTACACTATTTCCAGTTTTATATTTGAAGTCTGGACTGGTATTTTTCACTAAAGGTGTGTCTGAGAGTATGCTCAACTTGTCAGTTTATATACAGTGCAAGTTCCGTGTCCTATATGTCAAGGATTTAGTTCCACTGAGGTTACTAAAACTCTGATGACAAACATCATAGGATTTTACATAATTGTGAAAAAAAGGGCTACCATTGTAAAAGATATTCCAAACTATTGTGTTTGATTTCACTTTACTGCCACTGTAAAAGGCTATAGGTTTTTTTTGTTCATCATCACAGCTATTTGCACAGTTTTATTGAATAAGCCAATAGGAAGATAACTCTTAGCACTTGGAGGGTAAGGCCTCGTACACACGACCGAGGAACTTGTCGTAAATGAAACATTGTTTTCCTTGACGAGTTCCTTGTTAGGCTTGTGGAGAAACTTGACAAGCTTTCTTTGCATACACACTGTCAAGACCAAATCTCCTCATTCTCAAACACGGTGACTTCAACACATACGGACGGCAGGGGAAGTTCGATTCCACTGGCGCCACCCTTGGGGCAGCTTTTTCTAATCTCATGTTACTGCGTGTTAAGTAAAAGTTTGGTAGGAGACGATTTACACTTTTCAGTCTGTTACTAGCGCCCAGAGGCGATTCAAGTTTTTCACTCACTCAGAAGCGTTAGAGAGCATGGTTTCTTCCAATGCAGATCAATGGCTTTTTCTTGCATAAAATAAAATTGTGTTAGCAAACACTCACTCACACACTGAAGAATAGTCTCTACCAAACCCAATAAACAAACAGACATTGAGACAGATAGAGGAGCAGAACTAATAGAATTAAATAGATCACTACATCCACCCAAAATATAGCTATACGTGGGCAAGTCCAGAAAATGTGTGCGAAATCCCCTTGTGTTGCTCCACACTGCCAACACTCAGATGAGCACACAGGATTTATCTTTTTAAGTCTGTGTGGTGTGATATATTCTCTATGTACCAATTTATATTGGATCATGCAGTCTCTCAAGGAAACCAAAGATCGCAAAGGGAAATCTTGTACACCTCTCCAATCCTCCATATACAAATCTGGTATATCTCGCATCCAACTAGCTCTAAGGCCCTGTACACACGAGCAAATAGATTTGTTAAAATCGGTCGGACAGACCGATTTGAACAGATCTGTCTGCTGGGATGTATTGGTTTGATCGTGTACACGCGATCAAACCAAAATCCCTGCCGGCAGACAGCGCGCTGACGTGGCGGTGACGTGGCGGTGACGTTGACGCCACCACATCACCGCACCAGGAAGTAAAACACTTCCGCGCATGCGTCGAATCCATTCGACGCATGTGCAAGCAGATATGTCTGCTGGTTAGCGTACTAACCAGCAGACATGTCGGGCGGACGGATTCACAGCCGACAGATTTCAAAGCATGATTTGAAATCTGTCGGGTGGCCAAATCCGTCTGTTTGCCCGTACACAGGATCGAATCTCTCTGCTGAAACGGTCTAGCAGACCGTTTCCAGCAGACAGATTTGATCGTGTGTACGCGGCCTAAGACGCTAATGGCAAAATGGAGATTAAGATAAGATGGGAATACAGTCTCGAAGTGGGCCTATCCAGACACTCAGACCTAAGTACTCACTCTAAAGTGGATTGTATACTGTAATGATTAAACTATCCTGTGGAAACTGGGCATGAAAAGTATGAAAAAGCTGGAAATATCGAAATAAATAGGAACTAGGTAAATAAAAAATTGAGGTGAGTGTAGAGAACGTAGATAGTTTCCAATCAGTGATCACTTGAGAAAGTAATTTAATATTATATTTAGTCCATGCAATAGGCTCTGGTAGTTTAAAAAAAATGAGGAAGAGCAGAATTAAACCATAGAGTGGCACTTGGAGAGATTGCACCCTTGGGATAATGCTCACTTCTAAGACCAGCCTCCCAAGCTCGAATAGTATTGAGCCTTGAGGCAGTCAACTGGTAGGCCTCGTACACATGATCAAATCTGTCTGCTGGAAACGGTCTGCTAGACCGTTTCAGCAGACAGATTCGATCGTGTGTACGGGCGAGCCGACGGATTTGGCCACCCGACAGATTGGAAAGCATGCTTACCAATCTGTCGGCTGGGAACCCATCCGCCCGACATGTCTGCTGGTTAGTACGCTAACCAGCAGACATGTCTTCTCGCACACGCGCCGAATGGTTTCGACGCATGCGCGGAAGTGTTTTACTTCCTGGTGCGGTGACGTGGCGGCGTCAACTTCACCGCCACGTCACCGACACGTCAGCACGCTGTCTGCTGGCGGGGATTTTGGTTTGCTCGTGTGTACACGCGAGCAAACCAAAATGCCAGCAGACAGATTTGTTCAAATCGGTCGGACAGACCGTTTTGAACAAATATATTTAATTGTGTGTGTACGAGGCCGTAGGGTGTTCTGCAACCCCTAAATAAAACTACATTAAGAGCTTTTCTAGAGCCTACTACTGCTGCCTCCAGACGAGTAGAGAAATTATATAAGTCTGGGCTCAGACACCATGTGGCCGTGACCAACTGAGTAGCTACAAAGTACTTATATAAATCTGGAAAAGCTAAACCTCTCTGTTGGCAAGGGTGCATGAGAGTGTTTAATTTAATAGGTATAAGATGTTCAGTAGAAAATGTATTTTTTATTTATTACAAGTACTTACGGTATATAACGTTGTGAATTTACGTAGTAATTTACATATTTATTGTATATTCAAATGAAAAGATTCAACAGCTCGAGCCAGGAAACCTTTACAAAAGTCAGTAGAGAATGTGCAAGGAATGTCACATTCTACCCGCTATAAACGATAGGGTGGTTTTACACCAAAACTTTAAAACACGGCACAAATCTACAATCTGCATTGGTAAAAACAAATACCAGATGGCTTCAGAATCCATATTAACTTTGACAGAAGACCTTACAGGTAAACACAACTCATAAGTTGAGAAGAATTGCATTATTTCTTCTATTGGCAATAAGATTGCCATCGCCTGTCATCTGGAACAAGGATTCCCTGGCAGGTAAGTGTTAACATGCTGGTTATTAGAAGAACACATACTCGCTCTCTGTTTAATTAAATCCACCCACTGAGATGTGTTGATTTTAATTTCCCTTTAGACAGTTTTTCATCACCAGACACTATGGGGCAGATTCACAAAGACGTAATATTCCGCTGCGTAATCGAAATACGGTACGCTGCCGTATTTCACCAGACTCTACACCGAATTCAGGTAGTTTTTTTGCGCGTACGCTATTGTTTCGTATTTTTTTTCCGCCGCGCAATCGAAATACGTGATTAGGGGGCGTGAAGCATTTAAATTAAGCGCGTCCCCGCGACGATCGAACTGCGCATGCTCTGTTCAGGAATTTCCCGCCGTGCATTGCGCGAAATCACGTCGTGACGTCATTCGTTGTTTGAGTAGCGGCGTTTACGAACATTCCTATTCCCGGACGACTTACGTTAAAAATAATAAAAGACATCGGAAAACGTTGAAATTCGACGCGGGAACGACGGCCATACTTAACATGGGCTGTCTAATATTAGACCAGCAAAAAGCAGGTATAGTGAAACGGAAAAAAAAGATGACTAAAGGTGCCGTAAGAGATTGCGTTGAAAGTGCGAAATTTTGTGGATTGCAGGCAAAAGCTCATTAGCATACCCTGACGGCGAAAAACAACAGGAAGTCCGCCCAGTGGCCGCAATTTTCTGGCAGCGTAGATCTGAAGGCGTACTAACACGTAATACAGTCGAAATGAAGCCCGCAGGTGTCTTTTCATGGTTTGAGGATTTCGACTAGCGTAAAAACGCCCGTAAGTCGAAATTACTCCAGTCTAACAACATTTACACAGGCGTAATCGCTTTGTGAATCTAGGCCTGTGTTTTTCTCTGACATTACAATATTTCTTTGTCCATTAATAGAATCAGAATCACTGCAGCCTCTAAAAATGTATCAAGGACAATTATCTTTGAGACAGTTCATTGTGCTCTTTGATCTAACAGAATATCATGTCTTCCGTCAGCTGCTGTACGGTAACTCAGCACATTATTATTACACTGAAGTTTATTAAATCCTAATGAAATGTGAGGTCAGAGTTTCAAGGAAACTGGTTTCTTGAAGTGCAGAACCTTGCTCTAGACAAGGGCTGGATGACCCACTTGTTTGACATTTACGTACCTACGATTAAATCTGAAAGCCTCTTTGATTCTTGCCCTAGCTTTACAGATATGTATGCATATCACTGTCTCTGGAAGTTCTGATTCCTTTTTCTCTATTATGATCACAGTTTCTGTTGGAAGGAATAGCTCAAAGTTTCGAAATGACGACTCATGGGCCATAGGGGCATAGCATAAAAGGGGCAGAATCAAAGCACAAAATTGACAATTTGGCATTTGGCTTTATTTGTATCCTGAGAGATGAGGTTTGTAGGGATGACTCACAAGACTCTTTAAGTGAAGCAAACCATCCCTTTGTACTATACAGATTTTTTGTGATTTACTGCGAGACTTTATGGTTCGTTTTGTTTATGACATATGCAGTTAGTTCTGATAATGCAGTCAAGGCTTTTGTTACCACCCAATAATATTTTCTAACCTGGTGGTAAGTAGGATCAATCCTACATTTAAGTGGATGTAAACCCCAATTTATTTTTTATTTTTTATGTCACAATGTACAGTATAAGATTTCCTATATGTGCCCAATCTTGCCACACAGAGTTAATCCAGCGCTGAGAAATCCTCTTTTATTGTTCAGTGAAATACAACAGACTTCCAAATAAAAACCAAAGTCCACAATTTACATCCCCTCCCCTGTGTTTCAGGGCTGTCTTAATGAGAGGGCACACCTGGCCACTGCCCAGGGGCCCCAGCTACATGAGGGGCCCCTGCACTTTCCCCAAAGCAGCTGGTCTTTGAGCCCACGCTGCCCCGAAATTAGGGGGCCCATGATGGCACTGAGAGTGAAAGATACACAGGGGAGGCAGTCTGCCTCCTACCTACTTGAAGTCTGTTTACCTGCACTGTCATCATTGTAGGGGCCCCAGAGCATTACTTTGCCCATGGGCCCATGATGCTATTAAGATGGCCCTGCTGTGTTTTGATTAAATGTTTTCAAAATATGGGGTGAGTCACAGTTCAGTGCCATGAGAAAATGCAACAGCCATCAGAATATACATAGGGTTGGAGGGAAGAGGAGAGGGGGATGTGAATTAAGCACTTTTTACAGAAGTTATGTATGTGCACGAGATATGTAAATAACTTGTCACTCAAGCAAGGACTTTGGTTTTTATCTGGAAGTCTGTTTTATTTCCCTGAACAATAAAAAGAGGATTGCTCAGAGCTGGATTAACTGTGTGACAAGACTGGGCACAGATGATAGGAAATCGTATTCTCTACATTGTTTACATCCACTTTAAGGTGCTAACTATTATCAACGTTGCCCGTTGATTGTGATGATTCCCAGGCCTGAAGAGAGTCATTCCAGAACAGGCTTATATACTCATTCCCAAGGAGACAATGCAGGGACAAGGTCATCTATAGCCCAGGGTGGACATGCCATACTGCGCCCCCCTCAAGATGCATGAGCACTATGTGTCAGCAAACCCCCCCAAAATTGAGCACTAATCTGCATGCTTACCCCCTAAGTATAAATTCCCAAGTACAAATCCCCCCCTATGTAATCCCCCTTCCAGCACAAATCTTTGCCCCCCTCCCCCATCACCCAAATCCCCCCAACTCAAATGCCCACCCCCTCCAAAAAGGTCAGTCAAATCCTCTACGCCTCAAATTTCTCCTCTGAGTACACATCTTCTGCCCCCCACTCCAACTCCACCCCCTAATCCCCCCCCAGCACTAATTCCCCCAAGAAAAGATTTGCCCTTCCAGTGCACAATTCTCCTACCCTTCACTATATTCTGTATGAAAACTCCCCCCTCCTAACCCCCTAAATTACCAGTTCTAGCAATTCTTAACCCATGCTGTCCCCCAAATTGCCCTCCCAACACAAATGATCTCCCCCTAAATCTCCTTGCAAACCCCTCTCTCTCCCCACCTCACATGAAACCACAGTGCTCCAGGGCGGCCCTGCAAGGAGATATCTGTATATCTTTGATTAGCCTATATTGTCATATAGGAAAGACATTTCCTGGCTCAAATGTTTCTTAGTTTCCACCATGTTCTTTGGAAAATATGTTTAGAGGTTCAGGAAGATGATTAAACTGCCCCTTAATAAACAGTCAATCAGGAAGGTAAGGCCTCCTGCACACAGGATGTTTGGGAAACTCTCCTAAACGCCCTTCCTACTGACAGTAGCGTTTGGCAGGAAAAGCACTTAATGGTTGTAAAAATGTGTAAAGCGTTAAGGTGCGTTTATAGGCGTCACGTGTTTGGGCTTAAATTCATTTAATTGGCCAGAATAACAATTTATTCTGGCCATTGAAATTACTTAACGCTCGATCGCTAAACGTGCCTAGCATTAACCCCTTAAAGGGGTTGTAAAGGTTCGTCTTTTATTTTTTAAATTGGTTCCTTTAAGCTAGTGCATTGTTGGTTCACTTACCTTTTACTTCGATTTCACTTCTAAATTTTTATTTTTTTATTTTCTGTATTTCTCACTTCCTGTTCCTCCTTAGTAAGGTGTTCAGTAAGCTGTTCTAAATGACTTTCCACCACTCGGATGATGGTGGAAAGCTTACTGAGGAGGAAGTGAGAAATTCAGACAAAGAAAAAAAAACATTTAGAAGGGAAATGGAAGGAAAAGGTAAGTGAACCAACAATGCACTAGCTTAAAGCGGTCTTTCACTCGTTTTTAGTTTTCTTTTTTTTAAGTTTTAGGCTCCTCTTACCTGTGTTAAATAGCAGCCCGTGTGTCCCGATTTCTTGGCCCCCAGTATGCGATTCTACTGCCAAACGATAACTTAGATTTCAGTCTTCAGGCAGTTTCCATCTTCATTCATGGCACGCTGGGCACGTTGAAGCCCAGCACTAATCATTTCCGGGATACGGCGGTGAATGCTGGCTTGCCGAGTCACGTGACCGCGGTAATATCGCGGGATTTCAAGAGAGATCGTCTCCTGGGAACATCACATCTAATTCCCAGGAGACTCTGCGCATCGGGGGAAAGATAGGCACGCCCAATAATCCGCGGGGAGAGGTGATTGACAGGCAACATTGGCAAAAATATAAAGGTAAGCCTTTATAAAAAATAAAAAAAAAACACCGATTTGTAATGGTCACTGGGAGACAGTAAGGCTCATAGAGAGTGAAATATAAGGGTGAACTTCCGCTTTAAATGAACCAATTTAGAAAATAAAAGACGAACCTTTACAACCCCTTTAATGCTGCTAAAAGTCTATGGCCCAGATTCACATAGCACTTACGCCAACGTATAACAAGTTACGCCGACATAAGTGAAAATGTGCGCCGTCGTATCTGTGCGCCAGACCCACAAACAGAGATATGCCTAAAACCAGGCTACACCCCGTCTAAGTAACTTGCTTACGCCGGCGTAGGGTGGGCGTACATTTAGGCTGAGTGCATGGTGCCGATCCCATTGATTAGTCATTCAAACATGCAAATGAGGTAAATAAATGAGCACAGCCAATGTGACAGGTACATTCCAGACACGTTCCGGAAATTAATATTTTTTTTTTTAAACTGTTAAATAGAAGGGTTTAGTTCCGTTTTAAGACTGAGTTTGTAATCAATAAAGGGGTTGTAAAGGTTTGTTTTTTATTTTCTGAATAGGTACCTTTAAGCTAGTGCATTGTTGGTTCACTTACCTTTTCCTTCGATTTCCCTTCTAAATGTTTTTTTTTCTTTGTCTGAATTTCTCACTTCCTGTTTCTCCTCAGTAAGCCTGCCCCATCATCCGAGCTATTCTGGCTGGGGGTTAGTCAGCCAGAACAGCTTACCAAGGAGAAACAGCAAGTGAGAAATTCAGACAAAGAAAACAAAGAAAAAAAACAATTCAAAGGAAAATTGAAGAAAAAGGTAAGTAAACCAACAATGCACTAGCCCAGTGGTCTCCAAACTCCAAACTGCGGCTCGAGGGCCGAATGCGGCCCTTTGCTTCCCTTTATCTGGCCCTTGGAGCACTATCCCTCCCAATAATATGGGACACTATGGGCCAGATTCAGGTAGGAGGGCGGATCTTTATTTTGGAGTAACGTTTGTCATTTACGTTATTCCGCCGAAACTTTAAAAGCAAGTACTGTTATTTACGAAAATTAGCCGGCGGAATTCAAATTGGGCGGGTAGGGGGCGTGTATTATTTAAACTAGGCGCAATCCCGCGGCGAACGTACTGCGCATGCGTCGACTGTCAGTGCGCATGCTCCAAATTCTGTCAGTGAACGTCAATGACATCAATCCCCATTCACGGACGTTTTACGCAAACGATGCTAAACTTTTTAAATTCGTCGTGATGACGACGGCCATACTTAACATAGGATACTCCACCTAGGGGGCATGTTTTTCTTTACGCCGCGTATCGCTTACGGAAACATCGGAAAGTCACTGCGTCGGGCCCGCGTACGATCGTGAATTTTCGTCTCTCGCTGATTTACATATTCTTGGCGTAAATCAGCGGGAACGCCCCGAGCGCCCATTTTAAAATTGCAGTTCCGATACGAGGGTGAAATACAATTACGCCGCTCGTATCTGAACTCAATCCCGGCGTATCTTGTTTTCTGACTACAGAAAACAGATAAGCCGGCTCAAAGTGTGAGTTATGCTGGCGAATCACTGATACTCCAGCGTAACTCTACCTGAATCTGGCCCTATTCTGCCATCTGACACCGGCAATGGAGCACCATTTCTCCCACTGACACCACTAATGGGGCACTGTTCCTCCCTATGATACCAGCAATGGGGCACTATTCCTTCCCCTAATACCAAATGTTTACTCCCACTAATGCCAGGAAAATTTACAGTGGCCAAAGTCCGGCCCTCCAAGAGTCTGAAGGAAAATAAACCGGCCCTTTGTTTAGAATGTTTGGAGACCCCCTGCACTAGCCTAAAGGAACCTATTTAGAAAATAAAAAACAAACCTTTACAACCCCTTTTATACAAACTTTGAAGAAGCTACTTAAAGATACTCTTGATGAGCAACTTTACCTGTAATAACAAGCAACTTTGGTGCTATTAAGTGTCCCATGTGACCTGTTCTTAGAGTTTTAACCTAAATTACACGAGCAATCATTAATGCGCTACAAATTAAGATGTTTGAGAAGCATTGTAGTCTATCATCTCATATCAGCTCCATTGTACCTGCAATTAGTCTCATTACTGCTTATAAATGATAAATGCTTTCAAAGTATGACTACAAAATCTATTTTAGAATGCAAATCTACTTATCATTTGTAGCATCAACATAAAACTCCCCAGTGAGGTGATGGGAAAATGAGGTTAAAGCGTGTCCTCAAAGCCCTGCAATCTATCAAATACTTTCCCCTTGGGAAAAGTTTCATGAATATTAATAAGGAGTAAATACGTTGTTCTATATACAGGATTGATCAAACCAGCAGTCTAGGTCTTTTATATACAACATGTTTTCAATAAAGTACAATCTGCAAGGCATTATCAGGATCCTTTTAGATATGCATGGTCATGGACCATACACATCTAAATGGATGCTAGATTTACTTCAACTGTTATTCTGACTTTATCAGAAACAGAATGTGATTTTAAGGTACTGAACTCTACAAAATCGCAGTAGATCAGAAGAAAGGAGCAGGTGAAAGATGATCATTTTAAACTTACCAGATCTTCATTGTATCTGAACACCACACACCAAAAACATCTCTTATATTTGGAATATATTTTTTGGGGGGAGAGGGGGAGCAGGTACCTGATTCAGGCACTTGTCCCCACCTAGGTCAGTGATGGCGAACCTTGGCACTCCAGATTTTGGAACTACATTTTCCATGATGCTCATGCACTCTGCAGTGTAGTGTAGCATCATGGGAAATATAGTTCCAAAACATCTGGAGTGCCAAGGTTCGCCATCACTGGTCTAGGTGATCGCCCCCCTACCTCTACCCGCAGCCCCTTGGGGCATATCAAAGTTCCTATGAGACTGCGGGACCATTCACAGGATACACAGTGGGCAGCTGGTTGTGAAGCCGCAAAACGTCACAGCCGGCTGCCAACAGTTAACATGCAGGAGCCAGGTCGGATAAGCACATGCTGGATCCTGACACAGGTAAATGCGTGTTTTTAAAATTTGTTTATAGCATGAAGATCAAATCTAGCCAAAAACCTTCTAGGTTAGAACCTCTTTTGGGTTTAAGATGCTCTTTCTGTCCGACTGAGGTTTTATTTGTCTGGGTTTTAGCCCTCGTTCACACTGAGAGCATGTTTGAAATTGTGCAAGGTCAGCTTAACCGTGCCCAATTTCAAACCCGCATTTCAGTGCGAGTTCAGGGGCGATTTGAAAGACATCTGTGCGTGTTCATGCACAGATGTCTATTGAAGTCGCCAGAAGTAGTGCAGGAACTACTTTTGGGAATCAGTGTGGCACCGCAAAGTCAGCATCACACCAATTTGGGCGGTGCCATTGCCGGCAATAGGCTCCGATTTGGCTAAGGCCGCTTTCACACCGAAGCATTTTGTAGTTAGTTTCCCGACACCTGACTATGCTTAATATGCTGAGTCCCATTGTTTGTAATTGTGGCTGTTCACATTTCAAAGTTCAGCCAATTGTATACCTTGTGCTCTAACATCCATTAGGCACCATATACACCTATGCAGGGGCAACAGTGTGCACTTCTTTTTGCGTGATTGCATTTAGGTGACCAGTCCTGTTTTTATAAATATATACATCATAAGCAACTATTGTTTTCAACTACTACTGGCTTTTTATTGCTGTAAATGAAAGTTGTGGCAAAAAAATATATTCTTAGCTTATGAGAATCTTGTGTCTGTAAATCTTTTCTTTTAGAAGTTGTTTTCAAGCAAGCAGATCATTGAATTTTTAATATAGATTTTCCCACCATAAACAGAAAATCCATAACTCCAGAGGAACAGAGAGCAATTTAAAGTGATTATCAAAGAGTAGTTTGTATCAAGTAAGGCCAAGGAATTTTTGCCCAAAGCCTGTTAGAACTGTGCAAGAGTAGGAGATCCCACATCATTCATTCAAGAAATGCACTTCCTCCTGTACACACATTGCAGCTGCAATAGAATTAAAGGGCATCCAAACTCAAAAAACTAAAATGTAACATACTGCAGCTTACCAGTACCGCGAGTGGTGGCTGTATTAGTTTTCAGTTTTTTTTGGGGGGGCTTTTTCCTTTATTTTCACCCAGTGATTCTGCCAGTAACAAATGTAACTTATAAGAGTGCAGCAAAGGCAGCGAGCACAAGGAGTTAGTTACTGACAAAAGTATTCTTTGCACTTATGAAATAGATATCACAAAATACTTTCAATAGTATATTTAACAAACCAAAACCGATAGGGAGAGTCATCAGTTTCTATAATCGTCGGATTCCAGTGATGTATTTCATATTTTCTTCTATTTGATCATTTTATTTTGTTTAGTCAGTAAGTAGTGCTCTAGACTCCTTTTCACATGTTGAGAGTTGAGTCCAATTGAAAGAAAAAATCTGTCTACAGAATTCATAAGCTCAAGCTGAAATTTATACATACAAGTGAACTATTAAGAGCAGAGATGCTTGGTGATTTTATGCCATTACAACTAGGGTTGTCCCGATACCCCCGATACCAGAATAGAATACTTTATCCGGAAGATACTGAGAGCAAAGTTGTTCCTTGTAAACAGAGAAGTAACAGCGGAGAGCGGGAGGGCCAGAGCCGGAAGTGGTGGAATAGAATTCTCCCATATTCTGGCTAAAAAACTGGGTGTAAGGGCCACGTGATAAGCGGTTTACTTTAAAAGTCTTGTGCATCAAATAGTAACTGAACGTTTACATGTCTAGATTGTCCCATAGGAGCCTTTAGTTGTACTTTAAAGAAAGATCATTTTTAAATTAAAATAGTAATGTGACATTTATCTGTACTATGTGCTGTATGTTCTGTGTAACTCATACTGGTCCCGGAAAATACTTGCTAGAGTTATTATTAGGGTTGTCCCGATACCACTTTTTTAAGACCGAGTACAAGTACCGATACTTTTTTTCAAGTACTTGCCTATACAGATTACCAATACTTTTTTAATATCATGTGACAGTGACGCATTGATGGCTGGCACTTATAAATGGCACTGACTGATGGGCACTAAAAGGTGGCACTGACTGATGGCTGGCAGTGGCACTAATGGCTGGTGCTGACTGATGAGCACTGATAAGTGGCACTGATTCAGCATTGGTGAGCAGTGCACTGATAGATGGCATGCACTGATGGCTGGCACTGACTCATGGCTGGCAGTGGCACTGATGGATGGGCACTGACTGATGAGCACTGACTGCTGGGCACTGACACAGATGTCTGGGCACTGACGGATGGACACTGACAGATGGCACTGACGGCTGGGCACTGACAGATGGCACTGACGGCTGGGCACTGACAGATGGCACTGACGGCTGGGCACTGACAGATGGCACTGACGGCTGGGCACTGACAGATGGCACTGACAGATGGCTGGGCACTGATATCTGGCACTTAATTACATGAGAGGAAAGAGAAAACTAAAATATTTTACTATACTGCCTACGACACCCATCTTGGTACACCCTGCACTCAGCTGCATAAAAGCAGCAGCGGACATCTTGTTACACCCAGCTCAAACTATATGGGCTGGGTATAACAAGATGTCTGCTGCTGGCTTAATGTGGCCGGGTTCAGGGTGCACCAATATGGGCGTTGTGATGTTCAAGGCAACATATAGCGTCACTGGACACTGCTAGCGTATTGCACCCTCATAACCTGCCAGCTTACTTGCACCAGTACTCTGCTCGGATTTTTGCTCTGACCATGATTCCGCCCGCAGCTCCACCCGCGACTCCGCCAGGTTGACTTCCTGTTTACACGATGCCCCGCTCCCTCTCATCCCAGGTATCGGTGAAGCATCGGGAGCATTTGTGCGAGTACAAGTACTCGCGCAAAAGCTCGGTATTGGGACAACCCTAGTTATTATATATGCCTGGTGCCTTGTGATGCAATCTGTTCTTTTTCTTTCTATGGTTTGTACTTGTTTATATAAAAAAAGAACTTTCATAAATAAAATCGAATTTAAAAAAATTAGTAATGTGATTTAATAATGCTGACATGTGTTCTATCAATTCATATTAAATATGAATTTTCATGAATGGTCCACTTTAAACGGGTTAAGTGTTTTCAGGGTGATAAACGATGTTTCAAATGTGATTTTAAATAATGAAGGAAGACTGTGCGGTCCTGAGGGGTGCGTTTTAATTTTTTTAACAGACAGAGCCTAAAATGAGTAGTCTTTTATAACAGTTGTATAATACATTATTAAAACCCATAAAATGGCTTTAAAAGCTAAGGAAAGTAAAAAGAATTTAGATAAGCCCACAGTATGTTATCTAATGTGATCAGTTAAAAAAGATGTAGGGTCCCTTACCCAGGTGGCAGAAAACACCCAAATTATTTCAAAATCAGTCTCATGGACATGGTCTAAGTATAATATTTATAATATTTCACTAGAAAAAAACAAGAGGTAGAATATCTAAAGATGACAAAATATGGACAATGTAGATTCTACGAGGACATGGTCTAAATGTAATACTTCTAATATCTCACTAGAATGAACATGAGGAAGAACATCTGAAGATGGGAAAATATGGACAAGGTAGATTCAACGAGGACATGGTCTAAATGTAATACTTCTAATATCTCACTAGAATGAACATGAGGAAAAACCTCTGAAGATGACAAAAGGTGGAAAAGGTAGTTTCTGAAAGGCCATGATCTAAGTGAAACATTTCTATTAATCTCACTAGAATGAACAATAGGTAAAACATCTGAAGATGGCAAAAAATGGACAATGTGGTTTCTATGAGGACATAGACGAAGTGTAATACAGTATTTCTAATATGCCATTGGAATGAACATGAGGAAGAACATCTAAAGATGACAAAAGATGCACAAGGTGGATTCTACAATATGATTTTTTTTTTTTTTAATGCATGGGAAAAAAAAGAAAAGATTTTTTAGTGAGGTGAAGTCCAACCAACAATATAGGAAGGCCATATGATGTAGAAAGATGTTAGAGAATAACTTTCAATCTATACTTAAAATGTAAAACTTACAGGGATTCATTAGCAAAGTTAAAATTATCAAAACAATTATTAATAAATGTAGCTTTAGCGTATAAATGATGCTCAGGAGTTTGAGAGGCATGATCTGCTTACTCCTTTTCTAATCATTACATTGATGGTGTCATTGGTGGACGGGGTCTAGGAAATGGCCAAATGGTTCTACTTAGAGGCTGTGTGATGGATACTATAAGGGATCTGGGCAAAATAGCAGTTGTAAAATGCCTATGATGAGTTCTATATTACTCATAATTGACTGGCATTATGTCAAAGAAAAGGCTGCCCAAGTCTAGGTCCATTTCCAGCCTTCAATATTAGCAAACAGGATTGACCTCATCTCATGATGTCTCTTGGGCCTGTTAGCCTCTTAAATAAGACCACTCTAGTCACATGGGTCCTCCTGTCAGAACAAGAGAAGAGGACGGGTGAGCCAAACACAAAATACGTTTTGGCACCAAGCAATCAGTAATCATATAAGGTTTTTCAGCCAACTCAATCACTTTGTTTCTCAGGAACACTTGTTTGACGCTGTACAATCCCCAATGCAACTAAAACGGCCAACCAGAAGGTTGTCATCTAAATTCTAATGGCACTTTTTGAGATTTCTACATAGTCGAACACAGTTTTACCCAGTCTTGAATCTAAACAGCCACTTACATCCCATTTATTTATTTTTTAAGTGAGACCTATGCTTACATATATTAACCAGCATTGAGGAAAAATCTTAAAGTCTTTGAACTTGGGGGAAAAATAGTGAGTAGCCTTTGACATAGACAACTGCATCCATTCCCTGATCTTTGAGTCAAGTGGTCATCAACCCCGTCCTCAGGGCCCACTAACAGGCCAGGTTTTATGTATTACCTTGGGGAGATGCAGACTAGAATACTGCAATCACTGAGTTATCTTGCAAACCTGGCCTGTTAGTGGGCCCTGAGGACAGGGTTGATGACCACTGTTCTAGTCTACATGGAAGAGCTGACTCTTTAACCTGGCTTTCTAGGACAACTAGCTCCCTTTTTTTCACCTTGGCACAAGATCTACACGTTCATATATAATTCATTCTGCACATAATACACAAAACGCAATACTATGTGACAGTTACCTGGCTGGGCATGTTTCCAAAGGTGCTGCACAAACTGTTAATAAGGCAGAATCCCTAAGGGGCAGCGAACAGAGCAGAGACAATTGTTTAGAGTCTATCAACATAAACAGAAAACAGAAGCGCTTTTAATAGCTCATCAATCAATTAAGAACACCCTGGTATCTGTAATTAACTGAGCCAAGTGCAATCACAGAAACAGATCCATTACAAGTGAATATTTATACACCAGGATAAAATGTCTCTCTACACAATGCAAGAGCAATAAAACACTGCATTGTTATATCCACTTATAACTAACATAACTAACCATGCATGAATATTAAAGCCCAATTTCAGTTTTTAGTTTTAGAGCGTGAAAGAAAGCTGAATTTTTGGCACATAACCATTCATTTAAATATATTCCTCAACAGTTACAAAGGAAATAAATCCACTTTGTGGGCACTAAATGTCTATGCAAACCTAGATATTAGCTACCTATTAGTAGCAGGGACATCACTACTGTGCGTGGGACCCAACAGGTCCACTCACTAGAGGCTACAAGAAGAAAATGTATAGGGGGCGGGTACAAGACAAGTCACCTGTGCTGCAGTGGTCAGTATTAAATATAGGAACATCCAACAAAAAAGCAAAGTCTAGGGGCTGTTTCAGACTAGATTGCTGCACATAAAAATAATGATGAAGGACATCAAGATTTAAAATGTCACTAAACCCACATCATAAAAACTATCAATAAATGGTTTATTACATGCTGTTAATACTCGGAATTCTGTAAAAAAAAATGATTGATCCTGTTGCTCTCCATCTCCACCTTCTGGAGATGGAGAGTTTGGGAGTTAACCACAAGGGGGTGCTGAAGGGGTTAAGTGTGACCTCATCTGTGTTTCTAACTGTACGGGGGTGTGGCTGTAGGTGTGATGTCATTGATTGTGCTTCCCTATATTAGGGAACACACGATTGATGACGGTGCCACAGTGAAGAACGGGGAAGCTGTGTTTACACACAGCTCTCTCCGTTCTTCAGCTCCGGGGACCGATCGCGGGACTCCAGTGGTAAACAGGTCCGTGGGTCCCGCGGCCGAGGTCACAGAGCTTCGGAGCGGGACCCACGGCTGGGCACTTAAAGAGGACGTACCTGTACGTGCATGTGCCCAGCCGTGCCATTCTGCCGACGTATATGTGCAGGAGGCTGTGCTTAAGTGGTTAAAAGAGGCACATCTAAATATGCAGGCATCCGGGGTAAAGCTGTCCACATAGAAAACCATTTTCCACACTGCCATTGATGTCATTCCTTCCACGAGCCATTCAAACCCTTTTTTAAATCGCTCTACTTCCCGTTTATGATTGCAGACAGACAGCGGTGAGAGTTGGCAGTGAGGAGGATGGTCTATGTGGACATCTTTACCCCGGATGCCTGTATACTTAGATGTGCCTCTTTTAATCATCAACCATGTGAGTTTCTAATGCCGCGTACACACGGTCGTTTTTTGCGATGAAATAAAACGACGTTTTTTAAAACGTCATTTAAATTGATCGTGTGTGGGCAAAACGTTGTTTTTTGTCTTCAAAAAAACGACCAAAAAAAAATTCCAACATGCTTGAATTTTTTGTGTCGTTTTTCAAAACGTCGTTTTTTGTTTCACAAAAAGTCACCGTGTGTAGCAAAAACGTCTTTCAAAACGACGTTTTTCAACCCGCGCATGCCCAGAAGCTAGTTATGAAGCGAGCTTCAATGGAAAAGAGTGGTGAACGTAACCTCGCTTTTTGTGAAAAAACGATGGTGTGTATGCAAAATTGTCTTTGAAAAGTGACGTTTCAAAAACGTCGTTTTTTACTTCACAGAAAACGTCGTTTTTTTTCATCGCAAAAAACGACCGTGTGTACGCGGCATAAATGTTGTATCTTCATTAAATGTAACCATATTGCTACACTTAGCGGTGCCTCTCTTCTCTTTTATACTTTGTAGCTCCTGCTGGTTGTGGAGGCTTCCATTTGTGGATGGACATTTTATGGTTACATAACTTATCACATTGCTATAATCTTTTCATATGGACTATAAACTGAAGGACCTATGAATAAATGGTCGTGGAACGAATCATTTGAGTTTCCATTATTTCTTATGGGAAAATTTGCTTTGATATACAAGTGCTTTGGATTACAAGCATGCTTCCGGAACGAATTATGCTCGCAAGGTTTTACTGTAATGCACAAATATCAGTAATTTTATCAATACAGGAGAGCGATGATTTTTTAAATATAATCAGATGGTGGTTAGACTTTGATGATTTATTTCCATAATAAAAAAAAATATGTTTTTGCTGTCAGTCACACATACTGACAGCAATATGTTAACAAATGACTTCAGTTCTCCTTTCTCGTTCACCCAACCTACTTTAACAATTGCCTATTTATCATGTTCTAATTTTAGCTTTTCACACACATACATGAGATGTTTGCTGAAAACTTGGGATCATCCATATTGAACAGAATTTCATGTGCAAGTGTGGGTACCTGCAGAGTCACATGGGTAGAATACACTGAGCTTGATCTTCTGCATCATATTTGATAGCCATTTCACTGATGCAAACCAAAATATGATTTTAGTCACCAATCTCTGTGATCAATATCATACAGTACCCAAAATCTGCTTATAGTTATAAAATTCTCCATGATGCCACAATTATTTCTTCAGGCAAACATGCAATATTGCAGAGCGCCCAAGTGTGAACCGGCACTCAGTTCTGCCATAAAACAACCCACACACATATACAGATTGTTTACCATTGAACAAAAAGTCTCTCTGACATCTGCCAAGTATAGATTACCTCTCACTTAATATAAAATACGGGATTGATTTACTAAAACCGGAGAACGCAAAATCTGGTGCAGCTCTACATGGTAGCCAATCGGCAAAAACAACTTCAACTTGTTCAATAAAGCTTTAACGAAAAAACCTGGAAGCTGATTGGTTTCTATACAGAGCTTCACCAGATTTTGCACTTTCCAGTTCTAGTAAATCAACCCATATATTTCTTCTTCTAAATGAGGGTGATGTGGTTTGTGGTCCTAATCCTTATCACAATTTGCCCAAATACAGCTATATATTTAGCCATAGCGAATTTAAAAACAATCTAAATAATCCCTCCTCCGCTATTACCTCCTCATGGTCTGGTAATTCAGACTGCCCATATGATTTCTACATACACATGATTCACACATCATGATAGAAAAATTATAACTTTGCCTTAAAGGACAAACTACCTTTTTAGGGAAGTTATCCATAAAAAGTTCCTCCCGACCCCACACATGGCAGCCACCTACTTAAAAACTTACCTTTAACCCCGTTTCAGAGGTTCTTCACTCTCCCCTTCTTTACCCACACTACTGCTCAGATGAATTATTTTGGATCTGTATTTATGGCGGCCCTCCGGCCATTTTGAGCAGTAGCCAAAAGAATCAATAGGCCAAGTTGTCGGCATGTGCAGTAGAAGCCAGGATTTCTTTGAGCAAAGACTATTGGGTGGTGCGCAGTTCAGAAGAATTCTAGAGCGGGGCCGAAAGTCAATATTTACGGGGCCACTCTTTGGGGGGGGCATGAAACATTTAAAGGCCAAATTCACTTACTGGGAGATTGTCCATTAATGGATGCATGGCATTATTGTCTTAAGCTTGGCAGTGGCGTATATGATAGCCAGAAAATTCATTGTCTGCTTTTGTGATAACGCCAATGAACCTGAAAGTGGTTGTAAACCCATACAGACACTTTAGATTAAGGCTTACCTGTAGGTGCAACAAATATCTCCTAAACCTACACGGTTTAGGAGATATTTGCTGAAAAGACAGCGCAGTCGCACTGAGTGTGCCGTTAGTGAGGGCGATCGTGCCGTCAGTGACATCATCGTAGCTCCGGCCAATCACAGCACAATACCTGGAAGTAACTCGGGTATCAATGGCGGCGGCGGAGGTGAGGAACGAGAGTTGCTTCGATTGTGTTATGCAAGTTCGAAAAAGTCCTACATACTGCATTTTGAGTGTGCTGACATGCAGTATAACATTCAAGTTAGATCAAATAAAACACAAAGAACAAATCAACATGACAAATACTAATGCAAAGGTTTTGAATAATATCTTACAGTAGAGTACGGCAGTAATGATGGTGTGTTGGTGCAGTAACCCATAACGCTTAGAATTTATCTTATTGCAGCCATCAATTAGGTGGCCCGATAAGTATGGTTTATTACAATGTATACATCATTACTGTTCTTTGCACTGCTGAGTTCAGATCTGCCACTCAGCAATGGTGCTCTTGCCCCTTTTCCAGAAGCTGCAGTCTGTCAACATCTGGAGAGCGACCGGCTAATTAAATTTGTCTTGGAAAAAGCAGCAAGACCTCTACACAAGGACAATCCTATGACTGGGCTTCCTGCCATGCTTGGTATAGTATCCGTTCCTGGGAGTGTGCATGACACGTATGAAATCCCTAAATTGGACTGTGTTTATTGCTCACTTGGAGAAGGAGTAACAAATTGGATCAGCCATAAGTGAGGCAGATTGACATGGGAACAGGGTGGTGCAGGCCAAGTGTACCACTTTCTCCAATAAAACTCTAATTAATGAAACAGTTGTTAACCATGGAGGAATGCAAAAAAAAAAGTTTTTTTACTGACTCACCCTGTTCCTGGCAAAACACACCAGGCTGTATAACTACTTCTGCACGTGTCATGGGAAGAGATTTGTCTGTCTCACAACCGTCAGTGACGTTTTAAAGTAAGGACACCTAGATACCGGAGCATTGCACCTAAACTGCTTACTCACCAAAAATATCAACAAGGTCTACAAGTCCCACTGGGCCAAAATGATAGCATATTTTCACTGCCTTTTTCCTTTTGTTTCCATTTTTCACACATCCTAAAATGCTAATTTTTCACATAAAAATGCACATAAAACCTCAAAACATAACCCCTGGAGGAGCGTTGATGTCTGTGACAAATGAAAGTACCTGTCAGAAACAGGTACATGAATTTATCAAGGCCAGAGTGTCCATGCTCTATACTCCAGAATCAGTGCATGTTCAGCCCTTGAGATGCACAGTGTCCCTGGTTGCTTTGATGCTGTCAGGTGCACAGCATGATTGGCTGCTACGATGCTGTCAGCTGCGCATCCTACAATGCCATCAACCAATAAGGCAGCCATCCCTGGCACACATTCAACTTCTGGTTGGGAGACTATTGTCATATTTGAGTAATGACGTCAGTCAGCATTCCCAGCCACTTTGTTTACATTCACCTGGTGGCCAGGGAATCCCACAGCTGGCAGGTGAATTTGACTTGTTGCTAGGATGCTGTCGGAGGGCTAAGTGAACATGCACTTAGAAAAGAGGCTGCTGGCCTGGGCCGACTTTAGCGCAGAGCAAATAGGGAAGCTGCCCAGGGCCCAGTCACTGTTGGGGGGCCCAAAGCAGCTGCCGATTGAGCCCACGCTGCTGCCCGCTGGAGTTCCGCCACTTGTTAGCTGCAAACTAGTCACTACTGTCAGTTGTAGATACAGAGAAGTGCTGCTTCTGTATTTACAAGTGACAGCGCTCCTCACTTTGTCTGCGGCCGTTCCGATCCCTCTCTGCTCTATATGAGAGCAGAGGAGTGAGAGCGAGGAGGGAGGCGGCGGGCAATGTACACAGTTAGAAGCTCCTCGTGAAGCAGCCATCAGCCTACACGGACGGACGTCCTTTAAGTTTAGTTGATCCTCTGTAGCTAGCTGCACTCTGACTGAGGTTTTCTAGATGCTAGGAGAGGATTTGGGGAGGGAGAAAATCTCTACACTGGAGTGGTTGGGATGGGGGGTGAGCTCTGAACTGGAATCTGGGGGGAGAGCTTTGTACTTAGGGGGATGGAGAACTTGGATGTACACAGCCCTTAGCCCTGCACTCCATGCAAAGTTTACCCCTCAACCCAGCATTCCATACAAAGTTTACCGCTCAACCCAGCATTCCATACGTAGTGCACCCCTCAACCCTGCATTTCATACGTAGTGCATCCCTCAACCCTGCATTCCATATGTAGCGCACCTATCAACCCTGCACTCTGTACATAGCGCACTCTTCAACCCTGTACTCTTTGTAGTGCACTCCAGAACCCTGCAGTCTGTATATGGTCCTGAAATCCTGGTTTATAACAATGCCTCACTGTTAGTGCAGTTTAGCCACACTCATAATTTAATGCAGAGGTAATGATGTGCAGTAACCCCTAGAAACCAATCAGTGAACAGCTATAATCTCTAGCAACCAGTCAGTGAGCAATAATGATGTGCAGTAACCGCTAGCAACCAATCAGTTAGCGGTAATGATGATCAGTAACTTCTAGCAACCAATCAGTGAGCGGTAAGGATTTCCAGTAACCTCTAGCAGCCAATCAACAAGCAGAAATAATGTGTTTTAGCTTCTTGCAACCAGTCAGTGAGTGGCAATGATATGCTGCAAGCTCTGGCAACCAATCGCAATTGCTGCCTGATCTGCTGCAGTAAACTGATTTTGAGTCCAGCTGCTATTTAATATACATCTCAGAATTGGGAGGAGGCCTAAGAAAATGTTTGCCCGGGGCCCGATCAATATTAAAGACGGCCCTGCTGCTGGCATCCTAACAACCCATGCATGAGCCATGAGTGGAAAACTGACACATTCATAACAGCTTCCCATTACATACATGCCCCAATCTGAGCACTAGGGGTCTCTTAATTGGTTTTAAATACCCCCAGTTTACTAATCTGCAACTGATGGTAATGTTTGTCGCAGCCATAGCAACACATTCTTAAAGTAGTGCAATTGGGAACCACCTGAATTGGTCGTAGAAACGTATTGAAACAGTTATTAATAACAATAAATATTTAGCGCAGGTAAAGCTAGAACAAGAATGATTGCCAGCTGAACACTACGGGCCAGATTCAGGTAGATAGGCGCTTCTTTACTTGGGAGTAACGTTTCTCGTTTACGTTACTCCGCCGTAACTTTAGGAGCAAGTACTGTTATTCTCAAAGCACTTGCTCCTAAAGTTGAGGCGGCATAACGAAAATGAGCCGGCGGAATTCAAATTGGGCGGGTAGGGGGCGTGTATTATGTTAACTAAGCGCGATCCCGCGGCAAACGTACTGCGCATGCGTCGACTGTCAGTGCGCATGCTCCAAATTCTTTCAGGGAACGTTAATGACGTCAATCCCCATTCACGGACGTTTTACGCAAACAACGCAAATTATTTTTTTTCCGACGCGATGACGACGGCCATACTTAACATAGGATACTCCACTAGGGGGCTGCTTTATCTTTGCGCCGCGTATCTCTTACGGAAACGTCGGAAAGTCACTGCGTCGCGCCCGAATACAATCGTGAATTTCCGATTCCCGCTGATTAACATATTCTCGGTGTTAATCAGCGGGAACTCCCCGCGCGCCATTTTTAAACTTGAAGTTACGATACGACGGCGAAATACAATTACGCCGCTCGTATAGTAACTCCAACCCGGCGTTTCTTGTTTTCTGCTTACAGAAAACAGAAACACCGGCTCAAAGAGAGAGTTAGGCTGGAGTATCACTGATACTCCAGCCTAACTCTACCTGAATCTGGCCCCACAAGTATAATCCAAAAAAGCCTTGAAGATACTATATAACAAATACAGTGCAGAGCAACACATAAATCAACAGTAAAAAAGTAGATAAAAGACCAAAAGAGAGCACAGTCCCAACATGAAAGAAAGAAAGTCGCCCTTTGTGTAAACAGTGCCTAAAGTCAGACGATACAGTGATAAGGGTAAATGAAGCCCGTCCACCACACACAATCCTGGCCTCTCACCTCAGACACTCGACCTGAATAGGTCATACAGCATGTATCCCACACCTTAGGGCATTGACTTCAAAGCAATCCAGCAACAATGTAGATCAATCACATTAAGGCATATATGCGTTAACAGAAAAAGAGATCTAGTGCTCTCCGTATCAACCCTTTAGCCCTGGTTCACACTGGGCTGCGGGAGTGAAATTGCACGATTTCAGCTGAACTTGCGCTATTTTACTCCCTCTGGCAGTCCCGATTTCGGCATGATTTAGGAGACATCTGTGCAGGGTTGTGCACAGATGTCAATGTAAATCACGTCCTGAAATCGCAAAAAGTAGTACAGGAACTACTTTTTGAAATTGGTGCAGCGCCGCAGATGCGGCGTCGCACCGATTAGGATGGTGTCATTGCCAGCAATTGCCGCCAATTTGAGATGCGATTTCACATGTGAAATCGCATCTCAAATCGAACTAAATCGTACCCAGTGTGAACCTGGGCTTATTGCGATAAAAGTAATAAAACCTTACTTACAAGTAAAGCACTATAGCCAAGTGCAGGTACAATGGCATTGAACAACATTTCCAACCAAAGAGATGGTCACAGGTGACGTCATACGTGACTCATCCCCCATTTGCATTACATCACGTGGGCTGGACTTCATCAGCGGTTCGGAACAGTTGCAAGGTGACATTATTATTTCTCTCATTCTATGCACTGATACTTAATATGTGTTGTGCTGTCATCGTTTACGTACAGTACAGACCAAAAGTTTGGACACACCTTCTCATTCCAAGAGTTTTCTTTATTTTCATGACTATGAAAATTGTAGAGTCACACTGAAGGTATCAAAACTATGAATTAACACATGTGGAATTATATACATAACAAAAAAGTGTGAAACAACTGAAAATATATGTCATATTCTAGGTTCTTCAAAGTAGCCAAGAGGAGACTGTGTGAATCAGCTAGGGTTGTCCCGATACCACTTTTTTTAGGACCGAGTACAAGTACCGATACTTTTTTTCATGTACTCGCCGATACCGAATACCGATACTTTTTTTAAATGTCATGTGACAGTTTTCAAACCACAATACAGACTAAGGATATTTTCTTTAGAATTATGAAGAACTCTAACTCAAGACATTATAAAAGAATAAAAATGAGTAAAAATGAATAAAAAAAATGTATTTGCTTGTCACGCAGTAGTAAAAAACTCAAAGAATTTTCACAGAACATGTTGATAAATACAAAAAAAGTATTCTATTTAGGCATCGGGAGCATTTGCGCGAGTACAAGTACTCCCGCAAATACTCAGTATCGGTCCCGATACCGATACTAGTATCGGTATCTGGACAACCCTAGCCTTCATGGTAGAATATCTGCTAGGAAACCACTGCTAAAGAAAGGCAACAAGCAGAAGAGACTTGTTTGGGCTTAAGGACACAAGGAATGGACATTAGACCAGTGGAAATCTGTGCTTTGGTCTGATGAGTCCAAACTTGAGATCTTTGGTTCCAACCACGTGTCTTTGTGCGACGCAGAAAAGGTGAACGGATGGACTCTACATGCCTGGTTCCCACCGTGAAGCATGGAGGAGGAGGTGTGATGGTGTGAGGGTGCTTTGCTGGTGACACTGTTGGGGATTTATTCAAAATTGAAGGCATACTGAACCAGCATGGCTACCACAGCATCTTGCAGCGGACCTGAACCCAATCGAGATAGTTTGGGGTGAGCTGGACCACAGAGTGAAGGCAAAAGGGCCAACAAGTGCTAAGCATCTGTGGGAACTCCTTCAAGACTGTTGGAAGACTATTTCAGGTGACTACCTCTTGAAGCTCATCAAGATAATGCCAAGAGTGTGCAAAGCAGTTATCAAAGCAAAAGGTGGCTACTTTGAAGAACCTAGAATATGACATATTTTCAGTTGTTTCACACTTTTTTGTTATGTATATAATTCCACATGTGTTAATTCATAGTTTTGATGCCTTCAGTGTGAATCTACAATTTTCATAGTCATGAAAATAAAGAAAACCCTTTTGAATGAGAAGGTGTATCCAAACTTTTAATCTGTACTGTGCGTATGCACAACTCACCCTTGCATTTGCATGTATGTGGGGACAGTTTTTATTTATTGTATTAAATGTAAATTTTAACTTTTTCTGGTTTTCTTTATTGCATTCACAAGAGGACTGACAAGTTCCCTACTTGATAGAAGAAATGGGTAGGTTACTATTCTTGGCTTTCAGAAATTGCTAGTTTCTTATCATGCTGATCCAGTTTCTTCACTGTATTCAGATCAAAAGTTCTGACTTCACTTGCTGCATGCTTGTTCGAGGTCAGTGCCTAATTAAATACTGTACTAAAGCCAGGGACAACTAATATTTTAAATCAACAATGCCGGCTTGCATATATCAGTGAGCAGAGTTTTCCCAAAAATCGATAATAACCAGAAGTTCTCTTTTTTTTTTGTAGCAGGTCATTTTCATTTATTTTGCAAGGAGCAAAAAATAAATAAAAAAACTACAGTAATATGAACAGATAGTAACAAATGAATGCAACATAAAAAAAAGAAACCCCAAAAAACGGGGGATGTCTGTTTCTGTAAGTCTGTCAGTTTCCTCCTCCTCTTAATTTAAACAGCTTTTTTTCTGGTACAATAAAATGGTGACATTTATTAACCACTCCTCATTTAAGATATTTTCCTTCAGCACAAAGCAAAATGGAACTTGGAACAGAGTTTTGTCATATAAATCTGGAACATCAAGTAATTAAAGTATTTTTTTTTTTTTTACCCTGGTGAAGTATTAGCCAGATTAGATCATTGCAGTTTTAAAGAGGACACAAAACATGACATTGCATCAGTTCAATATGGCAGCTCCATGACACAAAACAGGAAATTAGGACATCTATGGAGACAGTGGTCTACGCTATAAGATGTCTTAAGGGTATAAATTCATGAGTCATTTTATACATGTGACTGTAATGAAAGGTTAACTTTAATGCAACTAGGATGCTAGTGCTTATGCAATGGAAGATTCTTAAAAATTACCTCTATGGCAGACAAGGCCTTGGTTTTCCTCTTAAGAAGCTTCACATCCAACTTTTCTAGGAGTGTCACATGCCTGGTTCCTTCTTTCTATTGGCCTCTATGTCACTAGAAGACACAGTTGTGACATAGGACCCAGTGAATGGAACCACAGCTTGTGGTACATTAGTAGCTTTAGGTGCCAAGCCATTGCCTGTCCTACCATACATAATGTAATAGGGTAGCAAACAGAAGACATTAACAAGCGTAAAAAAGGCTTTAAAGTGTGCTATAAAACATGAAGGTAAATATTACTTCAGTCTTCAGTCAAGGTTCTTCTAGGTATATAAGAAGGAAAAATCTGGACAGGCCCCCACATTTCTTACTCGCACCTTCCTGTTGGCATAAAGGGAAAACAATCTCAAACTGATTCCTATTTTGCATGCATGATCCAACTCCACAGCTGGCCCGAAGGATCCAATCACATGCTCAGATTATAATATTATACATTAGAGGGGGATTATACCACTGATTGTGGGTGCTATGTTCTGATGCCCATTTTTCCACAACCACTTTCAATAAACTATGCCCACTTTCTGTCATTCACGTTTACATTGATTTCTATAAAGTCTGAAAATACCCCTGCCCTAATAAAAACACTGGTGTTATTTAGGAAAGTGTTAAAAGCCTACCATGTATTCCCTAATGCCATTAAAGTGGATGTAAACCCGAAAAAAAATCAGCAGTATGGAGGCAGGGCAGGATTCATCATAACCCCTGTATGAGGCACGTGGCAGAAGACTACTAACCGTCCCAGGATCTGCAATCTACACTGCAACATAACATGAGATACCATTGGTATATGAGTGCTTGGAGGCGGACGGAAGCACACAGGAGGGGTGAGAGCCTACGGGCAGCTTTATGTGACTTTGGGTACACGATATACAAAAGACATTTGTATATCGTGTACCTTTGAGTGTTTTTCAGTGCCTCAACACTGGCAGAGAACTGTTAACCAGATGTCCATGCTTCAATCAATTGTTGAGCATACAGTATGCATATGTCAGGGGGACCTTGGAAAGGGAAACAGTATCTGCCTCATAAAGGACACTATCTGCTCCGTTACTGCAGCCATCCAATGGCTGTGATAGACCATACACGGAACAATAGCCTAATCAGCACATCGATTGCACTGTGACTACCCTGTTTAGGTATCCAATATTAAATGGGACAGTATCAAAGTTATCACTGAAGGGTCCTTAGGAGACTGATGTACTGCAGTGGCCTCTATCCGGTGACACCGGAAGTGTGCCGAAGACCCTTTCTACTCTACTCAATCCTATACACACCTCAATTGATGATATCACCTTTTAATACGGTTCTTTTTTTGATCGTTCCATGGTACCAATAGGGACATTGTCTCTCACAATAGCAGGTCAGACTTCTATGTCAGTACAGTGAGTATACAGCATCTTGGGATTTAACCTTGGGAAGTTAATGGACTGATGTCCTGGGGTCTTGCTGTGATTCAGTTTGAGTGGAAGTGCCTCAAGTGCCTTCTGAGAGAGCTGTGTGTTTGGAGTGTGGCCCGTGTGTACGCTTGAACTGGAGCTCAACTGACTGTAAAAGTTTTAGATGGTGACAACATTGTCTCTATTTTAACTGTGGCGGTCTGGAGGTTGGCCAGCCAAGCACTGGCTACTGTATTATTAGAAGATTTTTTGTATATTTAATTTTCCTATTATTTACTGCTGTTAGTTCTTTCATACTCCCTTGTGGGGTGCACTTTGTTTTTGTATAAAAAATATTTCAGCGTTTACAATCACTTTAAGTATTTTCCTGCTAAAAGCTTTGATTATTGTGATTTCTAGCTGTTCACTGGCATTCAGTGTGAACTAGCATGTTGACCTCGTTTTGCCACTAATCTCTTCCTCTTATATTTCACTCATCAAATTCACTGAATAAGCCAACACATTTCCCTTTCTAGTAGGCTTGATGGCAGCGTGTCCAGTGGAAAGGAAAAGTATAAATGTTAAGCAATTACCTGGAAAATACAGTATTGGAGATTCTCTTTGTGATGATTCTCATGGGATTTAGGACACTATATAATTTTCAGTCTCTTCACAGGAGTTGGCCGCAATTGTATTGGATAATATTAGGTCAGAGGAGCCTGACAAACCTCTCAGTATGAGCCACAAGGTAATTTCTTCACCAGAGTTGATAGGGTATTTATTTATGACTCACTGCATTTAAAGATCAATCTCACAATGGAGAATATCTCGAGAAAATGAATTTCAGATAATTGAGTTTTGACAGAAGAAAGAACTATGTACAGATACTCAAAGCAAACACCTAAGGCTAACAGCTAAATACACCGTTGGATTACACATATATGAACGGTTTAACTTCTGAAGGATTTGTAATGCTGTCCAGTCACTCTTGTAAATTCCACAATTCTGCCATGCTGAAGGCCAGGCAGATGACCACTCTGAAGCAGCTTTAGGGCCAGTGTCAATGGGCTTCTGTTCACATCAGAACTTCTTTTCTCCCAATACAAGTCAATGTAAATGAAGAAGCAGCATGAAGCAGGTTGAATATAAGTCACAAGTAGAAACTGCAGGTCACTTGTAATACATTATTAATCTTAGTAGCATTTTAAACTGATATTGAAAGCACACTGCAATTTCTGCCCAAACCCCAGCAATTCTGACCATTACAGACTCTGTCCATTACCTTTCCTCCTCCAACCTTCTCAATGCTGACAATAAATGTTAAAGCACCTCCGGGTCCACCAGGAATTCTGAAACTTATTTTGGAACTCCTGCTAGGCCTTCCGTAACTGCTCACAGAATCACTTGCCAAGACTGCCAATGGCATTTGCAGAATCTTTGCCAGTACTTCCGGTGGCTCTCAAAGATTCCTTGCCAGGACTTCCAGAGCTCCCTGAAATGACGCTGGGCATGTTCTATGACCAAGAGGGTTATTTGTGACTTTAGATGCATGCCTTGCAGATATGCAGACATTAACAATAGTGTAAGTGTTTGTTAGCAATTAAAAGAGGAAATGCCATTTCTGACAACGTGCGGTCACGTGATCCCCTTGAGCTGGCCAGCCTCGATCTATGGAAAGAAGTAGGAGGGGCAGAGATTCCCCTCTGCTAGCTGGCTGACGTCAAAGCGGAATCTCCATCCTTTCTGCTTCTCTCCATAGATTGAGGCCCCCAGCACAGGGGGATCATGCTGCGGTGTCAGAAACTGTATTTCGCCTTTTCATTTGTAACAAACACTTACACTATTGTTAATGGCTGCATATCGGCATGGGATAGACCAATATGTGCTGCATTATGCAGCTGAATAGAGGCAGGAGGGTCGGAGAGGAAAGACTCTCATACTGACAGGAAGTGAGGGGGGAGAGACTGTCAGAGGTGAGAGGAGAGCTGTGGTCAGCGCTCACGTGACCACAGCCGCTCTCCTCTCCCAGTCTAACAACTACAGCAGAAGGGGCTAAGAATCCCCCGCTGACATCAGCCAGGAGGAGGTGAAAGATGCCAGCGGTCATGTGAGTGCCGAGCAGTGTTCTGAAATAAGGTATGCAGTGGCATATTGTTTGCAAAAACACATACACTGAGCACATTATTTATTATAAGACAGTGGATTGTAGCAATATTACACAGTTATTTTAGCAGGAGAAAAGGATTGAGGAGCAGATCAGAGCTGACAGGCAGGGAGGGAGAGAAAGAGTGAGGAGAGACAGCGGATGACAGAGGCACGTAAACTGACCACGCTGTCAGAGGCTCAGCAGCCATGATAGACGTGGTCAGTTTACAGAGGACAGGGCAGCACCAGGCAGGATCAGCCAGGTATTTTAGGTGACAGAAGGGGCCAAATTACACAGCACAAGCACTGTGCTAGTATTCATGCTTTAAAGGAACAGGATAAATGTTTTTTTTTTTTTTTTAGGGTTACAACCACCTTAAGCATTTTCCTGCTTTAAACTGTGATTACTAAAAACCACCAAAAGAAAGCTCTATGTGATATAAAAAAAATATATTTTGGGGTACAATGTTATATGACAAAGTAAACGTTAGTCAAACTATTATAGCACTAAAAACTGTTCTGGTATAGAAGGGGTACTGTATGTGGAGGTTGGTACGCAAGTGGTTAAGAAAACTGTATACAGTTAGGTGTGATGCCAAACACACTGAAAATAGACTGCGGATTTACATACCTTCTCATATATGGTAAACATGAAAAGTATGTGGCTTCCCTTTAAATTCAATGTAATGCTAAGAACAAAGAGCACTTCAAAGCAACTTTTGATGCACTGCTAAGCGCAGATATTGTCACTTCATCGGGCAATAACAAATGCTTGTACATGTATAGAATCCTGATACTGCTCCAGTGTTGTGAGAAGCGGAAGGGTTAAGCTGTGTATGGGAAAGATTGATGTGAATGTAAAGGGAACTGCTATCCATACTGACAGCTTTGAGAAATCTGGGTAATGCTCTTTTATTTCCAGCTATTTGTGTTAGAACGAGCAGCAACGTGTTTTGCACAGATGGAATGTCCTCCCCGCTCCTCTCAGATCCACGTCAGGGAAAAGAGAAAGCTTCCCAGCCAGCACACAAAGAAATGCCACATTTAATTGTACACAGCTTACTTACCAGGACCGATGGATCCTACAACAAAACACAATACCAATTGGAAATTTACACACAAGTCAGAGATACGAAGTGTATTTCAGAGCAAAGCGACAAGAAAAAAAGGAAATAAAAAGTATACTTTGTAAAAAAAAATCGAGATCTCCAGTAGAGACATTAAAGCTATATTTTTTACATGGGCCAGCTTGGCTCGCTGATAGTGTTCATAGCTGACCTTCGAGGGCAGCCGGGAATGGTGTACATCACTGACAGTAGTCCCAACCACCCCAAGGTATCCAGATACCCCCAAGGTGGGCAGAGAGGTACAGTGTCTGCCCTTTCCACAAAGATATATCTGCGCTGCCAATGGCCAGGCCTGGGCACTGCTGATGTTCGGGTTAAGCCTAAAGGGTAACTCCACTTTTGTGGGAAAACAATTGCAGACATCTTTTTTTATCAACGTATACAATTGTGATACAAGTCATAATGTAATCAAATGTTATTAAAAAAATTGCTTTCCTTTTCAATCTGCAGCTCTGCAATTTTCTGTAAAATGCAATATGGCTACCTGGAGGTGTTCTGTACACAGAGGGCCAGATTCACAAAAGAATTACGCCGGTGTATCTGCAGATACACTGGCGTAATTCGAAAATCTCACCGGCATATCATTTTTTTGTATTCACAAAACAAGTTACGCCGGCCGATAGGTGGCTTTTACGTTGTTTTCTCATTTGCCTATGCAAATTAGCCTGATACGCCGATTCCTGAACGTTTTTGCGCCGCCTCGTCGTCGTTTACATAGTTTCCGTAAACGTAAACTTACCCCTGCTATATGAGGGGTACGTTTACGAAGTTCCATCGTATGCCATGTTAAGTATGGCGTCGGGACAGCGTCGTCTTTTTCCGTTGTTTACGTCGTTTTACTTAGTCGTTCACGAATAGGGCATTGCGTAAGTGACGATCACGTCGTTTTCACATCGGTTTCAACAACGTTTTCCGATGTGAGCTGGAGCATGCGCACTGGGCTTTTTTCCTGGCCGGCGCATGAGCAGTTCGATCGACGTGGGGGGACGCTTAATTTAAATACAAGCCGGCCACTTTCATTTACGCGGGGATACGCCGGGCCATTTACACTACGCCGCCGCAACTTACGGAGCAAGTGCTTTGAGAATACGGCACTTGCTCATTTAAGTTGCGGCAGCGTAGTGTAAATGGCATACGCTACGCCGACGCGGCCGGTACGTGAATCTGGCCCAGAATGTATACAGAATGGCCCCCAGAAACATAATATCCTGCTTTTGTGATTGGCATTTCCTTTTGTTGAGATATTTCCAATAGGAAATCACGTCTGAATGGATGCAGACCCTGCAATTCTCCTCATTAGAGCCCTGCAGATCACCCATGGGGGATTTTTTTTCTCAAAAAAAGTAGAGTTGCTCTTTAACTTCTAAAAGTAGACATTTCCTTAGGAATTGCAGGAGGAGCCATAAAAGAACTGACTGTAAAAAGAAAGGTACGGTGGTGCATCTTCTGGTGCTTTCCATCCTTCAAACATGTTAGCTTAGTACATATTGCCACACTACGGCTTCTAAGAAGGTGCATGATTTCATACACATACCGTGGTAATGGCCTGTTTATTGAATTCAACCTTTAAAACATCTTTACATCTTAAAAATCCCTGTTGATATAAGGGAAAGCCAATAATCCTTCTAAGGTTTGGTCTAATTTGTATTTTCAGGAAAAATTCCTTCCTGATCCCGAACAGCGGTCAGATAAATCCATGTGTCAACATGCTCCATACAGAATATAGGATTGGACCAACAGGGACATAAGCATAATCCTAACAAGAGATTCTATTTTGTTCTTCTGTTATCACAGCTCTCTATGCAACAGATAAATCATTTACACGTAAACCCAGCACAGAAACATACTTTATGCTCCTCTTTATGGAGCTGATACAACTCTTGCTTTTTTTTGGCTAGCTTCACACCCATGCAGGTTGCGATTGATGCATTTTTCCAGTGCGTTTTGCAGCATAGTTTGCATTTTTCCACCTGTGTTTTTATTGCGTTTTTGGCATGTGCTAATGTTGCTAGGAGGTGTCTGTTGTCATGCAGGAAAATGCACCAAAAAGTATTTCCAATGAAATCTATAGAGCCAGAAAACTGCACCGTGCTGCGTGTACAAAAAAGCCATAGGAACCAATGTTAAATGGGCTGCCATGCTTTTCTAAAAATCTGCAAAACATCCTGCAAATTGCATAGGTGTGATCCTAGCATATATCTGAGCATTACAAGTCTTTTTTTCTGTCCTGGTCTTTATAAAAATCAACAGGTAAATGTTATTTCTAAATCGGAATACTGCACTACAGTAAAACCTTGGTTTGTGAGCATAATTCGTTCCAGAAACATGCTTGTAATCCAAAGCACTTGTATATCAAAGCATTTTTTTTTTTTACAGAGTATAAAAGAGAAGAGAGGCACCTCTGAGGCCCCGTACACACGACCGAGTTTCTCGGCAGAATACGTCTCCCATCGAGGTTCTCGCTGGATTCTGCCGAGAAACTCGGTCGTGTGTACACTTTTCGCCGAGCAACCCGTCGGGACTAGCTTTTCGACAGCTAAACGGGAACCTCGACGGGCGGAGCGATGAGTTTAGCCCGACAAGTTTCTCGGTCGTGTGTACGCGGCCAAAGTGTAGCAATATGTTGCTAAATGTTGTACCTTCATTAAATGTAACCATATTGCTACACTTAGGCCATGTACACACGATCAGACCGGTCTGATGAAACTGGTCCGACGGACCGTTTTCATCGGACCAGGCTGAAGTGGTCTGATGGTCTGATGTGTGTACACACCATCGGACCAAAAATCCGATCAGAGCAGAACGCGGTGATGTAGAACACAACTACGTGCTGAAAAAACAAAGTTCAATGCTTTCAAGCATGCGTCGACTTGATTCTGAGCATGCGTGTTTTTTTGGTTCGATGCTTTTGCGTACTAACTAGCTGTCCGTCAGACAGATTTTAAAGAAGGTTTTAAAACTTTGGTCCGACGGACAACGGTCCGATGGGCCGTACACACCATCGAACTGGTCCGATGAAACTGGTCTGCAGACCAGTTTCATCGGACCGGTCTGATCGTGTGTACGCGGCCTCAGAGCGGTGCCTCTTTTCTCTTTTATACTCAGTTGTGACACGACTCTACTCTTATATCAAGATTTAATAAATGGACACTTACCTGTCCAGGGTGCCCGCGATGTCGGCAGCCGAAGCCGAGCCATCGCTTGTTTCTCGGCTGCCCCCGTCGCCATCCTCAGTGAGGGTTTTAGGAAGTGAAGTATTACGGCTTCACTGCCCGGTTCCCAATTGGAGTCTATTCCCGGAAGTGGGTGCAAATACCTGTATTATACAGGTATCTGCACCCCTCTCCACCCTAAAAGGTGGCAAATGTGACGCAAAAGAGCAAAGATCAGAATCGTGAACAGCAGAACAAATATCATCTCTTTCTTAACAGGCAGCCATTTAAAAAAAAAATGTATTCTACTGACACAGTCACTTTAAATACTTCCATACATTATCTCATTCTCATCTGAACAGCAGTGATTTTCCCGGGCATAAGAGGGCTGTTGAAATGATCAAATACATTGTAATGTAAAGATCTTATAGAATTTTTAAGTGCCATGTTGAAGACTTTGAACCTGAAGGTTTCTCGGCAGCTTGACACCGGATGACATGCCACTAAATGTAAAGAGCTCCCGGTCAGGGAATTCCTTGCTGTGCACTCCTTGGTGTGCCAGCTTTCTGCTCTCGTGTCCCTTATAGTTCTGGATCGAACACTTAGTCTTCCATTTCATTACACAGAGCACCGTGGAATTCTAGAACCACTAATAATTAGCTGCTCCTGAGATCCATAAATATGACCCATAACTCAGCCCTCGGCTTTCCTATTATATCACAAATTGCATTTCAAATTGATTTCCATGACCTCATCCAGCAGTCTGCAGCTCCCTGCCATGCAGACACCATTAGCTCACACTGGAAGACTTCAAAAGCCATTCTGCTAGCTTTTCATCGCTTCATTCTTTAAGGAAAACCTCCCAGCTGGTTCTCAAAATACAGAATAATTGTCATAAAACTGTTTGAAATCGGAGTGAAAGAAAGGCAGCTCCGTAGCCTGCAGGCAAGTTACACATGAACCACCAGTGACATGAAAGTGTCAAGACTAGCTAGCGAAACACACCCAGGTAAATGTGAGAGGAGATGTACAATATGTCCACTCCTCAGTCACCCAACCCAGGTGTATGTGAGAGGAGATGTACAATATGTCCACTCCTCAGTCACCTAACCCAGGTGTATGTGAGAGGAGATGTACAATATGTCCACTCCTCAGTCACCTAACCCAGGTGTATGTGAGAGGAGATGTACAATATGTCCACTCCTCAGTCACCTAACCCAGGTGTATGTGAGAGGAGATGTACAATATGTCCACTCCTCAGTCATCTAACCCAGGTGTATGTGAGAGGAGGTGTACAATATGTCCACTCCTCAGTCATCTAACCCAGGTGTATGTGAGAGGAGGTGTACAGCATGTCCACTCCTCAGTCATCTAACACAGGTGTATGTGAGAGGAGATGTACAGTATGTCCACTCCTCTGTCATCTTACCCAGGTGTATGTGAGAGGAGATGTACAATATGTCCACTCCTCAGTCACCTAACCCAGGTGTATGTGAGAGGAGATGTACAGCATGTCCACTCCTCAGTCATCTAACCCAGGTGTATGTGAGAGGAGGTGTACAATATGTCCACTCCTCAGTCATCTAACACAGGTGTATGTGAGAGGAGATGTACAGTATGTCCACTCCTCTGTCATCTTACCCAGGTGTATGTGAGAGGAGATGTACAGCATGTCCACTCCTCAGTCATCTAACCCAGGTGTATGTGAGAGGAGGTGTACAGTATGTCCACTCCTCAGTCATCTAACCCAGGTGTATGTGAGAGGAGATGTACAGTATGTCCACTCCTCAGTCATCTAACCCAGGTGTATGTGAGAGGAGGTGTACAGTATGTCCACTCCTCAGTCATCTAACCCAGGTGTATGTGAGAGGAGATGTACAATATGTCCACTCCTCTGTCATCTTACCCAGGTGTATGTGATAGGAGATGTACAGTATGTCCACTCCTCAGTCATCTAACCCAGGTGTATGTGAGAGGAGGTGTACAGTATGTCTACTCCTCAGTCATCTAACCCAGGTGACTGCGGACAGATTGTGCATGGCCACTGAATAAAGAGGCTTCAGTGTAATACAAGACTTCCCAAGCTGATAATACCTGGCCGAATATTGATAACTGTTATCAATAATAAATATTGGGGGTAGTCATGCTAGCAACAACTATTCAGAGGTTACCTTTTGTTTTCCAACCTGTTTGACATAGTGACCAGATCAGTGCATCAATTGTGTTTTATTCTCTTATTCTTTATTCTTCAAATCTGCAATGTCATATAAATATTTGTGTATTATTTTGTATTTGTATTTTTTGTAATATGTATTTTTTATTGTAGTGATCATCTTATATACAGTGCCTGCTGTAAAAGAACTCCTGAAGAAGCCACAAAAGGCGAAACATGTAGCGATAAATCAGATGTGCATTTTTGTCTGTATATTCCAATAATCCGATATATGAATGTCTTATGTATTCAATCTAAAATTGTAATCTATTAAATTTCTATTTTTGTCTCATGTGTGTTTTAACCACTTAAGCCCCGGACCAATATGCTGCTAAATGCCCAGAGGCATTTTTACAATTCGGCACTGCGTCGCTTTAATAGACAATTGCGCGGTCGTGCGCCGTGGCTCCCAAACAAAATTTGCGTCCTTTTCTTCCCACAAATAGAGCTTTCTTTTGATGGTATTTGATTGCCTCTGCGATTTTTTATTTTTTGCGCTATAAACAAAAATAGAAGGACATTTTTGAGAAAAAAAACAATATTTTTTACTTTTTGTTATAAGAAAAATCGAATAAACTAAATTTTAGTCAAACATTTAGGCCCAAATTTATTCAGCCACATGTCTTTAGTAAAAATAAATCGCAATAATTTTTTTTTTAGCTAACTAGCGGCAACAGCGACACTAATACAGCGATCTGAAAAACGATTGCTTAGTGACGCTGGCAATAGGGGGTGAAAGGGTTAATTAGGGCGGTGATCAAGGGGTTAAACTTTTATTAGGGGGGTACGGGGCAACCCTGGACCTAACACTAACTGTCTGTCACACTAACTGTCACACTGACACTAAATGCAGTGATCAGTACATATATAATCACTGCAATCAGTGACATTGTGACAGGGGGCTGGGGGGGGGGGGTGATCAGAAGGGGTTAAATGTGCCTATGTGTACTGGTGTCAGTGTAGTGTTAGTGTGACTTACTGTGGTGTCTTCTCTCCTCTCGGCGGATTGAAAATACCGCCGAGAGGAGAGCTGACATCACTTCCTCTGCCTGTGTTTACATTATACAGGCAGAGGAAGTGACAAGGCGGAGGCTCAGGGGATTGGCTGGGAGCAATCACGAGGGGGCAGACAAAAACAAACAGCCGCCCCCTCATCCTGGATCGCTCCCGGAGGTAAGCCGCCCGCCGCACGCAGTGGAGGGGGTCCCGATCGGACCCCCGACCCGCAAGAAGGCAGGGACGTACATGTACACCCATCTGCCTGTACATGCCATTCTGTGGACGTACATAGTCGTGCGGCGGGCGTTAAGCGGTTAAATGTCCCAAAATAATCTTTCTATATTCTCTATATATAGAGTCTTATTCAGAGTTATGAAAAGGCGTTCACACAACTTCACTCACAGTTTATACCTAGATTTTGAAAATATCACAATGGTCAAAGGTTCTTGATGGACTACAAGTGCTGGCATCCTGCTCATACTACTTGATGCTAGTCATAGGGCTCATGCACATGGCCGTGTAGTGTAAATTCAAACGTATTTCCCCACCAGGGAGTTCACAGGTGCCTACAGAAGTCAATGGTTGTACATGGCTATGTGCATGTGTACTTGCGTAAAGACACCTGTGCATATGGAGTACAACTTTGGATGTAAATATCTGAATCAGGAGTTGTATACCTACCCATGATTGTGCAGGTACTTTCTTATATTATAGCACAATCTACGACAGCAATCCTATGTTAAACACACTGTAATCTAGCGGAAAAGGCTCATTAAATGGTTCTACACCTCAAATAAATATCTTGGGTTTTTGGTGGATGTTGCCATGCTGAATCACCCTTCAGCTTGTATTTCTCAGAGACTAAAGTGGCAACATCTTTTTGCTAGAGGCCGGGTTCACAGGTTGTTTACCTTCATGCATTCTATGTATAAAGGCAAAAAACCTTCTGTGTACTGCTCCCTCCACAGCCCCTCCCTTATACCCACCTGAGCCCCCTCTTGATCCAGCCATGTGCATGGGAGCCTCAGCTGTCCCGGGTTTCCTTCAGCCAGTGAGTCAATGAAGAGAGAGCAGGGAGGTGGAAGCGAGGGTGAGGGTCTGAGACACGGCTCTATGTGTCTTATAGGCACATAGAGCCAGGTTTGGAAGCAGGTACACACTAGTGCCTGTATAGCAAGCAGACTACTATTGGGGGCACTGGTCAAGGGGGAGGAGCCAGGAGCGCCAGCTGGGGACCTGAGAAGAGGATCGGGGCTGCTCTGTGAAATATCATTACACAGAGCAGGTAAGTATGACATGTTTGTTATTTAAAAAAAAAAAGGAACCTATACAACGTTAACCGCTTTCCCAAAGTCCAGCTATAAAGTGGACCTTCACTGACCTTTTCTTCTTTAACCACTTCCCTACGGCCGTACGAGTATATACGGCCGCAGGGTGGTACTAAATCTCCGGGCTGCCGTGTTTTCACGGCAGCCCCTTTCCTCGTTCTCAGCGCGCACTCCAGAGCGCGCAGCGGGGAACTTGTGTACTGGCCGTGTCCCTTGGACACAGCCAATCACAGATCGCCGGGAACGGCCAATCAGAGTGGCCGTTTGCGATGCGATCTGATGGGCCAATGAGAGATGATCTCATATGTAAACATATGAGATCATCTCTCATTGCCGGCTCTCACAATGACAGCGTCCTGTCATAGAGAGAGCATACCGATCTGTGTTCCTAGTACATAGGGACACAGATCGGTCACCCCCCCTCCCCCCACAGTTAGAACACAATGCAGGAAACACATTAACCCCTTCCTCACCCCCTAGTATTAACCCCTTCCCTGCCAGTCACATTTATACAGTAATTAGTGCATATTTATAGCACTGATTGCAGTATAAATGTGAATGGTGCCAAAAATGTGTCAAAAGTGTCCGATGTGTCCGCCATAACGTCGCAGTCGCAATAAAAATCGCAGATCGCCGCCATTACTAGTAAAAAAAAAAAAAAATAATAAAAAATAACAATTCTGTCCCTTATTTTGTAGGCGCTATAACTTTTGCGCAAACCAGTCGCTTAAAAATATGTAGAAGAATACGTATCGGCCTAAACTGATTTTTTGTTTTAAATTGGGCTATTTTTTATAGCAACAAGTAAAAAAATATTGTATTTTTTTTCCAAAATTGTCGTCCTTTTTTGTTTATAGCGCAAAAAATAAAAATCGCAGAGGTGACCAAATACCACCAAAAGAAAGCTCTACTTGTGGGGAAAAAAGGACGCCAATTTTGTTTGGGAGCCATATCGCACGACCGCGCAATTGTCAGTTAAAGCGACGCAGTGCCGCAAGCTGAAATTTCACCTGGTCAGGAAGGGGGTTTACATGCCCAGTAAGGAAGTGGTTAAAGATTATTGATTCATTGATCCTCCCCCTTTTAAGAAATTGCAAATACTATTTATTTTTTTGTTTAGGCTAGGTGAGAACAATTACTTCACCTTTTTACTGCTTACCGGGATACCGACAGCACGCATGGCTGTGTTATCAGTGCTGTACTACTGTAATCCGCTAAAGGCCGCTGCATGCCTGGTCTGGTGCCGCCATCTTTTCTGTTTACATTGTTAGGGGCTGTTTTTCTCTTTCGGGTTCTTGGAGTCAGCCCTCGAGGACAAAAGCAAAGAATATGGTGAAAAAAAGACCAGGTGTATGAGGCCATTTGGCGGAATGCTGGATTCACTGGATGTGTATGTGTTTTGGGGACAGAAAAACAAAGAAAGGGGGGGTTAAGTTCCTCATTAAGCTGCAATTTTACAGTTATTGTCTCAGCATCCATCTCGCTGCTGCTGTTTTGCACTGCCTTGCTGAGAGACAGAATTAATAAATCTCTCCCATTGTGCATTTAGCCCTCAATAAAGAACTAGAGCTAGTTCATAAACAGCACATAAACCTTATAACAGCAAAGGGCTTAGCAAAGACCGGCCACCCGACAGTGTGCTGACATGCTGCATAAACCACAAATGATTTCTATCTTTAGTCCAGCATTATGCTAAATATCTCGGATGTGCCATACATTGACTCTCGGCTTTGAGTGACTGGGTACATATGCTACACAATGCACACAAAAAAAAGGTATGTTGCCTTTAAATTTGAGAGTTATTGTACTGAAGAGCAGATGTCCCTAAGGGGAAATATTGCATTCAGTGACAACAATAAATAATGCAAAGCATGGATCAGGTTGCCTCTATTGCATAAAATAAAGAAATGCAAATTACAGATGTGTGTATTTGTACATGGACATGTTGTATGTCGCACACACTTTTCTAATTAAATAAACATGACCTATTTTGGAAGGCACTTATTCCTTTGGTAGGTAGTATTTTTATCCACCTCTTCTGTGGTACAGTGATGCATTGTTTGTTCCAAGTTACATCACGCTTACAAAGCCATGCTGCACACCTGAACATCTCATCATCAACGCACAAAGTAGCTCAAGGTGATTACATGTTATCTATACATGTGTTGGGCAATGCCTGTCGACATTCCCTAGATAAAATCTAGGTGTCTGTCCAAACACATGTCTCAGAGGTATGCATATTATTGAGAGAAAGATCTGATAGCACAACGTTACATTGAGTTATGACTTGCTGATTATTGTCTCATCAGCAAGAAGTCCCCACCCAGTCGTCTTTTCTAAAAAAAGAAAGAAAAATGAGGATGCTTTCTTCTGCCATAGTGCCCCCGATTGTACACTTAAAGTGGAATTTGCATTCTACACATGAAGGTAAAAACCTTCTATTTGCAGCATCCACCCCAGCCCCCAAATACTTACCTGAGCCCCATCTCGATCCAGTGATGTGAACGACAGCAGCAACTCTCCTGGGTCCCTCCATCCTCATTGGCAATCACAGCCAGTGAGCAGGGAGCAGGGGGCGGGTCTTATGGAAACACAGATGTGGCTCAGGAGCAAGCACCCACGCGTGAGTGTCCCTATAGCAAGCAGCTTACTATGGGGGCACTCAGCAAGGGGAGGAGCCAGGAGTTCCAGATAGGGACCCAAGAAGAGGGGGGTTGGGGCTTCTCTGTGCACAACCGCTGCACAGAGCAGGCAAGTATAATAGCATATATAAGTATGCGTGTTATATAAAAAAATAAAATTAAAAAAACACTTAACACCTTAATATCACTTTACACCTACATATTCTAACTAGTCTGTGAAATGACAATGCTTATTCACACCTTTTCTGAGGGAGCTCTGGTACGAACATGTGATCTCTCCAGCGGCTGGCTTCAGGGGAGAGGAGAGATCGCTGACAATGGCTGAATTGCCTGGGAGGTGATATTACCTACAGGCTAACTATGGGTCATCCATCATTGGTCATCCTGAAGCTTTTCACTTTTCACCCAGGCCGACTGCTGACAGGACATTAAAAAAGGTACATATACTGTATGTTTCTTTGGGAACCCAATTAGGAAGCACCTTGTTAAAAGAGTAGTATGGGCTTGTGAAAAGGAAAACTGAGATCAAAGACCGCTGACCGCTCAGTTCAGTCTCCAGTGGGCAGAGAGCCTGTGACTGCCAGTCACTAGCTCTCTGCTCTGCTTCACCAGTGCTTACCGGAACTCTTGGCTGTGGAGGGAGCAGGAGCAGCAGGCTCAGGCACTTAGCGGCTCACCGAGAGGCTGAGCCAGCTGCCGATTCAGGTATGTGGGTGGATCCTGACTGTAAAGTGTGAATCTTTGCCGAGCCTCGCTCGGCTGAGCGACGCCAGCTAAGAGCAGACCATCAGCTAAAAACGAGTCACAGAAATGCAGAACGAGCTTCATTCCTGTGATCCCCTGGACAAGTATAGCCAAAATAGCTTTGGCTATACTTCTTTAAAGCAGAGTTCCAGTCATTTGTTTGTTTATTAAAAGTCAGCAGCTACAAAAACTGTAGAGGCTGACTTTTTAATAAACACACATTCACCTGTCCCACGATCTAGTGGTGCACTCACTGCAGCCGTGTTCTTCCGGTAACTTTACTATGGGCACCCGGCTGTGACAGCTTGCAACTTCACAGCCGGGTGCCCACTGCACATGCCTAAGGTGAATGGAACAGGAGAGGGGGCAGGTACTGGTCAAAATCAGGTGCCTTCTCCAACCTGCTCCCCAAAATCTCAGTTTCACACACAGGAGTCAGGGAGGAGGCCTTAAAGCAGAAGTTCCACTTTTGGGTGGAATTCCGCTTTAAACTAACCATAGAATGAGCGAATTTCGGCCAGTTCCTAATAAAGCAGCCTAAATTCTCCACCTGTCATCATTCAATTAAACAACCAATGGAGTCAAGCAGAAATTGTCACCTGAACAGTGCCTGTATCCAATCAGATGCTGCAGCAAGAGATTTGCCAATCCACACTGTTAAGTATGGTAGGATGAATCTTAATCTTAAAGCTTAATGGAAAAAATATAAATGTGTATGGTTAACTATAGTCAGAAACAACATTTTGGATGGCGGCCCAGACTAGCAGTGTTTTATTTGTTTTATGCTATGGACCTGCTGTGAAAAGCACTCCTGCATTGACCTGTAAAGCCTCGTACACACGTAAGGGATTCTTGGCGGTAAAAAGTCCGCCGGGAAACCTGAGGGAAAAACCGAGAACCTGCTCTGCAACTTTTTCCCCCTACACACGATCGGGTTTCCTGACAGGAAAACTGCCATGAGAGCTTTGCTCGGGAATCCTGGCCGTGTATATGCTCCATCGCATTATTTCCCAGCGGGAAAAAATAGAGCTGGTTCTCTTTTTTTCCCGGCAGTTTTCCTGTTGGTAAACTGCGATGGAGCATACACACGGCCACGGTTTTCCCAGCCAAAAGCTCTCATGGCAGTTTTCCCGACGGTCGCGTGCAAGAGGCTTTATTGTTTGCTGGCTTGCTAAATACAAGTAGAGGACAAACCTGTTTGGACTGTTCCTGGGTGTCCCTGGCACATGAATGGTTTACCATTACCCCTACTCAGGGCCGTCTTTAATATGGTTTGGGCCCTGGGCAAACATTTTTTTTGGGCCCCCCTTCAGCTTATTTTGGGCCTGGCTGGTTCACATGTATGTGTTTTGGCGGCCCTCATTTGTGCAGGCACAGCAGCCCATTGATTTGAATGGGCTGCCATGCCTTTGTTTCCTGCAGAAAAAAGGTGCATTCAGCATTTTAAAAAACAGTTGCCTTGAAATCCATTCTGCTTTTGCACCGTGCTACTTACCTGCAGTTCTTGCACACACAAACGCACTGTGTTTTTAAAAGCGTGACCTAAACGTCTAAAAATGCAGCAAGTTTGACAGTGCGGGAACTGCAGATAAGTCACAGCAGACAGCAGAATGGACAGACAGTGCTGTATTTCAGTGCTTGATGGGCATAGGTGTGCCATGTGCTCAGCCTATTACATGAGGCATCAAATAAATGGGCTGCTGTGCCTGCACAAATGTGGACCGCCAAAACACATACGTGTGAACCAGCCATGCCCAAAATAAGCCCATCAAGCAGTTAAATACAGACAGTAATGCCATGTGCTCAGCCTGGACTGCAGGTCTGGTCTGTGACTTAAAGAGTTCCTGTATTTTACACATGGCATGGCATGGGGTCCCATGTTGCTAAAGCAGAATGGACAGACAGTGCTGTGACCCCATGCCATGCCATGTGTAAAATACAGGAACTTTTTAAAACACTGACCAGACCTGCAGTGAATCATCAAATATTATAAAGACTTTGGGCACACTCTACAGAAAACTTCTATTTACAATATAGCAAACAGTGACATACCTTGAGGAGCAGGACATGAAGAAGTCAGCCTCGGGAAGAGCAAACTGGGAATGTTATAAAATCACATTCTAATTCACTTTTATATACAAGCAGCACCCAGTGGCAGGAAGGAAGAAGTGCACGTCTAAAGGGAAGCCAGGGGTGCTGTACATTTTAAAACACTGGGAAGGGAAGCAGTACTGTCACCTGGCTGCGTGCCGCTGATGATTTTCAGCCTGATTTGTGGGCAGCACAGGGGCTTAACGGGCGGCAGGGCCGCCATCAGGAATTATGGGGCCCCTTACACAGCTTCAGGCATGGGCCCCCTGGAGCAGAGAACGGGGGGGTGCTGCCCCCTTAAATTGAGATGCGGGGGGCAGGGCTGCCGCGAATTTAGAAGCGGGAGGCCCTTTACAAAAAAAAAGATTTAATAAAGAACAATATATATAAAAAAGGGGTGTAGCCATCCGGGGCACTGGGGACCTCTGGGCCCTTTAATAGAAAGAAAAAAAGTAATAAAAAATATATATAAAAAATATATATTTTTTTTTAAAAAGGGGGTTGCCATCCGGGACCTCTGGACCCTTTAATAAAAAAAATATATTAAAAATAAACACTTATAAAAAAAAAAGTGGGGTTGCCATCCAGGGCCCTGGGGACCTCTGGGCCCTTTAATAAAAAAAATATATAAACAAAAATAAAAAAATAAACATTTATAAAAAAAAATAAAAAAGGGTGTTTGCCACATGGGGCCCTGGGGACCTCTGAGCCCTTTAATAATTATATATATATATATATATATATATATATATATATATATATATATATATATATATATATATATATATTATATAAATAAAAAGAAAAAAAAGAAAATATAAAAAAAATTATAAAAAAAAGGGGGATTGTCATCCGGGGCCCTGGGGAACAACGGGCCCCTGGGGACCTCCAGACCTCTAAAAAAAAAATTGGCCCTTTAATAAAAAATAAAATAAAAATATATAAAATAACTATATATTTTTATTTAAAAATAAATAAAAAAAGGGGGTTGTCATCTGGGGCCCTGGGGGCCTCCGGGTCCCTGGGGACCCCTAAAAAAAATTGGCCCTTTAATAAAAAATAAAAATATATTTTAAAAAATTGGCCCTTTAATAAAAAATAAAATAAAAATATATAAAATAAATATATTTTTTTTATTTAAAAATAAATAAAAAAAAGGGGGTTGCTATCTTGGGCCCTGGGGGCCTCGGGTCCCTGGGGACCCCTAAAAAAAATTGGCCCTTTAATAAAAAATAATTTAAAAAAATTGGCCCTTTAATAAAAAATAAAATAAAAATATATAAAATAAATATATTTTTTTTATTTATAAATAAAAAAAAAAAAAAGGAGAGGTTGCCATCTTGGGCCCTGGGGGCCTCCAGGCCCCTGGGGACCTCCGGACCCCCAAAAAAAAAAAAAAAAAAAAAGTTTTTTTTTTTTTTTCAAAGGGGGTTGCTTTGGGCCCCCAAAAGTGACAGGGCCCTGGGCAGCTTCCCCTGTTTGCCCTATGGTAGAGACGGCCCTGCCCCTACTAGTTGAGCCTCTCCACCTTACACAACATAAACCTAATGTTACACTTTACAGACACGGTTGACAATTAAAGACTATGTATATTTTTAAATCCTAAACACCACATTAGGCTGGACATTTGAACAAGGATTTTGCAGTTTAACAGAATGTTAGTGTATGTAAGTCCCTCACATAATATAAAGTAAATTATTCTTCCTGTCACAATGCATCAGTCTGGGTTGACTGATAGTTTAAACTCCCATTTCAACAGACTGAGGGCCACACCTAAGACCTTCAGCACTGTGTGCCCAGGAATCTGACTGATTTTTGGCACATCTGCACAGCAAGATTTGACTTGTTCACCACAACATGAGCAGCAATTATAATGTCAAAGAAATGCTACAATGGCTGTGAAGAAAAAAAAAGAGAAATACGCAGATCAGTTTGTTCAATAGGGCAGTGCAAAGGGCATTAATCATTTATAGAGTGCACAAATCCACAATAATCACAAATGTACTCCTGATCTGACTACAGTGAATTGAAAAACATATTAGATGGTATAGCCACAAAGGAATGTTAGCATACATTTGATAATGCAAGCAAAGATTTGCCGAATGTATTCCGAAAGTACAATTTGTTTGCTTTTAGCATTCCCTTGAATTTTCTTGTCACCAAGATCGAAAACGAACACTCTTTTCCAGTGTAAAGCATGTTCCTATAGAGCAGTGGTTCTCAACGTTTCTAATGCCGTGACCCCTTGATAAAATTTCCCAAGTTGTGGGGACCCCTAACAGTAAAATTATTGTTGTAGCGTGGGTTGTCAGCACCTAAGGAAAAACAAGTTATTTGCGCCCCTAACCCACAGACATTTAGCCCTTCCTGAGTCCTCTCCACTCGTACAGAATTTAAACCCCTCATGGTACATTTTGAGATGTACAGTGCCTGCCGCCGAGAATGTGTTTTCAGCACGCCAGCATCGCGCTGAATCTCGGCGACAGGCTGCCGACATCTCGCACTCGCTGGAATAGTAAAAGTACATTCCAGCGAGCGCGTCATAGAAGCGACGGGGATCCGACGCGGATTCCCGCCAATTCTACACGTGGGCGGAGTTTGTTATGAATCCTGAAGGAGAAATCCCCGCCGGATTTTTTAAAGAAAAATCCGGCATGGGTTCCCCCCTCAGGAGCATAACGGGCCCTTAGGTCTGTTATGGGTTGTAAGGAGACCCCCCTACGCCGAAAAAAACGGCGTGGGGGTCCCCCCACAATCCATACCAGACCCGTATCCAAAGCACGCCGGCCGGCCGGTCAGGAAGGGAGTGGGGGCGAGCGAGCGCCCCCCCCCTCCTGAGCCGTACCGGGCAGCATGCCCTCAACATGGGGGGGTCAGGTGCTCTGGGGTAGGGGGCGCACTGCGGCCCCCCACCCCAGAGCACCCTGTCCCCATGTTGATGAGGACAGGGCCCCTTCCCGACAACCCTGGCCGTTGGTTGTCGGGGTATGCGGGCGGGAGGCTTATCGGAATCTGGAAGCCCCCTTTAATAAGGGGGCCCCCAGATACCGGCCCCCCACCCTAAGTGAATGAGTATGGGGTACATTGTACCCCTACCCATTCACCTGCAAAACAAAAGTTTAAACACAAATAAACCACACAGTGTATTGAAATATTTTATTAGTTGGCCGCCGGGGGGGGGGTGTGTATGATCGCTTTTATAAAAGCGCCCCCCTCCGGCGGGCTTCTGTGGGGGGGTGGGTGCCGCCGTCTGGTTCTTTTCCGCCGCCGGGGGGGGCGCTTTGATAAAAGCGCCCACCACCCGGCGGGCTTCTTTCGACGTCTTCGGCGGCGGGGGGGGTCTTCTCCCACTCTCCGGGGTCTTCTCCCGCTCTCCGGGGGTCTTCTCCCACTCTCCGGGGGTCTTCTCCGCTCTCCGGGGGTCTTCTTCTTCTTCAGGACTCGCCGCCGCTATCTTCGTGTGTTAGCTCAATTACTAGCGGCGGCGGTCCCCTCTTCTGCGACGTCGGCGTCTTCTTCTTCTTCTTCTTCTGCTGCTGTCCAGATGTTGACGCGACGCTTCCTCCCGCTGATATGCCCGGCGCGCGGCTCGCAGCGAAATATATAGGCCTGTCTTGTGACGTCGCAGTCCCATCATGCTCCGGTAGGTACCACGTGCTACCTACCGGAGCATGATGGGACTGCGACGTCACAAGACAGGCCTATATATTTCGCTGCGAGCCGCGCGCCGGGCATAACAGCGGGAGGAAGCGTCGCGTCAACATCTGGACAGCAGCAGAAGAAGAAGAAGAAGAAGACGCCGACGTCGCAGAAGAGGGGACCGCCGCCGCTAGTAATTGAGCTAACACACGAAGATAGCGGCGGCGAGTCCTGAAGAAGAAGAAGACCCCCGGAGAGCGGAGAAGACCCCCGGAGAGTGGGAGAAGACCCCCGGAGAGCGGGAGAAGACCCCGGAGAGTGGGAGAAGACCCCCCCCGCCGCCGAAGACGTCGAAAGAAGCCCGCCGGGTGGTGGGCGCTTTTATCAAAGCGCCCCCCCCGGCGGCGGAAAAGAACCAGACGGCGGCACCCACCCCCCCACAGAAGCCCGCCGGAGGGGGGCGCTTTTATAAAAGCGATCATACACACCCCCCCCCCCCGGCGGCCAACTAATAAAATATTTCAATACACTGTGTGGTTTATTTGTGTTTAAACTTTTGTTTTGCAGGTGAATGGGTAGGGGTACAATGTACCCCATACTCATTCACTTAGGGTGGGGGGCTGGTATCTGGGGGCCCCCTTATTAAAGGGGGCTTCCAGATTCCGATAAGCCTCCCGCCCGCATACCCCGACAACCAACGGCCAGGGTTGTCGGGAAGGGGCCCTGTCCTCATCAACATGGGGACAGGGTGCTCTGGGGTGGGGGGCCGCAGTGCGCCCCCTACCCCAGAGCACCTGACCCCCCCATGTTGAGGGCATGCTGCCCGGTACGGCTCAGGAGGGGGGGGGCGCTCGCTCGCCCCCACTCCCTTCCTGACCGGCCGGCCGGCGTGCTTTGGATACGGGTCTGGTATGGATTGTGGGGGGACCCCCACGCCGTTTTTTTCGGCGTAGGGGGGTCTCCTTACAACCCATAACAGACCTAAGGGCCCGTTATGCTCCTGAGGGGGGAACCCATGCCGGATTTTTCTTTAAAAAATCCGGCGGGGATTTCTCTTTCAGGATTCATAACAAACTCCGCCCACGTGTAGAATTGGCGGGAATCCGCGTCGGATCCCCGTCGCTTCTATGACGTCTTTGTCTCCATCGCGGCAAGCCAGCTCGGCGCTGGCTCCCGCGATGGGGCTCGTAGGTGGTCAATCTCGCCGAGAAAGGGAGCGAGATTGACACAATATCCCAGTCACCTACTGTACCACTTTGTTTCTTCTCCTTTCTTTCCCTTGTATCTCTCTCTATACAAATTTCTTGTCCCCCATCCCTCTCTTTAGCCATCCTTCTCTTATTCTTTCTCTCCCCTTTTCTTTGTTCCTACCCCTTTTCCTCTCCCTTCCATGTATTCTCTATTTTTATTCCTTCTCTTACTCCTTGGTGGGGGGCAGTGCTGGCGGGGAGTTGGGATGAGTGGCAGTCCTGGCGGGGAGTTGGGATGAGTGGCAGTCCTGGCGGGGAGTTGGGATGAGTGGCAGTGCTGGCGGGGAGTTGGGATGAGTGGCAGTGCTGGCGGGGAGTTCGGATGAGTGGCAGTGCTGGTGAGAAGTAGTGTTGCTCACGAATATTCGAATTGCGAATATTCGCTACGAATATTGCATATTCGAGTATTCGCGAATATCGCGAATATCGCGGCGAATATTCGCTATTTCGAATATTCGAATGTTTTAATTTTTTTTTTGGAACAGATCACATCCTAGAGATCCCCATCGACGTCTAAAAGCATTGCTGGTATGATTAGAGACCTTGGGCCGAGTAGCTGCAGCGCTCATTTTATATTGCCGAAAAATCGCAATGCGATTATTCGGCAAATAGCGATATCGCGCGATTATTTTATATTGTAATATATCACGAATATTCTGAGCCAATCAGAGTACTCCATTCCGCATTTCTCGAAATTTCGAAATTATTTTGTATTGTAATATATCACGAATATTCTGAGCCAATCAGAGTGCTCCTTCCGCATTTCTCGAATATTCGCAATTATTTTGTATTGTAATATATCACGAATATTCTGAGCCAATCAGAGTGCTCCTTCCGCATTTGCCGAATATTCGCAATTATTGTGTATTGTAATATATCACGAATATTCTGAGCCAATCAGAGTGCTCCATTCCGCATTTCTCGAATATTCGCAATTATTGTGTATTGTAATATATCACGAATATTCTGAGCCAATCAGAGTGCTCCTTCCGCATTTCTCGAATATTCGCAATTATTTTATATTGTAATATATCACGAATATTCTGAGCCAATCAGAGTGCTCCTTCCGCATTTGCCGAATATTCGCAATTATTTTGTATTGTAATATATCACGAATATTCTGAGCCAATCAGAGTGCTCCATTCCGCATTTCTCGAAAAATCGCAATAGCGAAAAATCGCAATAGCGAAAAATCGCAATAGCGAAAATTCGCAATAATTTAATTTCCAAAAAATATCACGAATATTCGTATTTAGCGAATATTTCTCGAATATTCGACTATATATTCGAGATATATCGCGAAATCGAATATGGCATATTCTGCTCAACACTAGTGAGAAGTTGGGATGAGTGGCAGTGCTGGGGGGGGGGGGGGGCTGATCAGCCAACTTAGGTGCTCCTGATCAAGTTATTCTGCTGATCTGAGAACTGTAGTGGGGACTTTAAATGGCAACTCTAATCACAGGTTGTGTTACTCACTGTGTCTCCGACTGTTTGGTATCTCGTAGCAGTAACACCTATGCCGAAATCAGGAGATAGGATCTCCTCCAGCCCCTCCCACTTCACATTCCTCACCAGTCAACTGACCTCTAGTCTCTGTCCCCCAGCCATGCCGTGAACTGAATGAGTGGCTGCGAAAAGGCTTAGTGGGCGGCCGCGGGCTCCAGGGACAGCCCTACTGAGCGGCCACAAAAAAAAAAGGCTGGGAGAGCAGCATGGGCTTCAGGAACAGCCCAGGATTTGGTGACCCCTGGCAAATCACCATTTGACCCCCGAGGGGGTCCCGACCCCCAGGTTGAGAATCACTGAGCCTTATATACAGTAGGTTGGGGCACTGATCTGAAGAGCTATTTAAGAGACTACCCATACCCTCCTGCATGGCTGTCAATACAGACATAGATTCTGTCTATGTCATTAACATTTTCGGATATACTTCTCTCAATACCATGCCGTTGGCTTTGCATGTGTTTATTTATATAGAATAAATCTCAAGTACAACAATCACTTATCTATCATTTGATGTGGATGTGGGAATCCTCCTCGCTGTATCATTGTATTCTGAAAGCAGGATTCCCCTGCTGGCAGTATACACAGATCAGCACTGCAATCTATTCCCTGCAGTGCCGATTAAGCAATCACAAGTGAAAAGACAGACAGAGCGGTTAAGCATAAGTCTTTCAGTAGATTGACTTTTGTTCAACCACAGTGGTCACATATGGATCTAAATTTGTCCGGTCCCTGCCGAACCAGCTGAATTTCGATCCTTTTATGGTCAGTTTAAAGCTTGGTTTTAGATCTGTGCATGTCAGGAGCACTTGCAAAATTGGCCTCGCACCACACAGAAGCATGCCTCTCTTTAGTAGACGTGTGAGGGTGCCATTAATTCTTAATGGTACCCCATGCATCAGCACCATGCAGTTCGGTGCAAAACAATTTTTCAAAAGGGTCAGGGACATCTTTCCCCGCATTTCTCGTAGTCGCAGCCCAGAGAAATGAATGGGCCGCCCTACACACAGCACACATACTGTAGATCAAGCCTAAATGTCTTGGAACACTAACCTGCTTCTAGTGCTTAACTACTAAAATCCATTCTTTCCCTGCATCCAGTCATATCACCAATGCCAGGGCTGGGGCTTTGGGACATTGGATTTTTGGTAGGGGTTGGTCCTTTACCTCCACTACCGAAAAAGCAGTCCTTCCCTAGCAGAGACAATATCATCAATGCCTCCCTCAGCAACGCTTATGTGACCATGCTCTTTTTTTTTGCATGCTGTCAGTATGGACACTTACAGAATATGGTTCCCAATAGCGCTGCCATGTCTTCTATGTCAGAGACTGTCACAAGTATGAAGGTACAGAGCTTGTTGGTTAAGCCTGAATCCATGTTTGGATCCATTACTGACATGAGCAGTACAGCTGAAATTAGGTCTGTTTATTACAGAAATCCTATAAATAAGGGAAAAACCTTACCCTGACTTGCAGCATAGCTTTTGCTGGGCATCATTACAAATAATATTGTGTACCTAAGCTTATGTGCTACCCATTGTCAGTGCTGCCTCAGGAGAACGGAACTACGAGGAGACATCTTATTGTGGATTACACATATCATATGCAGACTCTTCCTGTCTCAGACATTTAGTCCCAGTGTTCTCTGGTTTAGGCATTTCATAGACTAACTGGTCTATTCACCCCTAAACAGAATATAAGATTAATTACACGGATTCACTGGAAAACAAAGGGGTCTGTCAGCCATTGTGTCGACATGCAAGCACACAATGCAGGGTGGAAACTCAAAAGGATGTATAGAAGGAGGTATTGGCAACAGAAAAATAAGAGCAGCCAATGGCAGAAAAGACTGCCCCTTTAAGAATTGATTAGAAAAGACATAACATTTCTTATTCCCATTGAAGAGAAAAGGTTGTCAGGGAATATTCCACACTGACTATACTGAAAATGGTTCTTGCTTCTGTTATACACAATCTAATGACAGCATTTTCTATCTAGCATGGATCCTGTATATATTCTATAATTGTAATTGTCATCAAGGTAATCAAAAACATAATATATTTAAAACACACATTAAGAACATGTGTGTTATGAATATATTTCCCTACCAAAAAGAAATCAGATGGCACATCTACTGACACCTTTATTGTTAAAGGAGTCCACTGTCCTATGATTCAGTTCCCACACCTGGTTAGTTAAAGTGGAAGGCAAGTCAAAACCCAACTATGCCTAAATCTACTCCCACCCCCATTTTAAGACTATTTTATCTACCCTGTAAAAGGAAAGAGGTCTATACTTATCTTTTCTGAGATCGCTCCTGTCCGGTCACACGATTGGGTCCCAGCGACCACTTCAAGGTACAGTAGAAGAGAGACAGCCGCCAACGGATGCCCCATAGTAAGCCTATGGGTGACATCATCTCATAGGCTCTGCAGCCATTATCAGCGATCTCTCCAATCACTAAAGCCCACGCTTGAAAGATTGTGCGACAGACTGAAGCAATTTCAGAATAGGTAAGTATAGGCATCTTTCCTTTTACAGGGTAGATATAATAGGCTTAGAATGGGTATGCGAAAAGTGATATTTAAAGGCAGTTAAAAAAAATAAAATAACAAACATGTTATACTTACCTGCTCTGTGCAGTGGTTTTGCACAGAGCAGCCTCGAACCTCCTCTACTCTGGGCCCCCCGCTGGTGCCCCTGGCCCCTCCCTCCTGCCCCTGTAGCACGCAGTTTGCTATGGGGGAACCCAAGCAGGCTCTCTCCTGTCCATTCACATATGGAGCGCAGCTCGGACCCACCCCTGCTCTCTAATTATTGGCTCACTGACTGTGATTGACAGTTGCAGGAGCCAATGGCTCCCGCTGCTGTCTCAGCCAATGAGGAGGGAGAAGTCCAGGAGACCCAAGGTTCTCATGCACAGCGCTAGAGGAAGCTCGGGCTTAGGCAAGTACAAGGGGGGGCTGATGCACATAGAAACGTTTTTTCCCTAATGCATGAAAGTAAAAAGCCTTGAGTCTTTACAACCATTTAAGAATTAATTTGATTTTGACTTGCCTTCCACTTTAATTTGTCCATTCAATAATACCTACAGTGGTTTCATACTATCTAACCACAAAAGTTTCTATAGGAGCACAGGGGGCTTGACTGCAGTATTCTTCCATGAGCCAACCGTTCAGGTTGGACACTCTAATCCAGCGGTTTCTCAATTAGTGTTCCTCTTGAGGTTGCTAGGGGTTCCAACACAATGAGCAATTTCTGCCTCGCAGATAAGTTTCGACTTTGTAAGAGGGTAATTCTTCCTTATGATAACAAGTGAAAGAAGCCTTCTTCCCACTGACCATCACACTAATGTGATAAAGTCATTTTTAGCTGGTGTTCCCTGAGTCTAGAAAGTTTTTTCAAGGGTGTGTTAAAAAGGTTGAGAAAAGCTTTTCAAGTCACTGAGGGTTAATGCCCACGGTACTGAAATTTACTAAATACTGGATCTTTCTGGCAGGAAGACCCAGCATTTGCTAGTGCAAACATTTTCCATCTCAGCTCTACGTGCGTATGTCTATATGGAGTTGAAACACATTCAAAGTTATTTGTTCAGAAAGTCTAAAGGCCTGAGTCGTTCTGCTCCTGGACCACCAATGCCTTGTAGCTCTTTGAACATGTTTACATCTCTCCCGACTCTGAATGAGTCACTTTCTAGAGGTAGTGGCGCAGGCGCAGATTGACCTCAGCTTTCAGTCATCCTGTGCCACCACTGACTAGTGAATGACTCATTTAGGGCCATAGAGATGTAAACATAAAGAGCGCAATTTCAATTTTCGCATTGCGCATGAAACATTCACACAAACATTTATGTGCACTCCATGTAAAATAAGTTTAGTATTATATTGGACTGTAGATGAAGTAGATAACATTTTTCGACTTCAGCTTTACAAAGCTCAATGCTACAGGGGGAATACTGACTATGAATATGGTCCTATAGCCTACAATAACGCTTGGTTCAGCCAATGGCAGAGAGCGCTGATCGGAGTGTTCTGGTGTAGGGGCCGTCCCCCTGTCAGAAGACAATAGTACAGGGGAGGAGATTTGCTGCACTAACTTTGCATAGTTAGTACAATGGCTCTGACCGGAGCTGACAGTTTTTTTTATTTCGTTCAACCCGATGGGTTAAAGCGAAAAAATAAAAATCATAGTGTTTACCAGGCTTTAGAGTTAGTCGTTGAAGTGCTCCACAATAAAAATGTAGGGTAGAGCTTCTTCATCACATATAATCATAGATAAGGTTATTCACTGAAGAGGCAATAAAGAAAGATCATCACTGATTAATTCGTTTTTACCTTTTAATGAAATTATCACCTTCTGTAGATATTTTTACAGAAGAAGGTTTATGAAGCTTTGGGCTGGTGTCGGCAGGATTGATGACATCAGTTTTAGACGCTTTAGAATTTAGAATTCACTGACGGGGTCATGTGATCTCCTTCTGACCTTCATTCAACCCACTTCAAGTGGCTTTTGCATTCCCAAAGACCTCCATTGAAAAATTTAGAGAATCCCACCCCCTCAGAGACATATGCCCTTAGCTAGTTACTCAATATTTATGGAGCCCACCGTCTAAAATTTTGCAAGACTTTTTTAAATACCTTCAAACTTTAAATGACAAAGTCAAGATAATTTGAATAGTTATCAAAATTACTAAAAACTGCATTTATTGTAAAGATAGTGACAGAAATAAAGGACCTTTCTAGGGACAAAGGTCTCTAAAGAAAATTACCCACAAATTGAACCTGTCCTTGTAAATTTGGGATAGTTGGCACCTATATTATGCTAGAATGTGTTTTTTACTTGCCCCAGCTGCCATTTGCTTATAGCAGTGTTTGCATTGAGCAGTGTGGGAGTTTATTCGCGTTGTGGTTAGACTGAACCAGGAACACGTAACATCTGTGCTCAACGAGTACGACTAAACAGTAACCAGTGTCTGGTTTTAGTCCTGTTATTACACAGCAAAGTTGAATCATGACAGTTTATGGCATCAATAAGACCTGCTTTATACCTATGCATTTTTTAGTTTTGCAGAAACACACTACAGTCCATTTAACATGATTTCCCATGGGTTATGTTCTTACCTATGCATTTTATGAAAAGGCCCGGGGACTTTTTTTCAGTTTTTTTGATTCCATAGACTTCAATGGATCAAAAACGTGTATTGAAAAACAGAAAATGCACCTGGGATATGCAAACTGCAACCTGCATAGGTAGGTGTGAACCAGGCCCTAGTGTTGACACTTAGATCACAGATCTATGTACAGATGACAAAAACAGACACCTGTAAGGGTTCATCCATCCCCAAGGGTTACCTATCATGTGGAAGCCATGTATGTCACCGAATCTTTGCCATTGCCTTCCCCATTTGCTTCCACACTTTTTCATGTTTTTAGCACTAATGACTTGTTGTCACTTGCTGTAATGGGCACAGTGAGGCATCAATGGGCACAGTGAGGCTGCAAATGGGCATTGTTGACCCTCCTTTATGCGTACAGTAGCTGCTGCATTCTCACCCTAGACTTATACGCGAGTCAATACGTTTTCCTATTTTTTTTTGGTAAAATTAGGTGCCAAGGCTTATAATCGGTTTGGTTTATACTCGAGTATATACGTATATATGGAAACATATCTATCTATCTATCTATCTATCTATCTATCTATCTATCTATCTATCTATCTATCTATCAATCTATCTATCAATCGTTATAGATATAGTTATGATATTATGAAGATATCTATCTGTATATATATTTATTTCTCAGATTACGATCAACTTTATGAAGCTATCTATCTATCTATCTATCTATCTATCTATCTATCTATCTATTTATCTAAACAAAGAATAGTGCAGCGCTATATAAAAGTCCATCCAAAGATCCTCCTTGTGATAATCCAATAGTGGTAAAGTTCACACACATGCAGGTGATGAATCGTGGATAGAAGAAAAACACCTCCACCAGTAGTAAAAATGGCCTCTCACCTCCCAGATCAGACCCTATAATGAGATCAGGGTCAATAGCGCTTTCCCATAAGGGATAAATGCAGGGGATGAAGTTGCCAGCTGACAAGCATGAAGCCAAAACAGATACACTCCGACCAGATGATGATTCATTCATATAAAAAAAGGAGATAACATAGTGTACTCTGTATGCGCACAAGGTTTTATTAAACCTTGTGCACATACAGAGTACACTATGTTATTTTGAAAAATGTTTATCACAGTGGTTCTAAAGGCTGCTGTGTTTCTTAACTTAATACGTTCTACACATTAGTTGTAGCTTTTTTAATAAGGAGCTCTCAAGTCCAAGCTTTAGTTCAAATATTCCTTTTAAACAGGGTGGGCTTTCCATAAATGAGAGTATGACCTCCTCTTACCTTAGCACTGGGGTAATAGAGGCATTCCATTCTTTGTAGACAAGCGTACATTCCAAGGTATGGCTAGAGGCATACAGGTAAATCTATGCGGAAGGTACATGCCTTTGCTGCTCTGTTTAATGACCTACAACATACCTATGCATTGTAGTCATAGGAGGTCAACTAGGTGAGCTTCCAGATGCCCAGTTCATCCTACCTTCCATGCCTGCTACATCATCCAAGGAACAGACTATATTGGTTGATGGACATCAGGCAGAATGTTTTTTGAATACCAAAAAAAAACTTTAGTCAACACATTTAACAGAGAAAGTGTAAATCATTTGTATCTGCCAGCCTAGATTTTTAGGATTAGTGCCAAATTGGATGTTAGTGCAATGAGGTTGTTATTGATATATGACATAATGTTTGTTCTGGCCCAAGACCTTAATTTACCCAAAAAATAAAAGCTTTGATTATAACATCAGATAAGAACATGCAAAGACATGAAAATCAACTGGATCATATCATTGCATGGCATGGAGCTGGTTGGGCACTTGCTGCTGGAGTGGAGAACATTCAATTGGGCAAGTTATAAATCCATCTCCAATCACTATTCTTCACCCAATGCCAAGCCGGAACCAGCTACCAACGTTCTATGCTCTGCTCCCTCATTCCATAGGAGTTGATTGTAAACTCAGCAGAGCCGTTTGTAGAAAGTTCTGCTTGCACAATCCAACCTCCCTCTAATGTTCCTTTGGCTCACTTCATGCTTTAAAGTAGAATTCCAGTCTCAACTTAACTAGTCTTAAAAATGTCCCCTCATAGCATATAGTATAGCATATACTGTATGCTGACTAACCTGTGTAAAAAAGTTCCACAGTATATACTTACTTATTCTCAGCCCATTCCAGTCCGGCAGCTGCAGGGGAGAAAAGAGAGCACTCAACAATTGCTGGGAGTGCCTGGAAGCGGTGAAGTCACCCATAGGCTCCCATGTCTAAGCCGCTGTCTGGGCTCCCCCCTCTCCCCTGCAGCTGCTGGCTGCCACAGGGGAGACAGATCATGTGACCAGACTGGAGTGGGCTGAAAATAGGTAAGTATATAGATCTTTTTTACACAGGTTAGTCATAATAGGTATTAGGAGAGGGGCAGGGATATTTACAAGACTACATAGATTTCAACTGAAAATCTATTTTAAAGCATGAGTTAGGCTGATGCAAGGATCCAATTAGTAGATAGTCTGAGGTTTAAAGAGACCCTGTTACCAGGCTAACAACAGGCACAGTTAAATACTGGGGCACTCTTTACGTCTAGAGCAGGGGTCTAAAATTTTCTATATAAAGGGCCAGTTTACTGTCCTTCAGACTTTAGGGGGGCCGGATTGTGGCCATCGGGAGTAGAAAAAGTGCCAGCATCAGATGGAGTAAACCAGGGCTCGACAAATTTGCTTGGAATCTAGGAGCCAGCTAAAAAAGTTAGGAGCCAAAAAACGCACCCTGTCCCGCAAAGCTCGCGTGCAGAAGCGAACGCATACGTGAGTAGCGCCGCATATGTAAATGGTATTCAAACCACATGCGATTGGTAGAGAGAGAGCAATAATTCTAGCCCTCCTCTGTAACTCAAAACATGCAACCTGTAGAATTTTTTTAAACGTCGCCTATAGAGATTTTAAAGGGTAAAAGTTAGTAGCCATTCCACGAGCATACGCAATTTTGAAGCGTTACATATTGGGTATTAATTTACTCGGTGTAACATTATCTTTCACAATATAAAAAAAATTGAGTTAACTTTAATGTTGTCTTATTTTTTTATTAAAAAAAGTGTATTTTTTTTCCCAAAAAAGTGCACTTGTAAGACCACTGCGCAAATACAGTGTGACAGAAATTATTGCAACGGGTGTAGGATGTTAGAATAAAAAATATATATAATGTTTGGGGGTTCTAATTAGAGGGAAGGAGATGGCAGTGAAAAAACACATTAGAACTTCTGTTTTTTGCTACTTGTAATGTAATGTAATGTAATTTAACCTATAATGCCATCGACCACCACAAGATGGCCACTCCTAGATTCCTTCTGAAGTTCTCAGCTTCCATTTGTGAAGGCCCGCGCTGGCCGGTAATTAAGGCCGCAGCTTTGCGGCCTTCTGCTGGCCTCAGCTTCCTTCTGTGAAGGCCGAAAAGCCGCGGCCTCAATTACCGGCGGGCCCGCTGCGATCGCGCCTCATGCCGGCTTTGCGGCCTTCTGCAGTCCTAAGCTTCCCCAGGCGCCAGGTCACAATTTCTTGTCGCAATTGCGACCTGGCGTCCGGATTTTGTCGAGGCCTGGAGTAAACAAACAATCTCCTGTCTTTGGTGTCAGTGAGAGGAGTTGTGCCCCATCAATGGTGTCTTTGGTAGGAATTGTGCCCCATCATTGGTGTCATTGGGCCCCATTGTTAATGTCATTGGGAGGAATAGCGTCCCATTTTTTGTTTCATTAGGAGGGATTGTGCCCCATCTTTGGTGTCATTTGGAGTAATTGTGCCCCATTGTTGGTGTCATTGGGAGGAAAGGTCCCCCATCATTGGTCTCATTGGGCCCCCCTTGTTGGTGTCATTGGATGAAACACATTCGATGTCTGTGATCGCAGGAGTTTGAACTTAGCCTAAGACACTTGATAGGTACACACAAGTAGAATTGCAATTGAAAATTATTGATTTCACAACATTCATTCAATTTTCTAATGGATCAAATCAATTTAAAGGAGCAGGCTGGAAACTTTTTCTCAAATTAATAAAATTCTAACTGTAAATGTGGTTTTCATTCAGAAAAATCGTACATACTGTAATGGAACCCTTTTAATAGGGTCTGGGATTTCATTCTAATAACATGTCTGTATGAAATTTGAAGGGCTTTCAAAGAAAATGAGTTGACTCATTGAAGGCAAGAAAGAATGTTTTGACAAACGATTTCTTTATGAACGTTCTAACGAGATTCTACTAATTTGTACCCAGCTTTAGACCCCTAAGTAATTCTGCCAAAAATATTACATTTCTGTCCATTACAATGAAAACAAGTCATCAATAGGATGCTCATAAAGAAAATGTAAACCCTCTAGGGGCTCAGTCACACTGGTTGTATGCTGAAACAATCTGTTTTAGGTGTCTATGCTGGTTGTGGTGGAGGAGGGGGGGGGGGTGCGTTTTTACAATGCAATGCACTGTTTACCTTTTTGAATCAATTTTACATTTTATTAAATGTAATATGAGTTAAAATAGCCACTTTAAAGCAAGTCATAGATGATGCAATCTTCTCTCCTGCATATTGCTTGTTTCCCCATCAACACAGTCAGTGTCGATAGGGGAATCCCTCCTGAAGCTGTACTCTCTTCTGCTGGAAGAGCACAATGATTACAGAACACAATGATTACTGCTGCCAGCTATAGCCTCTAGCGGTAATCTCATGCAAGAGATTCCACAGGCTGGTTTTACTGAAGTCAATTGATGGGTCATCTGCAGCTCAACCAGCCTATTTAAATCTTGGCCAGTCCCTGCTGAACGGACTGAGATTCGAACCATCCCTGCTGAACGGACTAAGATTCGATTCATCCCTGCTGAACTGACTGAGATTTGAACCATCCCTGCTGAACCCACTGAGATTCGATCCATCCCTGCTGAACTGACTGAGATTTGAACCATCCCTGCTGAACTGACTGAGTTTTGATTCATCCCTGCTGAAACAACTGAGATTTGAACCATCCCTGCTGAACTGACTGAGTTTTGATTCATCCCTGCTGAAACAACTGAGATTTGAACCATCCCTGCTGAACTGACTGAGATTTGAACCATCCCTGCTGAAACAACTGAGATTTGAACCATCCCTGCTGAAACAACTGAGATTTGAACCATCCCTGCTGAAACAACTGAGATTTGAACCATTCCTGCTGAACCGATTTTCTGATCAATGATGGGAGAATCGTGCGAGAAATGTAATAGAAAAAAAAACGCGCATGTGCAAGAAAAGAATATTCCCGAAGAGAAACGAATATTCCCGGCAACATGAAAGTTTGGTCGGCCAAATTTCGAAAATCAATGGTGGCGTCACCGGATCACAAAAAAAAAAAAAAACGTTCTGATTTTGAAAATAAAATTTGTTCGAAATTTGACCCTGTATAGCCTGCATAACAAGTGCAGAGAGTTCGCACAGCTGGGGAAAAAAAATTCAGACAGCCTGCCAAGTTTTATAACAAAGTGGCTAATAAATGAAACAAAGTATCTCTTCATTCTTCTATTAAAGGAAAGAACTTTAGGTGAATGAAGTTTAACCATTTAAAGACCAAACCTTTTCTGATATTTGTGGCTTACAAGTAAAAATCATTATTTTCTGCTAGAGAATTACCTGGAACACCCCAACATTCATATATTTTTTTTTTTGCAGAGACCCTAGAGAATAAAATGGTGGTTGTTCCAATATTTTATGTCACACCGTATTTGCGCAGCGGTTTTTTAAATGCATTTCTTTAAAAAAAAGTACACTTTAATGAATTAAATAAAAACTTAAAGGGGAGTTTCACCAACAATTTCACTTTTTAAATATAAATACCCCTGTAATACACAAGCTTAATGTATTCTAGTAAAGCTAGTCTGTAAACTAAGGTCTGATTTGTTAGGTTGTTACAGCATTTAGATGAATTAAATAAATTAAATAAAAACTTAAAGGGGAGTTCCACCAACAATTTCACTTTTTAAATATAAATACCCCTGTAATACACAAGCTTTATGTATTCTAGTAACGTTAGTCTGTAAACTAAGGTCCGTTTTGTTAGGTTGTTACAGCATTTAGATCTATAATTTAATTTATAATCTAGAAATAGACCGTGGCCATCTTAAGTGTGGGCATCATGAAGCCAGACTGTATGACTTCCTGGATTTCAGCTTTGCATATCTCGCACATGCTCAGTGCTGCACAAGCAATGTAATAGGTTTCAGTCAGGTTTGCAAGGACTACTGGGAAACATGATGCCTATCCCAGAAACCCTTGCAAATAGCCTTGTGACTTAATAGCCTAGGCTAATAAGAAGGAGGAAATAATGAAGGACTACAAAATAAAGGTATTTACAAGCAACAAAATAATTAAAAATTGTCCATTCTGAACCCTATGAGATTAGGGCATGCATCACAGACAAACATAAAAAAATGGGAGGAACTCCACTTTAACAGTAACGTTAACCCAATTTTTTTGTAGAAGGTGAAAGATGATAGTACACAGTGAGAATCGTGATTTTAATTTTAGCCAGAATCGTGCAGCTCTACTACCCAGTCATTAAAAATGTTTTTTGAAATGATATTACCATATACTGAATTAATGCTTATGTTAGATTTTAGTGATCGGGTTTACATAGGTGGGTAGATGATAAACAATAAATCCTGCAGCACATTACAGGGAACAGAAGCAGCCTTTGCTATTCTCTCCATCATCAGTTTTAATATTTATTATAAAGCTTCCAGTTATGTGCTTATTATAGAAACCTATTTTAAGACATCCAAGCCCTCTGTTAGCCGCACTGCCTATACAGCAGATTTGTGTGTTTGCAGAAAGACAGTACAGCAACTCTTATTGTACCTCTAATAGAACGATGATTATAAGGACGCCACAAAACAACAGACAGAAGCTTCTAAATAATGTTGGACCATGGGTATTTCCTTTCTATACACAGTACACACACACAAGATACATCGATGATATACTAATAATATATATAATAAAAATGTACGCATGTATGATGGCAGCTGTTTCTATTACCATGTATTATGTATACACTTTTGCTACAATACAACAAAATGATCTGCGCACATGGACTGATGTCATTTCTGTATGTGTCTTGTGTTGCAATGCAAGGCACTGTTTACTTATTTTATTTTATTTTTAAATGACATCAGGTGACATTTTCTTAATTTCAATGCACTGCAGTTCTCTCCAGTCCATCATAGTGTGAACAGGGCACAGCGCACAATTGTTCTCTATCTGTGCTTTTAGAAGCTTGCAACAGGTGCAGAAAAACGCACGTTTTTCCATCCTGGTTGATCTATGGCAGCGGATCTGTTTCCCCGTTTCTTTTAAATGGATGCATTTTTTACCGACTTCTCAGGAAAAATATGGTTAGATTTCATATTTCATTTTTTATTGCTCCAATATACCTTATGTGTAATGTTTTATATTTATATGTTGTATGACAAACTCTCATTATGTTTTTTGCTCTTTATTAACTTATAGACCAGTGGTCTCCAAACTGCGGCCCAAGGGCCAGATGTGGCCCTTTGCTTGCCTTTATCCAGCCCTTGAGGCACTATTCCTCCCACTGATACGAGACACTATTCTGCCAACTGACAACAATCGTGCACCATTTCTCTCACTGACACCAACAATGGGGCACTATTCCTCCCACTGATACAACTACCACTATTCTTCCCCCTCATACCAAATGTGACAAGATTTACTCCCACTGATACCAGGAAAATTTTCTTACCCTCTGGCCACAGTCCGGCCCTCCTAAAGTCTAAAGGGCAGTAAACTGGCCCTTTGTTTAAAAAAGTTTAGAGACCCCTGTTATAGACAATCGATTATTGAACCACTAGCCCCTGAAAAAGAGGTTTAACCACTTCAGCCCCAGAAGAATTTACCCCCTTCCTGACCAGAGCACTTTTGAGATACAGGACTGTGTGCGACGTGGCACCCAAACAAAATTGACGTCCCTTTTTCCCTACAAATGGAGCTTTCTTTTGGTGGTATTTGATCACCTCTGCAGTTTTTATTTTTTGTGATATAATAAAAAAAAGAGCAAAAATGTTTTACTTTTTGCTATAATAAATATCCCTAAAATCATATATGTATTTGGTTTGCACAAAAGTTATAGCGTCTTCAAAATAGGGGATAATTTTATGGCATTTTTATTATTATTATTATTTTTTATTAGTAATGGTGGCGATCAGCAATTTTTATCGTGACTGCAACATTATGGCGGACACATTGGACACTTTTGACACTATTTTAGGGCCATTGTCATTTATACAGCGATCAGTGCTATAAAAATTAATTGATTAGTGTGTAAATTACACTGGCAGGGAAGGGGTTAAAAACTAGGGGAGATCAAGGGGTTAAGTGTGTCCTAGGGAGTGATTGTAACTGTGGGGCGGACACAACAGTGATCACTGCTCCCGATGACAGGGAGCAGTAGATCACTGTCCTGTCACTAGGCAGAACAGGGAAATGCCTTGTTTACTTGGCATCTCCCTGTTCTGCAGCTCTGGGACACGGGTCCTGCAGGCACGGTCATGAAGCATGCAGCACGCCCGCACAGCTGAAAATTCAAAGCAACGTTTAGGCACTACTGGCCAGACCCAAGTGGTGGTTTGTACATACATCTGCATGTTTCCTGTTTTTGTATATGTCTAAATGTATATATGCATCCCATTCTGACTGTTTCACTAAGTCATTTATCTATTTTAACTTTTCTAATAAAAGAAAATATATATTTTAGATAATATTTTTTTGTCAAGGAGTTTCTGCCTTTCGAAGTCCCACAGAGGAATCAGCTCTATTTTGTATTCAAGTTTAGGGATGTGCGCACTGGGCAGCAACTCCTTTTTCATAGATTTATGGTACTACTACTTTTCGCACATAGTGGATGAGACCTTAGGCCCGATTCACACTTAGGCATTTTTAGTGCTTTTTCCATTTTGCAAATTTGTACTACAGAACGTGTTTCATAGAAAACCATGTTAAATGGACTGTAGTGCAAAATGCAAAAAGCATTATAAATGCATAGGTGTGAATCAGGTCTCAAAGTGGGTCTAGAATCAGCTATGATTCCTAATGCTAAGAAATGTGAAAGTTATACTCCCTCATTACTTATTATCTTTCACAGAGATCACATTACTCCCCCTGACGAGGTCTTCATCTGCTGTCTTTTCCAGTGGCATAGAACCATCATTGTCCAGCCATTAACCAGGCTCAGCATCTACCATGGAATTCTGCATTGTGGGCATATGTCCCCGAATGTATACAGCCCTAAATGAGAATGCTAATTGTTACAGGTTTCAGCCCTTGCGTATTTCAGCCTGTCATTGATTTTGATGGGCTGCTGCCCAAATACACCAGGGATTCAACACATGTGACTGTCAAACCACCAGTGTGCATGAGGCCCGAAGGAAGGAAGACTGATACATCATTTCAGCCTAGGCAGTTACTTGGCTGCTTTTTAGCTATGAAAAGTACAACTTTTCTAAATGTATATTATTTTTATGTTGTGACATGCTGAGAATCGATGTAAGCAAACTTACAAGGTAACTTAAAAGGATGTTGTTTTCCAGTAAAACATGGATTTATATAGAAACTGCAAGCCAAGCACTTGTGGTGTAGCCTTATTGATCTCAGTTTGACAGGAGGAATTTACAAAGCATCGCAACCATGGCATGTGTACAGGTCGGCAGTAAAACTGTGGTTCAACTGCATGTTTTTAACAACCCCCCCTCTGGCAGCTCATGTGAAAGAGGCCTTAGACTGACCAACATAGACAAGGAACCAATGGCATAACAGAAATGTATAGTATTTACCCAGAGACACCAGTGATACAAGGCTGTATTCAGAAGTAGATTATTGTATAGGTTCTTGGATAGGTTCATTACTGTCATCTGAGAAAGGTTTAAAATATTTAAATTTAAACAATAGATTACAAGCAAGTAAAAATAGAAAAAAAAAACCCAATCAGAAGAATGAGTAAGTGTCGGACTTTGAGGCAAAGCGGAAGTATATAAAATTGATAGTTTAATACAAAATTTGAAAAAAATTACAACAGAACAATGATATAGTACAAAAAGATTAGCATAATCACATAGAACCGTCTGGATTGGTAAATCATGAATAGTGAATAAATCCTTTGAAGTCGCCTACGCGTTTCGCCGTGGGGCTTCTTCAGGACGAGACAAGCAGGATTTTTTGAAAATAAAATTATTGTTTCATGATCTGGTGCATCGCGATAAGTATGTCCATCCAGAAAACTCTGAACATTCAGAAAAAATGCTGCAATATTGGCGAGTTAATAGAGTGTCAAATTCAGTGGTACCAGGGAAAATGATCATCAAAAGTCCGAGCTTATAGCATCTATGGTGATAGTTCCATGATGTCAGGGATTGAATAATCAAATCAGGAACCAAAGAAGATGCGTAGGGGGTATGCCAGAGAATCGATAAAACCGAGACGTAAGGGAACCCCTACTCTGTACACGGATTAAGGCTGGGGCAGGTATTCTAACAAAGGCAGATGAGGTCATAGGTGCAATTTATATGCAATAGCATTCCACATGCACATTCAATAAGGACCGTTCCTGTCAGATGCTTTATGATACGATGTGAAGTGTGTATGCCCCAGGGTCACAGCCTGTGCTGTACTCCAGCAAAGGAGATGGTCCAAAACGCTGCGTCACACTCAACAATTGAGACCCCAAAGCCATGACCTCCCCACTCAGACATGGGTATCTCCATCCAGACAAATACTTGTGCCACGATGAGAAGGTCACCTTTAAGGCCCCTTTCACACGGTTGGACCGTTCAGTTCCGCCTGTCAGTTCTGTCGGCAGACCTGAACGGCTGCTCAATGCAATGCTATGGAGCGTCGGATGTCAGCGGAGACATGTCCGCTGACATCCGATCCGCTAAAATCAGACGTATGGCGATACGTCCCCATCCGTCCATGGTGGATCGGATAAGATCTGATGAAAACGGACATACTGTCCGTTTTTATCAGATCTCTCCATAGGAGACAGCGACGCTGCACAAGCCCCTCCCCACTCAGTGAGTCAGCGGAGATCAGCGGAGAAATCCCCCGCTGAGCCGGTGGGAGCTGGCGGACTTCGTAGTGCCTCGTGTGAAAGTAGCCTTAGAGGCTAATGCTACTAGGAGACTCTCTAAAGTTCCAATTATTAATGGTCTTAGGAAGTATAAAAAGCCGGTGGGCGATTCAACCTAGGAAGATCCACCCAATTTTACTAACACTTCCTCCAGCTTTTAAACAGAAAGTCCATACAGAGGTACAGGCAAAAAAGCTAGAGGAAGAGCCTAGAGAAACCTGACATTGCACCCCCAATCCATTGATCACAGGGGTAATGGTCTGCAGGACTCTGTTGAAAAAAATAATAAATGCACATTTTTTTTTTGCAAAAATATGTGCATTTATTATTTTTCCAAGAAAGGGGAACTTATCTTTTAAAAAAGAGCATAGCATGAAGGGCTCCTAAAGATACAAATAGATGGACTGAAAATTGTCTGGTTCAGCAGGGACTGTGTGTAGCTGCCTCTGTTCCTCAGAAGTCGATTGTAAAGCTTCGTACACACGATCCGATTGTTGGCCAACCGAGCATCTGATTTTTTTCTACAAGGCGTGTGCCTGGATTTTGTCTTGCATACTAAAGCCTCATACACATGATCGGACTTTCATCAGACTTTTCCGTGGATTTAGGTCCGAAGGGCGTTGGCCGTGAACGTGGTATGCATACACACGGCACAACATTTTCACCCAACAAACCTAAATATGTGGTTTTCCTGCTCTTTAGCGCCACCCTTTGTGCAACTTCTGCAAATGTTGTCCTAATGTTTAACATTCTGAGCATGCGTGTTTGTACTTTGGATTTTAGTTGGATGGATTTGTGTACACACGATCTGATAATCCGACGTAACATATTTATTGTCAGACCGTTGGTGAGCATGATGTCGTTAATTCAGCTAACAATTGTCTGATGGAGCATACATACAGTCGGATTATCTGACACAACACGTCCATCAGACAATTATTGGCGTAAAATTGTATCGCGTGTACGGGCCTTAACAATACACAATTGTCGTCCAACAAACACGAACGTAGTGACGTACTAGGAATTTCAACTCTTGAGCGCCACCCTTTGGGCCCCTTTTGCTAATTTTGTGTTTAGTGAGCATCGATTCCGAGAATGCATGTTTGTATTTTCGACTTTTGTGTCACAGACTTGTTTACTGATGATAAGAAAATCAGATAACAGACCATTGACCGTCGAAAATGTACTAGCCGGAAGTAGGACAACAATTGTCAGAAGGCGCGTACCAAGGCCCCATACACGCTATAACATTTTCTGCAGATTTTTGTCTTCAGATTTACCAAAACCATATAATATGAGGTCAAACCTTATGAGTTTCAATTGGTATGCAATCAGGCAGGCCCTTGCACTACATGGTTTTGGTAAATCTGAAGACAAAAATCTTCAGAAAATCTAATATTGTGTGTGGGGCTTAATGGTCAGATTTTAGGACAACAGTCTGTCAACAGACAATCCCCTGCCAACAATCGTATCGTGTGTACGAGGCTTTAGCCACAACACACAGACTGCACTTCATTTTGGAAAACTTTTTATTGATGAGCAGCTGCAGCCACTAATCAGTGTATTCTGATAGCAGGGGGAGCTGCTGTCAAAATACAGTGCCCCAACATGAGGGATTTTTCCAGCCACCTCACATGTGGATAGAGAAAACTTTTATTTTTTTTATCATTTAGCCCACTGACTAAGCAAAAAAAAAAAGACTAACCATCTATGGCCAGCTTTAGCCATGTAATCAAAAGTCACCTATGTAGCTTTACCTTCATCTGACCATTGACATCCTCCTGTCTATGTGAACTTTGACTCGTCATTCTCCATTGTCCAACCATCCAGCTATTCTTCTCCAGGCACAGAACAGATCAGGGAGTCACACATTCCTCTCCCCTCTCTCACCCCTCTCATAACCTCGGGGGGAAACCTCATAGCATTGATGACTTCCTTGATTACAGATTTATCTTGTTTCAACTGTTCTCCCCCCTAAAGCTATTTTTCTTCATTAATCCATGCACACAATTGAATCCCCGAGTACCTCTTATGTGTGATTCTATTGCATGCCATCTATTAGCAATGGTTCTTTCATCCAGGATGACACTGCAAAGGGTTTTTGCCTTATTGAACTCAGTTACTATTTCATTTGATACATACAGTAATTGCAGCGTTCATCAGTTCTTAATACAGATAGCTTTGCTTATGCTGACAATCCAAAGGATTCAATAGGACATAAGGTTATCATTTCTCTTTCAAGCTAATCATCAACAATTATTCATGCTGGGCCATTGTATTCTGATAGCAGCATCCAGTGCTGTCAGAATACACTGATCAGTGGCTGCAGCTGATTGGTTGCATCTGCCGAGAAGCCCAAAGAATTTTGACATGTTCCTTCATCATGGGAGGATTAAATAACTGACCTATGTTCAGTTGGGACAGCCGCACTGGGGGTTATTTACTAAAACCGGAGTGTGTAAAATCTGGTGCAGCTCTGCATAGAAACCAATCAGATTACATTTTTTTGTTAAAGCTTAAAGGGGTTGTAAAGGCAAAAGGTTTTTTATCTTAATGCATTCCATGCATCAAGATAAAAAGCCTTCCGTGTGCAGCAGCCCCCCCCCCCCCCCCAATAGTTACCTGAGCTCCCTCTCTATGCAGAAACATCCGCAAGTCCCTCGGCCATACGGGACTCTCCCTCCTGATTGGCTGAGACACATTGGTGGAGCCATAAGCTCCTGCTGCTGTTAATAAAATTCAGTTAGCCAGAGAGAGAGGGGCGGGGCCGAACTGCAGCTCCGTGTCTGAATGGACACAGGGAGCTGCAGCATGGTTCGGGTGCCCCCACAGCAAGCTGCTTGCTGTGGGGGCACTCAACAGGAGGGAGGGGCCAGGAGCAGCGAAAGAGGGACCAGAGAAGAGGAGGATTGAGGCTGCTCTTTGCAAAGCCACTAACTTCAATTACAATATGATTAGTGTCGCAATTATATGCACTATATTAATTTTCTTTGTTATTTTTTTCCCCACAAAAGTGGAGTTACCCTTTAAGGATTTTAAAAAACAGTTATGAAACATTTATAATATAAGATTTCTTTTAAAATGGTTGTTAACCTCAGACATGAAATATAAACAACAAATATCCCTCTATAATGTGTGATTTTCTCAATCCAGAGCACTAAGTGTAATTTCTGTCTGCTGCTTCAATCCCCTGCTATTTGCATGAGTAACTTCTAACAAGTTTTCCTGACACCCAGAAAAAAAAGTGACAAGGAGGGAGCTCCAGCACACAGCCGGTGATTGACAGATTCCTGTATGCCGTTTGTAGTGGGGTCCCTCCAATCAGGTCTCACTAAGCTCTGCAGTGTGTACTTGCAGCTCTCCGTCCTCTGCTTTCTGAAAGCTCAGACAAGCTGTAAGAATTTTGGTATTTAAATGGATGTAAAGAAGAGAGAGCTGCAGATAAACAGGTACAACTTATGTAGGAGAATCTGTTTCATTTTTGTGAATTACCTTTTGCCAGTCACTTCACTGGGTATGTGTAATGGTGTACAACCATTTTAAATTGGTGGGTTTAGATCCACTCTTACCTGGTACTGCTCAGTACATAGTGACCCATGCATTCCGGTCGTTTGGTTGTTCCCGAGGGCTGTCTGGGAGGGTCTGTCTGCTATAATCATATGACTAGGCCCATCTTGTAATAAGAGGAAATCATGTCATCAGGAAATTACATTTATTGGGGAGCTCAGTGCATACATATTGGATAGAATGCCCCCGAATTCCAGCATCATCTGAATCTTTGACTAATCAGGAAATGATATCAGCTGCAGATTTAAAGGTCATTTGTAACGACATTTACCACAAAATAGCTCAAATAACATTTACTGTATATATATGTATATATGGTATTTATCCTTATCTGTGGGGTTTTTTCATTAAAAAAGAGTTTCCTCCGAAGTCTCTGACAGTTCCTGAGCCATGAAGCCTGGAGGCCCTCCTGCCCTTTATTTACCAATTGTAGAAATGAATCTGACTTTTTCAGACCTGCAAATGATTCTTTTTTTGTTAAAGGGCACCTGTCATGAGAGAAATCCCCCTCACAATGACATCCTTTTGATGCATTTCCATTGACTTACAATGGAAGGCACCTTCTTGTGGACTTTTCAAAGCACAGCGCACCTGCAGTGTGAACAGTTACATAGGATTTACACTCTGTTCACATGAAATGCGGCTACTTCAGCGCAACTTCAAAGCTGCCAGTCAGTGCGATTTTGACATCTGTGCGACTTCAAGCACAGATGTCTATGCAAGTCCCACTTGAATTTCACCAAAAATAGTGCAGGAGCCTTTTTCAATTGGTGTAATTTGGAGTTGCAATGATTTGAACGGTTCCATAGGCAAAAATATGCAATTTTAAACTGTCAAAGTCACACTGGTGTGAACTGAGGCCTAATGTGGTGAGCACCGGTACAAGTAGGGAGAGGAGGGGGGAGGAGGACAGAGGACACATAGGAAGAGCTGCAGAGAGCAAAGCTGACAGAATCACACAAACTGACTATGTCGTCAGGGCTCAGCAGCCATGATTATCGTGGTCAGTTTGCAGAAGGGAGGGTATAGTCAGGCATGATCAGACAGTTTTTTTAAGGTATACAGAGGGCCAAATGACACAGCACAAACATGCTTTAAAGGAATAGTATCTTTTTTGGGGGGTTAACAAATGCTTTAATGGGGAATACGGTAGTTTTGCTTTTGTCACCCTGAAAAAGCATGGCAAAAGCGCACCAGTGTGAAAGTGGTCAAAGGCTGCCATTGCTGACTGCTCTGTCTGCTGGTTGCCTGCCTGTCATGCTGATCTTATTATTTTAATGCCTTTGGCTTGTTCACACCTTTCTGCACTTATAAATCGCAGAAAGGGACACAGAAATGTTTTCTAAGGACTCTGTTCACACTACAACAAAGCATTTTTCCACTCCGCACCAGAGCTCTCTATCTGTCTGCTGAGCTGCCTACATAGAAAGTAAAACAGTAATTTCATAAAAACAGTCATTTCATAAAAGATAAACAGTGTTTTGTGTTGTGAATGCACAAGAACCCCCCCACTGCCCATACAGAGCAAACACCAGCCACCAGGGCTGGGACAAGGGGTGGGCAGGAAGGAAAGTTGCCCTGAGGACAGTGAAGAAAAGGGGAAAAAAAATGGATGCAGGGTAGTACCGTAGTACCCCCATTCTATGGCATGTATGAATAGTGGGGGATGGAGGCACAATTCCGGATCCTTGCCCTGTGCAGGCTTAAACCAGGAGGGACCGACCAAATTCCAATCTAGAGATCAACCTGTGTACAACCGCCCTGTTTGAAAATGTCTGCTTGATTCGTGCCGCCAGCTATAGCCGGCAGTGCTGATCAATGTAATCTGAGGACAGGGAAACCACCCTACTGTCAAAAGATTACAAAAGCTCCATGGGAGGGACTCCTCCATTCACCTTGAATTTGTGGACGAGGTGGGGGAATAGATTCTATTTCTTTTGTTCGACCTGCCGGTTGAAGAAAATAAAATGAATTGTGTATGGCTTGCTGTAGTAGCTCAAGGTGCCATAGGCGGCAGCGCTGATCAGTGTATTCTGATGGCGGGGAAATCTCCTTTTAGAGGGTAAACTGTGCCAGCGTGTTATACGCAGGGGGCTGTGAATTTTTTTTTCCCCGAAACTTTCCTCTAAGGCTTCATTTCCACTGGCGTTTTTACAGCCACTTTTCTGAGCGTTTTTTACAGCTTAAAAACACCTGTCCATGTTTATTTTAGGAAAAAAAAGCGTTTTTGCGCATTTTTGCGCGTTTTTTAATGTCTGGCGTTTTTACAGCTCTATTGCTGGAGCTTCAGAACGCACTGGTCCCGCGTTTTTTTTTGCAGCTTAAAATTGTCTCAGCCATCTACAGCTCAAAAACATCATGGTGGGCATGAGGCCATAGACTAACATGGACAGGCGTTTTTAAGCTGCAAAAAACGCCCAGAAAAGTGGCTGTAAAAACGCCAGTGGAAATGAGCCCTTAAAGTTATGGTGCGTGAATGGGAGGAATGTGTCTCCACCTATATCCCGTCTATGATAGCAGCTAAAGACAGATTCATCCAGCTCAAGTTCCTACATAGGGCCTACTTCACCCCTCATAGACTGGCCAGCATATACCCACATCTGGATCCGAACTGTCCCAGATGTGGGGTCGAGGTGGGGACCTTCTGGCACATGGTTTGGGACTGCCCGAAGCTTCGGCCGTACTGGGCGGGGGTAGCAGAGAGGCTTAGCGACGTGGGAGGGACCAGGGTGCCGTTGGACCCTATGGTGCTCCTTCTGAGTCATTTGGGTGAGGTCGAGGGAGACAGATATACGAAGCTGTGTATTACATTCTCACTGTTTTATGCTAGGAGGGAGATACTGCTACGGTGGAAGTCGGTGGGACCTCCCACCCTTGGTTCCTGGAGGAAGGCGGTGAACTCGGCTTTGCCCCTTTACAAACTCACGCATGAGAGTAGGCGGTGCCCTGCTAAGTACGATAAAGTCTGGTCGGCCTGGGTGGATGCTCGGGGGTGGGGGGCCGGGGGGGTGGGGGACTAGAGATGGACTCTCCCCCCGCCCGGCATGGGGGTCGTTGCCCCTCCCCTCTCTCCCAGGGCGCCGCCTGATTCGATCAACTGCTGGGTTACTCACGGGTTCTGGTTGGTTTTGTGAGGATTAGGCGCAGGGGCGATGGTCATTTACCCTAGTGCACAACGTGGACTGTTTATTTTATTTTTTATTATTTCCCCTTTTTTGATTCTCCTTTGTTTTAGTATCTGCAAACGCTGATAATGCTTGTTTCTGACTGTTATAGGTTCTCTGCAAACCTTATTGTCGACTAATGCATATCTTGTAATGCTGTTTTGTGAATAAAAACACCTTTCTGTTAAAAAAAAAAGTTATGGTGCGTGTTATACACCGATAAATACGGTAACTACTTAGTGGGAGGATTTCCCCATCTACCTCTAATATGTGGATAGGGGAATCGAGTCATTTACCGTCGCCTAGCAGTAAAAAGGGTCGCTGGTTCGAATCCCAACCACGACACTACCTGCCTGGAGTTTGCATGTTCTCCCTGTGCCTGCGTGACTTTCCTCTGGATACTCCGGTTTCCTCACACACTCCAAAGACATGCTAGTAGGTTAACCACTTAAGGACCGCCTACTGCACATATACGTCGGCAGAATGGCACAGCTGGGCACATCAACGTATATATACGTTGGTTTTAGTACCCAGCCGTGGGTCACGGGCGCGCACCCGCGGCACGCTCCCGTGACCCGGTCCGAAGCTCCAGGACCGGGACCGCGGGACTCGCAGACCCGATCGCCGCTGCAGTGCCGTGATCCGTCCCTGGAGCTGAAGAACGGGGAGAGCCGTGTGTAAACACGGCTTCCCCGTGCTGCTTCACTGTGGCCGCAGCATCGATCGCGTCATCCCTGTTATAGGGAGACACGATCGATGACATCACACCTACAGCCACACCCCCCTACAGTTGTAAACACACACACACAGGGAACGCTCAAAGTCACAGCACCCCCTGTGGTTAACTCCCAAACTGCAACTGTCATTTCCACAGTAAACAATGCAATTTAAATGCATTTTTTGCTGTGAAATTTACAATTGTCCCAAAAATGTGTCAAAATTGTCCGAAGTGTCCGCCATAATATCGCAGTCACAAAAAAATCGCTGATCGCCGCTATTAGTAGTAAAAAAAATTTTTTTTATAAAAATGCAATAAAACTATCCCTTATTTTGTAAACGCTATAAATTTTGCGAAAACCAACCGATAAACGCTTATTGCGATTTTTTTTACCAAAAATAGGTAGAAGAATACGTATCGGCCTAAACTGAGGAAAAAAAATGTTTTTTTATATATTTTTGGGGGATATTTATATAGCAAAAAGTAAAAAATATTGTTTTTTTTTTTAAATTGTCGCTCTATTTTTGTTTATAGCGCAAAAAATAAAAACCGCAGAGGTGATCAAATACCACCAAAAGAAAGCTCTATTTGTTGGGAAAAAAGGATGCCAATTTTGTTTGGGAGCCACGTCGCACGACCGCGCAATTGTCAGTTAAAACGACGCAGTGCCGAATCGCAAAAAGGGGCAAGGTCCTTTACCTGCATTTTGGTCCGGGTCTTAAGTGGTTAATTGGCTTCTGTCTAAAAATTGTCCCTAGTATATGAATGTGAGTTAGGGACCTTAGATTGTAAGCTCCTTGAGGGTAGGGACAGATGTAAATGTATAATGTATATGTAAAGCACTGCGTAAATTGACAGTGCTATAAAAGTTGTTTTTTTCCCAATAAATAGTTTTTAATCGGCTAAAAATCATAAAAAAAGCCTCAGACATCAACAAAAAACACGCCTGTGCAAACATTCCAGACTGCTCAGTGCAAATGTGAGTGCAGCCTTATTGCTGGTAGTTGTAGTTCAGTCTTTGCTCAGGATAGGCAATGAAGAACAAATCAGCATGTCGCACCTTCCTAATAGACAACCATGGTTTTATGTCTAGGGGTTCTCATCCACTATTGACATTTGCAAGGACACAGTTAATGGCTCCTATTTGATTTGCTCTGCTGAGTCCCAGCCCCTTTATATTTTCTACTGTTATGTCTAATGAGCTCGGGACCTCAGAGTATGGCCAGCAGTCATTAGTGACTATCAGAGCAATGCAGCTACAACAGAAATGACAATGCTATAGATACATAGAGATTAAAGTACATCTAAAAATGTTTTTTTTTTTCTTTTTAGATAGAGACTGAAAGGTGTCAGAACCTGGGGAACCACAGCGTTGCCTTGCAGGTAGGTGGAGGGGAGGTAAAAATGCTCTACCCAAATCTAAAAAATAAAAGTGTCGCCAAATCGCCATTATGTGGCTGAAAGTGATGAGATCAACAATAATTACAGAGAAATATCTATATATATATCTTTAGATCTATATCTCTCCCTTAACTTTACCATACATGCTACAATATGACTCTACAAACTCTATGCAACCGACCTTGGAACTACCAAACTATGCAATACACCTACCTAAACAATTTAATTTGTATCCAATGTGACTATATTCTTGTTGGTAGATCTAGGTTGTACAATCAGACTATAACATGTGTGGTTAGCATGAAGCATACACTATACAATCCGACTGCAATTTTTAGCTCTACCAGCAACTGTGTAATCTGGGGGTGTACCTGATTGGATAGAAATGGGCTTATTTAGGTTGGTCCTCATATTACAAAATGTGGGTTAATTTAAAGGAGGTTGTACAATTAGACTGGAGGACTGTTAATAGCAGCTACCCTAAGGCTGGTGCAGGAACTGAGGAGAGCAACAGTTATTCCACTGGTGAGGCTCAAAATAGAGTATCCATCTATCTACTGTATACCGTATCAATCTATTATATCCACCCATCTACTGTATTCATATACTGTATCAATTTATTGTATCCATCTATCTACTGTATTCATATACTGTATCAATCTATTATATCCATATATCTACTGTATACTGTATCAATCTATTATATCCACCCATCTACTGTATCAATTTATTGTATCCATCTATCTACTGTATTTATATACTGTATCAATCTATTATATCCATCTATCTACTATATTCATATACTGTATCAATTTATTGCAGTGATATGCAATTAGCGGACCTCCAGCTGTTGCAGAACTATGATTCCCATGAGGCATAGCAAGACTCTAACAGCCACAAGCATGACACCCAGAGTCAGAGGCATGATGGGACTTGTAGTTTTGCAACAGCTGGAGGTCCGCTAATTGCATATCACTGATCTATTGTATCCATCTATCTACTGTATACTGTATCAATTATATACATCTATTTACTGTATTCATATACTGTATCAATTTATTGTATCTATCTTTATTCTGTATTAATTTACTGTATCATTCTATTGTATCTATCTACCGATCTACTGTATCAATCTGCTGTATCAATCTATCTATGCATCTATTCATTGTATCTACCTACTGTCTCTATCTACTATATCTATCAAAAATATGTATACATCTACTTTATCTATCAACCTATTAGTTTACTATATGAATCTACTGTATTTATCTATTGATTCAATGTATCAATCTACTCTATCTACTGTATCCAACTATCTACCTACCATATCTATCTATTTACCATATGAATCTATTCTCTCTACTGTCTCTATCTATCTATTCTATTGCTGTATCAATCTACTGTATCTATTCTCTATCTATTGTATCTGCCAACTGAATCTATTTACTATATCAATCTACTGTATTTTTTTATTTTTTGTATCTACATACTATATCTATCTATTTACTATATCAATCTACTGTATTTTTTTATTTTTTGTATCTACATACTATATCTATCTATTTACTATATCAATCTACTGTATCAATCTACTCTATCCACTGTATCTCCCTACCATATCTATTGTATCTACCTACCGTATCTATCTATTTACCATATCAATCTATTCTCTCTACTGTCTCTATCTATCTATTCTATTGCTGTATCAATCTACTGTATCTATTCTCTATCTATTGTATCTGCCAACTGAATCTATTTACTATATCAATCTACTGTATTTTTTTATTTTTTGTATCTACATACTATATCTATCTATTTACTATATCAATCTACTCTATCTACTGTATCTCCCTACCATATCTATTGTATCTACCTACCGTATCTATCTATTTACCATATCAATCTATTCTCTCTACTGTCTTTATCTATCTATTCTATTGCTGTATCAATCTACTGTATCTATACTCTATACTCTATCTATTTTATCTGCCGACTGAATCTATTTACTATATCAATCTACTGTATTTATTTTTTGTATCTACCTACTGTATCTATCTATTAATTTACTATATCAATCTACTGTCTCTATCTATCTATTGTATCTACCGACTGTATCTATTTACTATATCAATCTACTCTATCTACTGTATCTATCTATTGTATCTACCTACTGTATCTATTTACTATATCAAGCTACTGTATCTATCAATTTACTATATCAATCTACTCTATCTACTGTATCTATATATTGTATCTACCTACTGTATCTATTTACTATATCAAGCTACTGTATCTATCAATTTACTATATCAATCTACTGTATCTATCTATTGTCTCTGTGTATCGTATTACTGTATCTGACTACTCTATCAATTTACAGTATCAATCTACTGTATCTACCTACTGTATATATTTACTACATCAATGTACTCTATCAACTTTTTCAATCTACTGTATCTTTTGTATCTACCTACTGTATCTGTCTATCTATCAAGTTACTATATCAATCTACTGTATCTAGATACTGTCTCTATTGAATTACTGTATCAATTTACCGTATCAATCTATTGTATCTACCTACTGTATCTTTCTATCTATCTATCTATCTTCATCTATCCCTCTAATATTTATTTTTACTCTTTATCTTAGTCTATGCTGGACCTTTGAATAGTTTCTGTGTCCCCAGCATTAAACCTTTACAAGCATTGCCATAAATCAGTGTAGTTAAACAAATACGTGCCATATAACAGTGACTTTGGAGCTGAAGCAGTCATTAAGCATTGTTTACAAACACAAATAAAGGAGGAAGAATGAACCATAATAAACACATTACTGGCTAAGCAATAATGATTCCTAACTTTTGCTTTATTCATGAAGATCTTGTTTGCTCTAGGTTTAACTGTTACACTGTCTGAGCTAAAAGATCCCATAATAATATACGGTGAGAGGTAGAACATATGCTGGGCAAAAATATGTGGCCATTTTTGAAAAGTCCAAATTCAGGAAATACGTTTCACGCGCACGCAGGTGTAAACGCCAATGCAAAGAAGCATCAGCATTTACTAGAGTATGACCACGTACCACTATTCACGTGTACGGCAGGCTTTATGTGACACCTGTGGCTCGGCAGGCATGGGAAAATATCTGGAACTGTACACCCAGCATACTTGTAGCCAGTCATTATTGGTGTGCATGAGGCCTACAGGACTCTGGGCATTGGTGGAGTATTTCAGTGTCTTACCTGTTTTCCTCCAGTCATTAAAAACAATTTACCATATATAATCACATGACTGCAGCAATGCTTTCTGATGTGTCACCGGCCTAAGAAGCCAGACTAAGGCAACTATATGGTGGCATGTCCCAACAGGTCCCGGCTCAGAACATACTGGCTGGCAAACACCTTTAGGCTGAGAACTCACCAAGCTGTCACTACCAGTGTGTGGCTGAAATCTTAATATGAGGCAATTACACTTGAGAATAGGACTGAACTGGTACTGGAAAATTGGCTGCCATGCCAGGGTAGATATACATGACGGTGGCACCTTATTAAAGTGTGGTAATCACTCTAATTCTAGCTGTTATTAAACAAGGATTTATTTAATTTTATTTGTAAATGGCCAGGTCCTAAGCCTCGCTGCGTGTGTGGGGAGCTGCGTTTGCGTGGGCACGGCAGCCCATTCATTTAAATGGGCTACCGTGCTTGCATTTCCCTCGGAAAAAAGGTGAATGCGCCTTTTTTCAAAACGCGGCCAGCAGAGTCACGTGGTCATTTTGACCATGTGTTTTCCCTGTGGTTCCTGCACCCGCAAACGCGCTGCGTTTTTACATGAATGAAGGTGCAATTCAGAATGAATGGCAGCCCTGTGCGTTTTCTTGCAGCAGTACATTTTCACTGCGGGTGCTGTTGCGGGAATCCCTGCAATTCCCACAGCCACCTGTAGAGATGTGAACCGAGCCTCAACATTTTTACCACCCTATAGAACATGGGTTAGTCAGGACAAAGTGTAAGTATTGATTATAGGTATTTATACAGCACTGGTACTTTACATATTATACATTCACATCAGTCCCCGCCCTCAAGCAACTTACAACCTAAGGTCCCTATCTCACATGCATATACACACATAGTAGGGTCAATTTAGAAAGGAGCCAACTAAGATACCGGCATATATATGGCGGGAGGAAACCGGAGTGCCTGGAGGAAACTCATGCAAGCACTGGGAAGACATGCAAACTCTATGTCCTCTAAGGCAGAGGTGGCAAACACAAGGCCTGCGGGCCGAATGCGGCCCTCCAGGCCATTTCATGCGGCCCTCGCAACTCTCCAGTCATCCTCCAGACCCTTACTTTCTGCTTTCAAGCAATGCATTCAACTTCTTACCAGCAGCAGCATAAGGAAAGGGGTGTGCACAGTGATGTAAGGGAGAGGGGGGACTCAACTTCTGAGGGTTGGGGGGAGGGCTCTTGACATCTAATGTAAGGGGAAGGGATGCGCTGGACATCTAATCTTACAGATACAACCGGCCCTTTTGAGGGCAATCATAATGCTGATGCGGCCCACGATGAAATTGAGTTTGACACCCCTGCTCTATGGGATTTGAACTGAAGACCCTAGTGCTGCAAGGCATAAGTGATAACCACTACTCTATCTGTATAGCTAGTATACTATCTAGAACAGCAGCAAGATATTTATGATTTTTTTTTCATTAACATTATGTGTACTTACAATAACTTGCACCCCGTTCTATGAAAAAGCCACAATCCATACCACTGTACAACTATCATAAGCTCTGTTTAGCAGAGGTAAGCTGACAGATCACATTAGATGGACGTACGAACGTTTGTAAAATTCTTATTCTTTAGAATTAACGGATGGTTTTCTGTTATATTCATTACAAAGAACTATTCCGTGAGTAACGAATGATAATCATAAATACACTAAAGGAAAAACACATTTAATTTGTGTTATCGGGTAACTACTCAAAGTAGGACCAGCAGAGCTCAGAGCTCCGCTCTAATAGAAGGTAGACAGTTCTAGCCTAATTAAGACATTGTGAAATTAGGAGACTTCAAACATTAATTCTCCAGCTCTGGATGCCATGATTTTGAACAAAATGTCTTTAATTAGAACAGTGCAAAAAAAAAAAAAAAACAGTGGCTTGCATTCAGCCACTGACAACAAAACAGAAAACAGCTTTCAGCATGTTAGAAGGGGTACACTAATTAAAAGCTCATTCCTGGTTGGTGGTTGTGGGTTATTGCCGGTTTTCTAATTAGTCCTAAAATAGCCAAAGTCTACTGATCGGACTGACAGTACTGATGCTGTCTAGTTCTGCCTTTCTCTTATTATCATGGAGGAACCTTTTAAAATAACTTTCAGGTCTCAGGGAACCCCTGCTAATAATTACTAAATCCACATAACAGTGGTGGCTAATGGAAGAATGATTCCTACACTGGTGGTCAATGAGAAGGATACCTCACTTACAGGTATCTCCCTTGATAGGTCAGTGGTATAATGCTTCCTACACTGGTGATCAATGAGAAGGATACCCCACTTATAGGTATCTAAAAAGGGTAGTGGAAGAATGCTTCCTATATTAGTGGTCAATGAGCAGAATATACTACTTACAGGTATCTGCAAAGGTCAGTAGGAGAATGCTTCCTACGTTAGTGGTCAATGAGAAGATTATTCTACTTACAGGTATCTACAAAGGTCAGCGGAAGAGAGCATTCTACATTAGTGGTCAATGAGAAGAACACCCCAATTACAGGTATCTACAAAGGTCAGTGGAAGAATCCCTCCTACACTGGTGGTTAATGAGAAGGATACCCCACTTACAGGTATCTACACAGGTCAGTAGAAAAATTCTTCCTACACTGGTGGTCAAGGAGATGAATATTCTACTTACAGGTATCTACAAAGGTCAGTAGGAGAATGCTTCTTCCTACTTTAGTAGTCAATGACAATGAGAAGAATATTCTACTTACAGGTATCTGCAAAGGTCAGTAGAAAAAAGCTTCCTACGTTAGTGGTCAATGAGAAGAACACCCCAACAACAAGTATCTACAAAGGTCAGTGAAAGAATTCTTCCTACGTTAGTGGTCAATGAGAAGAACACCCAACTTTCAGGTAACTACAAAGGTCAGTGGAAGAATAATTCCTACATTAGTGGTCAATGAAAAGAACACCCCAATTACAGGTATCTACAAAGGTCAGGGGAAGAATGCTTCCTACGTTAGTGGTCAATGAGAAGAACACCCCACTTTCAGGTAACTACAAAGGTCAGTGGAAGAATAATTCCTACATTAGTGGTCAATGAGAAGAACACCCCAATTACAGGTATGTACAAAGATCAGGGGAAGAATGCTTCCTACGTTAGTGGTCAATAAGAAGACTGCCCCACTTTTAGGTAACTACAAAGGTCAGTGGTGATTGCTCCCTGTTCAAGGAACAGCTAGCAACGTTGGGGTTCAATTGGTAAGGGCTGGTCTAGGAAATAAAAGCTTGTTACAGCAATGTGAACCTACAGTATAAGAACAGTTTCAGAACTACAATAAAAAAGATCTTGACTTGCCTGGCTTGCTTACTTACTAGCAGAATTCAAACAGAATCCTGTGACATTTTATTCAGTGACTGATACAATGGCAAGAATTTAAGGTTTGGCAAAATGGAGATAATTTTGTGGTCTCCAATAGCCTCAGGCATTAGAAGATCAAGGTCTTCAAAGTACTGAGGATGTATTTGTACCAACATGCTTGCTGTTACACCATGCTTGGACCTTTGGTTCCTCAACAGCTGGAGGCCACATACCGCTCTTCTGAACCTTCCTCTGCAAAGCATTGACATGTTACTCAAGTTCTACAGCTTTTGTTTGGCGAGGCTGAAGATTGTGCTGATCATTGCAATTTAGTTCCAAGCATGTGAATAACATTTCACGAGAAATAGAATATCTCATTCATCAATGTCCACCTTTCGCCATTGCCTGTGTTTAAGAACCAGAGTATAAGAGTAGCACTCACCTGAGATCTCTGACTGGGGTACCCCATTGAGGTTAAAGCCCTTGGCACTGTACACCTGTCTCACCGATTCACAGCTCTTGGCTTTGCTCCCTGTATCTCCTGCTGCCCAATGTACCAAGAAGACCAGTCCAAGAGGCCACCATAAGTATCCACACATCCTCTCCATGTCCTCTACGGATGGGCTATGTGTACCAGCCAAGAAATGTCACTGGAAGAGTTGGGAAGCTGGAGCACAGAGGCAAAGGAAGCAAGCATGCACAGCCCAGCTGGCAATGCCAAGAAGCCCTCAGATCTGCTCCTACAGGACTTGTATATGGAGAGCACACTGACAGCAGCTAGCAAATGTTGTGGGTGCTGCTGAATGCTGATATCAGGGGCACACAGGGGCCCCAGGATCCATAGAAGACACACTGGGTGAACATGGGCATGTCCAGGATGTGGCACAGAGTGGGCACAGCTGAAGGCCAGGAATGCAGAGTGCTGGGACACTGCAATGGAATGAAGCTGGAGCCAGGCAGGGGGGACACTTGTGATGAAGGGGTGTAGTTCTTGAATTAGCACCGGATTCCAGCAATCACATCCAATGACCTATTTCTCTATAGAGGTGGCAGCGCTCATTGCAATCACTTGGGCTCCTTTGTGCAATGTAGCATGTCTACATGATTCTCCCTGCCTGCCTTCTGCTCCGGGGGGTCAGTGTGCGGTGTCCTCCTCCATTCTGCCGCTGTGTATGATGGGCAGGGGGTACCTCTAATCCAGGACAAGGTGATGCCCCTTCTCTCCCGGTCTAGGAGGAGGAGGAGAGGGATGCGGCGGCTGCTGCTGCTGCTGCTGCTGTGCGCTCGCTGACTGATGCTGCCTGCCGTCCGCGCACCTCCCGTGTAGAATGAAGCTTCAACTCCAGCCGCACACTGCACATTGACAGCCGCCAGCCAATCACAGCCCCCGGCTCAGCCCCGCTCTAATAGAATACAATTAGCATCCGGATTGGGTGTCAGGGTCAGCCAGGCAAGAGGTGGAGATCTATCTGCTGGGTGTGTGTGAGAGAGAGCATTGATGTCTACAGTCTACTACACAACTATGTCCATCTACACTGACAGATATATACACTACACACCATGCTGGATCCCCCTTATACAGTATATACACTGACAGATATATACACACCATGCTGGATCCCCCTTATACAGTATATATACTGACAGATATATACACACCATGCTGGATCCCCCTTATACAGTATATATACTGACAGATATATACACACCACGCTGGATCCCCCTTATACAGTATATATACTGACATATATATATACACACCATGCTGGATCCCCCTTATACAGTATATATACTGACAGATATATACACACCACGCTGGATCCCCCTTATACAGTATATATACTGACATATATATATACACACCATGCTGGATCCCCCTTATACAGTATATATACTGACAGATATATACACACCACGCTGGATCCCCCTTATACAGTATATATACTGACAGATATATACACACCATGCTGGATCCCCCTTATACAGTATATATACTGACAGATATATACACACCACGCTGGATCCTCCTTTATACAGTATATATACTGTCAGATATATACACACCATGCTGGATCCCCCTTATACAGTATATATACTGACATATATATATACACACCATGCTGGATCCCTCTTTATACAGTATATATACTGACAGATATATACACACCATGCTGGATCCCCTTTATACAGTATATATACTGACAGATATATACACACCATGCTGGATCCCCCTTTATACAGTATATATACTGACATATATATATACACACCATGCTGGATCCCCCTTATACAGTATATATACTGACAGATATATACACACCATGCTGGATCCCCCTTATACAGTATATATACTGACAGATATATACACACCACGCTGGATCCCCCTTATACAGTATATATACTGACATATATATATATACACACCATGCTGGATCCCCCTTATACAGTATATATACTGACAGATATATACACACCACGCTGGATCCCCCTTATACAGTATATATACTGACAGATATATACACACCATGCTGGATCCCCCTTATACAGTATATATACTGACAGATATATACACACCACGCTGGATCCTCCTTTATACAGTATATATACTGTCAGATATATACACACCATGCTGGATCCCCCTTATACAGTATATATACTGACATATATATATACACACCATGCTGGATCCCTCTTTATACAGTATATATACTGACAGATATATACACACCATGCTGGATCCCCTTTATACAGTATATATACTGACAGATATATACACACCATGCTGGATCCCCCTTTATACAGTATATATACTGACATATATATATACACACCATGCTGGATCCCCCTTATACAGTATATATACACTGACAGATATATACACACCATGCTGGATCCCCTTTATACACTTTATACAGTATATATACACTGACAGATATATACACACCATGCTGGATCTCCCCTATACAGTATACATACTGACAGATATATACACACCATACTGGATCCCCCTTTATACCGTATATATACACTGACAGATATATACACACCATGCTGGATCCCCTTTATACAGTATATATACTGATCGATATATACACACCATGCTGGATCCCCTTTATACAGTATATATACTGACAGATATATACACATCATGCTGGATCCCCCTTTATACAGTATATATACTGACAGATATATACACACCATGCTGGATCCCCCTTTATACAGTATATATACTGATAGATTTATACACACCATGCTGGATCCCCTTTATACAGTATATATACTGACATATATATATACACACCATGCTGGATCCCCCTTATACAGTATATATACACTGACAGACATATACACACCATGCTGGATCCCCCTTTATACAGATTATATACTGACAGATATATACACACCATGCTGGATCCCCTTTATACACTTTATACAGTATATATACACTGACAGATATATACACACCATGCTGGATCCCCCCTATACAGTATATATACTGACAGATATATACACACCATGCTGGATCCCCCTTATACAGTATATATACTGACAGATATATACACACCTTGCTGGATCCCCCTTTATACCGTATATATACACTGACAGATATATACACACCATGCTGGATCCCCCTTATACAGTATATATACTGACAGATATATGCACACCATGCTGGATCCATTTATACAGTATATATACTGACAGATATATACACACCATGCTGGATCCATTTATACAGTATATATACTGACAGATATATACACACCATGCTGGATCCCCCTTATACAGCAAACCTGCAGTAACAGCAACTGCGTTTAGGTGCTATTAAACAGCAAACGTGCAGTAACAGCAACTGCGTTTAGGTGCTATTAAACAGCAAACGTGCAGTAACAGCAACTGCGTTTAGGTGCAAATAAACAGCAGAAGTGCAGTAACAAAAAGTTTGTTTAGGTGCTAATAAACAGCACAAGTTCAGTAACACAAAGGACCTTTAGGTGCTATTAAACAGCAAACATGCAGTAACAGCAACTGCGTTTAGGTGCTATTAAACAGCAAACGTGCAGTAACAGCAACTGCATTTAGGTGCTATTAAACAGTACACGTGCAGTAACAGCAACTGCGTTTAGGTGCTATTAAACAGAAAACGTGCAGTAACAGCAACTGCGTTTAGGTGCTATTTAACAGCAAACGGGCAGTAACAGCAACTGCGTTTAGGTGCTATTAAACAGCACATGTGCAGTAACAGCAACTGCGTTTAGGTGCTATTAAACAGCACACGTGCAGTAACAGCAACTGTGTTTAGGTAAAGGAAACCGCCGCTCCAGATGAGTGCACTTCAGTGGTGGATGTATGGCTCAAAACCCAATGGGTGCAGGCAATGCATGGAGCATAGATGAAAGAAGAAAAATTATGGACAGCCGCACTCCAATAGGATGTAAAAATAAAAGTTGTGCCTTTTATTCTAGTAAAATAAAAACACTACAAAAGCAAAAAGACAGCAAACAGTGGGGTGATAAAGCTGATGCGTTTCACATTGATGGACAATGCTTAGTCATAGCTAGCCAGGACCGAGTGGATTACAACCGCTGTATTTTTTTATTTTTTTATTAATAAAGGACTTTTTTTCTATGGTGTCTGTGTGTGTTTTTTACAACTATTTACACTTCCTTTGTGAAATGGTACCCCATTACCAATTCACATGGGGGGCAGGATCTGGGGGTCCCCTTTGTTAAAGGGTCTTCCAGATCCTGATAAGCCCCCCGCCTGCAGACCCCCACAACCCTTGCCAGGTTGTGGGGGGACATCCTCCCCATGTTGAGGGCATGTGGCCTGGTACGGTTCAGGAGAGGGGGGGGGCTCTTTTCTGCGGCTGGCCAGGTTAACATGCTCGGATAAGGGGTCTGGTGTGTATTTTTGGGGGAACTCCACGCCATTTTTTTAAATTTGGGGTGGAGTTCCCCTTAAAATCCAAACCAGACCTGAAGGGTCTGGAATGGATATTTGGGGTGAACCCCATGTCATTTTTTTTAAATTGATGGTGGGGTTCCCCTTAATATCCATACCAGAACTGAAGGGCCTGGTAATTAAATTTGGGGGGACCCCACGCTTTTTTTTTAGTTTTTTTTTTCATGAATGAATTCTCTCTGAATTGCCGGAGCCGACAATTCATTATAGCCGCAAGTCCGGTTTTAAATGCCTTTTTTTCCTTTCAGAAATGACACTTTGTGCAGGGACAGTTCTATGTACGGGAAACATGCGATATTTCACATGCTAACTTTACACCCCCCCTAGGTACGAAGTTTAAAGTAATATTTCATTTTTATTGTTCCACTTTAAGCATTATTAAATTCACTGCTCCACAAGTTGTAACAAACTCCATTACTTCCTCCATAATCTCCTCTTGTAGATTTTCACCCAGCTGAGCTCACAGTCTCTCTCACTAGATTTGCTGATCCACTGCCACTGGATCCCCCGAGCTCTTCCAATCTTCTCACTATGTATCTTCCTCAAGCGTCACCCTCGCTTCCCTGCTGGGTTCCTAGGTTGGCACTCACAGATACTGCAAACTGCAGTCCCAACCCTATGCTGCTCTCTTGCTTCTGGATAGGACCCTTAGACAGCCTAGTAGTCAGTCATCCCTGGGATAGGCCTCAGGCTCTGGCTTAGCAACCTGGGGCAGCATAACACACATCCATCCAGACAGCCATCCAGGTGGCACAGAACCCAGATCACCTGACCCAAGCCAAATAGATAGACTCTCCCAGCATGCCAAGGGATCCAAGAAAACCCCTGCCCATTGGCTAAGACACTCTATTCATTCCTAATCTGTCCTTGCAATGCCCTTGTCTTATCTAATGTCACCAGGTACCCTTCCACATAGCGACAGAAGAGAGAAGTCCAGCAATTCCAGAATGATTCCAGAAATCATCTGGCGTCCTAACAATTGGTCAAGGCAACTACCGTCTGGCAACTAAATTTAACAGCATCCCTGCCTAAACAGATCTGAAAATTGGGCAAGGCTAACCATCTGAGATGGGCTGCAAGCCTTTGTGTGGAGCATGTCAATCAAGGAGCCATGCCACAGAAAAGACTCTGCACATTTCTCAATATCTTTAAATAGGAAAACAGGGATCCAATTTGAACAGTTTCTGAAAAAATTGTTGAACTTGGGCAACATCACCATCTTAATGAGATTTATCTGACCCAATAGATTAAGAGGGAAGCTAGTCCAGGAGCAACATTTTGTCCTCGGGGTGGCCATCAGGGGAAGAAGATTCTTCTCCAAGTAGTTAGATGGATTTGGTTACTATAAGTGGAATTCATCTACCCAGCGTAAAGAGGAGGGGGCGGCAGTTTTGGCAGCATCAGCATTAACAGGACACAAAACAGACTTGGACCAGTTTATTTTAATGCCCGAGAATTTACCAACATTATGAAAATTACGAAAAGCAGCCATTAGCGAGGGTCCAGCATCATTTAGATATAGCAATGCGTCATCCGCATACAGGCCTCATCCAGCTTTCCAGGCCGAGGGCCCAGGACATCTGGAGTGTTGCTGATCAAAATGACCAGGGGCTCCAGAGCCAGAGCAAACAAATTAGGGGAAAGAGGGCAGCCCTGCTGCGTACCTCAAGGAGACAAAAGGGGTCAGTGAGCCAGTTGTTTGTGCGAACACGCACCCTAGAGGCATTATAGAGCAATTGGATCCCATGAATACATTTGCATCCAAACCCGAAAGCGATAGAGGACCTCCCAGAGATATGACCACTCCACCGAATTGAAAGCCTTTTTGGCATCTAAGGAAGCAATAACTCTAGAGCCTTGATTATCATGAGGGATAGCTAGGTTCAAAAAGAGGCATCTAATATTTATGTTGGTTCCCTTGCCCGGCATAAATCCGGTCTGGTCCACATTAACCTGGTCCTCAATCACCTAGGACAGACTGTTAGCCAGGTCTTTGGCAAAGATCTTGATGTCAACTTTCAGGAGTGAGATGGGTCGGTAAGACGCAAAATTCTGAGGGTCCTTGCCGGACTTGGGAACCAGCACAATAATGGCCTTATTCATAGAGTCAGCCAACGATTCCAGAGTCTTAATACTCGTACACAGTTTTCTCAGCAAGAACCAGCAAGAAAACTGCTTTCTTGCCGAGTAAACCGAGTGTGTGTACGAAGCTTTCAGGTTTCTGGTCAAGAAAGCTGCCCAAAATCTCGACGAGAAAAATAGAGAACCTGCTCTCTATTTTCTCGTTGTGATTCTCAGCAGTGTTTTCCTGCCGAGAAACCAGAGCATGTGTATACTTACCTGTCGCCGTGGAAACCCACGCATGCTCGAAATGACTTTGACGCACACGCGGTAGCTTCCTAGGCATAGGTAGGGTGTAGCAAGTTGGCGGCGACGGCATCGAATTTGACGAGCGCATGCTCGTCGTAGTCGATGACGTCACTGCATTCATGCCATTCAAAAGAACGGCAGTTCTTTTGAATGGAGTGTCTGTAAACTCTGCCGGCAAGCGATTCTTACCAAGAATCTCGTCAGGAAAAACAAAGGCCCAGATTCACAGAGCGATTACGCCTGCGCAACAGGAGATGTGCGTGCGTAAGTCGAAATGTGCACGTGCGTTTCGATGCACGGCATCCCCAGAACGAGATACGCCAAAAATCTACTTTTTTTGGTCCCGCGTAATTTCGTTAGACTGGTGCATCCGTACGCGCAAAAGTGCGCTAGACAGACCATTGATTTGCTAGTCAAATATGCTAATGAGGGACTTACGGGGATCCACAAAAGAACGTTGGGGCAGCGCAGGCGACGCAGTGTGCGCAACAGCAAAATGTCCTGTCTAAAATTAGAGCATATAAAAGCTGGTCTAAAAAGAGAAAAAAAGTCTACTTGTTAGATAAAGCAACACTGTTAGTGAGGAGCTCAGCAGTCACACGTGTTGCACAACAATCTGTATGCCAACATGCCAGGGGCATCGTCGCACATAGCTATACTACTGACTTTAGATGAACAAAGAAGGATGAGGGCACGGAGGATGGCACGGGAGAGGATATACCGCACCCGCATAGACCTGTTTGGCATGAGTGATTCTGAGGTGTCTCGCATCTTCAGGTTCACCCCTCATGCCATCCTGGAATTAACCACAACCCTGCAGAAGGACATCACCAGCCGAACACACCGCTCACATGCAGTGCAGCCACTGGTCAAGGTCCTGGCAACACTCCATTTCCCTGCCAGTGGCTCTTTTCAGCGTACAAGTGGAGTGGTGGCTGGGATGTCACAATCCTCCATGAACAGATGTGTGCACCAGGTTGTCCCTGCAATCCTCAGACGTATGGCCAACCAAATCATCAAACCCACCACATCTCAGGGATAGCCTTCCTGGCAAAGCTGTCAGAGGGAATAGTCTGTCAACAGCTGCAATGTTTTGTGGAACAACATGGGTTGCTGGCGGAGCAGCAGTCAGGGTTCCGTCCCAGTCATGGTACGGAAACTGCAGTAGTGGAGATCATGGATGACCTACTGTTTGAGGCAGATGCAGGGCAGACCTCCGTCCTCGTCTTATTAGATCTTTTGACAGCATTTGACACCATCGACCACAAGATCCTAATGCGTAGACTAGTTGAGGTCGCGCATGTTAGTCCAGAGGCTTTAGGTTGGTTCATAGCCTTCCTAAAGGGTAGAGAATTCAAGGTACGACTGGGCCCATTCTATTCAGGCCCAGTACGCCTTGGTTGTGGGGTACCCCAGGGTTCCCCCTTATCTCCCCTCCTCTTTAACATCTACATGCGTCCTCTGCTGGATATGATAAAGGACCGTGGGATGAGATGTCAGTCGTATGCTGACGTTACCCAGTTGTATACCAGGATTGATGCCGGAGGGCCGGGAGACGAGGTGGATCTTCTGGAGACTCTTGGGGCCATCAAACAATGGATGGCCGACAATTGTCTCCAATTGAACCAGACAAAGACCGAGGTACTCCGGACGGGATCGGCCCAGAACTTACACTGGGTGTTGCCTTGGCCGGACGAGGAGGGGAGATTCCCTGTAACTGCCGAAAAGGTGAAGACCCTAGGCGTTCTGCTGGACTCCGGTCTGTCTCTGGATGCACACATCGGCAGTATTACCCAGTTATGTTTCCTCAAGATGAGGCAGTTGTACAAGGTTGTACCCTTTTTGTCAAGCTCCGCCAGAATTGCTGTAGTTAGAGCGCTAGTCTTACCCCATTTGGATTACTGCAATGCTCTTTTCATGGGTTTGCCTCAGACCCAGATTAGACGCTTGCAGAAAATCCAAAATCAGGCAGTTCGGCTGGCACTCAGGCTACCAGGGCGGACGTCCACCTCCACCCACCTGAAGAGCCTCCATTGGCTCCCAATACGGGAGAGATCAGAATTTAAGGTTCTTTGTATTGCTTACAAAGCCTTTAATAATCTAGGCCCATGTTACATCCGCAAGAAATTGCGGCGACAGTTTGTGACGAGAGCCTTACGGGCCACGTCACAAACTAGATTGGTGGTTCGGCCTTATAGGCTGAAAAAGTGGGGGGGCAGAGCTTTTTCAGTTCAAGCTGCCCAGTTATGGAATCTGCTTCCATGCCACCTGCAACAACAGGAGAAGTACCAGGTATTCAGAAAAGATCTGAAGACCCTGTTGTTTACTAGGGCCTTTAGTGGTTTGGGGTGAGATATCTCTTTCTCTATCTTTTCCCCTTCCCCTTTTTCCCTTTCCTTCCTTTCCCCCCTTTTCCTTTTTTGTTGTTTTTATACAGTTTTTAACATTTTTATAATGTATACATGTAGTACCGAGTGTTAGAATGTCTATATGTTTATTGTAACCGCCACTCGATTTTATGTTGTTTTTAAAGTTTGTTTTCTTGGTATGTTTCTGGTAACGTGACTGGATGGGAAGCAGGCGCATCGATGCAAACATGTTTTGTGAACTATGCGCCTTGTATAAGAAACAAACAATAAACAATAATAAACCACTGAGGACCTGCGGCTGAAGGCAATGACAGATTTCTACAGAATTGCCAGATTCCCACGCACCGTGGGGGCCATTGATTGCACACATGTGGCACTCCAGCCCCCCCATGAGACAGAGCACATGTACCGCAATCGGAAGCATTGGCATTCCATCAACGTACAGGTGATAGTCGATGCCCAAGGCCTCATATGGCACGTCCATGCCAAACACCCAGGGTCCAGCCATGACAGCTACATATACAATCAATGCCACATCCGAATGGAATTCGATCAGAATGTGTATGGGGACACCTGGCTGGTTGGTGAGTGACATGGGAGTCAGGCATGACTATCCCCTCCCATGATGCACACATCACAAGGGGCACATGCATGACTAACATCCACCTGTCTTTTCCCTTACAGGTGACTCTGCATATCCACTGGGACCCCATCTCATGACTCCTATCCGGAACCCCCAAACCCCAGGAGAGGAAAGATACAATCAAGCACATGCCCAAACACGAGCAGTGGTGGAGCGCACCTTTGGCCTCCTAAAGTCACGTTTCCGATGCCTGGATAAGTCTGGGGGTACCCTCTTGTATTCCCCAAACTTTGTGTGCCAGATCATCGGTGCATGTTGCATGCTGCACAACTTCGCAGAAAGAAAGGGCCTGCAGATTGACCTACGTGATGACCTGAGCCCTGAACCAGACAATCCCCCCCTAACCTAGGGTCCCCCGTCTTCTGAGGGAAGAGCAGCCAGGAGACAGCTCACATTGGGCATCTTTGCACGTTAAACACACACATTAATCATGGCACAATGAGAATGCATGCATGCACACCACTGTGGTCCCTAGCACAGACACATCACATCCTCATCAAATTGGATTGGCACCAGTCCACCATGCAGGACTTGTGAGCAGCAACGCCACGCCAAGGCTCCAATTATGTCACTGTACATTCATACACCATTCACACGGACCTGGGGATCACTTCTCTCTGGTCCTGGAGAACCCTTCTCCACCAAAATTGAGGGTGACACCCCTTTTCCGGCAGGAATGTCACCCCCACATTCAAACAGCATTCACAACCCAAAAAAAAAAATACCAGCAAAATCAAAAATTTGCCAGCAAACAAAAAAAAAAAAGAGGGGAAAAAAAGAATTAGTGCCCTTGACGTGAGCCACACCTGGGGCGCCCCCGGCCACGGCCCCCGGCTCCTCAGGGGAGACTCATGGGGGAGGGGGAAAACCAGGGAAGGAGGAGCAGCCCCTGATCTCTGCCCACCTGGCGGCCTGCCCTCCAAGGCCACGGCTATTCTGTCCAGGGCAGCACCAAGTGTTGCCATGTTGGCCTGGATAGCCTGGGTAAGGGCCCTCACATCCTGCCCAATGCCTGCTGATGTAGTCTGCAGGTCGTTTAGGCAGGTTGTGAAAGCCTGGGAGTGGGAGTCCAGGTTCCCCAGTGTATCCTTGATGGAGGACAGGCTCTCCTCCATCCGCACCAATGTCTGGCTGACCTGTCCCAGATGGCGGGTCTGGAGGAACTGGTCCCTTCTCAGAGTGGCGGGCAGGAGATCGGCCAACCCCCTGGTGTTCTGGGATGAAATCCTGCCTCCAGCTGATGCTTGTGGCCGGGGAGAAGGGGAGGCCCTTGGGAGGGGAGCCATGTTGGGGGAGGAGGGGGGGGCTCCCTCTTAGGGAGGGCTGCCTGCTGCCAGCCAGAGGGGAAAAGTCCTCAAAAACCAAACGTCCAGTGCCTGACATGGACTCCTCCTCCTCATGATTCTCCTCCTCATGATTCTCCTCCTCCTCTTGAACCTCCTCCACAGACTCTGGCCTTGTTGGGGGGACCTCATTAGGCTGCTGTCCTGGGGATGGTGCGGTCAAGCCAGATGGCCCTGCACCCTCCTGCACATCTGTGGATGACACAAAACATTCACAGGTTGGAGGATCCACACACTTGCCACATATTCCCTTTCACCCCCTCCCCCACACATGCTACACACCTGATATTAAAAAAAATACTTACCTGGCACCATGGCTCTGGACTTGAGTCAAAGCCGGGCAGGCCCTCAACTTCATGCCGATGAAAGGTCAGGGCCACCGCACGCTCCTCCGCTGTCAGCCTCCTGTGCCCCTGGCATGGGCATGCATTCTGGCCAGCTTCTGTTTGACCAGACGCCGGAGGTCATTGATTTTTTTGTCAATCCCAGAGCAGGTCCGTGTCTCCCCCTCCCCCACTGAATTGACCTGCTCAGTGATCATATCCAAAATCTCCCTCCTCCTGTCCGGGGTGGTGTTGGCACTGTCTGGGCCGTGGAGGAAACGCCCATAATCGCTAATGGCCCGGGCAAGAATTCTTTTTCCCCCACAGTAAAATTGAGCTTTCGCTTTCTCTCTGTCATACTTCCAAAAAAACTCACTCCCAGTCAACAAAAATCACTCACAAAAACAAGCACAACCAATCAAGCAAGAACACACACAAAGAGAAAACTAACACCCAAAAAAACACACTAGCACTCAGCAAGAAACAGTCACAAAAACAAACAGCAAAAAAACAGCAAGAAAACAAACAAACAGAAATATATCAAACAAACAGTCACTCAAACACTTATCAAAAAACACTTTCAAAGATCTACTAACAAACACTTGATCACACAGAACACTAATCTGACAACTACAAAACACAACGCAACGAACAACAGGACAAAAGCACTTGGTTAAATGGGAAGGGACAAAGGGATGTACTTTTGCAATGCAAGTGCGTTTGTGTCTGTCTATTTATGCTGTTTGCGTAGTTCACAACGTTGCCCTAGTCCATTTCCAATTTCACTGATTGCGCCGCTCCCGAGTTGTGAGCATGCGCACAGCAGAGCTGACCATGGTCTCCTTCAAGCGCGCATGCGCGAGCCGGCCGGCCCTTCATTTGCATGGGGTCACGGCTCATTTCAATGTAACACGCCCACGTCCTTCCCAATTTGTATTACTTTGCCTTACGCCTCTGAAAAAACGTTACGCATGCGCAATTTTCTGTGCAAAAGCTACGAGAATAGGGTGATTACGCGACAAAATTGCGCAAGTCTAACGTAAAGGCGGTGCGCTATGCCGGTCCAATAATGCGCAGATGTACGTGAATCTGGGCCAAAGTTTTTTTCCTGACGAGTTTCGGGGCCGTGTGTACAGAGCTTTAGAATAAAAGCTCTTTGTTGAATAAAAATAATAATAGTTTGAAAATAATTTTTTATTAAATAATAATGGTATAAGGGAAACCCGTTATTTGATAAAAATAATTATAATAATGGTTTAGGGATAAAAACTATTTTTTGAATCTTCCTAGTAGCACTAGGGTCGTTGGTTCAAATCCCAACCACGGCACAGCACTACCTGCACAGAGGTTTCATGTCCTCCCTGCTCTTGCGTGGGTTTCCTCCGGGTAATCTGGTTTCCTTCCACTCTCCAAAGACATAATGGTAGGTTTATTGCCTCGTCTCTAAATTGGCCCTAATATGTGTATGTATGAATGTGAGCTAGAGACCTTAGATTGTAAGCTCCTTGAGGCCAGGGACTAATGTGAATATATATGTATATATGAATATATATGTAAATGCTGCATGAATTGATGCCACTTTATAACTATCTGTAATAAATAAATATTATTAATAGATTAAAAATAAGAACTCTTCATTGAATAATAGTGATACTACTACAACTAATAATAATGGGCTAAGAATAAGAACTCTTTACTGAGTAATAATGATAATAAACCTAATAATAATAGTTTAAGAATAAGAACTATTTATTAAATAATAACAATAGTAATAATAATAATGGTTTAATAATAATAATAATAATAATAATAATTCTTTATTTATTTTGACTACTTGAGGCATACCAATATTAGAGCTTTTTGCCATATATGTTGTGACAGGAAGTCAGGTAAATCTGTGGGTGTTGTCACAGACGGGAAATACATTTCTGCCTTGTTTAGACAATTCACCAATTACTATCAGGTGTCGGCTACAGAGGTAGCCAGAAAGGTTTAGGGCGTTGGAAAACTTTAGCTGTTCAGTATGAGGCAATTAAGGCCTCTATAAGTCATCCAGAGAATGACTACTGATTGCTGCATCCTGAGGCTTTTTGAGTTAAGGAGAGCAGTGAGCTGGGAAAGACTTCTGAAGGTGAGGTGGTTGTTGATTTTTCTGTGTGGTAATTTTTAAAAAAAAGACTATTATTTTTCTGTTGTATGACCAGCAGTGTCTGCCCAGCAGTAGGCTGTGCCAAACTCCATAGATAGGTTCCTGTGTGGTGAAGGTAGACGCCCCAAGTGGCCAGGGTTTATTTTGTGTTTTGTTTTGTTTATGCTGTTTGGATGCTTGCACTTGTTTCCAGCAATATGGAAGAATAAACCATAACCTTTGTTTTCAACCATCCTCGGCTGCCTCTCTGCACACTTCAATGTGTAGTAAACCCACCCAGAGGGTCACACACACCCGCTACCGAGCTAACCCCTTACAATGTGTAGTTGCACAGGTTAAAGTTGTGTGAGTTTATACTAGGATTATTCTACAAAAACATGTATTTCCTATTGCAGCAACAAGCACAAAGTGCTACTACAGAAACCCAAAGAACAAAAAATAGTTTACACAATATCATTACCATTATTATTATATTTTTCAGCTGTAAAAACGCTCTAAAGCCCCGTACACACGGTCGGACTTTTGCCCAACCAACATCAAAATCCGACACTTTTCTCATTTGTCCGACCGTGTGTACGTTCCATCGGACCAACTTTTTTGGCTTTCATCGGACAAAAAGTTTGGTCTGCGAACGGACCAACTTTCAGGCAACAAAAGTCCGATGGTGCAAAATCCGATCGTGTGTACAGCAAACCATCGGACTATTGTCCAAAGTTAAACTGCGCATGCTCCGAAGTAAAGAGCAGCCGGAAGCCTTCTGTCTAGTAAAACTAGCGTTTGTATTAGAAAAAGAACATTCGTGACGCGGCTAGTTTCGAAATCTCGAAAAACAGCGCATATTATCCTTTTCTTTGTAATGACAATAATCTTAAAACCTGCTTTGCTGGTGATACGGATGGATTAAAAACAAATTAATTTACTTTTGATTAGTGTATTTTGTTTAGATGAATCAAGCAAATTTCAAGATTATTTTGTGTGTCAACTTCTAAAAACCCCATTATCCCATATTATTTTTGATGGTTAAAGTACCAACTACTCTATTTGTCTCCCTTTAATTTGAGCAAAGGACCTGCCTACTCACAAACTGACATTTGACTTTACACAAATAATTCAAGACACCTTCCCATCATCCATTTATTTAAAAAAAATCTCCTAAAATAGGACAAATCCAAAACATAAGGAAGGCAGCAATAGAACAAATGGTGGACTTTGCAAAGCCTCTGTACCCCAGGGCATACATAAACATTTTTTGGTAAATATCCAAACTTGGGGACCTGAGAATTACAATATAGGGAGCACCAGAAGATCATGGACTCCAAAAGATGGGGAGCAGCAGCAGAAGACATGTCTGTCCCCAGGCTGTGGTACTTTAACAGGCTGATATTTTTGACGACCAAACTGAACCAAGAACAACACTATCCACACTTCTCTCCCCATCAGCTGAGGCCATTTTTTTTCTTTGTCACTCCCATCACAATAATACAAAATCAATAAAAAAAGAAAGAAACATGTTTTCGCACATTTGTCGTTCCATTTTTGAAGCTAAACATAAAATTATCCCTAAAATGGATCTAAATGGTAAAAAAAATTAAAAAAAAAAATAACACATCAAAATATGTACCAAACCATTATGTTGGTGGCCAAATTAGTAGCCCCTAAAATCTGGGCTCTGAGTTGGCCACTGACCCCCATGCTGCTGGGGTGGTTGGGCTTGCTGGGGTGGGTAGGTTGGCTGTTGTGGGTAGGTTGGCTGTTGTGGGTAGGTTGGCTGGTGTGGGTAGGCTGGGTGGGCTTGGTAACTTGTCTGGGTTTGGTAGGCTGACTGTGGTTGGTAGGCCTGTTGTTGATTAGCTGGAGGTGTGTGATCTAAATCACAGACATGGGAATTAGGGGTTAGCTCCCGTTTCCTGGCCTTGCTAAGGAGCTGTACCATCATCCCCTCACACAGCTCCCTTTGATCTGCCTCTATTTCTCGGAGCTTGTTGGCAATGAAACAGCCAAACCCTTCTGCACTATCGGGTGCTGAGGTGATGACCGATGTGGCCCTACTTAGAAATTCAGCAGTGGCGTCATCTAGCTGTTGCCTCTTCTTGGCCCTTTTTCGAGGAGGGTTTAGTGTAGGGATTTGGCATTGGGTTGACAGGCTGCTGGGCCCAGCCTCTTCTTGGCTGCCAAGGTCCTGTGTGTGAAAAAGGAGCATCATTTCAGTTTTGTTGCCATCATAACAACACATTAACATCATAGTATATTTGAATGGCCAGTTGTTGAAAAATACTAGACCTGGGTAAAGCTGATCTCCTCCTCCTCCTCCTCCTCCTCCTCCTCCTCCTCCTCCTCCTCTGTTGGTTATGCCTCAGTATCTGTGGCCTCTGCTGATAGGGAGGGTAGTGTGGATAGATGTTTTCTTGGCTCAGTTTGGTCTTTTAAAAACATCAGGCTGTTGAAGTACCACAGTTTGGGTACATACACGTCATCTGCTGCAGCTCCCGATCTTTTCGATCCCTCGACCTTCTTTAGCTCTCTGAGAAACGTGCTCCTCAGGCTCCCAATTTTAGCTTTAATTTGTGTTGCGTTGGCCCTGGGGTACATAGTCTTTGCTTCTGCCACCAATGTAGCTATTGCTGCCTGTCTTTTATTTTTATCTGAATAATCTTTATGTTTCGACTGCCACAGACAGGTCTGCGATCTGTAGAGTTCGATAAAAGCACTGACGAATTGACGTGAATTTAGTTTTCCACCCTTAGGTTTTGGCATGTTTTTGATCAGATCTCTGCAATAAAGGTTACAATACAACCAATAAGTGCTTGCTTTGAGTTCCTATTATGCTTATACAATGTGTGTTTGGTTCTCTAAGCTAAATCATGCAGTAACCACTAGTGTCACAATGTATTCACCTACCTTCGTTCAGTGTATTCCTTTGCCTTAACGTGGAGTCGCAACAATGGATTCGTTCATGCGTGCGGGACCTCGACCGCTCGTTTTGGATTTATATAGCCTACGCATGCGTGAAGCTCCGCTCTACGTGCGTCATGACGCTGGGGCGTGACCACATTATTTTTTCTTCCTGCGCCATTCTGTGAGGTACATGTGTGAGGGAGAAGATGATGGCGCAGTCAACGAATACGAACAGGCCCTGCAGTGGAGGAGTTTATATTAAGCACAAGGCCACCCCCATGAGCAAGGGGGAGATGGTGGAGATGGTGCGCATCTTTGAGAAATACGATTACGATTGCAAAATGGAGAACTATGATAGACCCAACAGCCATAAAGACTGGGTTCTGGAGAAGGTCCTTGCAGTATTGGAAGAAGATTATGGGGTAAAACGAACGAAAGACCAAATCAGAAAACGATGGTCAGATTTGAAGCACAGAGAGCAAGAACATTTGGACTCCATTCACCGCACCATTATCAAAAAAAGTAAGTACATGTAATTATGTCAATATGTGTCTGTACATTAGAGATGGATTCCATTTAATGGTGATTTGTTATTGTGAGGGCTCCAGAAGAAGATAATGCAAGTTTTAATGTAGTTCATTATAATGTGAAAGTTGTTATTTCTGTCTTGGCTACTTTTCTGTACTAAATAATATACTGTATTTTAATGTTTTCCACAGAAAAAAGGCAAAGAGAAAAACACCACAGGGGACAAAAGGAGGCTTCCATTGGCCGGGCTCCAACAGGGGAGACAACATGCCCAAAATCACCCCCAAAACGTAAGGACAAAATTAGATAATTAGCATTTTCACAGCGACAGGGGTGTTTCTAGGTAGGACAAAGACCATGGGCTCCGGCCATATCTTAAGGGGTAAAATCAACTTTATGTTAGATGTGTGGCTCATCACTGACCATTAATGATGCATTTGAATGATAGACATGGGTAGAGGAGAGGCCCTGGGGATCAGAGTCACAGAGAGTCACGCCTGCTAGATTTCACATCATATATCCCATCTTGCCATGGCAAACAAGAGTGATGTGTGTCATCTGTCTGATTTTTTGAATGTGGCCACTAAAGAGATTTGTACCCACTTTTTAAATGATATCATACTCCTGTTCCATAAAATTTTGTATATTATAATAATGCCTAGTGTAGTGCACTAGTCTCGAGCAAACTTTGTCACCAGGGCAAGGTTGGTATATATTTAAAAAGCAGCAAATGTGATTCTGGTAAGATAATGTCATTTAGGGGCGGCTTCATGGATGTTTTATTCTTTAATTTTAGAGGATCAGGAGTGTGGTCAGCACCAACCTTTGCAGGATATTGATGATAGTCCCGGACCCAGCAAAGAGCCACCAGTGGACAGCACATCCCCAGACACCAGATCTGCTGAGGGTGAAGGAGTGCAAGAAATCCAAGATGACCCTTTGGAGGCTGTTGTTTGCCCCAGTAAGTTTTTTTAACATGTGCTTTCCATAATCAATACATGGTTACTGATTATATGTCCACTACAAACACGCCCACAACACACTAGCAAATTATGTAGTGCATTCAACATTTGAGCATGTAGAAGGGAGAGGTGGCAGTGTTGTTTAGGTAGCTGCACGTGAAGACACATGCATATGCACCTGGTCCAAGATTTTCGGAGTATATCTGTAGTGTGTACATTACCTAGTAGTGTAGCTGTATTTAGAAGATCAAGCATTTTGCAAGCACCAATTGAGTGTCTATGTTTAGGTAAGTATTTTCATAAAGTAGCCCTGATTAATAATGTGTCCCTATGTTTTTTGCCTCAGTCACTTGACCATCAAACACATTCTAATTTATTATCTTCTTCCAAGGCCACCAACTACCAGGATGCACTATTGGTCGGATCAGTGCTGATATGCTGCAGGCAATGACAGAGCTTGAAAATCTAAAGGAGTCTGCCACTGGTGTTCAGAGACGAATCAGGGATTATTACGACCTGTTAGCTAAATTTTAGCTGTTTTTGTGACGTAGGTTTATAGTTGACATTTGTACCTCCTGTTATTTACATTTTCTGTGAACTTGATGCAACTAGACTTGTTAGCACAGGCTGAGTTTTGTTATTTGTTTAGAAATGGCACTAATTTACTTTGCAATACGCTGATGTTAGCAAATGTGACTTTTGATTCTATTTCAATACTGTCATTTTAGAAAAAAATAATGTTTTGGTGTGATTTAAGTGTCTCAGCTGAGTTTTTATCTACTCCTCTTCTTCTGGTGCTTTCAAAAAAAAGTATGTTACAATTTTGAAGGGCTATACCTGACCAATTTTGACATATGCACATCCAAAAAATAAATATGTACCTATGGCAAAAGTGAAACATCTGGGAATGCACCAGGAGAAGGAGAGTGGAGAAAGACTGTGCTAAGGGGCATTTTGCATCAAACGCAGTTCCGTTTATTTTGGGGTGCATTTTTGTATGCGACAAGGATGCAGGCACAGTGTTTGACATGCACTCCATGAAGGTTCTGGTCGGCTCTAGCTCACAACATGGTAGTTCCGTTTCAGGTGCTAAGGATGACTGCATGTTGTGAGCTACAACCAACCAGAACCCCCGTAGCGCATGGAGAGCACTGTGCATGCATTTTTGACCCACAAAAAAAGCACCACAGAATAAACAAAACTGCATCTGGTCATACATTGTGTGTGTATAATAATATATTGGGCCGAGAATTCTGCCAAAAATGTTTGGATTTCTGCTGTAACCACTTGGCAAGGTATATTGCTGTGTTGGAAAAGATGCATGTTTGTCACCAAAATAATAACAAACGAATTATTGCGTTCTTCATGACCTACCACTGTTTTGCACTTTTGTAAAAGAAAAAAATGGCACATTGGATTGTGCTTATAAAAAAAAATAATGTTTTTGCAAAAAAAGGTGTGGCTTCTTATTTATAAGATCAGTACTACCAGTATATTTCGAATTTAGGGTAAGAACATTGACAGTGTATTATTCGAAAAGGGGTGTAGCAGAGCCCTAAAACATAATAATACTCAACATAGATGTATTGAAGTTTAGAAAGGTGTATTTGCATGTCTGCTTGTTTCCCTAAAGTTTTGACAATTCTCACCAAAATTCTAAGGACCTAAAAAAAATAAAACCCAACCACAGATAACAGTAGCTCAAATTTTTTTGTTTTAAGAGGAAAAAATACTAGATAGAACAAACTCTACAGGACATTTTGCTGCCAAGGCACTGCCCCTCTACCAACAAAGTAGTCCATATACTGCTCACGCACAAGACGTGCATTCTGGGAGGAGACAGCAGGTCGGGTAAGTTGCAGGGCTGGCATTACTGCGTCTTCAGCTGCCCGTCCACCTGAGGGGTCATCAGTATTGCCAGACCCAATGTAGTTGGTAGCATTCCTCCGTAGAAAATTATGGAGGATGCAGCAGCACAACACCACATGGTTAAGCTTGTATTCAGCCAAGTGAATGGCAGTAAGAAATAGCCGAAAACGACTTGACATAATGCCAAAGGCGTTTTCCACCACCCTTCTGGCACGTGACAGTCTGTAATTATAGATCCGTTGCTCAGGGGTGAGGTTCCTCATCGGAAAGGGCTTCAACAGATGTTCCCCAAGAGCAAAGGCCTCATCTGCCACAAATACAAAGTTGAGGCCCTCCACGTTGTCCTGCGCAGGTGGCAAACTTAAGGTGCCATTAGTAAGACGCTGATAGAATTCGGTATGAGACATCACACCTCCATCAGAATGACGCCCATTCATACCAACATCAACATAAATAAACTCATAGTTTGCAGAAACTATAGCAAGAAGAACTATGCTGTTAAAGCCCTTGTAATTATAAAAATAAGAGCCAGAGGCCGGCGGAGGAACAATCCTGACATGTTTGCCATCAATGGCACCCCCACAGTTGGGAAAATTCCACAGATTGGCAAACTGGGCCGCAACATCCTGCCATTCCTGAGGATTGGAAGGAAACTGTGGAGTCAAACAAAGAACAATTAGTTACTACTTCAGCATAATAAATTGCAACCTATTTTTACACATACATTATAGGGGCAACATAACAAGGAAACAATTCAAGCAGTTTGTGGACTAAAAATTTGATATAATTCACATTTATATGCTTCATGACTCCCTCTGGTGGCACATTCCAAAAATGTTAGGGAGATGAGGTTGAATGTTTAAAGTTTGGGGAGTGGTAAAAAAATCTCTCCTTTTCAATGTGACCAATATGGTGAACAAATGAAGGTTCATGTTTGTTGCAAGCCATTCTGATTTTTGGGCTTGGCACACCAGAGGCAACAGAATAACATACCATATACAAAAAAAATAAATAAAAATAATAATATAATTTTAAGAAAATGGGACAAATATGACAAGCAGAAAAGGGGTATAATGAAGATATGTTGAGCTAGAGTACACAAATATTTGGATCAGATGATTCACTATTTGGGAAGGGGAAGGTTAATAAACAGTTTGTGCACCCCAAAAAAATTACTCTGCCACTCTGCTGCCAGTTTAAGGATAAACATTTTAAGATGCCCTAGTTTATAAGGGTTGTTAAGGGAAGGCAAATAACAAATTGGGGTCCCAGGGTAGCTTGCTAGGGAGGTAAGTGAAGGCAAATATCTATTTAGGGCAAGGAAAAGTAGTCAGCATGCCACCAAATAAAAATTATTTGAACAGATTCTAACAAGAATGGGACTGAACATTGTGGAAATGGATATAATGTGATATCAACTAAAATAACTTACCCGAATATAGTCCTTCTGCAGGACTTGAATAATGGCACAGCAAGTATCAGGAATTATGTGTCCCAGAGCCTGGGGAGAGATCCCAGTAGTACATTTAATAGCCTGGAGGCTTCTCCCTGTCGCCAAATAGCGCAAAGTGGCTATGAGCCGTTGCTCTGCAGGAATAGCAGGCCTCATACATGTGTCCTTCTTGGTGATATATGGAGACAGCAAATGTAAAAGACGCTGGAAGCAGGAATCCGACATCCTAAGATAGTTCCTAAAATCATTAGGATTGTTTTCCTGCAGCTCCCTGAGCAATGGCATATGAGAAAATTCTTCACGGCGAAGCAACCAATTTTTGGTCCAAACAGTCCTCCTCCTACTGCTGGACCTGGACCGAGCTTGAGCAATAGCCAGAACTCCTAGACCGTAAACAGCACGCTCTCTCGCAGGATCGCGCAACATCTCGGAATTTGGCGAACGGACACAAACGTTCTGAAACGCACGAAACTGGAAATGTGGAAAGCACTCCTACGAAACATCAACTAACTATAGAGTAGCTGAAGGAACGCAACGGGTGACGTCGGAGAATTTCACTTCCTCTTTTAAACGCACGGCATTACGTTCAAACGTCACTACGTTTGTGTTGGTTGCCGGAAAAGTCCGAGTGTGTGTATGCTATGGGTGTGATCGGACAAATCAATTAGGACAAAAATCCAAGGGAAGTTTTGTTGGATGTCCGACCGTGTGTATGGGGCTTAACTCTGAAAACAGCTGAAAAAATCTTAAAGAACACCAAAAACCATGCAGATTCTGCATTTATTAACGTTTTTAAGCCAATACATTTTTGTGGGAGTATAATTTTTTTTTTTTTTTAAAAAGCTAAAAAACGCTACAGCTAAAAGACGCTGAAAAACTAATTCTACAGCTACATATTTCTACAGCTAATGCTGCGTACACACAGTCGGAAAATCCGACAAGAAAAGTTCAATGTGAGCTTTTGGTCGGAAATTCCGACCATGTAGGCTCCATCTGACTTTTTCTGTCGGAATTTCCAACAACAAAAATTTTGAGAGCTGGTCCCAATTTTTCCAACGGGAAAAGTTCTTGTTGGAAATTCCGATTATCTGTATGCAATTCCGATGCACAAAAAACACACATGCTCGGAATTAAGTCAGCGCATGTTTGGAAGCATTGAACTTAATTTTTCTCGGCTCGTCATAGTGTTGCACGTCACCGCGCTCTTGACGGTCAGAATTTTGTGTGACCGCGTGTAAGTTTGAGCCAACCACGGTTTTCTTGTCGGAATGACCGATCGCTGCTTGCTTTTTTATAACGTCCAGTGTTCATGAGGTCTATAGCTCACCCCATACGGTATGTTTTAATCTGATTGTACAATCTCCTTTAAATTTACCAAGAAGTATGTAATAAATAAGTCTGCCTGATTAGATACAGATTAATTGGATAGTTAAGGAGGGTCCTATATTTCATAGATTTGGTAAATCTAAAGTGGATTGATCAAAGATTGTACAATCAGCTTGTGAAGTGTATAGTGACCTTAAAGGATCACTAAAGGAAAAATTTGTTTTTGCTGAAATGACTGTTTACAGGGTATAGAGACATAAAAGTTAACTGATTCCTTTTAAAAATGATTAAAAATAGATAAAAATCAATCATATACAGTGCGGAAAATAAGTATTTGAACACCCTGCTATTTTGCAAGTTCTCCCACTTGGAAATCACGGAGGGGTCTGAAATTGTCATCGTAGGTGCATGTCCACTGTGAGAGACATAATCAAAAAAAATCCAGAAATCACAATTTATGAATTTTTAACTATTTATTTGTATGATACAGCTGCAAAGAAGTATTTGAACACCTGTCTATAAGCTAGAATTCTGACCCTCAAAGACCTGTTAGTCTGCCTTTAAAATGTCCACCTCCACTCCATTTATTATCCTAAATTAGATGCACCTGTTTGAGGTCATTAGCTGCATAAAGACACCTGTCCAGCCCATACAATCAGTAAGAATCCAACTACTAACATGGCCAAGACCAAAGAGCTGTCCAAAGACACTAGAGACAAAATTGTACACCTCCACAAGGCTGGAAAGGGCTATGGGGAAATTGCCAAGCAGCTTGGTGAAAAAAGGTCCACTGTTGGAGCAATCATTAGAAAATGGACGAAGCTAAACATGACTGTCAATCTCCCTCGGACTGGGGCTCCATGCAAAATCTCACCTCGTGGGGTCTCAATGATCCTAAGAAAGGTGAGAAATCAGCCCAGGACTACATGGGAGGAGCTGGTCAATGACCTGAAAAGAGCTGGGACTACCGTTTCCAAGGTTACTGTTGGTAATACACTAAGACGTCATGGTTTGAAATCATGCATGGCACGGAAGGTTCCCCTGCTTAAACCAGCAAGGCCCGTCTTAAGTTTGCCAATGACCATTTGGATGATCCAGAGGAGTCATGGGAGAAAGTCATGTGGTCAGATGAGACCAAAATAGAACTTTTTGGTCATAATTCCACTAACCGTGTTTGGAGGAAGAAGAATGATGAGTACCATTCCAAGAACACCATCCCTACTGTGAAGCATGGGGGTGGTAGCATCATGCTTTGGGGGTGTTTTTCTGCACATGGGACAGGGCGACTGCACTGTATTAAGGAGAGGATGACCAGGGCCATGTATTGTGAGATTTTGGGCAACAACCTCCTTCCCTCAGTTAGAGCTTTGAAGATGGGTCGAGGCTGGGTCTTCCAACATGACAATGACCCGAAGCACACAGCCAGGATAACCAAGGAGTGGCTCCGTAAGAAGCATATCAAGGTTCTGGCGTCACCTAGCCAGTCTCCAGACCTAAACCCAATAGAGAATCTTTGGAGGGAGCTCAAACTCCGTGTTTCTCAGCGACAGCCCAGAAACCTGACTGATCTAGAGAAGATCTGTGTGGAGGAGTGGGCCAAAATCCCTCCTCCAGTGTGTGCAAACCTGGTGAAAAACTACAAGAAACGTTTGACCTCTGTAATTGCAAACAAAGGCTACTGTACTAAATATTAACATTGATTTTCTCAGGTGTTCAAATACTTCTTTGCAGCTGTATCATACAAATAAATTGTTAAAAAAATCATACATTGTGATTTCTGGATTTTTTTTTTTTGATTATGTCTCTCACAGTGGACATGCACCTACGATGACAATTTCAGACCCCTCCATGATTTCCAAGTGGGAGAACTTGCAAAATAGCAGGGTGTTCAAATACTTATTTTCTGCACTGTAATATGCCTCTAGTTTCACTTTCGTTTTTAAACTGGTTTTGTGTTTATGTGAAGTAGAGAGAGAAACAGAACAAAAACAAACAAATCCAGGGCAGTGTTTTGTTTTTAAATTGAATCCCAGGGCAGTGTTTTGTTTTTAAATGAATCTGATTGGTTCTGAGGAGTTTTAGACACAGCTTGGACCACAGTGAAAAGCTGCCATGAGATTTTTCATAAGGAGCCAGACAAGCAGGAAGTGTGGAGATCAGAGCAGAATTACAGTAACTTCAAAGCAAAAACGAACAATGAGAACATGAAAACAGCACTGCATTAAGGTAAAGGAAGCTATTTAGCTAAAAAAAAAAATTCCTTTAGTGATCCTTTAAGCTAGCCCATAGTTTAGTAATTTTTTTTCTTTCAATCTGTCCTGTGGGTTGAATGAAAAAAACTGACTTGATTTGTCCATCCACACATTTGATGTGGATGGGGGAAGCCTCCCTGCTGAGCTATTGCATTCTGATCGACTGATCAGTAGATCGACTTACAGTGCCTTAAAAAAAGTATTCATACCCTTTGAAATTTTCCAGATTTTGTCATGTTACAATCAAAAACGGAAATGTATTTTATTGGGATTTTATGTGATAGACAAATAATTGTGAAGTGGAAAGAAAATGATAAATGGTTTTCATCTTTTTTTTTTTTTTTAAATAAATATCTGAAAAGTGTGGTGTGCATTTGTATTCAGCGCCCCCAGAGGTTTGTTAGAGAACCTTAGTAAACTAACAGCATCACGAAGGCCAAGGAACACACCAGACAGGTCAGGGGTACAGTTGTGGAGAAGTTTAAAGCAGGGCTAGGTTATATATAAAAAAAAACAAGCTTTGAACTTTTGGAGCACTGTTCAATCCATCATCTGAAAGACTATGGCACAACTGCAAACCTACCAAGACATGGCCAGCCACCTAAAATGACAGGCTGGGCAAGGAGAGTATTATTCAGAGAAGCAGCCAAGAGGCCCATGGTAACTCTGTAGGAGCTGCAAAGATCCACAGCTTAGGCCTCTCTCACACGGGACAGATCCTTGATGATCCGCCCTGTGAACCTCTGCTTGCTCAGCGGGGATCGCTCCACTGATCCCCGCTGAGCCACCAGATGATAGGGCGGTCCCCGCACACTGTCAGATCTCCGCTCTCCCCTATGGGGGGATCAGATGAACACGGACCATCTGTCCGGGTTCACCCAAACCGATACGCAGACAGATGGAAAAATAGGGTTTTCCTCCCTCTGCAGAATTGGAGGATTGAGGACCCGGGTGAGATCGGGTGTCAGTGGATGAACATCGCATTCTCATAGGGATCAATATATGTCCCTTTTTCATCCGTACACGGATGGTTGAAAAAGCGAACATACAGTCTGCCCGTGAGAAAGAGCCCTTAGTTGGGGGAATCTGTCCACAGGACAACTATTAGTCGTGCACTCCACAAATCTGGCCTTTATGGGAGAGTGGCAAGAAGAAAGCCATTGTTAAAAGAAAGCCATAATAAGTCCCTTTTGCAGTTGCGAGAAGCCATGTGGGGGACACAGCAAACATGTGGAAGAAGGTTCTAGGTCAGATGAGACCAAAATTGAACTTTTTAGCCTAAAATCAAAACACTGTGTGTGGCGGAAAATTACCACTGCACATCACCGTGACAACAGTGGCAGCATCATGTTGTGGTGATGCTTTTCTTTAGCAGGGACAGGGAAGATGGTCAGCGTTGTTGGGAAGAGGAATGGAGCCAAATACAGCGCAATCTTGGAAAAAAAACTGTTATGCCATATACACACAATCGGACATTCCGACAACAAAACCGTGGATTTTTTTTTTACGACAGATGGTTCTCTCAAACTTGTCTTGCATACACACGGTCACACAAATGTTGTCGGAAGTTTTGAATGTCAAGAACGCAGCCACGTACAACATTATGACTAGCCGAGAAAATATAAGTTCAATGGTTCCGAGCATGCGTCAAATTGATTCCGAGCATGCGTAGGATTTTTGTGCATTGGAATTGCATACAGACGATCGAAATTCCGACAAGAACGTTTGTTGTCGGAAAAATTGAGAACCAGGTCTCAAACATTTGTTTTTGGAAATTCCGACAGCAAATGTCCGATGAAGCCTACACACGGTTGGAATATCCGACCAAAAGCTCACATCGAACATTTGTTGTCGGAAATTCCGACCGTGTGTACGCGGCATTAGAGTCTGCAAAAGACTTGAGATAGGGGCAGAGATTCACCTTCCAGCAGGACAACGACCCTAAACATACAACCAGAGCTACAATGGAATGGTTTCGATCAAAGCATATTCATGTGTTAGAATGGCCCAGTACAGATCTAAATCCAATTGAGAATCTGTGGCAAGACTTGAAAATCACTGTTAACAGACGCTCTCCATCCACTCTGACAGAGATTGAGCTTTTTTGCAAAGAGGAAATGTCACTCTCCAGATGTGCAAAGCTGGTAGAGACATCCCCAAAAAGACTTGTAGCTGTAATTGGAGCGGAAAGTGGTTCTACAAAGTATTGATCCCCATTGAAATATTTACCCTCTATTCCTGTTCTGTTGACAACCCAACATTTTGGATTGATGCTCACTTTTTTAACTTGTGTGATTAGTCATCTGCTGCATGTGACAGTTCACTTTTTGCACTACAATGTATTCCCTCTAAATGTATAGAATAGTGTGTGCATGATATGTCACATCCTGGTCACAGCTTTGAGCACTAGGGCTGGGCTTTGGGTAACATCAGTTTGCACCCAGCAATGACAGTCTTATTCTGTTAATAACCCCCTACCTTTCCAAGAACAGAGGCTCCACTCTCAGGTTTCATTTGGAGCCATCACTTGAAGGGGATGTAGAGGGTTTGATTTATGGCCCTGGAAATATTGCATATAAATGTTTTATATGTACCGCTTCCAGGTGGCAGCTGGTTTATGTAAGGCCTCTGGGCAGCTCTTCTGCTAAGTTGTCAATGAATATGAATAGCAGGAAAACAAAGGACTCACAAATAGCTGTATGACATCAGAGGAGGGACACACCCCTCTTCCTCTCTCCTAGCAAATATGGACTCATATGGGTTTTCAATTAGACACAACCAGCAAAAAAGTGATTAGATGGTTCTCAGGTCCACAGAACATGATAACACTTAGGCTGGGTTCACACTGGTGCGACATGACAGCCGTCCTACTTTGGATCTGACTTTGCCCTGCAACTTGAAGCTGACATACGTCCGACTTTCAATGAATGGGGATCCGACTTGGATCCCCGCCAACACCAGGCACAGTGTTTGGTATGAATCTTGAGGGGGAACTCCACACCAAATTTTTAATAAAAAACCGGCATGGGTTTGGTCTGGTATGGATCTAAAGGGGAACCCCCTACGCCAAAAAGACAGGGGGCCCCCGGATTCCAATAAGCTCCCCGCCCGCACACCCCGACAACCAATGGCCAGGGTTGTCGGAAAAAGGCCCTTGTCCTCATCAACATGGGGACAAGGTGCTTTGGGGTGGGGGGGCTGCCGGGCACCCCCTGCCCCAAAGCACCCACCCCTTATGTTGAGAGCATGCGGCCTGGTACGGTTCAGGAGGGGGGAGTGCTTTCTCGTCCCCATCCCCTTTCCTGACCGTCCGGGCTGAATGCTCGGATAAGAGTCTGGTATGGATTTTGGGGGGACTCCATGCTGTTTTTTTGGCGTAGGGGGTTTCCCTTTAAATCTATACCAGACTGAAGGGCCTGGTATGCTCTTGGAGGGGGAATCCATGCCGTTTTTTTATTTAAAATTTGGTGTGGAGTTCCCTCTCCAGATCAGCAGAGCACAAGTCGCATGCCAAAGTTGAATCATGCAAGACGGCGTTCCGACTTTGATCTGACTTCAATAATATTCAATGGGCTGAAGTAGGATCAAAGTTGGACCAAAGTGGTGCAGGAACCTTTTTCAAAGTCGGACCGACATGTGTCGGACCAGTTAAGACAGCTCCCATATGGAAACATTGATTTTCACAAGTCATGCGACATGAGCTCTTAATGTCGGAGCGTTTGTCGCACCAGTGTGAACCCAGACTTAGGGGTTGACTTACTAAAACTGGAGAGTGCGATATCTGGTGCAGTTGTGCATTATAGCCAATTATCTTCTAACTTCAGCTTCTTCAATTAAGACAAATTTGTAAAAAAAAAAAAAAAAAAAAAAATGGAAGTTGATTGGTTTCTATGCAAAGCTGTACCAGATTTTGCACTCTCTAGTTTTAGTAAATCTACTCTAGCTGTTGACTACTTACACTTACCTGTCCTGGAATCCAGCAATGTCGGCACCCCAGCCGATAGTTCCATCGGCTCTTGGGTGCTGCCGCTGCCATTGCTTATGTGTGACGCCCGCTGTGTGCTTTTTGAATGGCCCAGAGGCAGGGAAAGGAGGAGGGGGGCCGAACTTCTGAGGGATTTCTCATAAGTAGGGACAGGTACCTGTCCCCCCCCCCCCCCCGGAAGGTGTCAAATGTGGTAACGTGGGGGGGGGGGGAGATAAGCAGAGCACTTTTGGGTGGAACTTCGCTTTAAAGTAAAACCTTTAACAGGAGGTATTGTGCTTCCCATTGTGCCTGATATCCAATGAATTGCAAGTTGGAAGGTTAATTTGTGAACAAAATAAAGTGTAAAGAGAGCCTCCGCGCTATCAGTGAACCAGTGCCATAAAATCTCAAACCCACAGTGTGAAAATAAATATATAAATAAATATAAATATGTGGAGGGAAGCAGCACAATCTAAAGGTGTTTACATTACACAAGTGACAATAAAAAGTGTTAAAGTGATCAGCGCTATCCTAAAACAAAACACTCTGTGATCATAAACAAGTGAATAAATAAATGTCAGCATACAAATCAACATGAATAGAAATAAATATATGAAAATGAAAGTCCATCAGTGAGCTCACACATGCATTCAGTGAGCTGTAGTGCACATCAAAGTAGATCTGTGATTCATCCAATATCACCATATAAAGTGCCAGTGCCAATCCGTGGAGAATATTCTCACAAGCCTCTCACCTCACTGAGACGGATATTCGCATAATATCAAACTCATAGACATCTCCGGTGTATGATATTCTCCTATTCGTCTAATCTCCAAGCCTTCACCGAGTATCTGCACTCTCTATAGTACTCAGAGAGATAAAGGAGAGACGGACCCTCAATGGTGTAGTATGGTAAAACAACGCCCAATTTATTCAATATAAAATCTCCTTACACAAAAATAAAAAGGTAAACAGCAAAAGACATATACGGCAAGGGCCGAGTTCTCACATCACTCCTGGTGTCCGCTATTCCCTATGCGTTACGGCAAATGCCTTCATCTGGGGACTAAGATGAAGGCATTTGCCGTAACGCGTAGGGAATAGCGGACACCAGGAGTGACGTGAGAACTCGGCCCTTGCCGTATATGTCTTTTGCTGTTTACCTTTTTATTTTTGTGTAAGGAGATTTTATATTGAATAAATTGGGCGTTTTTTTTTTTACCATACTACACCATTGGAGGTCCGTCTCTCCTTTAACTCTCTGAGTACTATAGAGATTGCAGATACTCGGTGAAGGCTTGGAGATTAGACGAATAGGAGAATATCATACACCGGAGATGTCTATGAGTTTGATATTATGCGAATATCCGTCTCAGTGAGGTGAGAGGCTTGTGAGAATATTCTCCACGGATTGGCACTGGCACTTTATATGGTGATATTGGATGAATCACAGATCTACTTTGATGTGCACTACAGCTCACTGAATGCATGTGTGGGCTCACTGATGGACTTTCATTTACATATATTTTTTTCTATTCATGTTGATTTGTATGCTGACATTTATTTATTCACTTGTTTATGATCACAGAGTGTTTTGTTTTAGGATAGCGCTGATCACTTTAACACTTTTTACTGTGAATTTGTGATTGTTTTCATTAAAAGTAGAGTCATGTGCTCAAGTCAATGAGGGTTATTTACGAAAGGCAAATCCACTTTGCACTACAAGTGCAAACTACAAGTGCAAAGTGCACTTGTAATATCACTGAAAGTGCACTTAGAAGTGCAGTCGCTGTAGATCCGAGAGTGCAATTTCTTTTGTGCACTTTGCACTTGTAGTGCAAAGTGGATTTACCTTTCGTAAATAACCCCCAATGTGTTTTGGGGGAACAGAAACCCCGTACTTCTTCAGGGCTATAAGAGAAAAATACAGAAACATAAACAGTACAATATACAGTATAGAAGGATGTAAATATGTAAAAATGGAGGTTGAAAACATAAATAATTGACATAATTGTATATTAGAACATCGTATACAAAGGTGAAGCATATGAAATACATGTATATACATTTACATCCTTCTATTTATATGTTTCTGTACACTTATTTTTCTCTGATAGACCTGAGAGGGGGAGGGGGAAGTCTCTGTTCTCCGGAAACACGCTGGCTTGATTACTTTTCGCTACTTTAAATAAAAACGATTACAAATTCACCTTCCAGCTTCATTGAATATCTGGTGCTCCTTTTTATCTACCTTTACAAGTGCATGTGCAAACGACTTTGAGGCAGCACTCAGAGATAGCAGCCCAAGGCCCCAAAAACAGCTTATGCTACCTTTCTGTCAAATTGGGCAGGAATCATCAGGAGAGAACTCTTTCAACTCACCCCACCATTACCCACCCATAGACCCCCCAACTGAGTGAGTCAGTCCAGCACAATCTTCAACCCTAAAAAACATAAAACACTAGGTCATTGGTCTTTAATGCTGATCCTTAAGACCCCTTTCACACTTAGGCAGTTTTCAGGTATTCTAGCGCTAGAAATGGCGCCTGTAAAGCGCCTGAAAACTGCCTCCCATTCATTGCAATGGGTGCTTTCACACCCGGGTGGTTCTTTGCCAGTCTTTGGATCTCTGGCATGTGTAGTGTTGGAAGCAAGCTGATACTCATTGAGGCTTCTTAGCCAGCTTTCCACGTTCTGTGCTTTGTGAATGGTCCCACAACCTCTTGGAACTTGTAACATGTCCCAATAGGTTGTCGCCAGGGAGGTGGAGTGGACAACTTCCAGTGGAATTGCCTAGGTGATTCCAGTAGAAGTGGGAGCTGGTACCTGCCAAAACTAGATACTCGCCCCCCCCCCCCAGAAAAAAAATTAGCCTTGAATATTATTAGAGGGGGGGGGGGGGGTTATTCTTTGAAGCGTAACTTTAAGTTGAAGTTCTACTTTAAAAGTGAACACAGGTTTTGTTTCTTTATGATTTTCTATATACAAATAGTTAACTCAATTGGAGGCCTAGCCATGCCTACAGATTGAACCCGATAGGGGTAGGCTGGTACAGGCTACCAAGTACTGTTTTGTTATAAGAATAATCTTATGAACCAAGGTAACTCGTTTGGTTACTAAGGATTAATGTGACAATTTTAATCTGTACTGTTAAGTAAATACTTTCAATCTAACTTACTTACATTCACTTTGCATTGTAAACTTACAGTACATTTGCAAGGCCAGTTGAAGGACCTCTCTTAGGAAATCAACCTCAATGTCTAAAAATTGAGAGGCTAGGGAAAGCCAGGAAACTAGCATTTTCACAAGGAGGTCATCAATGGCAGCCTCCATAGTTCCCTCTGTACAGGTTTCCATGAAGTAGGTTCTCTGACCCACTCAGTGTTGTCTCTCATTTATGAAAAGCAAGGCCTAAGACAATCAGCCCTGAGGTAAGGTACAGCAGTGTCACAGTCCGGAGTGATCGGAGTGCCCATAGTACTGTGTAGAAATGTGTATGTGTTATTTTGTGTTGATTTTCTTTTTCTTTCATATACAGTATTTATATATTCCGTAACACCATTGGTACCCTTATGCAGCCATTGTTTCTTTGTTGAGTTTTGACGCCGTGCTAATGGGAGTATAAAGATTTATGTGCGAATTAGCGTTATTATTCTAGCACAACAACTTAATTATTTGCTGAACAATGGGATGGATGATAGACGTTAAACAATTGTTTATAACCACATAAAAGCATTTTATATTTATTCATAATGTGTAGGCTTATATAATCATTTTTTTTCTGTGGATTTTAGATGATTATTTGTTGATTCATAGGGGAATTTTTTAAATGTTACTAATAGAATGTAGAAATCTTAAAGACATAGTTCACCTATACCAAAAGTCTGCCTATGCAGATAAAGGGACTTATGCCAGTATGAGAGAGTGAGAGCGATAACACCAAATTTAACACATCTGCTCCTCATTCCCACCTGAGACCTTGTAACACTAACGAGCCACATGACACTGGGGAGCGAAAGTGGCTAATTTGGCCCAATTTGGACATTTTCACTTAGGGGTGTACTCACTTTTGTTGACAGTGGTTTAGACTGTGTGTTGAGTTATTTTGAGGGGAAAACAAATTTACACTGTTATACATGCTGTACACTCACTACACAACATTGTAGCAAAGTGTAATTTCTTCAGTATTATAGTGCTGTATTTGTACCAACTCATTAGTGGGCCATTTATTGATTATCTATGGCTGCTTGATATGGTGTACCATAGTGTGGGTCTGCATGTAAATGTACATACATGTTAGCCTGCTTGCTTACGCAGGTTGCACAAGTAAAGTAATAAAGAACACCGCACTTCATGATCTGCACAGCGTAGGTTTTTACTTGTTCATAAGGCAGCCCATACATTAGTGATCATTTTTTGTTCAACCAGATTCCCCTATCCACACACTCAATGTGGATGAGAGAATCACTCCCACTTAGCTACTATATTCTGACAGAGGGAAGATTTACCCGCCATCAGAACATACTGGCCCGGATTCACATACATCGGCGCATATATATGCCGCCGTAGCGTATATTCTTTACGCCGACGCAGCACAGAGAGGCAACCACAGAATTCACAAAGCACTTGCTCTCAAAACTACGCTGGGTTTCTAAGGTGTAAGCATATATTATGCATCGGGCGCAAGTACGTTCGTGAGTCGCCGTATTTCCCTAATTTGCATATTTGAATCGGAAATCAATGGGAGTGCCACATGCGTCCAGCGTAAATATGCGCCCACTCTACGCCGGCGTAGGAAAGTTACGTCGGTGGGATGAAGCCTATTTTTAGTTTGTGGGTCGGCGCATAGATACGACGACACACATTTGTACTTGCGTCGGCGTATCTGGAGATACGTCGGCATAAGTGCTTTGTGAATCTGGGCCACTGTTGGCAGCGGTGCTGACTGTGTGCAAATTTTCCAACACGCTGGTTGTACTTGGGTTGATCGGTAGAACGACTTCTGTGCAACCAACCTGCCCATTCATGGATTGATATCCATCCGATCCCTGCTGAAGCAGCTGACTTTTTATCCATGTATGGCTGGCTTTACACTTCATCTCATATAACCGTTATAGAAATACACAATTCAATTCTGCAAAATCAACATCTCACAGATCATTGCTAACAATTGCCAACTACAACTCTTCCCTCGCACAAATGTCACCTTCAAGCAGCCAGGGGCTATACATGTGAAGATATAAATATATATGAATAGCCAGGACGATGCAGACATTTCCACAAGACCTTAGGCTCCAGTTAAAAAAAAAGTTGCCCTTTGACCTGTCCACTAGGAACACGACCTTCCAATTTCTCCAGCGACCTTAGCTCTCTGACCTGTCCTGAGTGTTGAGGGTACATTGTACACATTGTTGCACATACACTGAAGCTGTTCTACTTTATTATTAGGTAGGGAATGCTAATTGTACATTAATAATGGTATTATATTTACTATATTTTGTTTGTTTGTTTGTTTGTTTGTTTTTATTTCTTAATTACTCGCTTTACAACAAATTTAATGGTTTCGTTTGCAATTGTATTCATTGATACTATGCCAGTTCATTTTAGTATTATATTTTGAAAGGTTAACCACTTTAGCCCCGGACCATATTGCTGTCCAAAGACCAGAGCACTTTTTGCGATTCGGCACTGCGTCGCTTTAACTGACAATTGCGCGGTCGTGCGACGTGGCTCCCAAACAAAATTGGCGTCCTTCTTTTCCCACAAATAGAGCTTTCTTTTGGTGGTATTTGATCATCTCTGCGGTTTTTATTTTTTGCGCTATAAACAAAAACAGAGCGACTATTTTGAAAAAAATGCAATATTTTTTACTTTTTTCTATAATAAATATCCCCCAAAAATATATATAAAAAAATATTTTTTCCTCAGTTTAGGCCGATACGTATTCTTCTACATATTTTTCGTAAAAAAAATCGCAATTAGCGTTTATTGATTGGTTTGCGCAAAAGTTATAGCGTTTACAAAATAGGGGGTAGTTTTATGGCAATTTTATTATTATTTTTTTTTTTACTAGTAATGGCGGCGATCAGCGATTTTTTTCGGTACTGCGATATTATGGCGGACACTTCAGACACTTTTGACACATTTTTGGGACCATTGGCATTTTTATAGCGATCAATGCTATAAAAATGCATTGGATTACTATAAAAATGCCATTGGCAGTGAAGGGGTTAACACTAGGGGGCGGGGAAGGGGTTAAGTGTGTTCCTATTTGTGTTCTAACTGTATGGGGGGGTGGACTTACTAGGGGGAATCACTGATCTTCTGTTCATACATTGTATGAACAGAAAATCAGCGTTTCCCCCGCTGACAGGAACGAGCGCTGTGTGTTTTCACACACAGCTCCCGTTCCCCGCTCTGTAACGAGCGATCGCGTGTGCCCAGCGGCGATCGTGCCCGCCGGGCACACGCACGGGACTCGGGGGCGAGCAAGGGGCGCGCGCGGGCCGCCAGCGGCGCGCACGTGCCCCCTAGTGGCCGCGAAAGGCGCGACGTAGAGCTACGGGCTCTCGCGCAGCAGTGCCGACCTGCCGCCGTATTACTGCGGCGGCTGGTCGGCAAGTGGTTAAAGTGTATGTAACAATACATTTCTCTTATTTGCTCCCTTTTTGGTCTATTAAATATACCAATGAAAGCACCCTGTATATTAGTTTGAAAACTGAAAATAATTGTGAGCTGAAATCTTGTGAGCTGATAACTTCCTGGACTCTTTGTCTCTACACTGTTATCAGTTACCATTGTTCCCTGATATCCTCATGGACTACAAATCCCTCCCCCTGTTATGAAGAAGAGAAGAAGGTGTTATGTAGTCACAACACAGTGGGGTTGATTTACTAAATACGGAGAGTGCAAAATCTGGTGCAGCTCTGTATAGAAACCAATCAGCTTCTTTTTCAAAACTTAATTGAACAAGCTGAAGTTAGAAGCTAAATGGCTACCATGCACAGCTGCACCAGATTCTGAGTGCTCCAGCTTTAGTTAATCTCCCCCGGTGTGATGTATTCCTTCACACTCTATAACCTCTTTCTGACTGCACTATAGTGCGCACTAGCAGGAATCTTTGATGGAGGTAAAGAGCCTATCACAGCTGATCACAGTGTAAACAATATTTGCTGGTTATCTGTAGTCCTCTTCTCACACTCACTGCGTATGAGAAGAGGAGAGTTGGTAAGTGGCAATCCACACAGGGGACATCAGTGTCCTGATTATCAGTGCGGCCCCAACAGTGCCCATTAGTGCTGTCAATCAGTGCCCATCAGTGATGCCATGCAGTGTCGCCTATTAGTGTCGCCTATCAGTGCCTATCATCACCGTCTATCAGTGTTTATTAATGTCACCTATCAGTGCCCGCATATCAGTGCAGCCTTATTGGTGCCACCTATCAGTGACTATTAGTGCAGCCTATCAGTGGCATTTCTTGCAGCTTATCAGTACCCATCAGTGCAGCCTTTCAGTGCCCATCAGTGCAGCCTCGTTATCGCACATCAGGAGAAAAATTACTTATTTACAAAATCTTATAACAGAAACTAATGCCGTGTACACACGATCGGAATTTCCTAAACAAATGTTCAATGTGAGCTTTTGGTCGGAAATTCCGACCGTGTGTAGGCTTCATCAGACATTTGCTGTCGGAATTTACGACAAGAAATGTTTGAGAGCTGGTTCTCTATTTTTCCAACGTCAAAAGTTCCTGTCGGAAATTCCGATCGTCTGTAGCCACACACAAAAATCCTACCCATGCACGGAATCAATCCGACGCATGCTCGGAATCATTGAACTTCATTTTTCTCGGCTCGTCGTAGTGTTGTACATCACCGCGTTCTTGACGTTTGGAATTTCAGACATTTGTGTGACCATGTGTATGCAACCCAAGTTTGAGCAAAACATTCCGTCGGAAAAAAATCCACGGTTTTGTTGTCGGAAATTCTGACCGTGTGTACGCGGCATAAGACATTTTTTTTCTTTCCAAAATGTTCTGTATTTTTTCCTTTGTTCAGCAAAAAAATAAAAACATCAGTGGTGAATAAATAACACCAAAAAAAAGCTCTATTTGTCCTAAAAGAAATGAGAACATTTTGTTTTGGTACAGTGTTGCATGGCCACAAAATTGTCATTCAGCCCTGGTTCACACTGGGCTGCGGGAGTGAAGCAGTGCGAGTTCAGCTGAACTCGCACGATTTCACTCCCGCCCGGCAGTCCCGATTTCAGCCGCGATTTCAGAGACATCTGTGCAGGTTTCTGCACAGATGTCAATGTAAATCGCGGGCTGAAATCGCAAAAAGTAGTACAGAGACTACTTTTTGAAATCGGTGCAATGCCGCAGATGCAGCGTCGCACCGATTAGGACACTGCCATTGCCGGCAATTTGCGGCAAAATCCGCCGTTTTGACATGCGTTTTGACATGCCAAATCGCATGTCAAAACGCACCAGTGTGAACGAGGGCTCAAAGTGTGATCATAGAGTTCGTTCTTGGATAGAAAACTGGCTACCCTATCCAAGGAGTTGTGATAAATAATGTATACTCAGAATGGAGAGAGTCCAGAGAAGGGCAACTAAATCAATAAGGGGACTGGAGGACCTTAATTATGAGGAACAACTACAAGCACTAAATTTGTTCTCCCTGTAGAGGAGACGCTTGAGAGGAGATTTGATAGCGATATACAAATATCTGAACAGTGATCCCAGCGCAATGGCCGTATACACGATTCAAAAATCGTACAAAAAATACGATAATCCTTAGTACAGAGATTTTGAGAGACTGCCAATCACAACAATTCATCCAATATTATTTAATCGGACAAGCACAAGAATTTTCTGAAAATACAATACAAATACACCACATGACATCACTTCCAATTTTTTTTTCTGTCGGACTAGAATTTTCGTGACTTTAGTAACTTATTCAATTTCTTTTTGCGACTTGTAAGCGAAAAAAGTCGGAATATCTGTCGTCTGATTTTTTTGAATCGTGTGTACAGGGCATAAGTCTGAAACTTTTCAGTCCCAGGGAGTGTAAGGCCGTGAGGAGACATGAGGAGACATATCCGATGAAAACGGTCCGCGGACCGTTTTCATCGGACATGTCTCCTGGGATATTTTGGTCTGATGTGTGTACACACCATCAGACCAAAATCCCTGCGGACAGACAACGCAGTGACGTGGCGGTGACGTGGCGGTGACGTTGACGCCACGACGTGCAAAAACAAGGAAGTACAATGCTTCCACGCATGCGTTGAATCAGTTGAATCAATTCGGGGATTTCGGTCCGCTGGTTAGGCGTACTAACCAGCGGACATGTCCGACGGACAGGTTTCCAGTGGACAAGTTTCTAAGCATGCTTAGAAACTTTCGTCCGCTGGAAACCTGTCCGCTAGGCTGTATACACGATCCAACATGTCCGCTGAAACTGGTCTGCGGACCAGTTTCAGCGGACATGTTCGATCGTGTGTACGCGGCCTAAGAGGACACATAGCCACACTGTGAGACTGGAAGAGAAGAGGTTTAACCTTAAGCTGCAGTGGGGGTTTATCACTGTCAGGGCGGTAAGGATGTGGAACTCTCTTCCACAATCAGTGGTGTTGGCAGGCAGTATGGATAGTTTAAAAAAAACTCTTGGATGTGCATCTTAGCAAAAACAATATATGGGAATATGGGAAATTATTTTTCTATACACACACCTACAGAGGTTGAATTGGATGGTCTTTAATTAACCTTAACTGTGTAAACATGCCACCATTTCCATGTTATTGACATTCAAACACAATCTGGCTTATCCAAAAAAGAAATGTTAACAAAAATGCCAAATCTTTAACAACAAATCAGAAATAACATCTTCGTTTATTAGACTACACTATGGTTAAATCTCATTAATTGCTATGGTGTACTCGGTATTAATACATTCACAGCACACTTTGCACCAACAATCATTTTTTTTAGGAGTGCCCCCTACAAATAAAAAAGTTAATGTGGTATTAAACCTAAAAACTAACTTTTGTATTATGCAGTTTGTCAATCCTTTGGTAGCCGCCCCACTGATCTTCACTCTACTGAAGAAATACTGCTGGGCTGGTACTTAGGAGGAGCCACCAATCCTGCTGTCCCTTGTGGAGGTGGGGGCTAGGGCAGATTGAAAAAGGTCTTTAAGGCCAGGCCCTGAGACCCCTGTGGGAGGCTGCTTACCTGGAGGGTCCTAGTAGAGGTGTATCTAGTGAGGATCCAGAGCTGTGCGCATCTACAGATCTTCTCTCCCCTCACTTTCTTCAGTCATTATCTCCTGCTGTGGTCAATCAAAGCCAGAGAGGAGAGAGTGGGGGTGAAGTCTCACTGTCTGTATTTCAAACTGGTACCACGGAGCCAGCACCAGTCTCCCCCAACTCAGCAATTCCATCACTTTAATCCCACTTTTGCTACTGGATACAAAAAAGTCACTTTCTCCATTCTTAATGCTTGATTTCTCTTTCCCAGGGCCCCTCTACATCTTTCTCTCCCATGATTCCAGGTCAGATCCCTAGGCATTCTGTGCCATGGATCCGGTCCTAGAAGTGAGAGGCATCGCTGATGAAGGTCCCTTCACTACCAGAGTAACCGTCACCTTGGCCATGTTACCCGTCTTCTGGCTGGTTGACTAAAATGACATGTGACACACACACTGCAGTCATTAGCAACTGCATTATAGCTTCCTCTGCACAGAATTCTGCTCATTAGACCATATACTGTATCTTCTTTAAGACCCCTTTCACACAGGCGCTATTGCGCTAAAAATAGCACCTGCAAACCGACCTGAAACAGCGGCTGCTGTTTCTCCAGTGTGAAAGTCTAGAGGGCTTTCACACTGGAGCAGTGCGCTAGCAGGACCGCTCCAAAAATCCTGCTAGCAGCATCTTTGGAGCGGTGAAGGAACGGTGTATTTACCGCTCGTCCACTGCTCCTTCCCATTGAAAGCAATGGGAAACCGTGGCTGTACCGCCGGCAATGCGCCTATGCAGAGGTGCGTTGCGGGCGGTTTTTGGCTGCTAGCTGGGGGTAAAAACCGCACCGCTAGTGGCCGAATACCGCCGCAATTCCGACGGTAAAGCGCCGCTAAAAATAGGCACGCTTTACCACCACCGCACCTCACGCCCCAATGTAAAAGGGGCCTAACTCCAGTTGCCTGTTGTAAGCCCTTTTCTTTTGATACACCATGCATGCACCCTTGTATGACCTGCAGGGGGTGGTAACCTTGGTGAAAAGTGAGGCCCCGTACACACGGCCGAGGTTCTCGGCAGAAACCAGCGAGAAGCTCGCTGGGATCCTCATTCTGCTGAGAACCTCGGCCGTGTGTACACTCTCGGCGAGCATCCCGTCGGGAAAGCTGCCGAGAGAAAATAGAGAGCAGATTTTCGGCGGCCCGTCGGGATTAATAGCTGGTCGCCTTTCCCGACGGGATGGTCGCCGATTCTGACGGCCGGCCGAGAACCTCGACGGGCGCAACGATGTGTTCTGCCCGTCGAGGTTCTCCTACGTGTGTACGCCGCCTGAAAGCGTTTCCTGTTCGGTTACCCCCAGCTCAGCAGGTCAACCTGTGGACACAGTACAACATCAAGATATTGTAACAATTTGCACCTGGCTGAACTTGAGAACAGAAACACAAAGATCAAAAAAACTTCAGAACCTTCTTGTAAGCACCTGCTTATATACTTCCCACTGTAGATTTACCTATAAACCACACAGTAGTCAACCCCACATGTCGCTTCAAAATATCAAGTGTCTAGAAATCCCAGAGACAAACCCAAGACTGATTGCAATACGAGAAGGAAATGCAAATTTTCAGCTGCTGATTCTGAAGTAAACAGTATGACACACATTATCACAGGTGTCTAAACGTTTGTGATAATACCACAAAGTTTCAGAATCTGAATTCAAAGTGCATTTCTATTTTAGCAGCCAGATTGGGATATCACCTACCGTACTTTTCATTTCATTAGGCCCCTTTTACACGGTCGAACCGTTCAGGTCTGCCTGTCAGTTTATTCGGCGAACCTGAACGGTCGCTCCATACAGGTCATCTGACCCGCTAAAATCAGATACTTCGCCATCCGTCCATGGCAACATGCTGTCCGCTTTCGTCCGATCTCTCCATAGGAGACAGCGGCGCTTGACAAGCCCCTCCCTGCTCAGTGAGCAGAGAGGGACCTGTCATCCGCTGGCTCAGCGGAGATCAACGGAGAGATCCGCACAATGTGGAAGGGGCCTAAGACACATCCCCCCAGAAAAAATGGGGTGAAATGTCAGTGCGTCTTATGGAGAAAATACTGACCATTTCACTTGCATTTCATTGACACGAGTCAGGCTGCATTTCATGTGCACTGGTAAGGCTGCATTTAATTGTCACTGGTAAGGCTGCATTTATTTGACACTGGTAAGGCTGCATTTAATTGACACTGGTAAGGCTGCATTTAATTGCCACTGGTAAGGCTGCATTTAATTGTCACTGGTTAGGTTGCATTTAATTACACTGGTAAGGCTGCATTTAATTGTCACTGGTAAGGCTGCATTTAATAAACACTGGTAAGGCTGCATTTAATAGTCACTGGTAAGGCTGCATTTGTTTGACACTGGTAAGGCTGCATTTAATTGCCACTGGTAAGGCTGCATTTAATTGACACTGGTCAGGCTGCATTTAATTGTCACTGGTTAGGTTGCATTTATTTGACACTGGTAAGGCTGCATTTAATTGACACTGGTAAGGCTGCATTTAATTGCCACTGGTAAGGCTGCATTTAATTGCCACTGGTCAGGCTGCATTTAATTGCCACCGGTCAGGGTGCATTTAATTGTCACTGGTAAGGCTGCATTTAATTGACACTGTTGAGGCTGCATTTAATTGACACTGATCAGGCTGCATTTAATTGACACTGGTAAGGCTGCATTTAATTACACTGGTAAGGCTGCATTTAATTGACACTGGTAAGGCTGCATTTAATTGGCACTGGTCAGGCTGCATTTAATTGACACTGGTACGGCTGCATTTAATTGCCACAGGTTAGGCTGCATTTAATTGACACTGGTGAGGCTGCATTTAATTGGCACTGGTCAGGCTGCATTTAATTGGCACTGGTCAGGCTGCATTTAATTGACACTGGTACGGCTGCATTTAATTGACACTGGTCAGGCTGCATTTAATTGCCACTGGTCAGGCTGCATTTAATTGACACTGGTCAGGCTGCATTTAATTGTCATTGGTCAGGTTGCATTTCATTGGCACTGGTATAGCTGCATTTATTTGGCACTGGTAAGGATGCATTTCATGGGCACTGGTATAGCTGCATTTAATTGGCACTGGTCAGGCTGCATTTAATTGACACTGGTCAGGTTGCATTTCATGGGCACTGGTTTAGCTGCATTTAATTGGCACTGGTCGGGCTGCATTTGATTGGAACTGGTATAGCTGCATTTAATTGGCACTGGTCAGGCTGCGTTTAATTGTCACTGGCCAAGCTGCATTTCATGGGCACTCATAAATATTTTAATGCACCATTTGGTTAAGGATATTTATTTTTCTTATTTTCCTCCTCTAAAACCTAGGTGTGTCTTATGGAGTGAAAAATACGGTACTTATTTGTTACACATTAAAGGGGTTGTAAAGGATTTTTTTTCTCATAATATTAGTTGCTCTATTTCTTCTCTGTTCTGTTCACTTCCTGCTTGTCTGATTTTACTGACCACCGTGAAGGGAGGCTTTACTGCGGTGGTCAGTGACGTGCTCGCCCCTTCCTGGGAACTATATCTGTGCGGCAGGATGCTCTCTACGTGTTAGAGACTTCAAGGAGGTGTGAATTACTGGGTGTGCCGCAATGCATACTGGGAAATGTTGTTCTTACATGAATGAGCGCCGCAAACCAGGAAGTGAATGAGAGAAAATAAAATAGAACGCTGGAGGTGATATAAAAGAAGAAATTGAATAGGTATTTACTAGTTTTTTAACAGAATCATTACACTATTTCGTCTGTCTACCTTACAGACATTAGTTTTAGGCAAAAAAATGTTTTCCTTTACAACTCCTTTAACATAGAATAACTCAAAAAAATATAAAAAAATTGCTGCTGACCTTTTTCACTTTCTTAAAAATCCTACCTAGCTTTTCTCTTTTATGTAACATTAAAGTATCTGTAAACTTCAATGATGAACTTTACTTTTGGTTTGCTAAGCACTTGAGCGCCAGATGATATTACCCCCTTCATGACCAAGCCATGTTTTACTATTCAGCACCGAGCTAGTTTAACTGGTAATTGTGCTATTCTGCAACTCTGTATCAAAACAAAATTTATATCACTTTTTTTTACCCAAATAGAACTTTCTTTTGGTGGCATTTGATTACCACTGGGTGTTACATTTTTTGCAAAATTTAAACAAGAAAATGCAGAAAAGTTTGAAAATAAATAAATATTTTTTACTTTCTGCCATAAAACTTTAAACAAAAAACCAAACATCTTCATCAATTTTGGACAAAATGTATTCTGCTACATGTTTTTGATAAAAAAAATCCCTATAAGTGTTTATTTTTTTATTTTTATTTTTATACTACTAATGGCGATTGGCGACTTATAATGGGACTGCAAATCTGACACTAACTGACGCTGGGGGGTAACTGACTAACTGCCACTGAAATCACAGCGATCTGTAATAATACTATACACGGTCATACTATACTATGTACTAATGACACTGGCTGGGAAAAGGTTAACATATAGGGCTATTGAGGGGTTAAAAATGTGCCTTACTATATGTAATGTATGTATAATGCGCTGCTTTTACTAATGATCTCTCAGTTTCCAATTAATCACTGGTTTGCAGGGATGAGAACTGACAGATTGTAACCACTGTACAGAGCTCTGTGTTGTTTACCAACACAGAGCTGTGGGCTGTGATTGCACACAGCCAACCAGCAGGTCATGGCCATGAATCATTGACCAGGACTCGGGGGTTACCCTGATCCTGGAAGTAGAAAATAACGTACAGGTACTCTGCTTTGCTTACATCTGCTGCTTGCATGCTTTAAAGTGGAAGTAAACTTCCATCTCTGAATTTTACTATAATAAGCCTTACACATAGTACACATAGGTAGTGTAAATATCTCTTAAATGCGGTACCCAGAAGAGACCGGCGCTGACTGGGTGCTGACTGTATGCAGCACCCAGAAGAGACCAGCGCTGACTGTATGCAGCACCCAGAAGAGACCAGCGCTGACCGTATGCAGCACCCAGAAGAGACCAGCGCTGACTGTATGCAGCACCCAGAAGAGACCAGCGCTGACTGTATGCAGCACCCAGAAGAGGCCAGCGCTGACTGTATGCAGCACCCAGAAGAGGCCAGCGCTGACTGTATGCAGCATGCAGAAGAGACCAGCGCTGACTGTATGCAGCACCCAGAAGAGACCAGCGCTGACCGTATGCAGCACCCAGAAGAGACCAGCGCTGACTGTATGCAGCACCCAGAAGAGGCCAGCGCTGACTGTATGCAGCACCCAGAAGAGGCCAGCGCTGACTGTATGCAGCATGCAGAAGAGACCAGCGCTGACTATATGCAGCACCCAGAAGAGGCCAGCGCTGACTGTATGCAGCACCCAGAAGAGACCAGCGCTGACTGTATGCAGCACCCAGAAGAGACCAGCGCTGACTGTATGCAGCACTCAGAAGAGACCAGCGCTGACTGTATGCAGCACCCAGAAGAGGCCAGCGCTGACTGTATGCAGCACCCAGAAGAGGCCAGCGCTGACTGTATGCAGCACCCAGAAGAGACCAGCGCTGACTGTATGCACCACCCAGAAGAGACCAGCGCTGACTGTATGCAGCACCCAGAAGAGACCAGCGCTGACTGTATGCAGCACCCAGAAGAGACCAGCGCTGACTGTATGCAGCACCCAGAAGAGGCCAGCGCTGACTGTATGCAGCACCCAGAAGAGGCCAGCGCTGACTGTATGCAGCATGCAGAAGAGGCCAGCGCTGACTGTATGCAGCACCCAGAAGAGGCCAGCGCTGACTGTATGCAGCACCCAGAAGAGGCCAGCGCTGACTGTATGCAGCATGCAGAAGAGACCAGCGCTGACTTTATGCAGCAAAAAAAATAAAAAATCCTGGAGTTCAGCTTTTACAAATTTACTAGTTGTCTGGTGTTGCTCTTTAATGCTTTGAATAGTCACACATTCACCAACTGATTGGGATTACAAGAAGCTGACACAGGAAACTGATGAGGGTCTCTATATGATTTTTCTAGGTCAGTGGAAGTGGTAGATGCTTATATTGTTGATGGAACTGTTTTGCATATTGATGTTTAAAATGGAGCTGCACTGCATCTGAGCACCACCAACCAAAAATGCGATTTACTTCATTTTTAATATTCAAATCAAACTCACCCATCCATCTACACTCACCGGCCACTTTATTAGGTACACCTTGCTAGTACCGAGTTGAACCCCCGTTTGCCTTCAGAACTGCCTCAATTCTTCATGGAATAGATTCAACAAGGTGTTGGAAACATTCCTCAGAGATTTTGGTCCATAGTGACGGCTGCACATCCATGATGCTAATCTTCCACCACATCCCAAAGGTGGATTGAGATCTGGTGACTGTGGAGGCCATTGGAGTACAGTGACCTCATTGTCAAGTTCAAGTACCCAGTGGTGGGATGATTTGGGCTTTGTGACATGATGCATTATCCTGCTGGAAGTAGCCATGACAAGATGAGTACACTGAAGTCATGAAGAGATGGACATGGTCAGCAACATAGGTGTGCGCAGCCTTTGACATTAGGGTGTGCACCAAAAGGTTAAACACACTCTATCGATCACTTACAATGTTTATTTAGAAAGGTAAGGGGCTGATAAATGGCATATTTACTGGCCCCTTCCCCACTCATCCTAAAACATCCACAGCAACAACCGGTGGGAGAAGAGGGAAGCCAGTAGGGGAAAGAGGGGGAGCAAGGTCAGTAGGGGGAATCTGTTCTGCACAGGGTGATTAGGGTGTGCCTGGGCACACCTGGCACACCCTGTGTGCACACCCATGGTCAGCAACAATACTCAGGTAGGCTGTGGCATTTAAACAAGGCTCAATTGGTACTAAGGGGCCCAAAGTGTGCCAAGAAAATATTTTCTACACTATAACATCACCACCAGCCTGAACCGTTGATAAAAGGCAGGATAAATCCATGCTTGCTGTTGTTTATACCAAACCTTGACCCTATCATCTGAATTTTGCAGTTGAAATTGAAACTCACCAGAGCAGGCAACATTTTTCCAATCCTCTATTGTCCAATTTTGGTGAGCCTGTACAAATTGTAGTCTCACTTTTTTAAGCTGAAAGAAGTGGCACCCGGTGTTGTCTTCTGCTGCTGTAGCCCATCTGCTTTAAGGTTCCATGTTTTATGCTTTCAGAGATAGTATTCTGCATGCCTTGGTTGTAACAAGTGTTTTTTTTTAGTTACTGTTGTCTTTCTATCATCTTGAACGAGGACATCAACAAGACATTTTGGTCTACACAACTGCCACTCACTGGGTATTTTCTCTTTTTTTTAGACCATTTTCTGTAAACCTGAGATGGTTGTGTGTGAAAATCCCAGTAGATCAGCAGTTCAGTTTTTGAAATTCTCAGACCAGTCGGTCTGGCACCAACAACCATGCTACGTTCAAAGTCAATTAAATCCCGTTTCTTCCCCATTCTGATGCTTGGTTTGAACTTCAGAAAGTCATCTTCACCACGTCTAGATGCCTAAATTAGTTTCTACCATGTGATTAGCTGATTAGCAATCTGTTACCAAGCAATTGAACAGGTGTATCTAATAAAGTATGTCTCCATGGATTATTTTGCATTTTGAAAAACACCCGGTGGCAATTCTGCCAGTGGTCATCTTGAGTAAGGGCAAATGATTCATGTAGCATTTACTTCCTGGAATCCATTTTCCCTCAGCTCAGGCATTGGCTAAGATGAGAACCCCCCCCCCCCCCCCCTGAAGACTCCTGGGATGTATGACATCATTTGCCTAGGCATGGAAATTGGAAACAAGGAAGTTACTAAAGAAATGTAAAAAAAAAAAGTTAATATGATATACAGTCCTATCTATTTACTAATGCTAGCAGCATAAGGATTACAAATAGTGCATATTGATTGAGCGAGTGAAGTTCTGCTTTAAATTGTAAATATTCACAAAGGCGGCACACTTTTGAAGATTTCCTTCTGTGTCCGTTTGAAGATGCAGCCAAATGCATTTTCATAGTGGCTCTAGATATTATCACAGAAAACACTTGTTGAGTAACAACGTGTAAACAGAAGACCACAAGAGATAGAAGGGGGGACTACATGACTGGAGTAAATGGGAGTGTAGGCACAGGAGGAGCTTTGGAAATTTAAAGGGTGCAAGGAGGTGGGGTTCTTACCTGATTGGTGCAGCTAGACAGGAACAGGTGGGGTTTTAAGAGGGTTGTTGGCTGGAGGATCCTGGGACTGAGAACGTTTCATTTGGAAGAAGGCAGACATCATGGAATCTTCTTGCCCTCCCTCCTCCTTATTCACTTACCGTTGTTTTTGTTCCTTTTTTTTTTTAGATGTGAATTGATTTAGGTTCAGGCTGAGACATTCAGTCATGACTGCCAATAAGCTTAGGCTTCTTTTAATTTCCACTTATTTTAACCATAACAAACCTTTCCCCCCAAAAAATACACATAGACCATTTTAAGTTGGAAGAAGGGCAAGTCCACAGCTTTATTGAACATATCCGTATAACAACCTTCAAAATACCATGCTGGTCACTGTTATACCGTGAGCATCTATAAACAAACCGTCTAGTCTAAAGTCTTGTACACAAGGGAAAACTGTGAGGAGAGCTTTTGGTCGGGAATCCCAGCCGTGTGTATGCTCCTCAGGCCCTCGGCCGTGTGTACGGTTTCGGCGAGCATCCCGTCGGGAAAGTCGTCGAGCCAAAATAGAGCGCAGGTTCTCTATTTGCTCGATGGCCCATTGAGAACCATGGCTCGACGCCTTTCCCGACGGCTTGGTCGACGATTTCGATGGCCGGGCGAGAACCTCGACGAGCGGAACGATGTGTTTGGCCCGTCGAGGTTCTCGTACGTGTCTACGCGGCCTCACAGTTTTTCTAATGGTAAAACTGCCCAGAATCCACCGGACAAAAAAAGAGAACCAGTTCTCTTTTTTCCCGCCAGGAAATCCGGCAGACTTTTGCCCGGCGTTTTTTTGGCAGTTTTCCTATGGGAAAAACTGCGATAGAGCATGCACACGGCTGGGATTCCTGGCCAAAGCCCCATTGCAGTTTTCCTGACAGGAAAACCAGTCGTGTGTAGGGGAAAGACTGAACCGAGCAGGTTCTCTGCTTTTCCCGTCGGAAATCCCATAAGTGCAGAGGCGTATCTAGGGTATGGCAGCCATGGCACGTGCCATGGGCGCCATATGAAAGGGGCGCTGTTGAGTGGCTGGGCAGCAAGGCACTTACCAGGGTCTGAGGGTCTCCTTTTCCCTCCTCCCAAGCATAGGCAGGATCTCCTTTTCAACACCTTTGCTAATGGACAATGGCAGCGCTATCCCTGCTGCGTTCAGCCACAGCCCTCCTCTGCTTTCCCAGGCTCTCCCATTCCATCTGGTTGGATTGGCAGCGCACAAAGAAGAAGGGGGAACATCAGTTTCTCCCTCTCCTCTGAAAACCGAGGCCTTAAGTGATGAAGATTTCATCACTTCCAGTATTGGTTCTGCATTTACCTGGCCTTGGAGGGCAGAGGAGGGATCAGGGGTCTAATAAACCCCAGATTTCTCCATAAATAGGATATGTCACTACCCAAGTATCACAAGGGATGATAAATATCACTAGTTTTGTTAGCTGTTTTTTTTTTTAAGGTTATCTGAAAGCTGGATTTCAAATGTTTCGACAGGGGCGCAGTTTCAGTGCTTGCCATAGGCTCTATTTTCACTAGATACGCCTCTGCATAAGTGTGTACGAGGCATAAGGGGCGAGACAGGCATTAAACTGACCCCGTAATTCAACTTGAGGGCTATAAAGTAATACTGCTCTTACGAAGCTGTTACGGAACACACAACGGGTGGGTAGGTGGGCAACTCTTGTGACGTTGAATTCTCCCGGAAAGTAGTGTGACGTGCCTCTGTGTAGCTTTTTCTAAAATCCAGGCTACACCCCATCACCTCATGCCATTGTAGCCAATCCCAACAGAGTCACTCCGACTTCCTGATTAGGTTGACGCCCCGCTTGGTTGCCAAGCATCCAGCAGTCAAGGATCCCTTTCCTTAGTGTGGGGCAGGTCAAGGGGCCTTCATGACACCTGCTGATGTTCAAGGGGGCAGTAGGTTAAATGTAAATTAGTAGGAACCATTCTTGGGTACTGCTACTCTCAATTTTGGACGTTTTGTCGCATCTTGGAAAAATATGTCATTACTTTAACGTTAAATACCGGGGTTATGGCTGCAGCTAGATGCCATAAACCCCTATCATTTTTCCCTCAGTCACCTGACTTTCTCATAAAAGTGGCTCAAGCGTCGGAGTTACCGTTGGGTCACTTTTAGAGGCGGCAGGAAGGCCCCCCAAAATTTGCGTCCTTTTCTTCCCACAAATAAAGCTTTCTTTTAGTGGTATTTAATCACCTCTGCGATTTTTATTTTTTTGCGCTATATATAAAAATAGAGCGACATTTTTGAAAAAAAATCAATATTTTTTACTTTTTGTTATAAGAAAAATCAAATAAATTTTAGTCAAACGTTTAGGCCAAAATTTATTTAGCCACATGTCTTTAGTAAAAAAAAAAAATCGCAATAAAAAAAAAATAGCTACCTAGCAGGAACAGCGACACTAATACAGCGATCAGAAAAATGTGAGTGAAAGGGTTAACTAGGGCGGTGATCAAGGGGTTAAAACTTTGTTAGGGGGGGTACAGGGGCTACCCTGGACCTAACACTAACTGCCTGTCACACTGACACTAAATACAGTGATCGGTACTTATATGATCACTGCATTCAGTGACACTGTGACAGGGGGGTGGGGGGGTGATCGCAAGGGGTTAATGTTTCTGCGTGTACTGGTGTCAGTGTAGTGTTGTGCAGACTTACTGTGTGATGTGATCTCTCTTTAGCGGCGGTTGAAAAACCGCCGAGAGCAGAGATCACATCACTTCCCTCTTTCTGTGTTTACACAGGAGGAGGAAGTGCACTGCAGGGGGAGCGCGTGCATTGGTTGGGAGCGATCCGGAGGGGGCGGACAAAAACGAACAGCCGCCCCCCTCAGCACAGATCGCTCCTACAGCCACTGGGACCGTCGCATGTACCGGGGGGGGGGGGGCCCGATCGGACCCCCGACCCACGTCAAGGCAGCCACGTACAGGTACGTTGATGTGCCTGTCTGTGCCATTCTGCCGACGTAAATGTACATGCGGCGGTCCTTAAGTGGTTAAATACATTTTTCCCAAGAAATTGCCTTTGAAAAACCGTTGCGCAAAAACCGAGTGGCATTTTAATTTATAGGGTCTCTGCTAAAAAAAAATATATATAATGTTTGGAGGTTCTAAGTAATTTTCTATCAAAAAATATTTATTTGTAAACAAAGGTCAGAAAAAGGCCCGGTCTGAAAGTGGTTAAAATTGTCTACAAGGGCCTTGAAGCTCCATTACACATTAATTATTGAGGCCCACTTCACACTGCCGCGACTTTAAAGTGGCGTGACTTTCGCATGACTTTGAAGCTGACATCCCAGCGTGACTTCAGCACGACTTGCATAAAACTTTCTTAACAGAAGTCAATGCAAGTCATTCCAAAGTCGCACCAAAAGTAGTGCAGGAACCTATTTCTAAGTCGGAACGACTCAAGTCGCTCCTATTAGAATGGTTCCATTGCACTTAATGGGGCGCGACTTGTCATGTGACATATGCTCTCAAAGTCGGACACATGTTGCACCAGTGTGAACCAGGCCTCAAGGTTATTCCATCTTTTTAAATTATTTGTTAGTAATATATATATATTTTATTTTTTTATTTAGATTTTGTTAATAAATTGGCTGCTATAGCCATCAAAACTGCAATTGGTGTTAGTGTGGTTTATTTTTAGGCAGTGTGGTGTGGTGGACGGGTGGCTAGGCAGCATTGAGTACCAAAATTCATCTCTTGTAAACTAATTTCCACTTTGTATTTCAGTTATTTCTAGCCTATTCCTATTAATCTGACTGATCCTGAAGTTTGTAACTTACTTTGTGAAGATCCCCCCACATTTACCTCTTTGGATTCTGTGGGACATATTGATTATTCCCTGAGTAGGCACTGATGTGTCACACATTTCACAGAGCCTGCCTTCTGAACTAAAGCAGCGCCAAGCGGAGGAGTTTCGGAAGGCGGAGTTAATATAGGAATCACAGCTTGCAGGCAGCAAGGTACCATGGGATATATAGTCCTTAGAAATGTAAAGTTATCAGTAGAGAAGAAACAGCAAACTATGCTAGAAATCCAGGAAGTTGTGGAAATAGATAGGCAGGCAGAACTCACAAAATGAAAAGAGATTTTTCAAGTCAGCTAATACTGGATTGTCAGTAATAAATATTGTTTTTATTGTTATTACAATGATGATGTTATAAAATAAAAATATATGCTGTCATCATAGATCTCCTTTAATAGAAGAAACCATGGAGAAAAGCACACACAGATATGTGGCCTAGTCAACTTAAAGAGGTTCTAAGGGCGACAGTTCACAGTGGGTGACAGATCAAGCCGCAGCGCAGCCCGTGGATGTGTTCTGGGACGCTGAATGTCCCGTGAATGTTCCGCCTGATAGTCATTTGACTGTAGTGCGGGAGGGAACTGGTTAGAGGGATGTTCTGATTACCACTGTAAAGGGGGTATTCTTCTCACCAACCTTTGATGAATTGGTATTAGCAGAGGTTCTCTGAAAATTATCTCAAGGATTCCTCTACCGTAAAAAGGTTGAGAAGGACTGATGTAGAAGAATAGGAAATGATGTGATCACTTCCAATATTTTTGGTCTAATTGTACTGGCTGTTATGGATGAAAGCACCAATGTTTATGCAATAAATTGCTTTGATTCACATTTTCAATGTTTTTTTTAAAATTTAGAATTGGAAGTGGATAAGGTCACCGCCATTGACCAAGGCTTGTTTACACCTTTGGCCATTTTGATGCACTGCTGTTAACTTCTATGGGCCTCCCAATGCACTACAATGCAGAAAAAATGGTTTTATAAATTCCTTCTAGTAAACACTAAACTTTATCTGTATATTATTTGCTGATTCACAGCATGGCTTCCCAAAGGGCCTCTTTTAATGAAACATTTTACCCTTACAACACAAAAGGAAATTTGTGACCTGTTCATATATAGAAGATAAAATGCAATATCCAGCACATAAAAAGATAACCAATTATTTAAAAATATTGTTTATAAAGTTGGACGCACACAGAAAGGATTCCTAATAAAACACAGCAGTTATTTCTGTATCTGGACGCTTCATAAACATTCAGCCTGCGTGTCTGCCCAGTATCATTCCGTGTTCATTGCTGTTTGTTTATTTCCAGGGCTTGGAGAATTAATCTGCAGTTCTTGTGTGCTCTTCAGTCTAATGGTAATGGAAAAGCAATGTATTAAGCATTATGAAATCTAAAAATAAATTAAACAGTGCTAGCAGCACAATAGCCTGGGATATTCTCATCCTATTACTCTCAAGCTTCGAAAGGTACCAAGCTGATGTACACAGCATAGCTACTTGTTCTAAGGTTGGACAGCCAGGGTGCTGTTGTATACTGGCCACTTTGGGTTGTCACATTTTTTTTTTATAAAACTGCTCAAAGTCCTTAAAACCTATGGTATCTTTTTTTATAGACCAAAGCAGAAATGGCTGATGACAGCAACACAGAAAATTGCTACTGGATGCTGCAACACAACAAAGTTGTATCTTTCAGCATTTTTTCAATGATAAATGTGATATACAGTAATACCTCGGATTGCGAGTAACGTGGTTTACAAGTGTGTTACCAATACGAGCTATTATTTTTTTTTAAATCCTGACTCGGTTTGCGAGCGTTGTCTTGCAAGTCAATGGGGTGTGCAGTATCGCATTTGGCCAGAGGTGCGGGGGCGCCTGTGACACTCAAACATTCCATTACCAAGTGTCTTTGAGTGCATCCAAGTGGCTCAGAGTGGTCTCTAAATGTTTCTGAGTGTCTCCAACTGCCCCCGCCCATCCCTGGCCACATGAGGTACTGCATACAATAACAGTCACTGTGGATCAAATTATCTATTGACTGCTATGGGGAAACTCACTTTGATGCTCTGGATTACAAGCATTCTTTTGGAATGCTTGCAATGCTTGTAGGCTTGTAATCCAAGGTACCACTGTAGATACATTACAGTTTTAAAATAAGTGTGGCGTTTAAGGCCTCATTCACACAGGCAAATCAACCTGTATGCCTATAGGAAGGGCTGCCTTTACCCACGCAGGATGCACAGGTGTTCCATGCAACTGCATGTTCAGATCAAGGGCATGTGGGCAGCTGCACGGATATGCATGGATCTCCAAGAGCATCTTTGATTGTACATCCATGCAGGACCAATGGACAGATAAGAAAGGTACTCTGTGTTCTGATGCACAGTCAGAGATACACTAGGACATCCATGCAGATGCCATCTTTCATTGATTTGGACAGGCTGCCTGCATGTGGCTGCATGGAACACCTGTGATCCCACACAGATGAAGACAGTCCTTTAAATGGCAGTATGAATTGGTTCGCCTGTGTGAATTAGGCCTTCAATTTCAAATTTCCTGCATTAGCATGGGACACCTGTCCATCCCGCACACAGGGATTGGTTCACCTAAGGTCTAAGCAATACCTTCTTCAGGCTTTTAACACTTCAAGCCTGAAGAAGGGATCTAGATTATTCTGAAAGCTTGCATCTTTAATAATTTTATAATAACCTAACATGCTAAAATTGTATTACTAATCGGTAATAACCGTCCTGGTATGTTTATAAAAAATAAAAAATAAAAAACATATTTACTAATCCACGGAGTCTATTGTTGTCTTGTGTTGTCTTCCCTCCAACCCAAAGTTCTTCTTTGTCACTTTTCTCCTGCAAAGCCATCTTGAATTGCAATCCCACGCATGCCCAGATTGGCCCGTTCTATGGGTAAAGACAAAGACTTGTGGTGGTCTGAGCAAGAGTAGGGGTAGTTTGTGCATGCACAGATGCACTGAAACACCGACATACTGCTTCCTGGGATGTGATATAGACATTCCAGGAGGCAGCGGGATCAATCCCACAGCGGAATCAATTCCACTACAATCCCACCTAGGCAAGGATTCAGTTAAGTGCGCCCATGGCAAAAGATATTTTTTTAAATTAAAAGAATGTCAAAATCTTAAATGTATTTAATGTAAAAAAAATTCAGTTGGGAGTTGGTCTTGGGTTTTTTGAATAAACCAAAACTAGGTTTTCCTTCACCAGAATTACTCTAGTACATAAACCATCCATTTTCTCTTGCATAGCAATGCTTAACTGTTAGGCCACGTACACACGATCAAATTTGTCCGCTGAAACTGGTCAGACGGACCATTTCAGCAGACAAATCCGATCGTGTGTATGGGCTAGCGGACATGTCTGACCGGCGGACAAATTTTAAAGCATGCTTTAAAATTTGTCTGTCGGAGACGTGTCCGTCGAATATGTCATATCTGAACGCACATGCGTCGAATGGATTAGACGCATGCGTGGACGTTTTTTACTTCCTGGTGCGGTGACGTGGCGGCGTCAACGTCACCGCCACATCACCGCGCTGTCTGCCGGCGGGGATTTTAATCCGATGGTGTGTACTCGCCGTCAGATGAAAATCCGGAGGAGACATGTCCGCTGGAAACGGTCCGTCGGACAGTTTTAGTAGACATGTCCCTCCATGTGTACGCGGCCTTAAAGGAAACGTATACTGAAAGGATTCAAAGTCTGCCACTGCTGACCTCTACTAAAAATTATAGCTGTCTAGTAGTCATGTCCAATAGCTTCAATACTTTCAGAACCACTGACCTGGAAAAAAGTATGCAGATCAGGAGTTTTGACTTCACTTTCTAATCTGTTTTGCTTGTTCTGGGTCAGTGACTCAGAAAGTCTTTATGGCTGAGACCATTCAGGTAGCAAATATTCGTAGATGAGGGTCAACAGAGTCCCCATAATTCTTTAACTACAGGTGTCCTTCATTGAGTGAAGACATGGGGCCAGATTCATAGAGCAATTACGCCTGTCTAACTGGTGTTAGACAGGAGTAATTTCAAATTTCGCGCGCCGTATCACTAGTTTGAATCCTCAAACCATGATACGGCGGCTTCGGGCTTCGATCCGAGAGGCTTACGTCTTCGTAAGCCTTCGGATCTACGCTGCCATCTATTTGCGGCCGCTGGGAGGAGTTTGCGTCGTTTTGATGCGTCGGGATATGCAAATGTTTTTTTACGGCGATTCCCGAAGATACGAGTGGTCGTCGCAATCACTTTCGTCTATTTTTGTGTACGTAATGTTAGAGCAGCTTTTTGCTGCTCTAACATTACGTAGCCCATGTTAAGTATGGCCGTCGTTCCCACTTCGAATTAATTTAATTTTTTTTTTGTTTACGTAACTCGTTCGGGACTATGGTCGCCCGTAAACGACGCTACCTAAACAACGAATGACGTCACAACGTGATTTCGCGCAATGCACGGCGGGAAATTTGCGAACGGAGCATGCGCAGATCAATCGCCGCGGGAACGCGCCTAATTTAAATGATTCACGCCCCCTACTCGTCTATATGGATTGCGACGGGAGAAATACACTACGCCGCCGTCGTTTACTGGACAAAATCTACCTGAATTCCACGTAGAGCCAGGTAAAAAACGGCGGCGTAGTGTATTTCTGATACGCTACGATAATCCATTTCTATGTGAATCTGCCCCATGGTTTGCAATTACTGAAACATCACAATGAGGAGCATAAAGCATTCTAAAGTGGCACTCAGTCAATATTATCATGTCATTTTAGCATGCCTTCAGTGTTGTTTAGCACTCCATTAAAGCTTTATGGTTCAAGGCTATCATGTCTAATTTGAAAGAACAATTTCTGGTAATACACCATCTGAGACAATGTAGACTACTTGCTGTTGTGTCCAGTGCTGACTGGTATGCTTGATAGTAATGACTGATGCTTTGATATACTAAGCTTAATATTGACTATGGGGTACAATACTTTTATGGTATGTAAATAAAAGGCAGAACACTATATACAGTATCTAGTGTATAAAAAATGTAAATGTATAATCAATCTCATAGTACATAATGTATAGATCACAATACACACATGTATACAGTGTCTTGCAAAAGTATTAACCCCCCCCCCCCCCGGCTTTTTACCTATTTTGTTACATTACAGCCTTTAGTTCAATGTTTTTTTAATCTGAATTATATGTGATGGATCAGAGCACAATAGTCAAAGTTGGTGAAGTAATATTAGAAAAATAAATACATAAAACAATTTTTCAGAAATAAAAATATGATAATTGGCATGTGCGTAAGTATTCACCCCCTTTGTTATGAAGCCCATAAAAATTGCTGGTGCAACCAATTACATTTAGAAATCACATAATTAGTGAAATGATGTCCACCTGTGTGCAATCTAAGTGTCACATGATCTATCATTACATACACACACCTTTTTGAAAGGCCCCAGAGGCTGCAACACATAAGCAAGAGGCACCACTATCCAAACACTGCCATGAAGACCAAGGAACTCTCCAAACAAGTAAGGGACAATGTTGTTAAGAAGTACAAGTCAGGGTTGGGTTATAAAAAAATATCCAAATCTTTGATGAAGCGCCATCAAATCTATCATAATCAAATGGAAAGAACATGGCACAACAGCAAACCTGCCAAGAGACAGCCGCACACCAAAACTCACAGATCGGGCAAGGAGGGCATTAATCAGAGAGGCAGCACAGAGACCTAAGGTAACCCTGGAGGAGCTGCAGTGTTCCACAGCAGAGACTGGAGTATCTGTACATAGGACGACAATAAGCCGTACGCTCCATAGAGTTGGGCTTTATGGCAGAGTGGCCAGAAGAAAGCCATTACTTTCAGCAAAAACAAAATGGCACGTTTTGAGTTTGCGAAAAAGCATGTGTGAGACTCCCAAAATGTATGGAGGAAGGTGCTCTGGTCTGATGAGACTAAAATTTTTTGGACATCAAAGAAAACGCTATGTCTGGCGCAAACCCAACACATCAGATGACCCCAAAACATCATATTCACAGTGAAACATGGTGGTGGCCGCATCATGCTGTGGGGATGTTTTTCAGCAGTCGGGACTGGGAAACTGATCGGAGTTGAGGGAAAGATGGATGGTGCTAAATACAGAGATATTCTTGAGCAAAACCTGTACCACTCTGTGTGTGATTTGAAGCTAGAACGGAGGTTCAGCTTCCAGCAGGACAATGACCCCCAAACACACAAATACACTGCTAAAGCAACACTTGAGTAATTGAAGCCTAGACCTCAATCCAATAGAAAATCTGTGGTCAGACTTAAAGATTGCTGTTCACAAGCGCAAACCATCCAACTTGAAGTAGCTGGGGCAGTTTTTCAGGGAGGAATGGGCAAACATCCCAGTGGTAAGATGTGGCAAGCTCATAGAGACTTATGCAAAGTGACTTGAAGCTGTGATAGCCACAAAAGGTGGCTCTACAAAAGTATTGACTTTAGGGGGTGAATTAGGGTTGCCACCTCATCCCTTTAAACCCGAACACATATTGATTACACAGGTTCTGTGGCTGATTAGGGTGGTAATTAAACTCACTTGGTACCTTATCTGTATTAAATTAGCCTCAGAACCTGTGTAATTCATATGTGTTGAACGGGTTTAAAGGGATGAGGTGGCAACCCTAGGGTGAATAGTTATGCACATTGACTTTTTCTGTTATTTTGTCCTATTTGTTGTTTGCTTCACAATAATAATAATAATAATAATAATAATAAAAAAAAAGTTGTGGGCATGTTCTGTAAATTAATTGATGCAAATCCTCAAACAATCTATGTTAATTCCAGGTTGTGAGACAACAAAACATGAAAAATGCCAAGAGGGTGAATACTTTTGCAAGGCACTGTATAAACAGCAGATCTCACTATCTAGCCCACTAGGCTAAACAAAGACACAATGATATCTAAATCACATAAGTTATGAAGTCCCATGATGTTGAGATCCATAATAGCAGTACATGGCAAAGACTATTGCCACCATTATGGCACATTTAAATACCTGTGGTGATCACACTTGAGGTCTGAATTGAGAAAGGGGTTCTTATCTGTGGTGATCAGTCTTGTGGTCTGAATTGAGAAAGGCTTTCTTACCCAGAAACATTGTTAGGTAAGTCCACCTCCACTTGCTTCCAGGTGTCTGTAGGCCAATGTGCTTTCTTTCTGGCACAATAATTTGTATTTTTTACTTTGTATTGCTATATTTGATCTCCCCATCATGCCAATCTAATTGATTGCTTTTATTTAGAATAGAATATTCCTCTGTTAAATTAAGTAGATGGCCAGATCCGCTGTACATATTCATATGTGCATTATGATGGAACCTTTCTAAACTAAGTGATTTACAATATATGTAAATCTTTAAAATATTAACATTGTGGTATGCTGCACTTTATGTGCTTCTTACTAGTATATTTGAGTGTTTGTTAAGAAGCTCTATTTATGGTTGCAGCATCCACATTCTCTGAACAAAGTATGCTTATGTGCATTCTACATTTTCTTTACTAACTGTATGATATTGTTTGCCTGATATTGACCGTAGCATGTAATGCTTTAGCACCGTCTCTAGCATTATTTACATGCTATATGATAATTATGGTATGTGCAGCTGAATTATTTTATATTTGTTTCCTTGTTCAAATCAGTATAGAAGGCCTATAGGACATCTGAAATATCGAATTCTCTTGGTCAAAGTGTGTGGTCAAAACAGACAGTGACCCTATACCCCTGGAAGGATCGCAACATGTGTGCCAGCTTAAATTCTTTGAGCTAATATTACTGACGTGCTCCAGACAGGTCCCGAAGTCTGTGATATGTACAGTAGGTGGTCTTACTGGGGCCAGACTGTCCTTACTGTGCAAGACAGAAGACAGAAGGTATTTTACAGTTAGCAAATTAGGTTGCATATGTAAGCTACAACTACTGTGGATGGGTCACCCAAGAACAGTATTCTAAGCAGTGACTTCAGGTTCATTTTAAAAGTCAGAGTTTAAGGCGTTGATCCCTTGGACATACACTATATTGTCAAAAATATTGGGCCTTTACATGCACATGAACATTATTGGCATCCCAGTATTGGTCTATAGCAGTGGTTCTCAACATTTCTAATGCCGTGACCCCTTGATAAAATTTCCCAAGTTGTGGGGACCCCTAACAGTAAAATTATTGTTGTAGCGTGGGTTGTCAGCACCTAAGGCAAGACAAGTAATTTGCGCCCCTAACCCACCGACATTTAGCCCTTCCTGAGTCCTCTCCACTCGCACAGAATTTAAACCCCTCATGGTACATTTTGGGATGTACCACTCTTTTTCTTCTCCTTTCTTTCCCTTGTTTCTCTCTCTATACAAATTTCTTGTCCCCCCATACCTCTCTCTAGCCATCTTTCTCTTATTCTTTCTCTCCCTTTTTCTTTGTTCCTTCCCCTTTTCCTCTCCCTTCTATGTATTCTCTATTTTTATTCCTTCTCTTACTCCTTGGTGGGGGGGGGGGGTGAGTGGTAGTCCTGGTGGGGAGTTGGGATGAGTGGCAGTCCTGGCGGGGAGTTGGAATGAGTGGCAATGCTGGCGGGGAGTTGGGATGAGTGGCAGTGCTGGCGGGGAGTTGGGATGAGTGGCAGTGCTGGCGGGGAGTTGGGATGAGTGGCAGTGCTGGCGGGGAGTTGGGATGAGTGGCAGTGCTGGCGGGGAGTTCGGATGAGTGGCAGTGCTGGTGGGAAGTTGGGATAAGTGGCAGTGCTGGGGGGGGTCCTGATCAGCCAACTTAGGTGCTCCTGATCAAGTTAACTTGCTGATATGAGAACTGTAGTGGGGACTTTTAATTGCAACTCTAATCACAGGTTGTGTTGCTCACTGTGTCTCCGACTGTTTGGTATCTCGTAGCAGTGACACTTACGCCGAAATCAGCCCCTCTCACTTCACATTCCTCACCAGTCAAATGACCTCTAGTCTTTTGTCCCCCAGCCATGCCGTGAACTGAATGGGTGGTTGTGAAAAGGCTTAGTGGGTGGCCGCGGGCTCCAGGGACAGCCCTGCTGAGCGGCCACAAAAAAAAGGCTGGGAGAGCAGCGTGGGCTTCAGGAACAGTCTATAGGGTTCTAAAGGGTTTAACATTCAGTTGGCCCACCATTTGCAGCTATGCTGTGCTGGCGGGGAGTTGGGATGAGTGGCAGTGCTGGCGGGGAGTTCGGATGAGTGGCAGTGCTGGTGGGAAGTTGGGATAAGTGGCAGTGCTAGGGGGGGGGTCCTGATCAGCCAACTTAGGTGCTCCTGATCAAGTTAACTTGCTGATGTGAGAACTGTAGTGGGGACTTTTAATGGCAACTCTAATCACAGGTTGTGTTACTCACTGTGTCTCCGACTGTTTGGTATCTCGTAGCAGTGACAGCAATGCCGAAATCAGCCCCTCTCACTTCACATTCCTCACCAGTCAAATGACCTCTAGTCTTTTGTCCCCCAGCCATGCTGTGAACTGAATGGGTGGTTGTGAAAAGGCTTAGTGGGTGGCCGCGGGCTCCAGGGACAGCCCTGCTGAGTGGCCACAAAAAAAAGGCTGGGAGAACAGCGTGGGCTTCAGGAACAGTCTATAGGGTTCTAAAGGGTTCAACACTCAGTTGGCCCACCATTTGCAGCTATAACTCTTCTGGGAAGGCTGTCCACAAGTTTTAGGAGTGTGTCTATGGGAATGTTTGACCATTCTTCCAGAAATGCATTTGTGAGATCAGGCACTGATGTTGAACGAGAAGGCCTGGCTTGCAGTCTCCGCTCCAATTTATCCCAAAGGTGTTCTAACAGGTTGAGATTAGGACCCTGTGCGGGCCAGTCAAGTTCATCCACCCCAAATTTGCTCACCTATGTCTTTATGGACCTTGCTTTGTGCACTGGTCCAAATCATTTGGTGAAAGGGGGATTATGATGTGGGGTTGTTTTACAGGGTTTGGGCTTGGCTCCTAATGCCGCGTACACACAATCACTTTTTGTGATCAAAAAAACGACCAAGAAAAAAAATGTTGTTTTTCAAAATGTCATTTTTTGTGTCATAAAAAGTGATAGTGTGTGGGCAAAACAACGTTGAAAACAACGTTTTTAAACCCGCGCATGCTCACAAGCAAGTTATGAGACAGATTGCCGTCGAACGTGGTATACGTCACCGCGCTTTGCAAGAGCACTTTGGAAAAACGATGGTGTGTATGCAACGTCGTCTTGGAAAATGAAGTTTGAAAAACGTTGTTTTCTTTCGTCACATAAAACGTCGTTTTTTTTTCATCACAAAAGTGATCGTGTGTACGCGCCATTAGTTCCAGTGAAGGTAACTCATAGGGCGCCAACTATGTGGGAAGAGTTTAGGGGTTGCCCCATTCTGTTCCAACATGACTATGCACTAGTGCACAAAGCAAGGTCCATAAAGACATGGATGAGCAAGTTTGGGGTGGAGGAACTTGACTGGCCTACACCTGGTCCTGACCTCAACCCAATAAAACACCTTTGGGATAAATGAGTCTCTTCCAACATCAGTACCTGATCTTACAAATGCGCTTCGAGCAGAATGGTCAAACATTTCCATAGACACACTCCTAAATCTTGTGGACAGCCTTCCCAGAAGAGTTAGGCCGCGTACACACCATCGGACATATCCGATGAAAACGGTCCGCGGACCATTTTCATCCGATATGTCCGATCGGGAGTTTGATCCGATGGCGTGTACACACCATCGGATCAAATTCCCCGCCGCCGGACGGCGCGGTGACGTGGCGGTAGCGCGGCGGTGACGTTGACGCCGCCGCGTCACCGCCACGTCACCGCACCAGGAAGTAAAACACTTCCGCGCATGCGCCGAATCCATTCGGCGGCGGCGCGGCGGCGGTGGGGGACGACATGTCTGCTGGTAAGTGTACTAACCAGCAGACATGTCAGGCGGACAGATTCCCACCGGATAGATTTCAAAGCATGCTTTGAAATCTGTCGGGTGGAGAAATCTGTCCGCTAGCCCATACACACGAGCGGAGATGTCTGCTGAAACGGTCCATCGGACCGTTTTCAGCGGACATATCCCCTCGTGTGTACGAGGCCTTAAAGCTGTTATAGCTGCAAAGGGCAGGGCCAAATCAATATTCAACACTATGGACTAAGACTGGGATGCCATTAAAGTTCATGTGTGTGTAAAGCCAGGTGTCCCAATACTTTTGACAATATAGTGTATGTTTTGTCTGAGACCCAGTTACTGATATTACTCTCCAGGAAAATATTTTCCTTTAGGCATATTGTTGGAATGTATGCGGTTTTGAATATTGCACATGCATTTTTTGCGACCTAACCTGAAAAACCTTATCTGCTCATTGTATGGTATGCCACTTTAAAACACAGTAAACCCCGCTTTATCTTGTGTTCTTTTTTAATTTCTATTGACTCTTGAAATGTGTGACTATGTAGAAATCATCGGTTCACAGAGTGATGGTCTGATGGTCTGATGTGCGTACACACCATCAGTTCAAAAACCGATCGTGTCAGAACGGGGTGACGTAAAACACAACGACGTGCAGGAAAAAATGAAGTTCAATGCTTCCAAGCATGCGCCGACTTGATTCTAAGCATGCACGGATTTTGAACCGATGCTTTTGCGTACTAACCATCGGTTTTGACAGATCGGTAGGCGTCCATCAGTCCGATTTTAAAGCAAGTTTTAAAACTTTAGACCGAAGGACAAAAGACTGATGGGCCATACACACGGTCGGTTTGGACTGATGAAACTGAACTTCAGTCCGTTTCCATCAGTTTGGACTGATCGTGTGTACAGGGCCTTAGAGATCTAATTGGGGCCAGTTCACTTCAGATGTGTCCATGTGTTTGCTGTATTCCTTTTGGAGGTAGCTAACAAAATGCTAATGCCAGAGACTGCTTAGGTATAAGCATCAATACAGTACCCATCAATACTGTCCAAAATTGCTCTATTGGAAGATCCTGGTTTACCTGCAACATTCAGTACCAGATCATGTAGTATCATGTACAGCAGTTGATATCATAGCCTCAACCCATCCATCTTTCTCTTCTGATGTACATATCTGTAAAAATAAACATACTATTTAAATGACTGAAGGATTTATAGTTTTCCTAACTACAGCTTACCCAATATAGTACAGACACTACCATACAGGAAAATAAGTGATGTCCCCAAAACGACTAGCTGATCCATGTTTTTAGGAAACATAATGAACTTGGGTCACTGTGGGTAAAACAAAAAAAAAAGACTTAGGGCTCTTTCACACGTGCGTTCCGTTTTTCGGTCCGCTCCGTGTGTCCGTCAGCTCAGCGGGGGGGGTCTCCGCTGAGCTGTCGGCGGACAGGGCGGTCCCCGCACACTGTGCAGGGACCGCCCTGTCTCTCCTCCGCTATCCCCTATGGGGAATCGGACGGAAACGGACCGTCTGTCCGTTTGCATCCGATCCGTTTGGCCGGACGGAAGAAAAATAGGACATTCTTCCGTCCGAAAAAACGGATGCGGATCTGGCGGACGTTAGCAGATGCATCATCCACTAACGGATCCGCTCCCATAGGGAAGCATTGAGGTCCGTTACCGGACGTCCAAAAAACGAACGAACGGAACGGACGTGTGAAAGAGCCCTTAGCACTTCCACCTGGCAGCACTAAGGTCATTGGTTCGAATCCCAACCATGGCACTACCTGTACGGAGTTTGCATGTACTTCTTGTTCCTGGGTAAGTTCCCATCCGGGTACTCTGGTTTCCTCCCACACTTCAAAGACATGCTGGTAGGTTAAGCGCTTCAAAACGGAAATGTGTAAACACTAAACCAATAATACACTATTACAAAACCATAAAACACTTCTACAAGTCTTGAGATGTGTGAAGAAAAATGGTAGTGATAATGCTAAATGATCAAACTAAAAGGTCCCATGTAACAAGTGCATCCAAGTGCCAATAAATGAAATCCTCATCAACCAATGTGAGTATGCACTGTGTGTCAGGTACGGTAGATACTGGACAGTCTCTATAGGGTGGTGGAGTGGTAGGCTGGGTGCAGAGTGATTGGAGTCTTCACTTGAAATGCTGTACAAGATCTTTCAAATCCAAAGGAGTGTTGTAGTTCCCTTACCTTAGGGCTGCTATATATAGGCATATAGTGATGGATCCTGCTGCATTTGAGGTCTCGATTTCTCAGTGGGATTCCCTCTTCCTCTTCCTTATATCTGAGATGGTCCGGGCTCAGTACTCCACAAATAAGATGTAGGGAATGTGGAGGGAGAAAAAGAAAAAATCCCTCCAATGGTGAAGTATATAGATGCCAATAAAAATAGTTTATTTGTAAAAATAAGTAAAAGATATCAAAACAAAGTCCAAAATGCAAAACAAGCTGGATGCAAAATAAATAAATAAATAAGACGAGACGGAGCGATCGTAATGCCGCTACTGCTAAGTCTATTGGCCTCCGGCCTGCGCGGGTGTCGGTTTTCCCTACGTCGTTACGTCACGTGCCTCGTGACTTCATCAGGGGATTCCTATTGGTTGACGGATCACTGCTTATATTCACTATTGACCGGATGTAAACAAGCTGCCATTTTCTTGAAGTCCCGTTCTTGGGACGAATGCGGGCTATGTTGGGGCCAGGATTAGATAACAGAAAAAACAGAATAAAAGGTAAACTGGCGTACACACTACTCAATCACCACAAAGCTTCCAAATTATCCTTATTGGTGATAATACATTTACTTGGGGTATTTGTGTAAGAGATGGTGTGGTTTCCAATAATCCGATAGTGGTGTCTCTCTTGTACCAGTAGGCTGCCCCCCGTTGCCTCATCCGTAGCCATTCATCTCATGCATTCCATTACATGGAATGGGTGGACCTCGAAAAGACGACAACATTGTCATCTTTCACCATGAGATGTATTAGAGCCACACGTTGTATCGAATATCTATTTTAATTTATATGTATTTTATTATTATATTTTATCTACTTTTATCGATCCAAGGTAATACCAATAACATGTGGGAAACCACACCATCTCTTACACAAATACCCCAAGTAAATGTATTATCACCAATAAGGATAATTTGGAAGCTTTGTGGTGATTGAGTAGTGTGTACGCCAGTTTACCTTTTATTCTGTTTTTTCTGTTATCTAATCCTGGCCCCAACATAGCCCGCATTCGTCCCAAGAACGGGACTTCAAGAAAATGGCGGCTTGTTTACATCCGGTCAATAGTGAATATAAGCAGTGATCCGTCAACCAATAGGAATCCCCTGATGAAGTCACGAGGCACGTGACGTGACGGAAAGAATAACTTGAATATTCGGCAAAAGGAATATCGCGCAATATTCCTTTTGCCGAATATTCGAGTTATTCTGATTGGCTCTGATGCAAAAGAAGGGCGGAGAAGATAATCGCGCAATATTCCTTTTGCCGAATATTCAAGTTATTCTGATTGGCTCTGATGCAAAAGAAGGGGCGGAGAAGATAATCGCGCAATATTCCTTTTGCCGAATATTCGAGTTATTCTGATTGGCTCTGATGCGCCCTTCTTTTGCATCAGAGCCAATCAGAATAACTCGAATATTCGGCAAAAGAAATATTGCGCGATATTCCTTTTGCCGAATATTCGAGTTATTCTGATTGGCTCTGATGCAAAAGAAGGGCAGAGAAAATAATCGCGCAATAGGAATATTATCTTCTCCGCCCTTCTTTTGCCCCCTTATTCTCCTTTCTTTTAAGTAGAGTTAGTGTAGAGTTAGTGTTTAGTGCATATTAGTTTAGTAATACAGGAAATGATCTCCGTTTATGAGAATTTCGCAATCATTTTTGCATTAGCGAAATTTCGCATTAGCGAAATTTTGCAAAAAAATTTTTGGATAAAATATCACGAATATTCGCGAATATTCTTCTATATATTCGCGCAATATCGCAAAATCGAATATGGCGTATTCCGCTGAACACTAGTAACGACGTAGGGAAAACCGAGATCACGTGACACCCGCGCAGGCCGGAGGCCAATAGACTTAGCAGTAGCGGCATTACGATCGCTCCGTCTCGTCTTATTTATTTATTTATTTTGCATCCAGCTTGTTTTGCATTTTGGACTTTGTTTTGATATCTTTTACTTATTTTTACAAATAAACCATTTTTATTGGCATCTATATACTTCACCATTGGAGGCATTTTTTCTTTTTCTCCCTCCACATTCCCTACATCTTATTTGTGGAGTACTGAGCCCGGACCATCTCAGATATAAGGAAGAGGAAGAGGAAGAGGGAATCCCACTGAGAAATCGAGACCTCAAATGCAGCAGGATCCATCACTATATGCCTATATATAGCAGCCGTAAGGTAAGGGAACTGCAACACTCCTTTGGATTTGAAAGATCTTGTACAGCATTTCAAGTGAAGACTCCAATCACTCTACACACCCAGCCTACCACTCCACCACCCTATAGAGACTGTCCAGTATCTACCGTACCTGACACACAGTGCATACTCACATTGGTTGATGAGGATTTCATTTATTGGCACTTAGATGCACTTGTTACATGGGACCTTTTAGTTTGATCATTTAGCATTATCACTACCGTTTTTCTTTACACATCTCAAGACTTGTAGAAGTGTTTTATGGTTTTGTAATAGTGTATTATTGGTTTAGTGTTTACACATTTCCGTTTTGAAGCGCTTATCACTATTTTATTTTATTTATCTCTACACCTGTGTTTTGTGGACACTTAAGATTGAGCCGCCTCAGAGCAGTTGATGTGACTCTAGTTCACTTTTGTTTACTCACAGTAGCGCATCAGTTTTTCCTTATATATGCTGGTAGGTTAATTGGCCGCTGTCTAAATTGTCCCTAGTATGTGTATGTATGAATGTGAGTTGGGACCTTAAGACTGTAAGCTCCTTGAGGGCAGGAACTGATGTGATTGTATAATACATATGTAAAGCGCTGTGTAAATTGACAATGCTATATAAGTACCTAAAAAATCAATGCATTCAGTTGACTTATGTTATAAATAATCTATGCTGTTGTAGCGCTCACCCCCGAAAGAGCCGCTGATTTGATGATGGGATCGGCAAATTAAGTCACTCTCACTTTTTGTCTAGGGATGCACCAGAAGTACCAGATAATGATTGAGTGTCCACACAGTAAATAAAGGTTTTCTCAATGCTTTAATTCCAGGCCAACATTGCCGAACATCAACTCGATGAAGGAAGAACAGGTTGATGAGAAGGAAAGAATTTTAGATGTCAGACCTGGATATAGGTGTAGCAGAGATTAGCTCTTGAAAAAGAACACGGAGCCCACACGGAGCCAATCAGCGCCCTGGGGTGGGCGAGGTGTCTCCCGGGCCGGTCTCTCTCTCTCAGACAGCAGCCAAGACGTCACCTTAAATTCTAGCTGGTAGGGACGAGTTTTGCTGACTCGGCTCTAAACCCCGGCCACGGGCCAATAAATTGTAAAAGATTCAGAACATTCGAACAGAGCGAATCCTCCCAATACCTTTCTCCTTAGGAAAAGATCTCCGGGTGACAGCAAAGCATACCTGTCCATTGCCCGGATGCTGAATCTTCTCCACGGCAACGGGAACCCAGTGAGCCACTGGGGTCCCCTCAGTTTTGTCTCCGGTTGAGACTCAATAAGGCCTGAGGCTCAGCCAGGTAGACCACGCCGGCAGGGTCCCTGGATGCGCACATCCTGAAGATGGGTGCCGCACCCTGACTCCGGGACCACTCGCCGCAAAAGGCCCGCCAAACACCTGACCTCCGTCCCAGATATATCCCTCCCCAGCATGCCCAGCGAGAGAAAACCCTCTCTAATTGGCTGCTGGGGAAGATTCCATCTGCCAGAAATCCCTCTAGCTCCCACTGCCGGCCAAGGATGAACTCACATCCTCAGAATGCAGTCCGAGCCAGTGGTCCTTTCTAGAATAACACAGGTCATTAACCCTGACAAATCACGACTGGGAGCAATGTAACTCTCCCAGTCAACTAACTTTTGGAAATTTGCCCATGCGAAAAGCAAGGGGGCGCTACACTGTCCTTATGGTGACATTGTAGGGATAATTAAAATGCAGCTCATAAAAGAGACCCTACCATTAAATGCTGCTTAAATAATGTACACTCTTATGAAATTATGCTCCACAATATTTTTTATATAAATAAATTTCACAGGAGCCCAAAACTTCTGGAATTAGTGAAAAGTGTCACTATAGTCAATGCTCGGTTTTCAGGACGCCATTAATGTCAAAAACAGGATGGTGTGGCTCTGCAGTGCTCTTGAGTGGGCATTGGAAGACGTATAATGATTCTCCTTATCAGCCACTTCCCTACCTATACTGAAGGTAAGAGCTTTGCTTAGATCTTTTGAGAATCAATGTTAGCGGAAATAACTGAGGATAGAGTCTTTTGAAGTATTGTTATTCTGTTTGTTTTGACCATGTAAAATGACTGGGGCCTTCTGAAGTATGAATAGGGGAGAGGGTGTAGGTTTTTGAGTCAGGCTTTTGCAGTACATTCTGGCAAGGCCCATTCATTTTGAGTGGACTCCCGATGCACCATAATGCAGTTTTTAAAGGGCTTTCACATTTTATTTTATTTTTACTGCACTGCAATGCACAGATGGTTGACATTGCGGTGCACTAAAACACACATTCATTTTGGCGTACTGGCAAGATTTATGTAAGTGCCAATAATCATACTTCCCAACTTTTGAGATGGGAATGAGGGACACCTAAGAGCAAAAGTATGTAGGCATAGGACACGCCCCCTGCCACGACCCCATAGAGGAAAATGAACCCCAAAAAAGATACGTTAAAACCACAAGGGCTTTTTTTACCACTAAGATTCCTTTATATTGGCTTATCAATTTTACATGCAGCAATTTAGTGTAGCACCCTCTACCATAGGTAGGTGCTAGAGTGAGGATTTGTGTGAGGTAGCTGCTAACACAGGAAAATTTAGGCAGGTCTATGCTGTATGCTAGGCCTTCTTGTTTTGATCTGGGGGCAGGGAGTGGTTAGTGTAGCAGTGGGTGTGACCACCTGTGCTTAAGTTCTGGGGCCCTTCCCCTGCTTCCAGGGAGAATGTTCTGGTAGAGGGACAGGGCACAGGACTGGAGTGACAGGAAGCTCAAGTTAGGAGCCCTGACCAATCCCCACTTGGAATTGGCAGGGGGCAGGCCTCCCATATAAGCTCAGGTCCAGCCCACTGGAGGGGAGTTGTCAGCCGGGAGACGTGGAGAATGGAGTGCTAGATAGCAGCAAGGACCCCATCCCCATCTGGGGGGGGGGGTGCACCAGAGGAGAGACTGTGGGGTTTGTGTCAAATCGATGTGGCCTGCGGGCACAGGATTTGCAAGTTGGGCTAGCTGGAATCAGTAGTCCACCAAACTAATACAAGCTGCTAAATTACTAGGTAAGAGGTTCTGCAGACCTCTGGCCTAGTAGATTATTCAGAGTGATCTCTTATGTAAAGTGAAGATGATGGGACAGGAAGACTAATAGTTTACAGTGGAAGTTGTGTGCAGGAGGAGAGAAGTCCTGGGAGCAACAGTCTGCAGGAGTTGATGCAGAGGAGGAGCAAGAGTCTGCATGGGTTATGCAGGGAAAGTGACTGTAAATATTAGAGTTCATCGGTTCTTCAAGGCTCAATCTATTCTACTAAGTTCTTTAAATATGATGGAAAAGCAAACTGTTCTATGGGCATCCTATATTCCCTTTCCCCCAACCAAGTTATATCCCCCAATAAACAAAAACAAAACAACGCAAATTACTGTTCATTGTCTCTGAGAATGATAGATGGAGGTCTGGCAGCAGGGTGATATGGTGGATGTCAGCAACCATCCGCTACATTAGAATTTAGATGAAAGGTTTGGGACATTGCTCCAAATCAGGGACAGTCCCTCGAAATCAGGGACAGTTGGGAGCTATGCATTAAATATAATAACACAATGAGGCACCACGCTTAGTTGATCTGCTACAGTGCATCGTTTGAAGTAAGGAGTGGTGTTTTTTTTTATATCTGTACTTGTCTGGGATGTAGTTGGAACAACACACACAAGTAGCCCCATGGGATTGTCACCCCTAACACCAATTTGTTTAAAGCGGAAGTAAACCCATCAATTTAACAGTTTCAAAAAGCAGTTAAATTTCCGGCATGCCGGGATTGCCAACTGTCACATTGGTTGTGCTCTCAACCAAACTGTCAAACCATCCAATGGCTGGTGTCATAACTGATCACATGTGCAGCACCACGGCAGTTGAAGATTAAACAGAGGCCAAGATGGCAGCTTCCTTGGCTGAAAATTATAGAAGGGTTTACTTCCACTTTAATGAATATACATTTTACTCTTAATAGAGGGCTATGATAATTGTTAAGTACATGTCTCCCTATGGCTGCTTTGCTGGTTCTTTCTGTTTTGTGTTTCAGGTGACAAGCTGCCTGCTTTTACTAAGAAGATTTATCTCAGCTGCAGAGCACAGGATTGGTGACAAATCCTTTGGCGGGAAACATCTAGCCAAAGATTGTAACCTTTTACTTATATCCCCCCCTCTCCTGTCACTGAGAGGAGTCAGAATTTACCTCAGGTCTGTCAGCTGGACTCACCTCTGGATTCTCCTCAGCCTTCCTTCTGGATCTTTTGACCTGCTCTCCCACCCTTTTTCCCCTTTAGATTACCCTTGTTGCGGTCCCTCTTTATGTGGGTAATGTCGCCCACTTTGTGGGTGGACAGTGGTTGGTACACTGTTACTTGTTTTATTTAAGATATTACTGCTTGAGTCTTGGTGTCTAAGCAAGTTGGTCTGCCATTTGTTACCAACAGTTCTGTTTGATATTGAAGGTCTATTTTTTGGGGTAATGTTGCCCACTTTGTGGGTGGACAGTGGTTGGTAAACTGGTATTTGGTTGATATAAGATATTACTGCTTGAGTCTTAGTGTCTAAGCAAGTTGGTCTGTCATTGGTTACCAACAGTTCTTTTTTTGGGTAATGTTGCCCACTTTGTGGGTGGACAGTGGTTGGTAAACTGGTATTTGGTTGGTATAAGATATTACTGCTTGAGTCTTAGTGTCTAAGCAAGTTGGTCTGTCATTGGTTACCAACAGTTCTTTTTTTGGGTAATGTTGCCCACTTTCTGGGTGGACAGTAGTTGGTAAACTGGTATTTGGTTGGTATAAGATATTACTGCTTGAGTCTTAGGCCGTGTACACACGGAGGGACATGTCAGCTGAAACTGTCCGACGGACCGTTTCCAGCGGACATGTCTCCTCCGGATTTTCATCCGACGGCGTGTACACACCATCGGATCAAAATCCCCGCCGCCACGTCACCGCTAGGGATGAGCCGAACACCCCCACGTTCGGTTCGCACAAGAACCGTTGAACAGTCCGATCGTTCGCACGAATGCTTTAAAATTTGTCCGCCGGTCAGACATGTCCGCTAGCCCATACACACGATCGAATTTGTCCACTGAACTGGTCCATCGGACCAGTTTCAGCGGACAAATTCGATCGTGTGTACGCGGCCCCAGTGACTAAGCATGTTGGTCTGTTAATGGTTACCAGCGATTCTGTTTGGTATTAAAGGATAAAGTTAATTTCATAATTAAAATTGTTTTAAACCCAATAAAGGGGCCGCGGCCTAAACTTCTCCACAATCCTTGTTGTGTTTTTTATTTTATATTTTAAGTATGTTCTTATGGTATGATGGGTGTTGAAGGGGTGTACAATCCCATGCTATTTTTTTTTCTTTTTACGCTCACTATTTCTGCACAGACCACAGAGTTCCTGGTCATTGTATTTCTATGTAATTTAGCAAAAATGGAGCAAAAAATATAGTATGTAAAAATAGTCAGTAGTACAGTTTAGGTATCATAACAGTGGTCTAAGCTGAAATCCCACGTGTATGTACTATTCAGTTCAGCCTCTTGCATCGCAATCAGTATCAGACATAGCAATTGGCATTGTGCCTCACAGTCAATATCAGGCGATTCTTTCGGCATCATACATCACAGTCATTATCAGACATTGCGCTCACTATCAAGCTTTGTAATCAATCTCAGGCACTGCAATCAACAACTGGCACAGCTGTTCTGACAGCAGACAAATAACCCAGCATTGCCTGCAAAACTGCAGAGAATATGACCATCATTACATATGTTGGTTATAGCTAAGGTGATTCACGTAACCAATTCCCAAGAGAGGGGTTCCAACCGGTAGCTTGTGCTTGGGGTTCCTACCGGTAGCTTGTGCTTGGGGTTCCAACCGGTAGCTTGTGCTTGGGGGTTCCAACCGGTAGCTTGTGCTTGGGGGTCCAACCGGTAGCTTGTGCTTGGGGGTTCCAACCGGTAGCTTGTGCTTGGGGGTTCCAACCGGTAGTTTGTGCTTGGGGTTCCTACCGGTAGCTTGTGCTTGGGGGTTCCAACCGGTAGCTTGTGCTTGGGGTTCCTACCGGTAGCTTGTGCTTGGGGTTCCAACCGGTAGCTTGTGCTTGGGGGTTCCAACCGGTAGCTTGTGCTTGGGGGTTCCAACCGGTAGCTTGTGCTTGGGGGTTCCAACCGGTAGCTTGTGCTTGGGGTTCCAACTGGTAGTTTCTGCTTGAGGTTTCAACCAGTAGCTTGTGCTCGGGGTTCCAATCGGTAGTTTCTGCTTGAGGTTTCAACCAGTAGCTTGTGCTCGGGGTTCCAACCGGTGATTTGAGCTTGAAACTTACATCTGGACCTACTGTATATTGCTAGATGTCAGAGCACAAGGAGTTAACAGCATTGAAACACACAAAACCTGATTATGGTATCTGGCTGACAGCTGAAAACCTTCTAATGATGTGAACTGGCTGACTGGCTGTGCTTCAGTCTGCATTTTATCTGAGATCAGTCCTTCTGCTAGTCAGCTGCTAGCATTAGTGTGCCTGGAAGTCAGCTGCTTCTGTGGGATTATCCATCAGCAAAAATAGAGAGCGATGTCTGTATGCCGGGGGAGGAAGCAGACATGGTCACTGGTGCATTCTCTCAATCTGTGGATGACTGTGACCACCTCACCACATGTTAAGAAAAAAACAGAAGTCCAGGGAAAGCTGGCAGGAGACATTAATAGGCACATCAAATGAATGAGTAGCCATAATGACCTTTTTCAATATGTTTCATCAAGGTCTGAGCGTGACTTACTGAAATAATTGTTGCTGATGTTTCTGATCTCTTTGCCTAACGTAAATTGTTTGCTCCCTAGAGTCTTGTCCTGGCTGGCCGAGCACGTAGAGTCTGTAAAACCTACCAATGTCCTTATATCACTTCGTGGCCATGATGTAATGTGTTGGATGTTGATTACACCATTGTTAGAGAGCATACAGTATTACCTTAAATTGCCCTGTATATTTTTCTTTATTTTACCTAATTGGTGCCATCATTATTGTAACAGTTTACAAGGACCATTGCACTAATCACATTAGTCACTGCCACTTGATGGCCAAGCCTTGCTCATGTATGAACACTGCAGTGACGATTTTGGTGCACATAGTTAAATAATATAAGATGGCTCACCTTAGACTTCAAACATTATGAAAAGGTAACCTACTGTATTGCTACCTCTGTCAGAGCTACTGGTTAGAACGGGTCCTCTGTTCTATGCCTCAACATGCTTATAGCAGAGTTCCACCCAAAAGTGGAACTTCCACTTTAAAGGATCACTAAAGGAACATATTTTTTTTAGCTAAATAGCTTCCTTTACCTTAATGCAGTGCTGTTTTCATGTTCACATTGTTCGTTTTTGCTTTGAAGTAGCTGTAATACTTCTCTGATCTCTACACTTCCTGGTTGTCTGGCTCCTTATGAAAAAACTCATGGCAGATTTTCACTGTGGTCTAAGCTGTGTGTCCAAAACTCCTCAGAACATCAGATTCATTTTAAAAACAAAACACTGCCATGGATTTGTTTGTTTTTGTTCTGTGTGTCTTCTCTACTTCACCGAAACATGAAACCATTTTAAAAACGAAAGTGAAACTAGAGGCACATTATATGATTGATTTTTATCTATTTTTAATCATTTTTAAAAGGAATCAGTTAACTTTTATGTCTCTATACCCTGTAAACAGTCATTTCAGCAACATTTTTTTTCCTTTAGTGACCCTTTAAGGACTCCTAACCTCCTGACATGCCACATTTGGCATGTCATTTTTTTGGGGGGGGGGGGGGGCATGGGTGAGGGTACCTAGTTTTGACATGTACCCAGCTCCCACTTTCACTTGCGCCACCTAGGTAACTCGAGCGTAAGTTCCAACCATGTGTAAGCTCCATCAGACTTTTGTTGGCGGAATTTCCGCCAGCAAAGGTTTAAGAGCAGGTTCTTAATTTTTCCAACGGAAAATTAGTTTGTCTGTATGGAATTTCAACGGCAAAAAAAACATGCATGCTTGGAAACAATTCGACGCATGCCCGGAAGCATTCAGAGAACTTTTGTGTGACCGTGTGTATGCAAGCCAAGCTTGAGCAGAATTCCGTCAGAAAAACCATCCAACTTTTTTCCGACGGAAATTCCGCTCGTGTTTACAGGGCGTTAGGTATTATGTACAGTATATTTGTTACGTATCATCCCACCAATAAATTACTATCACAGAAATACTAACAGTAAATCAAAAATATGGGAACCTTGGGTCAAATGTTTGTCTTTTTTACTCTCATAGGCCGTGTACACACGGCAGAGAACCTCGACGGGCAGAACACATCGTTCCGCCCGTCGAGGTTCTCTGCCGGCCGTCGAAATCGGCGACCCGCCCGTCGGGAATGGCAACCAGCCATTCATCCAGGCGGGCCGTCGAGCAAAAAGAGAGCGTGCTCTCTTTTCGCTCGACGGGATTCCCGACAGGCGGGGCGAGCGCTCTGTGTACACACGGCCGAGGTCCTCGCTGGAATGCAGCTTCCAGCGAGGTTCTCGCTGGTTTCCAGCGAGAACCTCGGTCGTGTGTACGCCGCTTGATAGTTTGGATGCAGTTGATAACTTCTTGAGAACAATAAATCCCCATTGTGGATATCCCAAATTGCCCCCTTCTCTTCATTTCCCCCTAACCTGTGTATTTGTGCTATTTATCTATTATTTACAATATGTCAGTTTAACAATTATAAAACAGATGGTAGCAACTATATAAATAAACTGCTTTGTATATTCTTTCACAAAGTATGTTTTAAAACATAAATATGTCATGATCTTTAAGCGGACCTGAACTCAAAAAGAGTTTTAAAGTACATTTAGAAATGTAAATTGTGCCTCATGAATACCATTAAAAAATTTACTTTTTATCTTGAATTCCTCCTGAAAAATAGTATACTTTCTGGAATGTGAGTGTGCCTAGACACTTCTGTGCCTACTGTCTCATAGCTGTATGTCTGCAGTGTGAGATAGAAGATACTGCTGACTCTAAGACCCCTTTCACACTGAGGCGCTTTGCAGGCACTATAATGCTAAAAATAGCGCCCGGAAAGTGCCCTGAAAGAGCCGCTGCTGTCTCTCCAACCCCTAGGGCTTTCACACTGAAGCAGTGCACTAGCAGAAGGGTAAAAAAAGTCCTGCTAGCAGCATCTTTGGAGTTGTGAAGGAGTGGCGATTTACCGTTGATGCAGTGTGAAAGGGACCTAACGGCTAGTCTCAGAAGATTTGGAGTGAGACTTGGTAATGGCAATACTTTGCCAATGACTGTTCTCCTTAGGCCCCATACGAACCGTTTGTACGTTTTTCATCCATTCCTTGAGGGATAAAAAATGGACATCAATGCATCTCAATGAAAAAAAACGGATGTAAATGGACGCTCATCCATTTACATCAACTTCCGTCAACATCCTTTTTTGGAATAGATCAAATCCCTATTTGTCTTCTGTTAAAAAAACAGATTGGACGAAAAACAGATGTAAAACGGATGTAAATTAACAAAGGGCCCTTTCACACATGTGGACAGTATGGGCCAGATTCTCAAAAGAGATATGCCGGCGTTTCGTAGGAAACACCGTCGTATCTCTCTTTTTTTTACTATGTATCTATGCGTGTGATTCCTAGAATCACTTACGCATAGATACAGTGAAGATCCGACAGATGTAAAAACAATTACACCGTCGGATCGTAGATGTAATGACATCGCTGGCCGCTAGGTGGCCTGTACGTTGATTTCTCATTTGCTTATGCAAATCAGCCTAATCCGACGATTCCCGAACGTTTTTACGCCGCCCCGTCGTAGTTTACCTAGTTTCCGTACGCGTAAGGCTACCCCTGCTATATGAGGGGTAACCTTACGAAGTTCCGTCGTATGCCATGTTAAGTATGGCGTCGGGTCAGCGTCGTCTTTTTCCGTCGGTTACGTTGTTTTACTAAGTCGTTCGCGAATAGAGATTTACGTAAACGACGCTCACGTCGGTTTCATTCACTTTTTCCGTCTTGAGCTGGAGCATGCGCACTGGGCTATTTTTGAGGCCGGCGCATGCGCAGTTCGATCGACGCGGGGGCGCGCTTAATTTAAATACAAGCCGCCCCCTTGGAATTACGCGGGGATACGTAGAGCCATTTACACTACGCCGCCGCAATTTACGGAGCAAGTGCTTTGAGAATACGGCACTTGCTCTGTTAAATTGCGGTGGCGTAGTGTAAATGGCTTACGCTACGCCAGCGGCAATTCTACGGGAATCTGGCCCAGAGTCTGTATCTCATCCATCTGTTTTCAGATGAAATACAGCCATACATGTATCCCTATGGGATAGTGGGTGTCAGCGGTCTCTGCTATGGTCCAATTTTGCAGGGACCATAGTTTGCAGGGACCGTCCTGTCACCTGCCGGCTCAGCGGGGATAAACGGATCGATCCCCGCTGAGCAAGCAGATGAGACATGTATGGATCCTCACGGGATCCGTACATGTGAAAGGGGCCAAACGGTCCTATTTTTGCATTACAGAATGGCTCCGGGACTCAAGTGTTTAAAGACTCTAATGCCGCGTACACACGGTCGTTTTTTTCCGATGAAAAAAAAACGACGTTTTTTAAAACGTCATTTAAATTGATCGTGTGTGGGCAACCAAAAAAAAATTCCAACATGCTTGAATTTTTTGTGTCGTTTTTCAAAACGTCGTTTTTTGTTTCACAAAAAGTCACCGTGTGTAGCAAAAACGTCTTTCAAAACGACGTTTTTCAACCCGCGCATGCCCAGAAGCTAGTTATGAAGCAAGCTTCAATGGAAAAGAGTGGTGAACGTAACCTCGCTTTTTGTGAAAAAAACGATGGTGTGTATGCAAAATTGTCTTTGAAAAGTGACGTTTCAAAAACGTCGTTTTTTACTTCACAGAAAACGTCGTTTTTTTTTTTATCGCAAAAAACGACTGTGTGTACGCGGCATTACTGGCAGGTGTAAAAAAAGTGATGACAAACTGATGTAAACTCCATGGGCCAGATTCTCAAAAGAATTACACGGGGTATCTACAGATACACCGGCGTAATTCGAATATCCCGCCGGCGTATCATTGTTTTGTATTCACAAAACAAGATACGCCAGAATTACGCTAGGATCCGACTGGCGTAAGTCACTTACACCGTCGGATCCTAAATGCAATAATACGCCGGCCGCTAGGTGGCGTTTACATTGATTTCTGCGCCGAATATGCAAATGAGCCGATACGCCGATACGTTTTTGCATAGTTTGCGTACGCGTAAGGTTACCCCTGCTATAAGGAGGGGCAACCTTGCGTAGTTCCGACGTAAGCCATGTTAAGCATGGACGTCGGGACAGCGTCGTGTTTTTCCGTCGTTTGCGTAACTCGTCGCGAATAGGCCTATACGTTAATTACGTTGCCATCGTAATCGCTGTATTTGCGGCGTACGATGGAGCATGCGCAGTGGCCTACTTTTAAGGCCAGCGCATGCGCAGTTCGTTCGGCACGGGGGCACACTTAATTTAAATACAGCATGCCCCCCTCCTTCCCTATTTGAATTACGCAGCCTTACGCCGTCCCCTTTACACTATGCCGACGCAAATTACGGAGCAAGTGCTTTGAGAATACAGCACTTGCACGTAAAAACTGCGTAGGCGTAGCGTAAATGGGATATGCCGCAAAGACAACATTTTTGGAGAATCTGGCCCCATATGTTTTTTTTTTTTTTTTAAAGTGACTGAACTGATAAAACGAACGATCCGCATGTGTGAAAGGAGCCTTAAAAGGTGCTAAGATATAGGAAGCAAAGCCCTTTCTCTACCACGATGGCTGCCTCCACATTGGGATACAGCCCATATGTTTTTTTTCTTTATCTGAATTTCTCACTTCCTATTTCTCCTCAGTAAGCTTGCCCCCATCATCTGAGCTGTTCTGGCTGTGGGTTAGTCAGCCAGGACAGTTTACTGAGAAGGAACAGGAAGTGAGAAATTCAAACAAAGAAAAATAAAAAATAAATTTAGAAGGGAAAGGTAAGTAAACCAACAATGCACTAGCTTAAAGGAACCTTTTTAGAAAATAAAAAATGAACCTTTACAATCCCTTTAAGTTAATTTGTACAATCATAGGAAAAGACTGGACAAATCCAAGTCTTACCGAAGTACTGATTTTAAAATCTTGTTTTTAAGAAAGAAATCTGTAAAGAGTTCACACTAAGGTACCCATACACTTAGGAACAAACATGCTTGTTGTTGTTGTATTGAAGACGGAATTAGTCTGCGGATTCCTGCAATATTTGTCTGTACACCCTCGATTCACTTGACTGTGTTCATTCACACTGAGTTAAGATTTGACAGTTTGAAATTGTCAGTGTTGCTCAGATTAACACATTTATTTGGGGATAATACCATGACCAAATGTTAATCTTTTCCTGATTATTTCCTGCATTCTGTCCAACTGTTGAGATCACGGTCTAGCTAACAGCACCAGCATGAGAGGCTCCAGCACAGAAGGACGCACACCGCGCTCTACTGATGTCCTGTGCTGTCTGCAGCCCACATGAGAGTGCGTAGAATCCCTGGAGTGTCCTTGAAATAACTAAGGCAGCTGGGCTGGTGGGCATCTCAGAATTATAATGGGCTGTCTGTGGAGGTGGATGTGGCCGGTTCATGTATTTTCAGGTGGCAAGAAACACACATCAGCATTTTTCACTGGGAACGAAGGACAAACTGTCTCTGATCCTTCTTTTCTTTTGCTGTTTGCACAAGGATAATTGAACACAATATTGTGTTATCAAACTGGCATTTCAGAAGGCAGAAGGTTTGGTGTGCTTGACCTCAATCAGTCCTGTATACAGGAAACCTTTCCCAAATAAAGCATGGTGGCTGCCATTGCTGATGTCTCATTCTGCAAATACTAGTTATCTTGTTGTCACATTGGCCTAATCGATTAAATACCTTGGGTACTAAACCAGAGTAAGTATATAGAATTCAAATTTTCCTGAACTGCATTTTTGTTTTAGGTTAACTAAGTATTAATCACGGGTCAGCTTAACAGTCAGGAAACAAACATTTTATGAAGGGTGGTGGCAATAGCCATCCCCATATAACTTTTATAAAAGTTTTACTTTATAGTAACCCTGTTGCCAATATCAAATATATAAAATGTATTATATGTAAATAATATATACAGTATATGAAGCACCCTCTAGTTAGGTAGGTACTAGAGTGAAGATTTGTCTGATAGAGTAGGAAAATGTAGGCAGGCCTAGCTGGTTGCTAGGCCTGTTTGTTTTCATTCTGGGCTGGGAGTGGCTCAGGGTAGGGTGTGACTCACAGGGAGCATCACTGTCACCTCCCTCTTCTTTCTAGAAGGTGTTAGTCTGGAAAAGGAGAGGCGAGGTGGAGCTGCCTGGGGTATGTTGAGAAGCCTTGACCAATCCCCAATTTGGGTTGACAGGGGGCAGGCCTCCTTAAATACCTAGGGTCAGCCCAGCTGGGGAGGAGTTGTCGGGTGGAAGAGCTGGAGTGAGAGAGTCTAGAGGGTGTCGGGGCCCACAGGGAGGGGGGTGACCTTGGGCTGGGGCTCGGGTGCATCCAGGAGGAGAGTAGAGATCCTGGAAGAGAGGCACATGAGAGAGCAAGGAGAGGACAGTGGGAGAGAACACTGCTTAGAGACTCTAGGGAGGACAACTGGTCACAGCCAGGAGGGCTGGTGAGTGAAGAACAGTCGGAAGGACTAGGGAGGCAGAGAATAAAACCTCCTACAAAGGTTGTACCTGTTTCTCTGCAGCCATCTCTTCTCTAAATTTGATCAAAGTGCTAAATTCATAAAGCTTGTTTGAGAGAAAAGAAAGGGGGCAAATAGCTGAAGTTACACTCTACAGAGCTCAGTAAGGAGAGCTATGAGACCTAATTGGAGAGAGGAGACACACTCCCCTTCCCATAGCTCACAGGAACAGAGCTGAGGCTATCAATATCCTGGAGGCCCCTCCCCTGTCACCTTTTTTCTCTTGGTGTCAGAAGTGATTCATACTGATAGCAGCGAAATGAAACAACAGACAGAAATTAAACTTAGTGCTCTTAATTGAGACACACTATAGAGGGATATGTTTTGTTAATATTTTATATCTGAGGTTTACAACCACTTTAAAAAGAAAACGCTGTTGATGGTATGTGGCTTGTAGAGAAAAAATCTATACACAGAGGAGAGGGAGGTTGCACTTAAAGGAGAATTATGGTCAAAGCTTATATGGCTATGCTTATCCTATGGGTCACAGGAGTGCAGTTAGTTTTGGACTCCTGTAACCCATTTTCAGCCGACAAAGGACATTACTGACCAATTTTGTTTGTCAGGTATGTTCAATGTTGTACTGTTCCATAGATAAAATGGCAGTATTACCCATCGATTGTTTCCAACATATTATTTTGAAATGCTCCATGCAATAATCACCATTTCTGACAGTGGGAGCATTTACAATAGCGTTAACCCCTACTAAGTCATCAAGGATTTTCTGCCTATTGCATGGCCTGGACATATTGCCTCATTTTATAACAGTTAATGGTTTAACGGCAAAGTTTCTCTGGAAATTAATTTGCAATGTTGCAGCCAAGAAATACTTTACTTAGCAACACTGATGCGTCACTGAATCAAACAAGATGTGGTTTGGTTTAGCAATGTATTCTTTGTTTTTTTATGTTGCAATATTTTTTCTCCCCGATCTGGTAATATAAATTAGAAGGAAAGGAGTCTAAATCCCCCACAAAAGGTACTTCATCTTCTGAACACCTGAAGGGTAATTAAAAATGGTTTATAATAAAACTCTGCAACTTTTCAAATTTGTCCGATCATGTGTACGCTCCATCGGACCAACTTTTTCAGGTTTCATCTGACAAAAAGTTGGGTCTGCGAACGGACCAACTTTTCGGCAACAAAAGTCTGATGGTGCCTTGTGTGACCGTGTGTACAGCAATCCAACCAACTTTTGTGCAAAGTGCAAATACGCATGCTCAGAACCAATGTTAAAATCAACCAACAATAGCAGAAGTTAACCAAAGGGTGGCGGTAAAGAGCAGAAAAGAGCAGAAAAACCACGTGATGATGGGAAAGTTTTAGAAAAGTTTGCAGCAAAGTCTGACTGTGTGTATGCTATGGGTGTGACCGGACAAATCAATTAGGACAAAAATCCAAGGGAAATTTTGTTGGATGTCCTACCGTGTTTATGGGCCTTTAGGCTAATGGTAGGGCAGCGTCTGTTTTACCTTTAGCGTTCAAAGGTACCAGACACTTTTTTTTAAAGTAGTTTAGAAACAGGATGAGAAATTTAGGTGGTTGCATTGAGCTTGTTCACACTATAGAGCACATATTAGTGCACACACAATGCACATGCACTGGCAGTGTGTTTCCATGACCCCTTTTTTCCCTACATTTTATTAGAATGTTTTTACTGTGCACCACAGCACATTGATATGTGATTAAGTAGGTTTGAGCATTAATGCAACATGTCATATTTTTATCAATGCAAACCAGTGCAGTCCATTGGTGCGGAATGAAGCCATTTGATATGATTATTTGCCTCTTTCTTACGATAGGATTACATACCTCCTACTTATTTACATGGGGGGGTGGTATCTGGTTACCCCCTTATTTCTCAAGGAGGCTTCCAGATTCTGATAATCACTTGCCCACAAACCACCACAACAACTGGGCCAAGGTTGTGGAGAAGAGGCCTATCTCCACCCCTCATGTGGAGGGCAAGTGGCCTGGTATGGTTCAGGAAGAGGGGTGCACACTTGTAAAACATCCCCTTCTATCCTGGCCTGCCAGGCTGCATGCTTGGGCAAGGATCTGATGTCGATTTTTGGGAGAGACCTTTCAATTTTTCTATTTTTGATTTTTGCATGAGGTCCTCAGTACTCAATGCCCCCAATGCCATTTGTTTGACATTCCCTTGCCTATTACTCCAGAAAATTGTCAGAAGTGATATTAACATTGAGATCCAATTGACTTCAACCTGCCTCAAATCAAACCCAGGTAGGTTTGGCTCATTCCTAATCCTAATCATAACAAAGGGCATGTTTTGACCTGTTGCCCCTTCCAGAAAACTTGTGACCTGGTAACTTCCTGCGCTGGCTACTACAACATAAATAAGAAAACAATATATATACATTTCTGTTTTAAGATGAACTTTGATGATGATGTCAGATGGGCAGATTGACCCAGGTAAGGGAACCACTGCCTCTAATGTTATTGCTTCTATGCTAGCCTGGAAAGCAGCAACATTTCACTTGCTAGCAAGGGCCATCAAGACAGCAATACAAAGTTGGTCTGGCTAGCAATGAAGGGACTCCATAAAAATAGGTTAGTAGCTTGGTAGCTATCCTGTCAATTGCTAGTTGGAAACACTGGAATCCTTCGACAGTTAAGGACTAAAAGAGGTTCTTCACCCCCTGTACATTTTTGATTCTTTCCCTCTTACCTTGCTTGCTGAATTGTCTTCAAAAAACATATTCACATGCCCAGCAAATCTACCATAGTCCTGCTGCAAACCGCTGAATTGCTGCTGCATGCTGGGTCCTGCACCACCATCTTCCTTTCTGACATCATCAAGAAGCGCTGGCAGGTCCATCCTCCTCCACATGCTGTGTTGAAGCGAATGCCCCCTGGCATATATGATGTGCATATGAGGCTTCAGAAGTCAAGGTGGGGCAGGTTGGAATATAAAATATATATATATATCAGGGCTCAAAATTTCAAGTCCTGGGCTACTAGCCAGGCCTCAAGAGTTACTCGCCACCAGTTGCCCCACCTAATTCATACACTGCCCTGCGCCTAATTGCACCCGTAAACACGCCTTCGTAGATTATCTCATGGAATGACACTGTTAAATGTTTTATGCAGAATCAAGTTACAAAATTAAATATTACCAACAACAACTTTAACAAAATGGGACAGGGCACTGGGGGCAGACCAGCGGGACAGGGCACTGGGGGCAGACCAGAGGGACAGGGCACTGGGGTCAGACCAGAGGGACAGGGCACTGGGGGAAGACCAGAGGGACAGGGCACTGGGGTCAGACCAGAGGGACAGGGCACTAGAACTGGGTCTCTTCCCCATTCTCTTGCTGTCTCCTCTGCAACTCCCATCCATCCTCTCTCTCTCTCCCATTCATCTTATCATCAGGAGCCTGTGTGTGCGGCTCCACGCTTGCATGTCCCCACTTCCCCCTTTTACTCAGGCTGACAGTGAGGAGAGGAGCTGCAGCACAGCAGGAGGGTGTACAATCCAGCGCTGAGATCCACACAACTGCACAGCCATTGACACCATAGCACAGCACACACTGACACCCCACAGCACACATTGAGACCAGTCTGTTCACAGTGCTCAGGCTGAACTGTTGGACACTTACATAGAGCACAAGGAGAAGAAAACTGCACAAACTGGAAGGCTTCCGCTCTCATGTCAGGGCAACTTTCAGTGAGTGCTGCACCGGAGTGGTAATTTTCCCAATCCTCCACCTCACTCATTGCTTTCTGCTCTCCAGCTACATTGGTCGGAAGAGGGGGGCAGGCTCAGAGAGGTCATACTGTTAGGTCCAATGGCTTAATGAGAATTGTAAGGAGAGCACCTGTGTACTGCTCTGCCTGTGCGCGGCTCACCAGACTACTTTTCTCGAGCATGCACCTTTCCTCTTCGGCCGCCAATCTCATCGGGACTCTAAGTGTAGGCACAGATTGGAGGGAGATTGGTCAGGTAGCCCTGTCATCACTCGCCCCCAGCTTAAATCCACTCGCCAAATGCTAGTAGGCGAGTGGAAATTTTGAGGGCTGTAATATATTTGTTTAAACTAGCATCTCAGATTGCAGAGGGTGGGAGGCTTGTAGGAAATAAACTAAAGGCAGTAGAGAGGGATTAGAACACTTGTCAGTTTTTATTGCTTTCTGTGCCCCTGTTAGGGAGATTTTCCCTCTCTATTTTTCCTTTTTACCATTATCATCATTGAAAGTGAAAGGAAATAAAAAAAATGTTTCCCTAGAAAACTAATAGATGGGAAATGTTCCAATGGAGACACTAGTTCTGGTGGCCTGGGGGTCCCTAAGAAATTCCCTTAATTTTAAGGGATTTCCTCTCACTTCCTGTTTGGCTTATGGGACAGGAAATTAAGGGAAAATCTCCACAGTAGGACACAGATGGCGGGAAAAATAAATCTGACGGGTTATAACCCTCCTTTGCTCTATCCAAAATAATAAAAGTGATATAGTCATGTTTTTGTTTCTGCCAGAAATGTCTGATACTCACTCATACTGAATCAGTATAGTGTGCAAGAGACCTTTAAGTGCTAAGTTTGAGTTAATGTCTGCTTTAACCACTTAAGGACCGCCTACTGCACATTTACGTCGGCAGAATGGCACGGCTGGGCACATCAACGTATATATACGTTGATTTTAGTACCCAGCCGTGGGTCGCGGGCGCGCGCCCGCGGGCGCGCTCCCGCGACCCGGTCCGAAGCTCCAGGACCGGGACCGCGGGATTCGCGGACCCGATCGCCGCTGCAGTGCGGCGATCCGTCCCTGGAGCGGAAGAACGGGGAGAGCCGTGTGTACACACGGCTTCCCCGTGCTTCTCTGTGGCTGCAGCATCGATCGCGTCATCCCTGTGATAGGGGGACGCGATCGATGACGTCACACCTACAGCCACACCCCCCTACAGTAGTAAACAACACACATAGGCACACATCCCCTACAGCGCCACCTGTGGTTAACTCCCAAACTGCAACTGTCATTTCCACAGTAAACAATGCAAATTTAAATGCATTTTTTTCTGTGAAAATGACAATTGTCCCAAAAATGTGTCAAAATTGTCCGAAGTGTCCGCCATAATGTCGCAGTCACGAAAAAAATCGCTGATCGCCGCTATTAGTAGTAAAAAAAAATAATAATAATAAAAATGCAATAAAACTATTCCTTATTTTGTAAACGCTATAAATTTTGCGAAAACCAACCGATAAACGCTTATTGTGATTTTTTTTACCAAAAATAGGTAGAAGAATACGTATCGGCCTAAACTGAGGAAAAAAAATGTTTTTTATATATTTTTGGGGGATTTTTATTATAGCAAAAAGTAAAAAATATTGAATTTTTTTTAAAATTGTCGCTCTATTTTTGTTTATAGCGCAAAAAATAAAAACCGCAGAGGTGATCAAATACCACCAAAAGAAAGCTCTATTTGTGGGGAAAAAAGGACGCCAATTTTGTTTGGGAGCCACGTCGCACGACCGCGCAATTGTCAGTTAAAGCGACGCAGTGCCGAATCGCAAAAAGGGGCAAGGTCCTTTGCCTGCATTTTGGTCCGGGTCTTAAGTGGTTAAGAGTAAAAACTGATATTGGACTTAAAGGTGTTGTAAAGCTTTGTGTTTTTTCACCTCAATGCATCCCATGCATTAAGGTGAAAAAACACCTTGCACTCTCTGGCCCTCCCGAGCCCCTGTTTTACTTATCTAAGCCCCTAATCTCCGTGGGCGCGATCCTGCAATGCTTTACCCCAGCTAGAGGTGGCTCTTCATTAGATGATTGACAGCAGCGCAGCCATTGGCTCCCGCAGCTGTCAATCGAATCAATGACGCGGTGCACCGATCCGGGGCCGAGTGATACACTTGGCGGCTATGGCCGCTGACTGTATCACACGCGAGTGCGCCCGCAAGCTACCCCCCTTGGGAGAGCGCTTCCCAGAGGGGGGTTAGCTCTTGCGGGAAGGAGCCCAGACAGCCGCCGAGGGACCCCAGAAGACGAGGATCGGGGCCACTCTGTGAAAAAGAACTGCACAGTGGACAGTGGAGGTAAGTATGGTATGTTTGTTATTTAAAAAAAACAAAAAAAAAGAAATAAGCCTTTACAACCCCTTTAAAGTGTCAAAGAAAATGAATAAGCTAGTGTGCTGACTAGAACTCAACCATCATTTAATGCTGCCCATAGCCATTAATCAAAATATTGTTGTTGTTTTTTTGACTGACAACCTCGAACTGTAGAAATTCCAAAAGCTGATTTTTGTTAGCACACTTATAAGTTGGGCAGGCATTTTCATAATTATATAATATGTACTAATTAATATTCTTGTCATTTTGGTTGCTGTGTACAAGTTATATGGGGCTACTTTTTCATAAATTCAGGCTCTATGTTTCTGGAACATCTCTATTATTGTAGCACAACTAAAACACTGTTGTGTCATCTTCCACCTCTCTGTCATTTAGTGGTAAAAGCTGTGATTTGAACCTTGGCAACACATTGGGCCTGTCAGGGCTGCATTGCAGGTACAGACAACATCCAACCACATCCTCTAAAAGATGCTATTGCCTGTGCCCATATTCAGAATAACATATCATCTTTTGCTAGCGTATGAATTACATGCTGCATGTTCCCCACAAGGCTGGTCTACCCTTCTCACATGGAACAACTTGTCTCTCTGTAATTTAAAGCTTCAACAGCTATTTCTAATTTTACCAAGTCAACCGTTTTTTTCCCCTCTCCCCTTTGGCAGACATTGCTGCTGAAATCCATGGAATTTCAGAAAGCCTCAATCTTAAAAAAAAATAGAAAAAGACAATTTGTATTCTGCTGGCCCATCTATTTCTGTGTGCCACCCTTTAAAAACAATAATTACCAGGAAATTACAGGGCTCCATAGAAAGAAATGAATTAAGTAAGTGCGGTTCTCATACCTTAAATATTTCATTGGTTGTGTGCTCGGAAAAGACACGCTGCTTGCTTTCTTTGCAGCAGACAGCCTGGAGAAGTGGTTTCACTATGCTGCAGATTTTCCATCTTTCCATTTGTATATTTAAACTGTGTCCATGTGGAAAGAGGTTTTTTTTTTCTCTCCTTGCTTGATAAATTTTATATAAGATGTTGTTGAAAAATAAAAGCAAGGAAATGTCATCTTGCTGGCAGCAGAGCTGAGCTAAAGCTTTTGAAGGGATTGGACCATGCAAAATCTATCTGCAAGTCCCAAGCCTTTAAGGACACAGTAACTGCTCTTAATGGAACTACTGACTGTTCTTCCCTATGCCAATGTTCACTTCCATTATACTGCTGCTGAAGACCTTTCTATTGTTGGTTGAGACAATACACTAGTGCACTCAAAACCAAAATCCAAGCAAAAACGTAAATACATAGATGATAGACCATAGATGATTACCAGTCAAAATAGTTCCAAAAACATGACTGAGCCCTCCTTGTTTTATTGTAAACCCCAGAAAGTCAGAGGCAGGGAATTACATCACACCCATGCAGTTCCACTAGAAAGAACATTACATTATACCAGGCTTAACTACCTCCCGCCTGCTTTTTAGAGAAATTATGGCAGGTGGGATGCTCCATTGTTATGGGACAAAGTCATATGATGTTGCCCCAGTCTCACTGTGCTTGCGCACTCGTGGGGGCACATGCACGGCGATTGCAGGCGCTGTGTCACTGGGACATGTCACAACCCCAATATCGGTAAAGAGCCAATGACGCAGCTCTTTATGGAAAAAAAAAGGTAACAGCGCTCTCTGCAGGGACAACCCAATCCATACCCCAGGTCCACTCACAGTTGCTGAAGCTCGATGTGTCCCAACACACTCGAATGCAACAGTAGTAAGAAGAGCCGGCAAGACTGTAATCCTTGAAGTGTCGTTTATTGGTACATCAGAGTGACAAAACAATATTTCTGATGTGTTTCGGCAATAGCCTTAGTCGTAGCTATGACTAAGGCTATTGCCGAAACGCATCAACATTATTTTATTGTCACTCTGATGTACCAATAAACGACACTTCAAGGATTACAGTCCTGCCGGCTCTTCTTACTACTGATGCAGCTCTTTACCCATGTGATCAGCTGTGTCCAATCACAGCTGATCACATGTAAATAAGGAAATTTTAGTTGTCGGCTCTCCTCTCCTCGCCTCACACTCTGTCAGTGCCGATCAGTGGCATTTTTTCACAGGGGAGACCTGTACATATAATCGGGGCACTGATCTTCAGTGCCCTCATGATCAGTGCAGCCCCAACAGGGTTTAGCAGTGATGCCAGTCTGTGCCCATCCGTGATGCAGGTCAGTGATGCCTTTCAGTCCCATCAGTGCCTGCTCATCAGTGCCGCTGCTGCTGATCAGTGCCACCTATCCATACTGCCTATCATTGCCCATAACTGCTGCCTATCAGTGCCCATCTGGGCCACCTATCAGTGCCTATCAGTGCTGCATATTAGTGCAACCTCATAAGTTGTCTTCAGTGCTGTCTCATCAGTGCCCATTAGTGCCGTCTCATCAGTACAGCCTTATCAGTGCATGTCAGTGAAGGAGGAGGAAAGTTACCTATTTATAACATTTTCCGACAAAAACTTTTTTTTCTCGGAAATTTCAGTCTTGTTTTCTTTTTGCAAAAAATAAAAAAACCCAGTGGTGATTAAATACCACCAAAAGAAAGCTCTATCTGTATGAAAAGAATTATAAAAAACGTAATTTGGGTTCTTCGCTGCATGATCGATCAATTGTCATTCAAAGTGTGACAACGATGAAAGCTGGCCTGGGCAGGAAGCTGGTAAAAGTGCCCGGTATTGAAGCGGTTAAACATACAACACACTACTACAAACTGTCAGGGTTATAAATCACAGTATAATCTACAAGAATAGTTGTTACACCTATGTCTGTTCATAGTATAAAATGTACAAGTACATACTGTATATAATGAGAGCTGTTTTACTTACCAAAGGATTTGTATTTCTGGCCATTCATTGCACATCCGCACAAGACAACACAGCCAGCCTAAATTTTCTCTACTGCTGTTAAAGCGGAGGATCACCCAAATAACATGTATATAAGATCATATTCTTTATACTTCCACCATGTACAGTATGCCCTTTTTTTTTTGGCTCTACATACCTTATTATGGCTATTTTCCACCCGGCTTCCGGGTACTGACTCCCGCGGGAGTAGGCGTTTCTATGCAGAGGCGCAATGTCACCTGCGACTTCGCCCAGATGATTGACATCCTTGAGAAAAAGTTACCCCCTGCACCCACCTATTGTGCAGGTGCGGCACGAGAGTTACAGAGTTTCTGAAAGTAGCTCTATACGGCGCATGCGCAGTCAGCTCTACACGGCTCCTAGTCGGTGCGCAGGCACCGTGTAGTGCTGATTCGCAGTTCGGCAACTTTTGGAAACACTGTGGCTCTCGTGACACGCCTACGCAATAGGCCGGCGCGGGGGGGGACTTTTTCTCAAGGACGTCAATCATCTGGGCGAAGTCCCAGGTGACATTGCGCCTCTGCATAGAAACGCCTACTCCCGCAGGAGTCAGTACCCGGAAGTAGGGTGGAAAATAGCCATAATAAGGTATGTAGAGCCCAAAAAAAAGGGCATACTGTACATGGTGGAAGTATAAAGAATATGATCTTATATACATGTTATTTGGGTAAACCTCCGCTTTAAGTAATACAACTAGGTTTTAACTCCCATTTTGAGCTGTGCTGTAATTAGATTCAAAAAGTACAATACAAAGTCAAATTCAGGGTGATTTATAAAAAATTTATTTAATGAACACCTGGAATAATTATATTTTTATATGCATGGAGTCCAACTTTAAAGGAAAACCCCACTATTATCATTGTATTACATATATAGTTCCTACAATGCCATTTTTTTAACTTAAAGGGGTGTTCCAGACAAATTTAGTGTTTATTAAAAGTCAGCAGCTACAAAAAGTGTAGCTGCTGGCTTTTAATAAACACACACTCACCTGCTTCACGGTGCAGCGACGCGCCGGCCGGGGGCTCCGCTCCTCTCCCCCCCTCCCCGGCCGGCATCTTCATCCTAAGTGTGGGCACCTGACCGTGACAGCCTTCGGCTTCACGGCCGGGCACCCACTGCGCATGCACGAGCGGCGCTGCGCTCTCCTATTGGACAGGCGATCGCATGGGACCTGTCATGTGTCCCAGGCGATCGCCTACAGGGAGGGGCTACTGTAGGCGATTAAGCTTAATCGCCTAACCAGCCCCTCGGCGGAAGGAGGAAGTGGGACAGGAAGTTCCACTCCTCCTGAAGCCCCCACTCCCCCCCCCAAAAAATGACATGCCAAATGTGGCATGTAAGGGGGTGAGGAGTGGGATTAGCGGAAGTTCCAATTTTGGGTGGAACTCCGCTTTAATGTTATTGGAATTTTGTTTTTTGCCTGCTTCTAGCTATGGGAAGAGTACTTCATAATTAATTTCCCCTGTTTTAATAGTTGGATCTTTTTACCCAAAAAGGCACAGTGCTTGAAGCCAAATTACACACACTCCCTATAGTAGACATTTCATCTTTATTAAGATACTTAACAAGACATATGGACATGTAAAGGGAAGCTAAGGCTGGAGCTTTTCAAGTTTGAAACACCGAACTGATCCATTACTTATAGTGAAAGCAGAACCCTTCACTTAACAGCAGGGCTGGACTAAGAACACCATGCTGAGGATTTTGGTGGGGCGTTTTATAAAAAGTAAATAAATGAAAATGACATTTTTTTATATAACAAATTAAATTAAACAGGGCGAGGAAGGATGAGAGAGAGATAAGGGGAGATGAGAGAGGGGTAAGGATGAGAGAGAGTGGGGGGATGAGAGAGAGGGAGGATGCGCATGAGCAAGTGTGGGAGTGACAGCAATGCAGCCCGTCCAACGCAAGTCACCGAAGGCACAGAACCCAGATGGAAGACCGGGACATGAATAGCCCCTGGGACCCACCAGATTGATCACAGCACAGCACTGGAGTGCACAGTCTGACAGGTAAGTGTACCCTAATGTGCTGTGCATACTTGTACATTATGGAATAACCTACCACAGGGCCTCTAAAAAGTAGTAATGTTAGCAAAGTTTACTACTGCTTTAATATCACAGGATCCCAGGAGACTCTCATGGGGCCCCCTACTGACCCAGTGGCCCTTGGGCAGTGCTCAAGTGCATAGTTGCCAACCTTTAAAATATATTTTCAGGGACACTTTTTATCCAGTGGTATATTTAGAGTAGCTGACATCCACTATGTTCCTATATACATCACAGTAGTAATCACAAAATTAAATGAGTACTAATAATGGGCAGAACAAATATGAGGATTGAGAAGATTTCCTTTAGTTGAACTTGCAAATGTGTGCCTATTCTAGAGCTGGTAACAGGGAGAATATTCAATATCATTTTAAAGAAGTATTTTTGTGGTTATGAGGCATAGGGGAGGAGTATGGATGGTATAAAAGTGGAAAGTATGTGCAGGTGAGGGAGAGGAATGTGGAGGGTATTACAGTGGGCACTATGCACAGGAGAGGAGTGTGCAGGGTATGGCAGTATACACTATGTACAGGAGAGGAGCATGGAGGCTATGCCAGTGGATGGTATGTACAGGAGATGAGTGTGAAGAGTATGACAGGGCACTATTCCTCTCACAAACACGAATGATAGGACACTATTCCTCCCAATGACACCAATTATGGGGAACTATTCCTCCCATTGACACCAATGATGGAGCATGATTCCTCCCACTGACACATAGGTGCCATTGCTTCAGTTTGCCCCATGCGCATGTGCCGATGACTTTGGCACATGCAGACATAGGGGATATCTCCTAAACTGTGCAGGTTTAAGAGATATCCTGGGTAGCTACAGGTAAGCCTTAATATAGGCTTACCTGTAGCATAAAGTTATAAAAAAGGGTTTATAACCACTTTAAATATAAAAAAAAAAATCCACACAATCCACCCTAAAGATGTCCCGAGAATTGACAGGTCCATTAAAATAGTGACTTAACACATGGGACCAAAGGCCACAACTCCCAAACCACCAAAACCTACAACACCTTAAATAAAGACCAATACACAGATAATGGCATGAAATGGCCGTGGCTCTATTTATTGGTTTACCAAAAACCCATAAACATAATATTGTCAATAATTGTATTATTCAAAAACATTGAAATATTTACCAATACCACAAATTATGCCCAGTTTTTGGAACTCAAGCAATATATTACCAGAAAAACGGCCACCCTGGATTCAGGGTGGCGAAAAAAAACACATAAATGTGCCGCGGCGGGGTGGGAGGGAAAGCTACTTGCTAGAAGGTCCAAAGATCACCATTTCTGGTTCTGGCCCCCTTTTAACAGCTCCCTGCCTGTTCCAGCACCTCCCAGGTACTCCCATTGGCCGTACTTAACTCTCCTGTGAAACCTGCAAAATACTTAAGGGTAGGTGTCCCAATACTTTTGACAATAATGGGCCAGATTCAAGTAGAGTTACGCTGGAGTATCAGTGATTCGCCAGCATAACTCACACTTTGAGCCGGCTTATCTGTTTTCTGTAGTCAGAAAACAAGATACGCTGGGATTGAGTTCAGATACGTGCAGGGTAATTGTATTTCGCCGTCGTATCGAAACTGCAATTTTAAAATGGGCGCTCGGGGCGTTCCCGCTGATTTACACCAAGAATATGTAAATCAGTGAGAGACGGAAATTCACGATCGTACGCGGGCCCGACGCAGTGACTTTCTGAAGTTTCTGTAAGCGATACGCGGCGTAAAGAAAAACATGCCCCCTAGGTGGAGTATCCTATGTTAAGTATGGCTGTCGTCATCGCGTCGAATGAAAAAAGTTTAGCGTAGTTTGCGTAAAACGTCCGTGAATGGGGATTGACGTCATTGACGTTCACTGACAGAATTTGGAGCATGCGCACTGACAGTCGACGCATGCGCAGTACGTTCCCCGCGGGATCGCGCCTAGTTTAAATAATACACGCCCCCTACCCGCCCAATTTGAATTCCGCCGGCTCATTTTCGCTACGCCGCCGCAACTTTAGGAGCAAGTGCTATGTGAATACAGTACTTGCTCCTAAAATTTCGGCGGAGTAACGTAAATGACAAACGTTACTCCAAAATAAAGATCCGCTTTCCTACCTGAATCTGGCCCATAGTGTATCTTGCACAGTTCTAATAGAGGAGCATGGAGAAGAGGAACAGCCAGGCCGAATCAATGACATAGCTGCAGCGTACCCACCAACCCCTAACTTATACCTGTAAATTAAATGGGGGGAGGGGGGGCGCGGACTTATGAAGGAGGATCCAAAAGGTTGTGCCCTCCTTTTACATTATAGTAGCTGGAAAAAAGTGTAATCAAATAGTTTTGATTTACTGTTTACTATTATTACCTGAACTATCTCATTCAATAGATGATTATTTTAATACATGATCTCTTCTATACATTATTCAAAATGAGTTAACATTCTTCCATGCAAAAACAGTAACACACATTACAACCACACGATCACTCCACCCTCTCTGTGGGTTTTTGACAGCTTCCCATTAATCCTAAGTATCCATTTGTGACTGTTACAGTTAACATTACAGATATAAGTCATGTGAATGTAGCTTTGTTCTATAAATAAAACGTATACATTTAGATTGTAGTATGTGTATGTCCATCTACATGTGACAACGTCTGCTTGTATTCCTCTCCATATCAGCCTTTCACGTTTCTTGTTTCAATTATACAAAATCAATTATATTTATACTACAGACATACCATAACTTTGCTAAAGTGGTATGTGGGAAATTTTTGGACAATCCCCAATTTTAATCCGAGTGGTAAACATCCGTTGCATTGATTTTTCTACACCATTTATGCATATTTTTTTTTTTTATAAATAGTATCAGAATTTTTATATACAGTATAAACTATTTAACCAGCTCTATTCCAGGACATAAAAAAAAAGGAACTGCAAAGAGCCACAATACAGTGCAAACACTTACAGTAACTAATCACAATTCACGTTTTACTAGGTGCATTGTTGAGTTTTTAAAAGGTCACAGGCACCCTGAAGCCCCAGTTTGATAGATAAGGGATGACACACTACACACAAATTGTGACAATTTATGGAAAATTGTACAAATGGCTAAAACGTACATTTTGGATGGCGCGGTTTCTGTCTGTATATCACACTCTCTGGATCTTGGCAGCTGATCCAGTATCGAATTATGGTGTGGGGTTGTTTTTCAGGGGTTGGGCTTGGCCCCTTTGTTCCAGGGAAGGGAACTCTTAAGGCGTCAACATACCAAGACATTATGGACAATTTCATGATCCAAACTTTGTGGTAACAGTTTGGGGATGGCCCCTTCCTGTTCCAACATGACTGCGCACCAGTGCACAAAGTAAGGACCATAAAGTCATGGATGAGCGAGTTTGGGGTGGAGGAACTTGACTGTTCTGCAATGAGATTTGACCTTGACCCAATAGAACATCTTTGGTATGAATTAGAGCGGAGACTGCGAGCCAGGCCTTCTTGTCCAACTTCAGTGTCTGACCTCACAAATGCGCTTCAGGAAGAATGGTTCAAACATTCCCATAGACACACTCCTAAACCTTGTGGACAGCCCTCCCAGATAATTTAAAGCTGTTATAGCTACAAAGGTTGAACCAACTCAGTATTGAACCCTACGCACTAATGCTGCGTACACAGGGTTGGAATTTCCGACAACAAATGTTCGATGTGAGCTTTTTGTTGGAAATTACGACCGTGTGTAGGCTCCATCGGACATTTGCTGTCGAAATTTCCAACAACAAAAATTTGAGAGCTGGTTCTCATATTTTGACGGAAATTCCGATCGTCTGTATGCAATTCTGACGCACAAAAATCCTTTGCATGCTCGGATGAATTAGACGCATTCTCGGAATCATTGAACTTATTTTTTCTCGGCTAGTCGAAGTGTTGTATGTGACCGCGCTCTTGATGTTCGGAATTTCTGCCAACATTTGTGTGACCGTGTGTATGCAAGACAAGTTTGAGCCAACATTCCAGTCAGAAAAAAAATCCACAGTTTTGATGTCGGAATTTACGATTGTGTGTACGTGGCATAAGACTGGGATGCCATTAAAGTTCATGTGCATGTAAAGGCAGGCGTCCCAATACTTTTGACAATATAGTGTATCTTCCACAGTTCTAATAGAGGATCATGGAGTATAGAAACAGCCAGGCTGAATCAATGACATAGCTGCATTAGTTATATTACAAACAATACACATTCTTTACCGTGTTTACACTTCTGGGGTATAGGGATGCAAGACATGGTGCACTTGGTTGGAAACATTGGTATCCAGGCTCAATGCCACTTCCACAAATTTTGAAATCAGGGAAAGGTAGTTTAATAAGAAAGGTTTACTGCACTTTGTACATTGTCATTGCTCTTCCTACTGCCTTTGGTTAATAGATCCAGTGCTGTTAAAAGTAACCATGTTAAAAATCCATTGTACCATAGCAACCCCCTAGGGTTGCTTTCCTATTAAATTAACTTTGCTCTCCAGTTTAAGATAGCTTTGCACGCAAAGACGGTATTCCTTTAATGAAGACATGTAAAAATAAAAAATGTGTGTGTGTGTGTATGCTGTAAACAAGTGGAGGTTCATTATGTATTTTCATCAAATTATTCATTTAAGAACAGCACAGAAATATAGGAAATACCTGGGCGGCCTCGTGTAGTGTGTTGCGGTTGTTAATGAGAGCAGTCAGAGAGACAGAGAGATTGTCTTTTTATATAGCTAGATAGAGCAGGCAGGCAGGCTAGTCAGTTTAGCTTAATTTACAGTGTGTAGAGGATATATATACATCCCAGGTGTTGTACATATATTTATACACTGTATAGCTTAGCTAGATCAGCTATTCCTAATTTACTGGCAGGCAGGTGATTGTGCTATTTAAAGACGTTATCACACGTATGGACACACAGCAGGTACAATATTTAAAGGAATTTATTTTTTATTTTTTATTTAAGCATCATTAAAATCACTGCTCCTGGAGCAGTGATTTTAATAATGTTTAAAGTAAAAAAAAAAAAAAGTGAAAAAATTCCTTTAAATATTGTACCTGCTGGGTGTCTATAGTTTGCCTGTGAAAACGTCTTTGAGAACCCGGGTCTTGCCCGACGGAACATGTATCAATGGAAAAAAGTTTTAAAAACTGTCTTTTTTTTAGGAGTCCTGCTCCTGAAAAAAACAACCGTTTTTTAAACTTTTTTCCATTGATACATGTTCCCTCGGGCAAGACCCGGGTTCTCAAAGACGTTTTCCAACAATAACTTGAATATTGGTCTTTAAAATGATCGTTTTTGAATTCGAACATTTGAGTCCCATAGACTTCAATGGGGTTCTAAATGTTCGCGCGAACGGTCGGTCTGTTCGGCGGTTCTAGTGTGAACCGAACACGGGGGTGTTCGGCTCATCCCTATCAGGCAACATAAGTAAAGCTAAGTAGGGCAACCCATAGGTTAATTTTTTTGTTCAATCAGCAAGTTGAATGAAAAAACTGACTCGATTCCCCATTCACAAGTTTGAGGTGGATGGGGGGAATCCTCCCCACTGAGCTATTGTATTCTGACAATGGGGAGACTTCCCCACCATCAAAAATACACTGATCAGCTTTACCTGCAAAATTTCATTCTATGTACAATTTAAATTAGGGGGGGAAAAACAAATTAGTCATAAGCATTACTGCTCCATTGTGATCAAAATGTTCCTCACCCAAATAGTTAATGAAAATACATGTTATTGTACATATAGGGTCAACACGTTAAACTCTTTTTTTAAATTCCTTCTTTTAATTCAATGATTCCTAGTGATCCCATAAGCAAGGTGGGAGAGCAGGAGTGGATGAACGTCACAATCTCTCCTCCATTCACAGAACACTTGTAATTGAAGAGCTGGAGAACAAGTGACCCATCATGATCACTGTACTAGAGCTGGAACCACATGTTTCAGTGCTTTAAGTTCAGGGCTTATAGTAGTGTACGGGTTGAATGAAGAATTTTACGTAACACAGTAGCATCCACACATCGGACACCCATCGGACACCCATTATTAGTGGTAACATATTTCCATAGCAGATGAAAATTTAGTTTTCCCTGGAGTTCAGCTTTAAAGTGGTTGTAAACGACCACCACGCAGTAACCCTTGAAGCGGCGATTATGGGTTCATACTCTTCCCTCAGCAATATGGTGTTCAGGGGACCGAAAATCACCCTGGCCTTACAGAACTTATGCGTACAACAATCTCAGTGTGGCTCAGGGTTAGTTCACGTAATAGCTCTCCTGGGACATACTCCCCCCATCTCCTCCTATGGGGTATTCCTAACTTCCCACACTTGAATAAAGTCCCAGACCCCCAGATTTGGGAAATAAAGGGATAGTAAACCTTAAACATATAGTTGCCAGCAGCAAATTGCACATGTTCCCCGACCTTAGAGATACCTATCAGCTGCCAGGCTGGATGCTGTTCCGCTATTATCAACTATGCCATGCATACAATAAGCAATTCCCACCTTCTATTACCCTCAAATCAGACTCCGTGGAGGGACTTCTTACTGCCAAGGTCATAGATAAACCCCTATCCTCCCTGTACTTCCGTTTGTCCTTAGCCCACACTGGAAAACTTGAAAAAACACTAAATAAATGGAGAGGGGACATCCTTGACCTGACGAAGGAGGAATGGGAGGCTTCCCTAAACTCCTTTGTGACGAACATGATATCAGCCAAAGACTGTCTCCTACAGGTTAATTCGACATTATAGAGAAAAGATTTGACACTATAGAAATAATGGATTAGACATCACAGAGATTAGATTTCCATTTATGAGAAAATAGATTCGACATTATAGAGAATAGATTCGACATTATTACTAGTCATACAACATTAGAATTCTTGTAGGCGGAATATTCGAACGGAAATGTACGATTCGACGTAAAGATTCGACGTTCCGTCGAATATTCTTTTGACCATTCGACAGAAACGAAGTATTATTGGATTTTCGGACAAAAGCTATTCCCCAACGAAAAACAAAATAAATCAAAACGATTTTCGGGAGTAACTAAATAAATTTATTTTCCAAACGAAAACGAAAAAACGAAACAAAATATTCCAGTCTGCACATGTCTATTATGCAGCCTTGCCGGAACTGCAGAGCCGCTTGTCAAAATTCTTCCATCTAGACATGGACATACACTCTGCACGCTCATACAATCCTTTAGAGATCTGGAATATGAGATTATAATGCAGAATAACTCTCATAAGACTGAATGAAAGTGCAGAGCCCATGTGAGACCCCGCCAGGATGATTCTGACAAGCAGCTGTGCTGTGTTGATGAGGTTGCACAGCCGATATCTCACTGGATTGGGAGCAATGAGTATAGGACTGGGAGAGGTTGCATTTACAATTTTATTCACAGCTGTTTGTTGGAAATGTTCTAATGGGGTTATCCATAAATTATCTCATATGATATGATATCCAAGTTAGGTTCTATGCATTCTAATGGAATAACCCAAACATACAAAATACAGTTTTAGAAAATGTTTTTTTCCCATGCCTTATTTAGTTTATGCCAACAGCAAAATACTGCCCGCTGTTACAGCAGGAGAACCATTGTACCCAACTAATACAAAGTATTAGCTTTCCATATAACCTCCGAGAAGCTTAAACTATTAAACTATAATTTCTCTATGCATGGAAGGAGTATTTATGTGACAACCACATGTTCCCAACTATCAACTTTAAACATAACCAATATAAAAACCGCCTGGAGGGCGGAAAATAAGTGTATACCAAGTATATACAAACTATAATCAATCAATGTGTAGGTGGTCAGGAGCAAACTTACTCCTCCAAATGTGTATCATACACTGTGGACAGTGGGAAGTAATTCCGTACGATTAGAACACCTCTTATGACCTCTTTAAAAGAATAAAAAACAAACAGTGTGTATCATATAAACATTCCTGTAAATATCAAAAAAGTGTAGTACATAAAGTCCCATTCAATTGAGAGAGAAGAAGTCCATACACCGTGAAGGTAACAAGAAAGTAATTCTCCTCAGATAGGCGTAGGTGAGGTATAACCTTACAAATACAATTTCCACCAGGTATGCATAGATGAGATATATCCTAATGCCGCGTACACACGGTCGTTTTTTGCAATGAAAAAAAACGACGTTTTCAATCATGAAAAAAAACGAAGTTTTTCAAACTTCATTTTCCAAAACGACGTTGCATACACACCATCGTTTTTCTACAAAGTTGTAGCAAAGCGTGGTGACGTACACCACGTTCGACGGCACTCTTTTCCATTGAAGCTCCGTCTCATAACTTGCTTCTGAGCATGCGCGGGTTTCAACGTCGTTTTGCCCACACACCATCACTTTTTATGACACAAAAAACGACACAAAAAAATCAAGCATGTTGGAATTTTTTTTTGGTCGTTTTTTTTAAGACAAAAAACTACGTTTTGCCCACACACGATCAATTTAAATGACGTTTTAAAAAACGTTGTTTTTTTTCATCGCAAAAAACGACCGTGTGTACGCGGCATAACAGATACAATCCCCGGAGCATAAAAAGACTGGATGGAGTGGACCCACAACTCACCATGCGGCGGGATGGGTCACAAAGGCTGTATGGGCCGATTGCCCTCTCTGGTCACCGTCCTGGTCCACTTAACTGGTTCTGCCAGACATGGTTCGTATCCAATACACTCCAGATGCACCCGTGGCCAGATAGCAAGATCCAATCCGGATTCCGTAAGGAATAGTAGTACACCAATATGTTCCAATCAGAGAAAAAAGGAAGAGAGAAATCTCCTCTTAGGCCGCGTACACACGATCAAATCTGTCTGCTGGAAACGGTCTGCCCGACCGTCCCAGCAGACAGATTTGATCGTGTGTACGGGCGAGCCGACGGATTTGGCCAGCCGCCAGATTTGAAAGCATGCTTTCAAATCTGTCGGCTGGGAACCCGTCCGCCCGACATGTCTGCTGGTTAGTACGCTAACCAACAGACATGTCTTCTCGCACACGCGTCGAATGCTTTTGACGCATGCGCGGAAGTGTTTTACTTCCTGGTGCGGTGACGTGGCGGCGTCAACGTCACCGCCACGTCAGCGCGCCATCTGCCGGCGGGGATTTTAGTTTGATCGTGTGTACACGATCAAACCAATACGTCCCCAGCAGACAGATTTGTTCAAATCGGTCTGTCCGACCGATTTGAACAAATCTGTCTGCTCGTGTGTATGGGGCCTCAGAGTAAAAATGTAAAATTTAATAATAAAAATTCCAAAGCATATTAACCCTGAAATCCTGCAAAGTTCATATCCAAATCCAAATCCACATCAGCAAAAATCAAATCAAACCAAAACAGACACCCACAATAGGCGCATGGGTGGAAGATGTTATCCAAACGGTGCGCAGTAAGGAAATGGTGAGGACCAGTGTACCCGACCGGTTTAGTCTCAAAAAGACTTCTACGGGGGTGTGTAACAGGACCCCCATCTCCTCTGCGCTTAAATACAAACAATCTTACTCACGTGAGACCCCCTCCTGAAACGCTGCATTGAATTGGCGTGCGTTCCAGATCACTTCCTACTTCCGCCCACTCACAGAAGCTTGCGCTCCAGGGGCCGGAATTAGGAATATAAAGGACCCGCCTCTTTGGGGAGATGAATATGTCCTATTGGGTCCCTGCGAGTCATACCCACTGTTAGGGGATTCCAGATGCCTCCCTCCTAGTCTCCTCCCCAGGTGTGTAGGAGGGGAATGCTGTAGCGCGACACGCCAATGTGCACAGTGCGTAGCCTACGTAATTCCCGCGGGCATACGACAAATCACGCGAGAACAAAGAGACGGGTCATTTATATGCCTACCTTCCCTTTTCCCCTGTTTGGAACAGATTGGTGTACTACGTAATCCGGATTGGATCTTGCTATCTGGCAACGGGTGCATCTGTAGGCCTGTAATTCTTAGGAATAACTCACTTAAATCTGACCAAACAAGATTTTAATAGGCATCCCCTCTATGACACTTTTTTTAAAAACAAAATTATAAATGTATAATATAATAAATAATTATAAATAATTATAACAAATAATAATATAATTATAATAAAAATTATTCAATAATGTAATCAACTCAAAATCACGAAAATTTGCTCAGTTGCAGAATTGTCGCTGTCATTATTTTATTTTTTATGACGAATTTCCCCACAAATCGCTATCGCTCAATTCTGCAAGTGATTCTGATTTATTATCGCTGTTTTTTAGCTGCTCTAAAACCATTTTTGACATAAAGGGACACTTTTGGTTGCTATGGACAATCTACAGTTTGCAGGCAGAAAGAACAGTTTTAGACCGCTCCAAAAGTCCAAAGGGGGGTCAGCCGCCTATACCCCAAGCCAACCCTTGTCCAGTTATATGGTATCAAATAGAGATGCAAACCACAGACCACAAAGCTCAGTCAGTAGTAATGTATAGAAAAGATAATGGAACAACATCTTTCAGTGGGGGACCATGCTGAATGTATATGTGTTAAATATTCATTGATTCTTTCCTTTACAGGTAGGATTTTTTTTACTTTTAATCTAGCTACAGAGCCTCCAGGCTTTGTTTCACTTCACATCTACTTTGCTCCTCATGCAAATCAATGGAAGTGCAAAAGCAGCTTGAAGCAGGTCAGAGAAAGTCATCTATATGTCTATTGTATCTGCAATAAATTTGTAAGGACCTCAGAATCATCTCATTCTGATGTCAGAAGCAAAACACATTTGCCATCAACATAAGTTGAAAGCCTGTTAACACAGACCTTTAGGCTACAGGAAATTCCACCCTACCAATTCCAACCTAGTTGGGGATGTTATGGAGCAGCAGGTTCCATATGCTGCACCTTCTAGACTTGTACAAACCAGGACCGTCTTTAACATTGATTGGACCCTGGGCAAAGCTGCATGGTTTGCTCTCCATTCCAAAAACTGGTCCATACTCGCTTATTGGTTGCTGCACATCCTTACTGCTCACTGATTTGGTTACTAGAGGTTACTGCACATTAATACTGCTCACCTGTTGGTTGCTAGAAGTTACCGAACATTATTACCTCTCACTTATTTGTTGCTGTAAGTTTCAGCCTTTTATCCTTTTTTTATCCTTTTAGCATCCATTTATTTAAAACACATGCCAGCCGAGAAACAATAAGTGCCATACTTACGCATCAAAAACACATCAACAGACACAAAATATATATATTATTAATTACAGAAATTGCAGCCGTTCCCACACTGGCAACCACCCACAGTCAGAACACAAAACACGTAGCGGGTGTGTGGGTACAGAAACTGCAAAAGCACCTTCCCTGTGGCTTTTTAAAAATAAAGGTGCAGGCTCCCCCTTTTTCCTGAAAATGTAGGCACAGCTCCCCATACACATAAATGGGCTGTCGTCCCCGGCAGATGCGGGCCTCATACCCACTCAAGTGTGAGCCTCGCCTTGTGATTCAGAGCAGTGTACACATGTCAGTAGTAGGTAGGGCACTGTACAGAGAAAAGTAGGGCAGAGGACAGGAGATTATAGGAAAGGGGGTCAGTAGGGAAGAGCACAGGAGATGACAGGACAGAGGATAGGGGGGTCAGTAGGGAAAAGGACAGGAGATGACAGGACAGAGGATAGGGGGTCAGTAGGGAAGAGGACAGGAGATGACAGGACAGAGGATAGGGGGTCAGTAGGGAAGAGGACAGGAGATGACAGGACAGAGGATAAGGGGGTCAGTAAGGAAGAGGACAGGAGATGACAGGACAGAGGATAGGGGGTCAGTAGGAAAGAGGACAGGAGATGACAGGACAGAGCATAGGGGGTCAGTAGGGAAGAGGACAGGAGATGACAGGACAGAGGATAGGGGGTTAGTGAGGCAGAGGACAGGGGGCAACAAGACAGTGTACAGATGTTAGTGGGATGAAGAGCAGTGTATGAAATTCATTAGAGCAAAGGGCAGTTTGCTGGGTTTAGCAGGGCAGAGGACTGGGAGACACAAGGGCAAAAGATTGAACATCACAAGGGCAGAATACAGGGGGTATAGAGGGAACAGTACAGGAGGGGGGTCAGCATGGCATAGTTAAAGGGGTCAGGAGAGTGCAGGGCACAGTGCAGGGAGTGAGGGCAAAGTACAGGGGAGTCAGGAGGTAAGAGTATGGGGATGGGAGGGCACAGTATGGGCATCAGGAAGGCACAGTACAGGGGCTGGAAGGGCACACACCAGGGGCTGGGAAGGCATAGTACAGGCATCAGGAGGGTACCATACGGATGTCAGGAAGGTACCGTACGGGCGTCAGGAGGGTATCGTACAGGCGTCAGGAGGGTAGCGTACGGGCGTCAGGAGGGTAGCGTACGGGCGTCAGGAGGGTAGCGTATGGGTGTCAGGAGGGTAGCGTACGGGCGTCAGGAGGGTACAGTACAGGGGTCAGGAGAGCACAGTACGGGCGTGAGGAGGGCACACTACAGAGGTAAGGAGGGCACAATACAGGGGTGAGCAGGTCACAGTACGGGCATCAGGTGGGCACAGTACAGAGGTCAGGAGGGCACACTACGGAGGTCAAGAGGGCACAGTACAGGGGTGGGGAGGGCACACACTAGCTAGGGGGCAGTAATAACCTGGAGGCAGCGACAACCTGTAATAAATCCATTAATTTCTCCCAGCGCTACATGAAAAAGATGCCATCTTCCCATTTGTCAGCAAACATGCAGCACTTCTATGCTAAGCTTAGGCATGTGCATTTCGTTTCGTTCTGAATCGAAATTCGGACGAATTTTCCATTATTCGGACATTCGGATGCATACGAATTTCCGAATTGCTATAATAACGAAAAATTTCGACCGTTTTCCGAATTCGTTCATTTTCGACCGAATTTCGAAAAAAAAAAAAAAAAAGGTCGAAATCGATTTTTTTTTTCGAATTCCGAATCGAATACCCGCGGACTAAATTCGATCGGAATTCGAAAAAAAAAAAAAAAATATATATTTTCGAATTTAATTCGAAAAAAATTCTATTAGAAAAGAGACTATTTGTTTTCTAATCTGGTTGAAATATTTTCGATTTCGACCGATTTTTTTCGAAATTCGGTCGAAAACGAACGAATTCGAAAAACGGTCGAAATATTTTCGATTTCGACCGTATTTTTCGAAATTCGGTCGAAAACGAACGAATTCCGAAAACGAATTCAACACATGTAACGAACCTAACTTAACGAAATTTATTAAATGACGAATTGAAACGAAACGAAACAAATTTTTCACTTTTGCACATGCCTAGCTAAGCTACAGTAACTCAACAGACTTAGCATAGAGGTGCCTGCAAATGAGTTTACCTCCGCAGTCCAGACTCAGCTTATCTCCTCAGCGCTCTTTCCAGCAGGAGTTTTCTCATAGGTCATGCACATCCCCGCCCCGCCCGCTCCTACATCCAACAGGAGGCTCCATCTTAGGGATGTCCCTTCGTTCAGGAGAGTGCCTGCAAAGCAACGGGGGAGCGAGGAAGAGGGTGGTACGGGGGGCGGAGATGCCAGTTTGTGCGGAAAGTGGACAGCAATCCCCAGTACAGTGTTCCGCGATGTGCTGTCCCGTCCTCGCAACGGCGGCTTTGATTTTTGGGAGCTTTCTGACAGTTCGAGAGTATGGGCAGCGTGGTCTCTAGGAGCAGCTACTTTGGGCCCCCAACAATGACTGGACCCTGGGCAGCTGCCCCCTTTTGCCCTGCGGTAAAGACGGCCCTGGTACAAACACATAGTCATATAAGTGAATGGTCAGTGAAATACTAGGATCCTATTTTATGTACCTGCCACCTTTAGATCCTGCTTCATTTTCATGGTTTACCTTAAAAAATCTTCAGATCTCTATACTGTAAATTGATCTTTTTGAAATGGAAAAAACAGACACTGCCCTCATGGGACACATTATATTGTTGCATAAATGATGTCTAATCTATGGAAAGTTTAGAGCAAGCTGGAACAATTCCCTGTATAAATTCAACATGATCTGGCAACCTTGGGACTAAACTTTTATTTGCTGACATATAGGATGCTGTGCTCATGCTGTGTTATCCTCATCAATACAAAAAAAAATTAATTAAATTAATAAACAAACCATAAAAAAAAAAAATATCTGATTTGTTTCAAATTAAAGTCACCGGAGTTAACCCTTTATGCTTGTTTTTATTGCTGTGTTGAATATTATATATTATATTGTATATTATATATTATATAATAAATGTGTATGCATTAAACATGACTTTCAGAGTTCTAACTACTTACCGTGATATGTCATGTATTGAGCATAATATATGTTACTTATTAAAATGTATGTAAAGTCTAATAAAAGAAAAACTTGACAGAGTAACTTCCTAAAGCCCTAAGCAAAAGTCGGGAATCATGGCAAATAACTCCTAGACCGATGATGGCAAACCTCTTTAAGCCCGAGTGCCCAAACTGAGACACAAAACCAAGTTTTTTTAAAGTGGCAACACTGCAATTAGTTACAGCCACAGATAATGGCCACAGGGGCCTCTCACCAATCTCAGCGACACAGCAACAACGCTTCCTCTGAACATATGTTCTCTCACTCTCGGTTGCGACCCCCGCAACTGGCACTGCAGGGGCGGTATCCTCACAGCCTCTGTCCCCTGGCTCACAGCGTGCTACTCCAGTCTCTCTCGGTGGCAGCAATGACTCGTCCCTCTCTCTCTGGGTGGTGATGCTGGGCTGGACATTAAAATTGACCCATAGCCTTCCGGGACTACATGTCCCATAGTGCACCTGTCTTGGCTTGTCATTGGTCCCTGGCTGCCAATAAGATTTCTGCAAGCACCATTCTGTCCCTGTCCAGCGGTGCTTGACAGAAGAAGGGGGGGCGAGCAGGGGAAATAACAACAACCCGCGCTTGCTTCTCCCCTTGTCACAATGCCGCTGCACGTCTAACTCCTGCAGCTTCACCATGCGGCAGGGAGGATTAGAGAGCACAGACAGTAGTCACTTCCCAATAAAGCTGGTGTGCCTACAGGGAGGGCTTTGCGTGCCAATTGTGGCACGCGTGCCATAAGTTTGTCATTACTGTCCTAGGCCATCATCTTTGTACCCAGTATTTAAAAAACTTTTATTTCCAAATGCATACTGCCTAATACCTTGAATGGAGATTTATAGGTACAGGCAGTCCCCGGGTTACAAACATCCGACTTACAAAAGACTCCTACTTACAAACGGAGGGAGATAACAAGAAGTGAGTACCCTCATTTGGGTAAGAATTATCATGGAAAAAAGGTGTCTCTACTGAAGCTTTATCAACAGTCCTTGTTTCCACAACAACCCAAAATTTTCAAAATTCAATTGTCATTGGGACAGAAAGTGAGATGAAATCTTCTGAACAGGGGCACAGACAGCAAAACAAATGTTACAGGGGTGATAATCCTTCCCTATGCTATCCACAAAACGTAAAAATAATTTTTTTGCTGGAGCTACAATAAAAAAATGTACCTGTTCCGACTTAAGGCCCATACACACGGTCTGACTTTTTGCCAACAAACTTCAAACTGAGCATTTTTTCAAAATAGTCCAACCGTGTGTACACTCCATCGGACAAACTTTTTCGGGTTTTATCGGACAAAAAGTTTGGTCTGCAAACGGACAAAGTTTACATCAACAAGAGTCCGATGGCGCCTAGTCAGACCGTGTGTACAGCAAGCAATCAGACTTTTGTACAATGTACAAACGCGCATGCTCACAACCAAACACCAGCCGGAAGCGTTCTGTCTGGTAGAACTAGTGTTCGTATTTGAAAGAGCACATTCGTGAGGTGGCAAGTTCTAAAATCAAGAAAAGCAGCGCACATTCTTTTCTTTATAATGTGATACAACTAAATGCTGCTTTGCTGGTGATACTGACGGAGTAAAAACAAATGTCTTTACTTTGGATTAGTGTATTTTGGTTATAAGAATCAAACATATTTCTATATTTTTTTGTGGGTCAAGTTAGCACAACCCCATTGCGCAACATGTCTGCTTGATGAATGGACGTTTAGAAATGAACTAAATTGCACAAATCTGAAAATCACGAATGCACACAGACAAAACCTCTACTAACTCACAATTAGCAAAAGGAGCCCAAAGGGTGAGGTGAGCTTTCTCTTTTAAACTCTCATCAGTTAGTTGAAACGTCACTATAAAAAAAAAGAGCAATATTTAACAATATTAACCACTTAACCCCCGGACCATATTGCTGGTCAAAGACCAGAGCACATTTTGTGATTCGGCACTGCGTCGATTTAACTGACAATTGCGCGGTCGTGCGATGTGGCTCCCAAACAAAATTGGCGTCCTTTTTTTCCCACAAATAGAGCTTTCTTTTGGTGGTATTTGATCATCTCTGCGGTTTTTATTTTTTGCGCTATAAACAAAAACAGAGCGACTATTTTGAAAAAAATTCAATATTTTTTACATTTTGCTATAATAAATATCCCCAATTTAGGCCGATACGTATTCTTCTACATATTTTCCGTAAAAAAATCGCAATTAGCGTTTATTAATTGGTTTGCACAAAATTTATAGTGTTTACAAAAAAGGGGGTAGTTTTATGGCATTTTTATTAATATTTTTTTTTTACTAGTAATGGTGGCGATCAGCGTTTTTTTTTCAGTACCGAGGCATTATGGCTGACACATCGGACAATCTTGACAAATTTTTGGGACCATTGGCATTTTTATAGCGATCAATGCTATAAAAATGCATTGGATTACTATAAAAATGCCATTGGCAGTGAAGGGGTTAACACTAGGGGGCAGGGAAGGGGTTAAGTGTGTTCCTGGGTGTGTTCTAACTGTATGGGGGGGTTGACTCATTAGGGGAAATCACTGATCTTCTGTTCATACATTGTATGAACAGGAGATCAGCGTTTCCCCCGCTGACAGGACCGAGAGCTTTGTGTTTACACACAAAGCTCCCGGTCCCCGCTCTGTAACGAACCAGCGCACGTTTTTTTCCCTCAGTTTAGGCCGATACGTATTCTTCTACCTATTTTTGGTAAAAAAATCGCAATAAGCATTTATCGATTGGTTTGAGCAAAATGTATAGCGTTTACAAAACAGGGGATAGTTTTATTGCATTTTTTTTTTTTTTTTTTTAATACTAATGGCGCCGATCAGCGATTTTTTTCGTGACTGCAACATTATGGCAGACACTTCGGACAATTTTGACACATTTTTGGGACCATTGTCATTTTCACAGCAAAAAATGCATTTAAATTGCATTGTTTATTGTGAAAATGACAGTTGCAGTTTGGGAGTTAACCACAGGGGGAGCTGTAGGATTTGTGTGTGTTTACAACTGTAGGGGGGTGTGGCGGTAGGTCTGACGTCATCGATTGAGTCTCCCTATAAAAGGGATCACTCGATCGATGCAGCTGCCACAGTGAAGCACGGGGAAGCGATCGCGAGTGGGCGGCTAGAAATGAATAGCCACGCCCTCGTCCCGGATCACTCCCCGCGGGTTTCCGACCGCTGCATCGGACCCCCGACCCGCGCAAAGGCAGGGACGTAAACTTACGTCCATCTGCCTGTACGTGCCTTTTTGTGGACGTATATGTACATGCGGCGGTTGGGAAGTGGTTAATCCAAGTGCTTTGTGATCTTTCAGTAGTTCAGAATTGCTCCCTGAAGTCCTCAGTTGATGAAACGCGCAAGTCTAGAGCTATGTAGACTGACATCACCATGCACGGAAGCCATGCTCACACTGGGAAATGAGTGGAGTCAGCTACCACATAAGACTAGGCTGTCATATCCAAGTGCTGGTAAATGTGAGTGTACAGTTTTTGTTTTTTAGTTTGTTCTATTATAGGTTTTTAATATTATATTGTCATTTCTGTCTTCACCCTGTGACGTATTGAAAGGATAATAGAGAAAGAGAGAAAGCATTGAAGAGAGCAGTGAAAATACCCCTTGGGGGAAATAAAGCGCTATGTGACCCACTTATAATTTAGAAGGGTCAAGGAAGTTCTATCAGAGTTGGACGGGCTGTGCATAGAAGGTGTAAAGCACTACATGGTATGGGCTGAAGGCTGCACTCTGGGAGAGAATATTGGCATCGATGAACACAGAAATGAGAATTCTTCAGAAAGACTGTATGTGAACACACTGCAAAATATATTCCCATGGGCAACAAGTTTAAAAGGCTAAAAATAAAACTTATGTGGCTCACGGCCAAAGTTAAAAGGCTATAAATAATAAGAAAAGAGCTTTTAAACATATAGAAATGAAGAGACACTATCATAGTTTAAATGTTATAATTATTAAATTATAATATATAAAGGTTATATTTAAATGTTATATATAACAGAATATTTAAAAAGGAAATCAGAGCCGCAAAAATTCATAAAAAATTACAGATTGCAAAAATATAATAGGACAAACCCTAAGATGTTCTTCAAATATAATATTAGTAAAAGAGTTAGATCTGATCATGTTGGCCCTTTACAGAATTATCTGGAGTGGGTGACTGGGGACAAAGAGAAAGCTAGTTGTATTAAATTTGTTTAAATACCTTCTTTAGCTCTGTGTGTACAAAGGAGCATGGGGGAGCTCATGTCCAAAATGGGGATGGTCTTGACTAAGCCCCAAATTAACTACTATGGCTCAAATTTGGTATGGTCCAGAAATAAGTCAGAATAAGGGTTAATAAGGTACCTGGATGGCATACATAATAAAATAATTGAGCTCTGTCATTTTAAAGCAATTGTTTCTATTTTTTTAGGGACACTATATTGATTGGGATGGTACCACTGGATTGGCGTAGGGCCAATGTGGTGCCTATATTTAAAAAGGGATCAGTGGCCCAGATTCAGAGAGCCATTACGCCTGTCTAACTGGTGTTAGACTGGAGTCATTTCCAATTACGCGCGTTTTCTAGCTAGTTGAAAACCTCAAACCATGAATAGACGGCTGCAGGCTTCAATTCGACTGGATTACGTGTTCATACGCCTTCAGATCTACGCTGCAATAAAATTGCGGCCACTGGGTGGACTTCCCGTCGTTTTCCGCGTCTGGGTATGCAAATGAGCTTTTGCCGGCGATCCCCGAAATTACGATCTTCATTCGCAATCTCTTACGGCACCTTTAGTCATCTTTTTTTTGCGTAACACTATACCAGCTTTTTGCTGCTCTAATATTAGACAGCCCATGTTAAGTATGGCCGTCGTTCCCACGTCGAATTTCTACGTTTTCCGACGTCTTTTATTTTTTTTGACGTAAGTCGTCCGGGAATAGGAATGTTCGTAAACGACACTACTCAAACAACGAATGACGTAACGACGTGATTTCGCGCAATGCACGGCGGGAAATTTCTGAACGGAGCATGCGCAGTTCGATCGCCGCGGGGACGCGCTTAATTTAAATGCTTCACGCCCCCTAATCTCGTATTTTGATTACGCGGCGAGAAATAGACTACGCCGCCGTAGCGTACGGGCAAAAATCTACCAGAATTCGGTGTAGAGCCTGGTAAAATACGGCAGCGTAGAGTATTTCAATTACGCAGTGCAATATTAAGTGTATGTGAATCTGGCCCAAAGTCTTTACCAAGTTACTATAGACAGGTTAGTTTAACTTCTTTACCTGGGAATACATTTAGAAAATAACACATGTTGTTTGATGAGTTTTTGCTATAATTTTTTTTTAAAAGTGATTGTAAAGGTAAATAATAATAATAATAATAAAAATAACAAACATGTCTATACTTACCCGCTCTGTGCAATGAAATTGCACAGAGCGGATGTGGACCGCCCGCTTTTGAGTCCCCTGCTGGCGCTCCTGGCCCCTGCCCTCTGTCCAGTGTCCCAATTGAGAAGCCATGGGCGCACTTGTGTGTGCTCGCACCCGAGCCCTTGTCACCGGGTTTGAGTGACAGCACTGGGAGCCAATTGCTTCCGGTGCCCCAGCAAAGCCAGCGAGACTCGGAAGTGAGGGGAGAAAAGAGTTGCAGACGTACTCGGCGCTGAATGGAATGAGGGCTCAGGTAAATAAAAGAGGGGTGAGGAAGGGATGCTGACACCTAAACATCTTAGCAAGGAATGCATTAATGCCGCGTACACACGGTCGTTTTTTGCGATGAAAAAAAAAACGACGTTTTCTGTGAAGTAAAAAACGACGTTTTTGAAACGTCACTTTTCAAAGACAATTTTGCATACACACCATCGTTTTTTCACAAAAAGCGAGGTTACGTTCACCACTCTTTTCCTTGTCAAAATTTTTATTGATACTTGATAAGTAGGATATACAAATAGTGTATAATGGTTACATTGTCAGAAAGAGTATTTTGTTATGAATATAGGTTATTTCGTAGCAATTGCAACATGCATAAGGCAACATAACATATGGAAGAGAAAAGGTAAGAAGGAAAAGATGCATATACAAGATGATGTTGCGTCAAAGGTATTGGTTATCAATATAATGCAATTACTTATACATCGAATTTGGAAATTCTGGGTTGAATTCACATATCAACCTTATTAATAAAAATTTATAAAGCATAAATCATATAAAATAACCAGGAGGGGAGGGAGGGATGTGGAGGGAAAGGGGACTGGGTTAGGGAGGTCTGCAGGAGCAAGTCGAATTCCACAGTCATCGGTTAGATGTTTCTGTAGATATGCACGCTGATTGAGCTACCATGGCAACAACACTCTATCATCAAAGGAGTTTGGTGTAACGTACAAGGTCCACGGTTTCCACAGATTTTCAAATTTAGTGATCGTATCTGTGTCTAATGCTTCCATTTTGGCGTGCGTCATTGCTACGTTCATCCTATTTTTCACTTCTATCATAGAAAGAATGGGGGTTCTCCAGGCTTTAGCCAGGGTTTGTTTCGCTGCCGTGAAGAGTTGTATTAGTAGTTTGAATTGTATGTTTGTTAGGTACTCGGGCTTCAGGTTCAGTAAGGCTGTTTTAGGATTCGGAGGGTTAGTTCTCCCAGTCAACGCATTAGCTATATTGAAGATCTTTGCCCAGAATGTTTGTGCCTTAGGACATGACCACCAAACATGGTAAAACGTACCTATAGCTGAGCATCCCCTGAAGCATTGCCCTGTATAGTTTGGAGCGTATTTTGCTATCCTGGCCGGTACCAGGTACCATCTGGTAAGTACTTTATAATTAGTTTCCAATGCTATTATGTTTGGGGAGGCAGCTTTCGTGTTACGCCATATTTGGTTCCAGTCCGAGGTCTCGAGTTCAAGACCCAGGTCCTCCTCCCATTTCCGAACATATGGTGGCCCTGTTGTGTTGTGGGTTAGCAAATGTTGATATAGAGCAGATATCGTGCCCCTAGCATGTGGGTCTTTTCTGCATATTCTTTCGAAGGGGGATTGCTGGGCGGATGGTGGGGTAGGGTTCAAGTATGGTTCGAAGAAGTTTTTTATTTGGAGGTATCTAAAAAGTTCTGAGTGAGGGATACCGTATTTTTTGCAAATTGACGGGAAGGGCAGGAAGTTCGATAATTCCAAAAATTTGTACAGGTGTATGCAATCCCTGTGTACCCATTCTTTAAATGTTTTGGGAAAAATCCATGCTGGATAGAATGCCGGGTTTTTGTAAAAAGATAGCATTGGGATGTGAGGGGATTGTAAGTGGTACTTTGATTTGAATCTATCCCAGAGGGAGAGTGAGTGCTTAATTATGGGGTTGTCTATGTTTTTACGTAATTTGGGGGGTATCCATAACAGGTTGGATGGTGGAATGGGGTCACATTCCGTTGTTTCTATTGAAACCCAGAGAGGTAATTCTTGGTTCGCATGGTATTTAGTGAGAGTCGCTATTTGTGCCGTTCTATAATAGTGTGCAAAGTTTGGGAGTCCCAGCCCGCCATGTGTTTTGGGGAGATGCAAAGTCTGTTGCTTTATCCTTGGCTTGGAAGAACCCCAAATGAAAGATGAGATTTTTCTCTGAATGATTCTCAAAAAGTAGGCAGGTATTGGGATAGGAAGTACCCTAAAGAGATATAGTAATTTCGGGAGTATCGTCATTTTCACTGCACTAATTCTTCCAAGCCAGGATAATGGGAGATGAGTCCATGCAGCTAAGATGTTTGTGATTTGTTTTAAGAGAGTTGGATAATTATGTGAGAAAAGGTCAGAAGTGGCTGCGGTTAGGTGTGTTCCTAGATATGGGATGCTTTTTTCTGGCCATTCGAACGGAAGGCCTGTTTTGGCTGCTGTCTCACCACTCTTTTCCATTGAAGCTCGCTTCATAACTAGCTTCTGGGCATGCGCGGGTTGAAAAACGTCGTTTTGAACGACGTTTTTGCTACACACGGTGTCTTTTTGTGAAACAAAAAACGACGTTTTGAAAAACGACACAAAAAATTCAAACATGTTGGAATTTTTTTTTGGTCGTTTTTTTTAAGACAAAAAACGACGTTTTGCCCACACACGATCAATTTAAATGACGTTTTAAAAAACGTCGTTTTTTTTCATCGCAAAAAACGACCGTGTGTACGCGGCATAAGGTGAAAAAAAATGTTTAGGCTTTATAACCACTTTAAGCAACAGACAGAATGGATTCATGAAAGACACAAGTTGTCAGAAAAATCAGATTTCCTTTCATGAGGAGGTAAATAAAACCTTGGACGTGTGGCGGTGGACGTGGTATACTTGGATTTTGCAGATGCGTTTGACACAGTTCCCCATGCATGGAAAGATCAGTTTGTAAATGGATAGATAACTGGCTAAAAGACCGAGTAGTGGGTAATGATTATTACTCGGAATGGTCTAAGATTATCAGTGGTGTACCCCAAGGTTCAGTGCTGGGACCCTTACTTTTTAATATATTTATAAATTATTTTGGATCTGGGATTAAAAGTACCATGTCTGTCTCTGCAGATAACACCAAGCTATGCAGTGGAATAACGTCCTTACAGGATGTCTCCAATTTACAAGCCGACCTCAATGCTCTGTCTAATTGGGCAACTATGTGGCAAATTAGGTTTTATGTTGATAAATGTAAAGTTATGCATTAGGGAGCTAAGAATATTCATGTAACTGGGGGAATCAATGGTAGAAAAGGATCTGTTTTTTTTTTTTTTGGAAGATCATAAGCTATCAAAAGTCCTTTCTTGTATTAAGAGAGGTATGTACTGCAAAGAGAGAGAGATATAATGTTGCCCCTGTACAAATTATTAGTAAGACCTCATCTGGAATATGCAGTTCAGTTTTAGGCACCAGTTCTCAAAAAGGATATCGGGGAACTGGAGAAAGTGCAGAGAAGGGCAACCAAACTGATAAGAGGCATGGAGGAGCTCAGCTATAAGGAAAGATTGACTGGACTGAGTTTTTTCTCTTTTGAGAAGAGGAGAATGGGGGATTTGATCAACATGCATAAATACATACTGTAAGTGGTCCATATAGTGAACTTGGTGTAGAGAGTTATTCACTTTAAGGTAATCACGGAGGTCAAGGGGGTACTCTTGCATCTGGAGGAAAAGAGATTTAATCTCCAAACAAGGAAAGGTTTCTTCACCGTAAGAGCTGTGAAAATGTGAATTAGACTCCCTTAAAGTGGAGTTCCACCCAAAAATGGATCTTCAGCTTTAAGGGAAGGTGACCCACTGACATGCCATATTTGGCATGTCATTTTTTTTTTGGGGGGGGGGGGGGGGGCAGAAACCCTCTTTTTAAAGGGTTCCAGTTCCCACTTCCTTCCGGGGCACCGTAGTGCCGGAAGGAAGTTCACCTCTCCCCCCTCCCTCTCGGCAATCATCTGGGACACATCACAGGTCTCAGATGATTGCTCCGCCAGTCACGGTGTGCAGCGTGGCTCGCGCATATGCAGTGCGTGCCCAGCTGTGAAGTCACAGCTGGTGCCCACACTGACAATGTCAGGGCCGCAGAGAGAAGGGGGAAAGGAGTGGGGCTTTGTTCCCCTGCATCACTGGAAGGTGGGACAGTTAAGTGTCCGATTATTAAAAGGTCAGCAGCTGCAGTATTTATAGCTGCTAACTTTTTTTTTTTTTTAATAGGAACTCCGCTTTAAGAGCTGGTTCTGGCCAACTCAGTAAATTTGTTTTAAGAAAGGCCCAGATTCTTTCCTAAATGCACAAAATATATATATGAATACTTATATTTACTGTATAGGTCAAGTTGATTTAGGGAATATCTGTTTGCCTCTTGGGGGATCAGGAAACATTTTTTTTCCCCACTGAAGCAAAAAGAATGATGCTTTATTCGGTTTTTTTTTGCCTTCACCTTTGTGTATTTGATAATGTATATGGAGGTTTTCCATTTGAGTGTGTTAGTTTCATTTATTTATTTTGTTGATTAAACTATATAGACTTGTCTTTTTTTTAAATCAGATTAACTATGTAACTACGGTATGTTGTTTGAATTGGATATGTGGAAGCAAGGAGTGATTTTCTGTACACTGGCACTGGCACAAAAGTATTGTAGAGAAAAGAGCACAAAAGACTTGGCCTAAAGAACGGGACACTTTATGGATTTATGTTGATATCTGTTGCACTTTAATGTTGTAAAAAATGGTGTTATATATATTATAATGATATTATAAGGGTGATTGATACAGTAGCTAAAAGATTCTTTAGGGTAGTGGAGGTCTATAAACGTTTTAGTGGCTCCATGTAATGTCTTATTGTAATGTTTGAGTGCTAGGCATCTGGAGACAGTAACAACATAACATCTACAGGAACCTTTTTGCATATTCTGTTATCGTCCTTGTAACATTTAAAAGATGATAGTGTCTCTTCCTTTTTTATATTTTTTAAAAGCTCTTTTCTTATGTGTTCTAAAATCTTCGCAGGGTCTCGGTTCCAGGTGCTTTCAGGGTGCGCGCATCCATGGACCCCGCCGGCGTAGAATTTACTGTGAGAATTCGCTCTGTTCATTCACCTATCTAAATTAATTGGCCTGTGGCTGAGGCCCTAGAGCTGGGTCTGTGTGAAAGACCTGTTCCTCCCAGACATCCAAAGTGACACCTCGGTTGCCAGGCTAGAGAAAGAGAACCTGTCCGTGGGCACTTCACCCACTCAAGCAGGAGTGGCGACGAGTTTACAAATTGGTACTGCTAAGGGCAGTCTTGCCCGTCCACATGCAGGCCTGACATCGCAAGTTCACCTCTTTCCTCTCATCAACCTTTCTCTCCTAACTGAAGTTGATGTTGGCTGCATTTGCCTGGAAATAAAGCATTGGAAAAAACCTTTATTGACTGTCTGGACCTCTGCTCACTACTATGTTCCTGCATCACACCCCTAGACAACGCTAGGGTAACTTAATGTGCAGATCCCAACAATCAATCAGCTGCTCCTTCGGGGTAGCGCTACATAAAGAAAAATTACAGAAACCATTGACTTCAGCTGAGCTACAGTTCAAAAAAGGGGCTCATGGGTATCAGGTAACCCGAATTTACCGTAACAATGCATTTTTTGTATAACATACTGATAGCATTTAACCTGAACCCTGAAAGACATTCTCCAAGTAAGATGCTCTCTATAACCACTTGCAGTACAAGCTAAGCCCCATGCCCTATATCTATTTTCCCTTCATCTTACAATTTCTTTCATGCTCCTTGTACACTGTGCAGAGTAGGGGTATTGCGAGTATAAGTGATAATAACGGATATGTGAGTAAGGCATTATACATACAGCTGTTCATAAACCATCTATGAGTCAGGAGATTGTATGCAGGTCTTCCGGTGCTCTGTCTACACTTCCCTTGTGTAACAATTTAGCAGACTATTTCAGGCTTCTGGAGGTCAGCCGTAGCACAGCTGTCTGTGGTTACTCTGTCTAATGCAGACATTATACAAGGCTGTGCGGTAAACACAAATCAGCCTCCTAGATGAAAACAACATACCTGATGATGCACGCTATGCTTACAGTCATGTATTTACCCTACTAATAGGACATTCTGTGCTGTTGTGGACTTTGTGCACGTAATCATCAACAAGCCGCAAGACATTAAGGCATTAGTGTGGGCACAAGGCAAGGAACACATTAATGTCCCTTTTTCTTCTGGAACATGTGAGCATAGTTGGCAGTGTCTCATTCAGAGGATACTGCAATACTTTCCACTAGACATGCACAAGAACATATTGGAATTAATGCTAATTACGGCACTCATGACCTCAGTTATAAAAGTACCCTCAGGAATACTCGCAACACTCTTGCCATCTGACCCCCCAGGCTTGGTCTTGGCAGAACATGAGTGTGGCGCGATAGACAGAAAAATGTACAAAAATGATACAGTTGTAACTAGAGAAATAATAGCCAACAGTCGCCAGTTTGATTCAAACCTTCAGATCTTAAATGCCAGCTAGACTCTAAAAGTTTGAGTAAGACTGGTAGGTGTGGGCAACCACAACAGCTCTTATTAGTACTTAAGGGCAATCCACCAAAATTGCAATTATATTTATATGTGGGTACTAGTCAGTTAATCACTCAAGCAATTTTTGTATCTCTCCAGCACTCCAATTACGTCATCCACCAAGGCCCCAAAGTGAACCTAAACCATAGGAGGCACAAAAAAGCTTTACTGATTTAGAGCAGTAATAACATCCTTTGGTGTTTTAAATATGTAAATTAAGGATGAGCTTCGCGTTCGATGCGAACACATGTTCGCATCGAACATCGGCCGTTCGATCGTTCGTCGAAAACGAACAAATCGGGTAGTTCGCGCCAAATTCGAATGACCCATAATTCACTGCGGCGTTGCGCGCTGATGATTGGCCAAGCATGCACCATGACCCCCGCATGCTTGGCCAATCCAAGCACCCAAAAAACGAAGAGACCTAATTGGCCAAAGCCTGGGTGCTTTGGCCAATTAGGGCTCAGGGCTGTAGCACACGCCCCACACTATAAAAGGCCGCCTCCCGGGCGGCCTCGTGTAGTGTGTTCCGGCTTGCTTGCTTTGCAGTCAGACAGACAGAGAAAGAGAGAGAGAGATAGATAGATAGATATTGAGAGACACAGTGGGCCAGATTCAGAGAGCCATTACGCCTGTCTAACTGGTGTTAGACAGGAGTACTTTCAAATTACGCGCGCCGAATCACTAGTTTGAATCCTCAAACCATGATACGGCGGTGTTGGGCTTCGATCTGACAGGCTTACGTCTTCTTCTTTTTTTTACGTCTTCGTACGCCTTCGGATCTACGCTGCAATCTTTTTGCGGCCGCTGGGTGGAGTTCGCGTCGTTTTCAGCGTCGGGGTATGCAAATGAGCTTTTTCCGGCGATCCACGAAGTTACGAGCGTCGTTCGCAATCGCGTACGTCATTTTTTTGCTACGTAAAGTTAAACCAGCTATTAGCTGGTCAAACGTTACGCGGCCCATGTTAAGTATGGCCGTCGTTCCCGCGACGACTTTCAATTTTTTTTTAATTTTTTGCTTAAGTCGTCCGGGAATAGGAATGTCCGTAAACGACGCTACTAAAAAAAAAAATGACGTAACAACGTGATTTCGCGCAAAGCACAGCGGGAAATTTCTGAACGGAGCATGCGCAGTTCGATCGCCGCAGGGACGCGCTTAATTTAAATGCCTCACGCCCCCTAATAGTTTGATTCCGCCGGGAGAAATACACAACGCCGCCGTACCTTACGGGCCAAAATCTCTCTGAATTCCTCCTAGAGCCAGGTAAAATACGGCGGCGTAGAGTATCTCTGATACTCTGCGGGAATCTAATTCTTTCTGAATCTGGCCCAGTGTCTTTTCAGATAGATAGATAGATAGATAGATAGATAGATAGATAGATAGATCAGGGAGGCTACTAGTTAGTATAGATACATTTACAGTTTGTAGAGAATATATTGATATCACTAGGAGTTGTCAATATATTTATAAACTGTATAGCTTAGCTAGATCTGCTATTAGTATCTGTCAGGCAGGAGATTGTGCTTTAGGGTTTACCTTAAACATAGTACTCCGTGTTAGTCAACGTGTGCTAGTTAATTACACATAGACGCATTAACTGTTACTGCAAGTGTGCTATTTATTTGCACAGAAAGGCAGTTGCTGTTAATGCAAGTGGGCTATTGAATTGCACAGAAACGCAGTCGCTCTGACTGTGCGTGTGCTGTTCAATACCACCTTAGCGCATTTGGTGTGACCGCACGTGTGCTCCTATATACCACCTGAGCGCAGTTAGTGCCACTGTACGTGTGCTGGTATATACCACCTGAGCGCAGTTAGTGCCACTGTACGTGTGCTGGTATATACCACCTGAGCGCAGTTTGTGCCACTGTACGTGTGCTGCTATATACCACCTGAGCGCAGATAGTGCCACTGTACGTGTGCTGGTATATACCACCTGAGCGCAGATAGTGCCACTGTGCGTGTGCTGGTATATACCACCTGAGCGCAGATAGTGTCACTGTACATGTGCTGGTATATACCACCTGAGCGCAGTTAGTGCCACTGTACGTGTGCTCCTATATACCACCTGAGCGCAGATAGTGCCACTGTACGTGTGCTCCTATATACCACCTGAGCGCAGTTAGTGCCACTGTACGTGTGCTCCTATATACCACCTGAGCGCAGTTAGTGCCACTGTACGTGTGCTGGTATATACCACCTGAGCGCAGTTAGTGCCACTGTACGTGTGCTCCTATATACCACCTGAGCGCAGATAGTGCCACTGTACGTGTGCTCCTATATACCACCTGAGCGCAGATAGTGCCACTGTACGTGTGCTGGTATATACCACCTGAGCGCAGTTAGTGCCACTGTATGTGTGCTGGTATATACCACCTGAGCGCAGTTAGTGCCACTGTACGTGTGCTCCTATATACCACCTGAGCGCAGATAGTGCCACTGTACGTGTGCTCCTATATACCACCTGAGCGCAGTTAGTGCCACTGTACGTGTGCTGCTATATACCACCTGAGCGAAGTTAGTGCCACTGTACGTGTGCTGGTATATACCACCTGAGCGCAGTTAGTGCCACTGTACGTGTGCTCCTATATACCACCTGAGCGCAGATAGTGCCACTGTACGTGTGCTCCTATATACCACCTGAGCGCAGTTAGTGCCACTGTACGTGTGCTCCTATATACCACCTGAGCGCAGATAGTGCCACTGTACGTGTGCTCCTATATACCACCTGAGCGCAGTTAGTGCCACTGTACGTGTGCTGCTATATACCACCTGAGCGAAGTTAGTGCCACTGTACGTGTGCTGGTATATACCACCTGAGCGCAGTTAGTGCCACTGTACGTGTGCTGGTATATACCACCTGAGCGCAGTTAGTGCCACTGTACGTGTGCTGGTATATACCACCTGAGCACAGTTAGTGCCACTGTACGTGTGCTCCTATATACCACCTGAGCACAGATAGTGCCACTGTACGTGTGCTCCTATATACCACCTGAGCGCAGTTAGTGCCACTGTACGTGTGCTGGTATATACCACCTGAGCGCAGTTAGTGCCACTGTACGTGTGCTGGTATATACCACCTGAGCACAGTTAGTGCCACTGTACGTGTGCTCCTATATACCACCTGAGCACAGATAGTGCCACTGTACGTGTGCTCCTATATACCAACTGAGCGCAGTTAGTGCCACTGTACGTGTGCTGGTATATACCACCTGAGCGCAGTTAGTGCCACTGTACCTGTGCTCCTATATACCACCTGAGTGCAGTTAGTGCCACTGTACGTGTGCTGCTATATACCACCTGAGCACAGTTAGTGCCACTGTACGTGTGCTCCTATATACCACCTGAGCGCAGATAGTGCCACTGTACGTGTGCTCCTATATACCACCTGAGCGCAGTTAGTGCCACTGTACGTGTGCTCCTATATACCACTTGAGCGCAGTTAGTGCCACTGTACGTGTGCTGCTATATACCACCTGAGCACAGTTAGTGCCACTGTACGTGTGCTCCTATATACCACCTGAGCGCAGATAGTGCCATTGTACATGTGCTCCTATATACCACCTGAGCGCAGATAGTGCCATTGTACGTGTGCTCCTATATACCACCTGAGCGCAGATAGTGCCATTGTACATGTGCTCCTATATACCACCTGAGCGCAGTTAGTGCCACTGTACGTGTGCTCCTATATACCACCTGAGCGCAGTTAGTGCCACTGTACGTGTGCTCCTATATACTACCTGAGCGCAGTTAGTGCCACTGTACGTGTGCTGCTATATACCACCTGAGCACAGTTAGTGCCACTGTACGTGTGCTGCTATATACCACCTGTGCACAGTTAGTGCCACTGTACGTGTGCTCCTATATACCACCTGAGCTCAGTTAGTGCCACTGTACGTGTGCTCCTATATACCACCTGAGCGCAGATAGTGCCACTGTACGTGTGCTGGTATATACCACCTGAGCGCAGTTAGTGCCACTGTACGTGTGCTCCTATATACCACCTGAGCGCAGTTAGTGCCACTGTACGTGTGGTGCTATATACCACCTGAGCGCAGTTAGTGCCACTGTACGTGTGCTCCTATATACTACCTGAGCGCAGTTAGTGCCACTGTACGTGTGCTGCTATATACTACCTGAGCGCAGTTAGTGCCACTGTACGTGTGCTCCTATATACCACCTGAGCGCAGATAGTGCCATTGTACGTGTGCTCCTATATACCACCTGAGCGCAGATAGTGCCATTGTACGTGTGCTCCTATATACCACCTGAGCGCAGATAGTGCCATTGTACGTGTGCTCCTATATACCACCTGAGCGCAGTTAGTGCCACTGTACGTGTGCTCCTATATACCACCTGAGCGCAGTTAGTGCCACTGTACGTGTGCTCCTATATACTACCTGAGCGCAGTTAGTGCCACTGTACGTGTGCTGCTATATACCACCTGAGCACAGTTAGTGCCACTGTACGTGTGCTGCTATATACCACCTGTGCACAGTTAGTGCCACTGTACGTGTGCTCCTATATACCACCTGAGCGCAGTTAGTGCCACTGTACGTGTGCTCCTATATACCACCTGAGCGCAGTTAGTGCCACTGTACGTGTGCTCCTATATACCACCTGAGCGCAGTTAGTGCCACTGTACGTGTGGTGCTATATACCACCTGAGCGCAGTTAGTGCCACTGTACGTGTGCTCCTATATACTACCTGAGCGCAGTTAGTGCCACTGTACGTGTGCTGCTATATACCACCTGAGCACAGTTAGTGCCACTGTACGTGTGCTCCTATATACCACCTGAGCGCAGTTAGTGCCACTGTACGTGTGCTCCTATATACCACCTGAGCGCAGATAGTGCCACTGTACGTGTGCTCCTATATATCACCTGAGAACACTCCTGAGGAGTCCCCCAAACTGTTTCAACACAGTGTTGGGTACATGCTGCAGGAAGATGCGCAGCGTTTTGAAGACTCCGATGACGGAACACTGATAGAGGAAGGCATTGATGTGAGCCCAGGGAGAGGGGGTGGCCGAGAGGGACAGCAATTTGTCAGTGATGATGTTCCCCCAGCTGGAGCATACTGCCAGGTTGTTGACAGTGATGAGGAGGGAGGGGATGATGAGTTCACTGACTCTACCTGGGTGCCTGATAGGAGAGAGGAGGAGGAGGAGGAGGAGGAGAAGGAGGAGGAGGCACAGCCACATCTCCAAAGAGGCAGGATGCCCTCCAGGGGTCATCTTAAGGTCACACCCACTGCATTACAGCGCACATCGACGGCGCTTGTGCATGGCGCTGCTGTGTCTGACCGGTACAGCAAAAGTTCTTTGGTGTGGGCCTTTTTTGAAACATGTCCACAAGATCGTACCTTTGCTATTTGCAACTTATGTCGCAAGCGTATCTCGCGTGGCCAAAACATCAACCGCCTGGGTACCACATGCTTGTCCAGACATATGTCGACCTGCCATGCAGCTCGTTGGCAAGCACACCAGAAAGACCCACACCAAAGACAAAAGCGTACCCCCCCTTGCCCTTCTGGGATCTCCAACCCCAGTAGACCCCCAGTCCTCGCTGAAGCCTGCAGTGAAGGTGTAGAAATAGGTGTGTCACAAGCTAGTAGTAGCGGTCAATCTACTGATAGTACCAGGCAAATTTCCCTGCCCCAGCTGCTGCAGCGCCAAAAGAAGTACAATCTTAGCCATCCACATGCCCAGCAGTTGAATGCTAGCTTAGCGAAATTGCTAGCACTTCAACTGCTACCTTTTCAGTTGGTAGATTCTGCCCCCTTCCGTGAGTTTGTGCAATGTGCAGTACCTCAGTGGCAAGTAACAAAACGCCACTTTTTCTCACAGAAGGCTATTCCGGCTCTCTACCGGCATGTGGAAGGCAATGTCCATGCCTCGCTGGACAGGGCGATCAGTGGTAATGTGCATCTTACCGCTGACTCATGGTCCAGCAGACATGGACAGGGACGTTACCTGTCTTTTACGGCGCATTGGGTGACTCTGCTGGCAGCTGGGAAGGACGCAGGGCAAGGTCCAGTAGTTTTGGAGGTTGTTCCACCACCACGCCTCCAAAACACTACTACTGCTTGTGACACACCTCTCTCCTCCACTCCCTCCTCTTCTTCTTCCTCTGTGGCCTCTTCCTGTGCTGAGGTTTTCTCCGAACCAGCCATGCTCCGTAGGCGTACGAGGGGCTACGCAGGAATGCAGGCCAAGAGATGCCATGCGGTGCTAGAGCTGGTGTGCTTGGGAGACAGGAGCCACACTGGGGAAGAGGTTTTGTCAGCTCTGCAGGGTCAGGCTGAGAGGTGGTTGACGCCATGCCAGCTGAAGCCTGGAATGGTGGTCAGCGATAATGGCACCAACCTCCTCTCTGCCCTGCGACAGGGAAAACTCACCCACATGTCCTCAATTTGGTGGTGCAGCGGTTCTTGGGCAGGTACCCGGAATTGCAGGATGTCCTGAAGCAGGCCAGGAAAGTCTGTGTGCATTTCCGGAGGTCATATAATGCCACTGCTCGGCTGACTGACCTCCAAAGGGAATACAACCTGCCCAAGAACCGCCTAATTTATGACATGCCCACCAGATGGAACTCAACGTTGGCCATGCTGCAGCGGCTGCACACGCAGCAACGGGCCATCAATGAGTACCTGTGCCAATATGGCAGCAGAACTGGGTCAGGGGAGCTAGGTTTTTTCCCCCACGCCAGTGGGCCTTGATCAGGGATGCATGCACTGTCCTGTCACCATTTGAGGAGACCATGAGGATGGTGAGCAGTGACAGTGCATGCATCAGTGAGACTGTCCCTCTTATTCACATGTTGGAGCACACGCTACGTGGAATAATGGACAGGGCCCTTGAGGCAGAACAGAGGGAGGAAGAGGAGGACTTCCTTACCTCTCAAGGCCCCCTTTACCCAGACAGTGGTCCTGCTTGCCCACCTAGCATACAGGAAGAGAATGAGGAGGAGGAGGATTGTATCAGCAGCATGGAGGTGGAGCCTAGCACTCAGCAGCAGCAGTCTTCAAGGGATCATTTACAGTCCCAAGGAGCACGTGGAGTTTTACGTGGCTGGGATGAGGTGCCTGTGGATCCTGTTGTCCTCAGTGACCCAGAGGACTGTGGCCCGAATGCCTCAGCAAACCTACGCTGCATGGCCTCCCTGATTCTGCAAAGCCTGTGTAAGGATCCTTGTGTACGTGCTATTAAGGAGAGGGATCATTACTGGCTGGCGACTCTCCTTGATCCACGTTACAAGAGTAAGGTTGCGGACCTTATGTTGCCATCACAGAGGGAGCAGAAGATGAAACTTCTGCGGGAGGCCTTGCAGAAGGGTCTGTGCAATGCGTTCCCAGAACCGGGGGGATTACCAAAACCTGGCTTTGGACAACGTCTTGCTGAGGCTTCGGTGAGTCACAGAAGGGGCGGTGGAGAAGGTGGTTGTCTGACCGATGCATTCAGGCAGTTTTTTAGTCCGCAGCCCCAAGGTCTGACCGGTTTCAGCAACCATCGCCAGCGTCTGGTTTACATGGTCCGGGAATACCTAGGGGCAAGATCCGACTTGGACACCTTCCCCACTGAAAATCCTCTGGCTTACTGGGTCTTGAGGATGGATCACTGGCCAGAGCTTGCCCAGTATGCAATTGAGCTACTGGCTTGCCCTGCATCCAGTGTTCTTTCAGACCGGACATTCAGTGCTGCTGGAGGCTTTGTCACTGATCACAGGGTGCGCCTCTCCACCGTCTCTGTTGATCGACTGACCTTCATCAAAATGAATCAAGCTTGGATCAACACCAGCTACCAAGCACCTGATGCTGATATTAATGAATAATATCTTTTTGTTGAAAAGTCGGATCCCTTTTAGACTGCTGATGCTGAGTGACTGTCCTCTTATGCTGCTGATGGAATATCCTTCTCCTCCTCACTTTTCTTGCTGATAGCTAGTAAGAAATGTTGTGTTTCTGGGCTCCGCCACCAGTGCCTAAGGCACAATTTTTCAGCCCCTGTTTAACAGGGGCGCCTAATAATTTTTGATGCAATACTTTGCACGTGGCTCCTTGTTGCGCTCCAATTGGAGTTATTGTGAGGGGTTGCAGTGTTGTGTTGTGCCCAAGGCCCAATTTCTCTGCCCCTGTTTAACAGGGGCGCCTAATAACAATTTTTGATGCAATACTTTGCACATGGCTCCTTGTTGCGCTCCAATTGGAGTTATTGGGAGGGGTTGCAAGTGTTGTGTTGTGCACAAGACCCAATTTTTCAGCCCCTGTTTAACAGGGGCGCCTAATAACAATTTTTGATGCAATACTTTGCACGTGGCTCCTTGTTGCGCTCCAATTGGAGTTATTGGAAGGGGTTGCAGTGTTGTGTTGTGCCCAAGGCCCAATTTTTCAGCCCCTGTTTAACAGGGGCGCCTAATAACAATTTTTGATGCAATACTTTGCACGTGGCTCCTTGTTGCGCTCCAATTGGAGTTATTGGAAGGGGTTGCAGTGTTGTGTTGTGCCCAAGGCCCAATTTTTCAGCCCCTGTTTAACAGGGGCGCCTAATAACAATTTTTGATGCAATAACTTGCACGTGGCTCCTTGTTGCGCTCCAATTGGAGTTATTGGGAGGGGTTGCCTAATAACAATTTTTGATGCAATACTTTGCACGTGGCTCCTTGTTGCGCTCCAATTGGAGTTATTGGAAGGGGTTGCAGTGTTGTGTTGTGCCCAAGGCCCAATTTTTCAGCCCCTGTTTAACAGGGGCGCCTAATAACAATTTTTGATGCAATAACTTGCACGTGGCTCCTTGTTGCGCTCCAATTGGAGTTATTGGGAGGGGTTGCAATTGTTGTGCCCAAGGCACAATTTTTCAGCCCCTGTTTAACAGGGGCGCCTAATAACAATTTTTGATGCAATAATTTGCACGTGGCTCCTTGTTGCGCTCCAATTGGAGTTATTGGGAGGGGTTGCAATTGTTGTGTTGTGCCCAAGGCACAATTTTTCAGCCCCTGTTTAACAGGGACGCCTAATAACAATTTTTGATGCAATACTTTGCACGTGGCTCCTTGTTGAGCTCCAATTACAGTATGTTTGAGGGGTGCCCTTTTTTCAAAAAATTTTCTTTCACAAAATAATAATGGCCCCCCACCACCGCTAAAATATTCGACATATTGTTGCCACACAGAATGTGCGCAAGTACAATTAATTACTTTTTTTTATAGTCCTCTCATGTTGTGCAGGAACATTTCTAAACACGTGCCACTACTATAGACACCCAGCAGGTGTGATATTTAAAGGAATTTTTTTTTTCACTTTAAGCATCATTAAAATGGCTGCTCTGGAAAAAACGGTCGTTTTAAAAAAATAAATTTCCATTGATACATGTTCCCTGGGGCAAGACCCGGGTTCTGAACAACGTTTTCCAACATTTAATTGAATTTTGGTCTTTAAAACGACCGTTTTTGTATTCGAACGTTCGGGCCCCATAGACTTCAATGGGGTTCAAAATGTTTGCGCGAACCCGCGGTCTGTTCGAACGTTCTGGTGCAAACCGAACCAGGGGGAGTTCAGCTCATCCCTAATGTAAATGGAGTACAATGCTAAAATTCTTAGTTTAGATGATTGTACATCTTAGATCTCATATTTTCCTCCTCCAGTGTAGTGCTTTGCAGTCCTCCTTTTGATGGATAGGATTTACACTGTGTATCTGCCCGTAGCTTCTGATTAGTCAGCTGGAAGAGAACATATTGTCGATCAAATAAATATTTTTGATGGGAAAAGGAGCAAAGCCAATAGCTGCAGTCATCCAAGCGTTATGTTTGCTTTATAAGGCTGGATTCACACCTATGCATTTTTAATGCTTTTTGCATTTAGCAGATTTGCACTACAGAATGTGTTCCATAGGAAACCATGTTACATGGACTGAAGTGCAAATATGCAAAATGCACAAAGCACTAAAAATGCCATAGGTGTGAATGTGAATCCAGGCTAAGGCGAGCTGGCCATAGCAGAGTTAGTATGGTAAGGATTTTATGTGGGCCCCTAAACACCTGCATTTCTCCACCCCTGTTGTCCTCTCAGGCCTGGTTCACACCTATGCATTTTTTACTGTTTTTTGCAGAAACGCACAACAGTCCATTTAACATAATTTCCTATGGGACACGTTCACATCTATGCTTTTTTAAGCCCCTGCATTTTTGGAAAGGGCCAGGGACTTTTTAAAATGCAAAAAGGTGCAATTTTTGGTTCAATAGGCTTCAATGGAGAAGCTGCAGAAAAGCATGTAGTGCCACCTTTTGCATTTTTTCTTCTTCCCAACAAAAACAGAAAAAACACTTGTGCAAAAAGGCAAAATACACCACAAAAAGCACTGCAGAAACGGATCAAAAGCAAACTGCATAGGTGTTTGGAACGGCGCTTGTCACAACACGTGAGTTTGGCTCTCATCAGGGTGATCATGGATTGATACCCTTTGATAACGTGTGTTTACACGAAACGCGTCAGGGAAGTTTCTACTGTTGCCACTGTTTTATCTCTACATGCACTGTATCTTCATGTATATGTAAGTGCATTACTTATTAAATTTTACTTATCCCTACTATATCACACTATGTCGCTTCCTCTTCTCCTCATATTTTAAAATCCGACGGAGTGCTAAGTACAAACAACAAGAGTTATTGCTTATCCAGTATATGGGCTATCAAATTGTCGGTGGATATCCTGCATTTTGACGAGGTTCTGATTGAGTTCAGATTGACTGAACTCAATATAATATTTTGACTCTTGAAATATATATTTCTTAGAGTCTATAGGTTCTGGTAAGCCTGCATTTTTTCCGGTGGTGGGATTTCTTCACTCCAACTAAGAAAGTCACATCCTTGGTCATTAATGGTTTTTCAACATCATTTTTTCCTTGGCATATCATTCATATCTGGCATGATTGAAACTGTTATCTTTAACGTTATATGGAGTTTATCACTTGGTGTTTTATTTGAACATTAGTAATTTTTTGTTCTTTTATCACTTGCTTTTTTCTTATGTAATTTTCACAGTGTAATTCATCACTTTATGACATCATTTACTTTGTTTAACCACATGCCGACCAGACGCCGCCATTCTACGGTGGCAGGTCGGCACTCCTGGGCGAGAGCCCGTCATGCTACGTCGGCTCTTTCGCGGCCACTAGGGGGCGTGTGCGCGCCACTGGCGGCCCGTGCGCGCACCCCCCGCTCGCCCCCGAGTCCCGCGCGTGCCCGGCGGGTACGATCGCTGCCGGGCACCCGCGATTGCTCGTTACAGAACGGGGAACGGGAGCTATGTGTGACAGAAGATCAGTGATTTCCCCCAGTGAGGCCACCCCAATACAGTTAGAACACACCAAGAACACACTTAACCCCATCCCTGCCCCCTAGTGTTAACCCCTTCACTGCCAATGGCATTTTTATAGTAATACAATGCATTTTTATAGCATTGATCGCTAAAAAAATGCCAATGGTCCCAAAAATGTGTCAAAAGTGTCCGAAGTGTCCGCCATAATGTGGCAGTACTGAAAAAAAACGCTGATAAAAACAATAAAAATGCCATAAAACTACCCCCTATTTTGTAAATGCTATAACTTTTGCGCAAACCAATCAATAAATGCTAATTGCGATTTTTTTTTAATGAAATGAAATATGTAGAAGAATACGTATCGGCCTAAATATATAATATATAAAATATATAATTTTGGGGGATATTTATTACAGAAAAAAGTAAAAAATATTGCATTTTTTTTAAAATAGTCGCTCTATTTTTGTTTATAGCGCAAAAAATAAAAACCGCAGAGATGATCAAATACCACCAAAAGAAAGCTCTATTGTGGGGAAAAAAGGACGCCAATTTTGTTTGGGAGCCACGTCGCACGACTGCGCAATTGTCAGTTAAAGCAACGCAGTGACGAATCACAAAAAGTGCTCTGGTCTTTGGACAGCAATATGGTCCGGAGCTAAAGTGGTTAAATTCACATTGTAATTTACAAGCGCTGCACTTTACCCATACATAGGTGTGAACCAGGCCTAAGGCCGAATTCATGTTTTTTATACATGCTGATACACAGAAAAACACACGGTGTATGTGCTATTAGATGCATGCCCATTCATTTTAATGAGATCCCAATGTCCATATATGCTAAAAACAAATGCATCTGTCCTTCAGTACGCCCTAGTCCTTTCCAAACAGCGCATGCACTGCCCTGTGATGTGCTAGAAGAAATTAAGTCTGGTGTGTTTTCTGGTCTGGAACAAGTATGAAGACTGTGATGAATATCTCCCGCTGGAGGTGTGTCAATGTGCAGCCTTGGCTCATCACCACTGCTGGAGAATTAGAGACAGTCCTACTGTATATCTGTGATGTCTGTGTAACATTAATGAGGTTTGATGGACCACAGACAAGGGGAGAATGGGGATTGTTATGTAACATGATGCCAAATTTTGCAAGTCAGCAACAAAGCTCTCCGATTAATGTGAATACACACATCTCAGCCCATGCACAAGGGTGCCACTAACAATGAATGACACTTCTGTGTATTTGCTAAAGGGCAGCATGTTTCTGTGGTGTCAGGAAAGTGATTTTGCATGTATTCCCCACACACACAAATGTGAACATAGGCTAAATGTCTCAGTCACATTGGTGGTCAGTGTAAATCTTCTCATTACATTGGAGCTTGGTGTACAATCCTTTCAATCACACTAATGGCCAGTGTGAAGGTCCCCCTTACATTGGTGGGCAGTGTAAATCCCTCTTTACATTGGTGGCTACTGTAAATGTTCCTATTACATTATTGGTCGGTGTAAGTCCTGATTACATTAATGGCCAGTGTAGAAACTCCTCTTTATATTCATAATTGTTAAAAAATACAAACTTGCATTTGTGGTCAGTTTCGAATCCTCCGTTACATTGATGGTCCTTGTAGGAGCCCCCTTTAAATTGGTGGTGAGTGTAAATCCCCCTTACATTGGTGGCCAGTGTAGAAATCCCCCATTATTGGCTTTTGATGTAAAATACCCCATTACATTGGTTTTCAGTATAAATTCTTCATAACATTGGTAAACAGTTCAAATTTCCCTTTACATTGGTGGTAAGTGCAGAATTGCCCTCACACTGCTGGTCAGTGTAAATCCCCTCTAACATTGGAGGTCGGTGTAGATATGTCACCTTACATTGGTGGTCAGTACAAATCTCCTCGACAGTGGTTGTCACTGTAAATTCCCCCTTACATGGAGGTCATTGTATATCCCCCCTTACACTGGTGGTTGGTGTAAATGCTCTTATTACATTGGTCTCAGTGTATAAATCCCTCTTTTCTATTGGTGGGTGGTATGAAATTCCCCCTCACATTGATGGCCAGTGTGAATCCCTTCTCACATTGGTGGTCATTGCAAATTCCCCATTACATTGATAGAATCCCCCACTATATACTTGCCAAAGATTTATAGCTTTTTTCTACATGATTCAGAATTTATTACAGTGTACTACCTCCTAACTAATCCCATCCCCCCACCACTGCCACTGATCCCACCAACCCCCCAGCATTGCCACTGATCACACTCCCCCTCCCCCAGCATTGCCACTGATCCCAGGAGTCCTAGGATTCCTAGGAGTTTTCTGTCTATTGATGGGTCCCCTCACCTACCCAGTCCATGGTGTGCAGGCAGTGAGGAGATGATGTGCTTTAACCTTTAGCAACCAATCAGTAAGCAGTAATGCTGTGCACTAACCTCTTGCAACCAATCATTGAGCGGTAAGGATATGCAGTATATAATGTGCGGTAACCTTACGCAAACCAATTAGTGAGTGGTATAGATGTCCAGTAACCTCTAGAAATCAATCAGTGAGCAGTATTGATGCACAGTAATCTCTAGCAACCAATCAACAAGCAGAAGTCATGTGCTGTAACCTCTAGTCATAATATGTGCTGTAACCTCTAGCAGCCAGTCAGTGAGCGGTAATGATACACTGCAACCAATCGCAATCGCTGCCTGATCTGATTCAGTGAACTGATTTTGAGTCTAGCTGCTATTTATTGTATGCATTGTCTCAAAGCATTTGGAATGCGAAATTGCATGGAAGAGGGGGCCCAAGAAAATGTTTGCCCAGGGCCCAGTCAATATTAAAGACGGCCATGAATGTCACAAACATTTCTTAACCAATTTAAGAACTGGACATTTTCACCCCCTTCCCGAACAGGCCAATTTTCAGCTTTCAGTGGTGTCGCATTTTAAATGACAATTGCACAGTCATGAAACACTGTGCTCATATGACATTTTTATAATTTTCTTTACACAAATAGAGCTTTGTTTGGGTGGTATTTGTTCACATCTGGATTATTATTTTTTTGCTAAACAAATGAAAAAAGACCGAAACGTTTGAAAATATCCTTCACTGACGTGAGTTGATGAGGCTGCACTGATGGGCACTGATAGGCTGCACTGATGGGTACTGATAGGCTGCACTGATATGCACTGATGAGCACTGATGAGGCGGCACTGATAGGCAGCGCTGTTGGGCATTGATAGGCAGCACTGATAGGCACTTATAGGTGGCACTAATGGGCACTGATGAGGCTGCACTGATTTGTGCCACTGATAGGCAACACTAATGGGCAGTGATAGGCACTGATGGGCACTGATGGGGCTGCATTGATAATCCCCTGTCCCCGTCACAGTTTCTGGTTACCGACTCTCCTCTCAGTGTGTGAGAAAATTACTGCTGATAACCGACAAGTCTGTTTACATTGTGATCAGCTGTGATTGGACACAGCTGATTACATAGTAATGGCCGCTGCGATTAGCCTTTTACTGCGCTCTGTGATCAGCTGTGTCCGAAGGACACAATCATCACAGAGCACACCAAATGCACGCCCCAGGAGGCTCACAGGGGCATTCTTGTTGAAGGACGTCCATGGCCACTCTCCCAGAACAACAGAGGCGCATCGTAGCCAACACATGAACGCAGCTCTACCCACAGTAGGCCCCGCCCACAAGCATGCATTAGTAGCTCTTAGCGATAAATTACACATGATTGGAGCATTGTGGGATCATGTGAATGTGACCGCTCCTTATTTTTATAGGGATTATTTCCTTCTATATATTTAATGATCAACTGGTACTTCTGATGCTACCAATTTCTCAAGGCAAAAAAATTGCTAGCAATTGGTTAGATCTGCCAAAAGATAATATCAATACTGTAAGTAGAGAGTTACTTCCTTGCACTGTTCAGCTACAGACATCTGAAGATTAATTGTATGAGCAAATATTACAGTTCTATGAAACCTGTGACACGGGGGTCTGGTGTAACCAGCTGATCGCTGATACATATTGCATATGTCACACTGCAGAGGGCTGTCACATTAGTCTTCTCCTCGCCACCTTTTTCTTTCTGGCTGGAATACTTGCCAAGGTGACAAACACCCTCATTAAGTGTTTCATCAGCTCCCCTCTCTTCACCTGATGCCACTTATATCTCCGACTTCTCCGGGGAATCCAACAAGATGCTTAGATTCACAACAGCACAAGAAGACAAAATGGCTTATGTGTAACCCTTCGTCTGCCAAAGTGCTCTTCACACATCCTGTCTCACAGGTGCAGCAAGGTCACATCTCATGATCCTCATTTAGTAGAGGTTCTGTAGTGTAAGTATGCCCATTGTAACCAGACAGATGCAACACTTTATGCCGCGTAACACACGATCATTTTTCAGCATGAAAAAAAACTTTGTTTTTCAGCATGCCGAAAAATAGGCATTTTCCCAACTTTATCCTTAAAATGTTGTTGCCTACACACCATCGTTTTTAAAAAATGATCTAGCAAAGTGCGGTGACCTACAACACGTATGACGGCACTATAAAGGGGAAGTTACAATCGCCTTTGGGCTGCTTTAGCTGATTCCGTGTTAGTAAAAGACGATTTGCCCTTTTCTGTCTGTTACAGCGTGATGAATGCTCCCGTCTCATAACTTGCTTCTGAGTATGCACAGGTTTTTTACGTCGTTTTAGCCCACACAGGATAATTTTTTACAACCCTAAAAACGACATTGTTTAAAACAACGTTAAAAAATGCAGCATGTTCGATTTTTTTTTTTTTTTTTTTTTTCGTTTTTCAGAACCTGAAAAATTATGTGAAGCCCACACACGATCATTTTAAATGACGTTTTTGAAAAACAATGTTTTTTTCATGCAGAAAAATGATCGTGTGTACGCGGCATTACACTATTAAAATGACAGCTGGTTAATGAATATAATTCTAGTCGGCTGATGAGTGGTAGCACAGGGTACTTAATGCATTGGGGTAAATGAGGATGATATTACAACTCAGTGGGGGAGATGTACTTAAACTGGTGCACATAGAATCTGCTGCAGCTCTGCATAGTAACCAATCAGCTTCTACTGTAACTTTAGCTTTGACAATTAAACCTAAAAGCTGATTGGTTACTATGCACAGGTGCACCAGATTCTGTGTGCGCCAGTTTTGGTAAATCTCCCCCATTGTTAAAGTGTTTGTTACCTCAAAACTTCATATTATTGGTATGTTCTCTAGCTATGCTGGGAACTCAGTGGCCCGGATTCACATACATCGGCGCATATTTATGCCGCCGTAGCGTATCTCTTTTACGCTACGCCGGCGCAGTGTGGAGAGGCAAGCATGGAATTCACAAAGAAAATGCTCCTGCGCCGGCATAGAGTATATTTCGTAGGCGTAAGCCGGCATAAGTGGAAGTAGGTGGAAGTGGGCGTGATCCATGCTAATGAAGCGTGACCCCATGCAAATGATGGGCCGGGCACCAGACAAGTACTTAAAATGAACTGCGCATGTGTTGGGACATGGACGTATCCCTGTGCGCATGCGTACAACCACGTCCGAACAACTGCCTAAGATACGGCGGATCACCGTGTACGCCGTGAACGTAACGTACCCAGGGCCGGCGCTACCACTAGGCGGATTAGGCGACTGCCTAGAGCGCACTGCCGCCTAGAGCGTCCGGCCGCTATTCCTCCCGCACTGACACTGTCCTCCACAAAATGTTGGCAGCGCCCTCAGCCCTGACATCATGTCAAGCAGCGCCGCTAGGCAGACGCCCCCCCCCCCCCCAGCGCGGCTCGAGTTCTCTGCTCTGAGTAAGTCTGACAACATCAGTCACAAGTGGCATAGATAGGTCCTGTCCCGGCTGCAAATCCCACCCCCCCCCCCCAGTCTGGGTGCTCTCCGCTGTTTCATGTGATGTGTGATACAGTACTGTCTGTCATCTCATCTCCTGTCCTGTGTCACCGTGTCCAGCAATGATCCTTTTCAGAAAGAGCCGACTCAGCCGAGGCAGCAGCAGCCCCTCCCTTCTCAGGTCTCTGTCCACACTGACTGACTGTCTGTGTGTGACAGGAGGTGTACCGTCCGCAGCACAGCGCCCCCCAGCACCCCCCCCTCTTCCTGCCATGTCAGTCACAGTGTGTGGAGGATGCCGTGTGAAGCATCATGGGATTAGTACTGGCGGCTCCCGGGCTTGAGGGGGACAGGTGGCGCATTGAAGAGGCACCGCACCGTACAACAGCAGAGGTGATGTGAGCGAGGGCAGGCAGCCACCACAGGGTTCACTGTTCAAGTTGGTGTGGTGAGTAAAGTAAAACTTTTGTGTATGTGATGACAATATTTTTTTTTTAATGTATGTGTATATTAAAATATCTGCCCCCTCCCCCCAGAGCTTGATTTGCATTGATTGGCACTGATGTAGCAACATTGATGGACGCAGGTGTGGCTGTATTTGATGGACGCGGGTGTGGCTGATGGACACGGGTGAGGCTGCATTTGATGGACGCGGGTGTGGCTGTATTTGATGGACGCGGGTGTGGTTGTATTTGATGGACCCGGGAGTGACTGTATTTGATGGACGTGGGTGTGGCTGTATTTGATGGGCACAGGTGTGGCTGTATTTGATGGACGCGGGTGTGGCTGTATTTGATGGACGTGGGTGTGGCTGTATTTGATGGGCACGGGTGTGGCTGTATTTGATGGATGCGGGTGTGGCTGTATTTGATGGACGCAGGTGTGGCTGTATTTGATGGACGCGGGTGTGGCTGTATTTGATGGACACGGGTGTGGCTGTATTTGATGGACGCGGGTGTGGCTGTAATTGATGGACGTGGGTGAGGCTGTATTTGATGGGCACGGGGAGATGGCATTTGATGGGCACAGGTGAGATGGCATTTGATGGGCACAGGTGAGGCTATATGGATTGGCACTGGTGAAGCGGCATTGGTGGGCGCTGGATGAGGCTGTATTTTATGGGCACAGGTAAGAATAGGGTTAGTGCTTCCACTAGGCAACCTAGGCAGCCTAGGGTGCCGGCCACTGGTGTTCCTACTCTCTTCTCTTTGCAGCTCAGCAACTAAGTCTCAACATCAGCAAGGCAGCCGCTGCTCTGTTCACACATATTGTCAGAGGCACAGTGCCTGGCGGAGGACTTCATCTGTGTCCTGACTTCCGAATGAATGGAAGCAAACATTCATTGATGGGCACTGGTGAGACTGCATTGTTGGGCACTGGTGAGACTGCATTAATGAGCACTGGTGAGACTGCATTGATGGGCGATGGTGAGACTGCATTTGATGGGTGCTGGTGAGACTGCATTTGATGGGTGCTGGTGAGGCTGTAATGATGGACGCTAGTGAGGCTGCAATTGTTGGTGCTGGTGAGGCTGCATTTGATGGGCACTGGTTGGGCTGCATTTGATGGGCACTGGTTGGGCTGCATTTGATGGGCGCTGGTGAGACTGCATTTGATGGGCAATGGTTGGGCTGCATTTGATGGGCGCTTCAATAGAAAGGTGAAATATACAAGGGCAGGGCAAAGGGGGTTGGGTCAGGGGTGGAGCCACGGGGAGCGGCAAAGTGAGGTTTCGCCTAGGGTGTCAAAAATCCTTGCACCAGCCCTGAACCTACCCAAGCCAGACCCACGTCGGCCCATATTCACAGACGTCCAACGTAAAATACGTAGGCTTGTGTTCCCTGGTCCATACCTTTGCATGGGTTGCGCCTCATCTATGGGGAATAACTTTACGCTGAACGTAAAACTTACGCAAACCGCGTAAATCATGGGCCGGGCGCAAATACGTTTGTGAATCGGCGTATCTCCCTCATTTGCATATTTGAATCGAAAATCAATGGGAGCGCCACATGCGTCCAGCGTAAAGATGAGCCCACTCTACGCCGGCGTAGGCAAGTTACGTCGGTGGGATGAAGTCTGTTTTTAGGCGTATCTAAGTTTGTGGGTTCGGCGCACAGATACGACGGCGCATATTTGTACTTACGCGGCGTATCTGGAGATACGTCGGCGTAAGTGCTTTGTGAATCCGGGCCAGTGTGCTCTCCTCGAATGATCAGACTTGTCACTGGGAAGCTCGGTGTGCTGCTGCTTCTCCTCCCCCAGCTCTTATACAGCTGAGAACAGAGGGAATGTGGTTACTTATAAAAAAGGGAAATAAGGTATTTATAATGTATTTTTATATCTATACAAAAATGTTTTAACCTTTCTATTTTAAACTGAAATGGTTGTTTTAGATCAGGGTGGTTTTATCCCGGGCAGGTCAACTAGAATGAACATATGTAGACTGTTTAATAACTTGTCATATGTACATGACTGCCCCCAGACTCGAGTCGTGGTATCCCTGGACACTTGCAAGGCCTTTGACAGTGCGGAATGGCCTTACCTGTTCCGGGTCTTGCAGATGTATGGTTTTGGCCCCCGTATGGTCGCCTGGATTAGACTCCTCTATACAATGCCGCTTGCTCGTATTCGTATCAACTCACAAATTACGGAGACCTTCCGAATTACTAGGGGAACCAGGCAGGGGTGTCCGCTGTCACCCCTGCTTTTCGCCTTGGCCATGGAACCCCTCGCTATTAGGATACGCATTTCCCCACTTCTTAGGGGATTGCCCATCAATGGTATAGAGGAGGGAATCTCACTATATGCTGATGATACACTGGTGTATTCGGCAGATGCCCAGGACACACTAGCTAATGTGTTGAAAATTGTGTCTGACTTTGGGGACTTCTCGGCGTTCAGAGTGAATTAGGAGAAATCCATTATCTATCCCATAGATCAATCATCTACTCCTCACATTCATTTAGACTCTAAATTGATGGTGGCCACCTCGTTTAGATATCTGGAAGTTGTGGTCCAATTACCCCTGTCCCTGTACATTGCCAATAATCTGAGCCCTGTGCTACTACAGCTGCAGTCTCAGTTAAGGCAGCGCAGAGCAAGTGGGAATCCCTAGATATTACCATGACGGAAGATGACTGGACTGAGTTCTGTGATACTTTTAAGACCTCCGTTATAGCCTCCAGAGACAGGGTGATCCAACTAAAATGTTTTCACCAATCGCACTTGACCCCGGCCAGGATGCCCAGAATGGGCATACTGGCCTCGGCGTATTGTTTCCGCGGATGTGGGCAGGTGGCTGATTTTATCCACTGCTTTTGGAGTTGCCCAGTTATACGAGACTTCTGGAGATATAGGATCCTTCCTCTCTTCTGCCTTGGGACTCCCCAATATACTGCCTTTTGGGGGTCTTTGGTGACCTCGCGGTTCCCTCCTGGGTCAAAAAATTGCTTTGAATCCTATATTTCTATGCTAATAAATCCATCCTGTTGACCTGGAAGGGAGTGGCGACCCCGACAAGGGGCCTATGGTTGAAACTGGTCAATGACGCCCTCCCGCTTTACAAGCTCACTTTTGAAATTAGGAAAATAAATAAGTCCTTTGATAAGATTTCGGGCAGGTGGCTGGCTAGCCCCCTGACCCTATCTCCTATACAGCCGTAAATAGGGATGTTGGTGGTGCAGTCTCCATTTGCTAGAGTGACCTTAATATGCAACCCCACAAAGGGGTAATACTGCCTTTATACTTTGTCGTATGTACCTTTCTACTCTGACTTTTGACTTTTGTATAACTATGCTGTTGATAATAGTATGGAGTGATTAAGGAGCAAACTGCTGCCGATGTATGTTCTGTGTGGTTTAAGTTTTGTTTCTGTATGTGTTGTATTGTTGGTTTTGTAAAAAAATGTCAATAAAAATATCTTAAAAAAAAAAAAAGAAATGGTTGTTTTAAAAGGTGATCGTTTACAATCACTTTAAATATCTGCCCTACTGTAGCTACATGGAATGTCTAATTCGTTTTGATGATTTTTTTAGGCTAATTTCATATACATGCAGACAATCTCCAGTACCCCAGAGGTTTCATCCAGTTTTTGTGCCTTAAAGGGGGCCATTGAAGTAGATATTTAGCACCGTCAAACAAAACACCTTCAGGTGGACATAAGCAGAGTTGAAAAAGTTGGTCTTTGTTGGATCATCCAAGCTGGAATAAGTAGATGAAGGCAGATGTTGAATGAGTCCACCAGGCGCCACCCATAACTAAGCCATGATTTTTGAACGTTTTGACTTGAAATGCAACCGATGTTATCAACCATTTCTGAACATATAATTAGAAATCTATGGTGGTTCTTCGTTTTCTAAATATGGTAAGTATTGTGTATGACTGGCAAAAAATCATTTGTCCAGCATTGGTGGTGCATATTTAAAAACAAGCAGGCCCTTGCCCGGATTCATCTACATTCCCTGGCTGTTTTTTAACATTCACTCAGAAAGGTTCTGTTAAAAATGTTACCTATTGTGGGTGGAGAGGATGAATGCAAATGAGAATTATAGGATTAAATCTTGATTTGCGGGAGCTGACAACACAACAACCAATGGCTAATTACAATTTACAATAATCTATTGTATTTAAATACAGCAAATGTTAGGCTGCGTACACACGATCAGTCCATCCATTGAGAACGGTCCGAAGGACCGTTTTCATCGCTTAACCGATGAAGCTGACTGATGGTCAGTCGTGCCTACACATCATCGGTTAAAAAAATGATTGTGTCAGAACACGGTGATGTAAAACACAACGACATGCTGAAAAAAACCAAAGTTCAATGCTTCCAAGCATGCGTCGACTTGATTCTGAGCATGCGCGGCTTTTTAACCGATGCTTTTGCATACTAACGATTGTTTTTTACCTATCGGTTAGGCGTCCATCGGTTAAATTTTAAAGCAAGTTCTCTTTTTTTTCACCAAAGTATAACTGACCGATGGGGCCCACACACGATCGATTTGGACTTTCAGTCTGTTTTCATCGGTTTTGACCGATCGTTTGTACGCGGCCTTACTGTGATACCTCCATTTTTATCAAAAGAGAGGACCGTAGTATAACTCCAAGGCAATAAACTGAGGCCCGGCATAACAGAGGTTAATGGGGGCTTAGGGTACAGGGAGTTAATGGTAAGAGGGGGTGTTTCAGGGATTAGTTAGGGCTGTTCAGAGTGGGTTATGGGAATGGGGTGGAGCTTTAGGGGGAAGTGAGTTGGGGACGGAAAAGGGGGTGGTCTTCAGTTCAGCCCTACATTTTGGGGGGCATTTTCATTGGGGGACTTTCGCTGGAGCGTCCTAGGGTGCTGGTTGTGGCACTTGGCAGGATGCAAGGTCCTTTTAGGTCATATGGGCACATAAAAGGTATGGTGTAGGGACCCGTCTGAGTTACGGCTCCCAGTTGGTGTATGGGTACCTGCTAGTTGTCTCCGACTGGAGGCCTTAGAAGTGACTAGCAGTTCTGGTTTTATGCCTATCGGGACCTTGGGCCCCATTTTTTTTAATAAACTGTATGTTATGTTTTAAAAGGTTATTGATAGCGGATGGCCCATTAAAACAAAATATTAAAAGCCAGCAGCTACAAATACTGCAGCTGCTGACTTTTAATATTAGGACACTTACCTGTCCTGGAGTCCAGCGCCGTCTGCGTTCGCTCGTCTCTGCTGCTCGCCCCTCCATCCACGGTGAGGGAACCAGGAAGTGAAGCGCTCCGGCTTCACTGCCCGGTTCCCTACGGCGCATGCGCGAGTTGCGCTGGGCCCTCCGATTGGCTCCCGCTGTGTGCTGGGAGCCGAGAGTTCCCAGCACACAACAGGGGGGGGCGACGAGAAGCTAGGAAAACCCGTCTTTTGCCTGACTCTGCTGTGGCCGGAAGTGGGTGCAAATACCTGTCTTTAGACAGGTATCTGCACCCCCCTCCCCCTGAAAGGTGTCAAATGTGACACCGGAGGGGGGGAGGGTTCCGATCAGCGCGACTCCACTTTAGGGTGGAGATCCGCTTTAATAAAATGACTGCTATGGCCAATTTTCTCCAATTATGTGTGGTGTGGTTATTAGATGGAAGGGTGGGGTTATTGGTATAGCAGGTAACAAGCCATAGTTAATACCAGTCATGGTGAATGTTCTTTATAAGTCTAGTGACATTTGCCATTATTCAACACCTTCTAAATGTTTCTTATAATACCTTTGGCAGCTATGACAATTGTAAGTACTAAGGATGAGAAAATTTGAACGTTTTTATTTTTTTACTGAAATTCCTGCAAAAATTTACAGATTTTGAAGAAATGTTACCATTTGGGCGATATACATTGGTGTCAATCGGAAAGGCAAAATTATTTTTTTTTTTTTGAAAGGTTCAATGGGCTTTAATTGGCTCCTGAAGGTTATTGACGCTCCCGTTAGGCTGAGTTCACACTATTGTGAATTGAATGCGGTTTCTCTGCATTCAATTTGCATACAGGAGATTGTGACTGGCTCTCTATGTAGATGGTTCACACATCACCGGAGCGGCTTCGGTGTGAATTGCACAGGAGTCCTGTGCGTCTTCTGGTACGGTTCAGGTCTGAACTCAGCCAAAAATTCAGGCTAAAATCAGACCTGAACCGGTGAATGAAGACACACTACACTGGACTCCTTCTGTGAGCCGCTCTGTGCTCTAGTGTGAATCCAGCCTTACAGCGAGAGTAAACTCCCATGCATGAATTTTGCCTATAGGTAAGCCTATAATAAGGCTAACCTGTAGGTAGTGTAAATATCTCCTAAATGTACACTGTTTAGGTGATATTTATTGTAGATACGTCACCGGCGAATGCGCTCTGAAGAAACAGCATACCCATATCATTCCTCCAGAGTCCTGTGGCATAAAAGTCACCTCCTGTCCGCATGCGTTGGAGTGATGTCATTGCGGCTGGGGCCAGTCACACAGCCGAGGTCCACAAACCTGGTGAAGATATAAGCACCTTCAGCGGTGGCAGATCGCCCCTGACACCCTTGTTACATTGTCAGGGCTTTTTCTGAGGGTAAAATTTTACATAATATGCTAGTATGCGATGCATACTAGCACATTATGACATTGCATTGCAGGTTTAACAAAAAAAAAAAAAGCCAGCGGTTTACTACTGCTTTAATGATACTGGACCTGTTCTCCAAAAAATGGCCTTATATTCTCCACATTACATTACATTTTTTAAACAGAAAGGGCAAACAGTGAAGAAATTACAGTATATAAATAACAATTAAATGCTCACACACACACAAATGGGATATACATGCAAATACACAGAACACTAAATTAAACTACCACAAATACTCCAACCCCCCCCCCCTTTTTTGACAAATCACCTAAGCAGCACAATTAATAAGAAAAATATGTTAATTCCGCAATTAAATCAATTTTACTGAAATCGCCTGCTCATCCCTGATAGGCATCCTTCTATTTGTATGTGTTGGGTGTTTACTAGTCATTTATGACTTATAGGGATCTATTTATCATTTTTCATTACACAAGAGTCACCTAGCTTTGATTTTAGGTGTAAAAATGTATAAATCCTGGCTTGTGTGCATCTTAAAAAAAAAAAAACATTTATAAATAGACCCCGTTAACTCACAATCTCCTTAGATCCAGCTTGCAATGACACAAATACAAAACTCTAATATTAGATACTAGGCCCGCCAGCTGAGTCCCTGCAGGTAGTGACCTGAAATCCCTTAAGAATCATTTCTCAAGTATGACTAACATTTTGTGTTTTGAGGATTGCCCTTATCAAACACAGAAGACTTTCCTTCTGTTTGACTGGGTCACTAATTACACTGCTGGTAATTACTCCCACTGAGAGGAATCCTCACAACTGCCTGGTATTTCAGGATTGAAGCTGGCAAGGCCAAACAGAACAGAAAAGGGAGATGTGCCCCGCAAGTCTGTAAAGGGCATTAACACATACCCAGCTCCATGACTGGTATACTACTAGTGTCTTTGCTACTTAACTACTTGAGATCCGCGCTACAGCCGAATGACGGCTCTAGCGCAGATCTAAATTGTCAACAAGCCGTCAATTGACGGCTTGTCACTAGCTGCTTCCCTGCGCGCGCTCCAGAGCGCGCTGCGGGGAAACACTGTGTTGCCCATGTCCCTTGGACAAAGCCAATCACAGATCGCCGCGAACGGCCAATCAGAGTGGCCGTTTGCGATGCGATCTGTGCTGCCAATGAGAGATGATCTCATAGATCATCTCTCATTGCCGAGTTACATAGAGACAGCGTTCTGTCTCTGGAGAGCAGGAGACGGATCTGTGTCTCTTGTACATAGAGACACAGATCAGTCACCTCCCCAGTCACCCCCCCTCCCCCACAGTTAGAACACTATGCAGGGAATACATTTAACCCCTTCCTCACCCCCTAGTGTTAACCCCTTCAATGCCAGTCACATTTATACAGTAATTAGTGCATTTTTATAGCACCGATCGCAGTATAAATGTGAATGACGCCAAAAATGTGTCAAAAGTGTCCGATGTGTCCGCCATAACGTCGCAGTCCCAATAAAAATCGCAGATCACCGCCATTTCTAGTAAAAAAAAATAATAAAAAATAATAATTCTGTCCCCTATTTTGTAGGCACTATAAATTTTTGCGCAAACCAGACGCTTATTGCGATTTTTTTTTACCAAAAATATGTAGAAGAATACGCATTGCCCTAAACTGAAAAAAAAAAAGTTTTTTTTTTTTTAATTGGGATATTTATTATAGCAACAAGTAAAAAATATTGTATTTTTTTCAAAATTGTCGCTCTTTTTTGTTTATAGCGCAAAAAATAAAAACCGCAGAGGTGATCAAATACCACCAAAAGAAAGCTCTACTTGTGGGGAAAAAAGGACGTCAATTTTGTTTGGGAGCCACGTCGCACGACCGCACAATTGTCAGTTAAAGCGACGCAGTGCCGGAAGCTGAAATATCACCTGGGCAGGAGGGGGGTATAAGTGCCCAGTAAGCAAGTGGTTAAACAATAACAAACCCCAAAACCTCTTAACCCCCTATATAAACCACGCAACACCTTCTGGATTAAATGGCCACTAAAGGCCCCTTTATTTAATACCAAAAGGTAAATATTAAAATAACTTTAATAAAATACCACATATATATATATATATATATATATATATATATATATATATATATCTATCTTTATAAAACTTCATATATATTTACCAAAAATAGAATAAATGAACCCAAACACAACAATTATACAAAACTGCTGTAAACGAGGGGTTGCTGAGAGAAGGGAAAGAAAAAGTGCTAGGTAATCGGCTGTACTCCATCAGGAAGCATCCTGGCCTCTAGCCGTGCTCCAATCAGCTCACGAGACAATGACTTCCTCCTTCATTTCACTCTTCAGCACGATTGATCAATAGCCCCCACCTAACCAGATAGGGAAGGTGCCCATCCCATGACAGGCCCCAACTCCTACCAACCATCTCAGGTATATACATCCCATATGTATATACCAACCACCACCCAACCCTCAGGAACCCCAGACCAATGCCAACGTCCACCTGAAACACAAAAATAACATGAAAAACAAATACCCATACCAGACACTTCCACAGGGAGGGAGGGAGGGAAAAAACAATCTGTGTGTTACCTCTTCCATGGAATGGCCCCAGAATGACCAGCCCCGCCCACCCACTACTTTTAACTAACCCTCCTCGTGCTAGGTAACCCCACCCCTAATACCTCACTTCCCTATCCTGTGTGTGCACCGCACTGTGTTCCCCCAGTCATATGGCCCCTCCACCTGGGTTCCCCATACTATGGTGCTTTCTATCTGCTAATCCAGTCATGGCCATCTTTATTGATTGGATTTGGACCCTTAAAAAAAATGTATTGCCCCCCCCCCCCCCCACATGCAAATTTGCTTTCCACTGAAATAGACAGGGTAGAAGACTTTTTCCATGATAGTACCATTGCTTCTTGAGCATAGTAGATGAGAATTGTCAGCAAAGTACGTGTCACTCTTTTTGGAGCCAGATTGTCCACCAATCCCAATAGACACACCTCTACCGTTGGCTGCAGGGCCGATCCACCCTATAGGCAAAGCTGCGGAGGGCCCCCCAAATTACTAGAGGCCCCGCCTGGTGGGAAGTCATTTTCAGTCCCTCACCCCGCTTCTCAACTCGCTGGCTGCATGGGAAAAGAGCTAAGAAGTCAGCACCCCCCGCTTCTCACTTTAATGTAAGATGTCATTATCGACAGCAGAACACCCCTTCCCCCCGACATGTCATTTTCGGCAGCCCCTCGCTTAACTTTTATGTGACATGTCATTTTGCTAAGGGCCCCTGGGAGGTCAGTTTCGGCACTGGTTGGCTGTATATGAATGTACACCCTCTCTTTTTAATATCTTGTTTATGACTACTAGGATGTCCCCTATCCTGGTGGGCAGCAAGGCCAGAGAAACTATCCCTTGAGTAGTAGACCACCCGGACATCACACTAATACACAAGAGTGTTTGTTTGCTGTTATCAAGGTGATTGGATATATAAGTAGTTATAAGCAATAAAAATACATAAATGGTTATCCTACAATCAGCTCTCCCCCTCCCTCCCTGCAATCTTCTGGGAAATATCAAAGGTGCCAGAAGATTTCCTGGCCAATCACAGCATGCAGTGCAGCTCATGCATGCGCAGCACGCACCCAGCTGTTAAGCCAAAGTAACAATTCCGGCGCCGTGGAGAGGAGGGGGAGAGGAGTGTGGCTCTGATTGTAAAAAGTCAGCAGCTACAATTTTTGCAGCTGTTGACTTTTAAATGGGAGGAACACGAATGTGCAGTGCGCACCTGGCTGTGAAGCCGCAAGCTGTCACAGCCGGGTGCATACACTTGTGATGCCGGTGTCTTGTCCATCTAGTTCCCCTATCGAGATGGTTCCCTGCTTGACTGTGCAGGCGCAGACGAAGCCCACGGAAATCTCCGAACCTCGGGCGACATCCAGGCTCATTCCTTAAAGGATCAGTAAAGGAAAACATTTTTAATGCTAAATAGCTTGCTTACCTTATAGCAGTCCTGCTTTCATGTCCTCCATGTCCATTTTTGCTTAAAAGTTGCTGTAATCTCTTGCTGAACTCCACACTTCCTGCTTGTCTGGCTCCTTATGAAAAAACCCATGGTAGCTTTTCTGTCAAATAACTTTTTATTGAAAAAAAAAATATAGGTTGCTTACAACATACAGATACACGTGATATAGTATAAGGAGAGGCATAGAAATAGAAGGCACATAGTTGCCCGTGGTAAAAGTAGTCAGGTATAAAACAGCATGGGCAGTCTACGTGCCCCTAGGCAACAACAAGCGCCGAATTGAAGTTGAGAATGCCACATCATGATATCAGATCAGTACGTTGCAAAATGTAAGGCATGGGGGAAATCACAGGGGTACCTCCGAGGGGAGGAGGACTGGGAAAAGAGGCAGTAGAAAAATAAAAGAGAACAGATGAAAAATAAAACAAACAACAAAAGCAGAAAGAAAAAAAAAAAAGGGGGAAAACAAGAGGTAAAAATAAGAATAAGGATGAGATAGGGGGGGGGAAGAAAGGGTAAGGGGGAAGGGTCATCGAGGTAGCTAGTTTACCTTGTCACGACATGGCTCCCAGACCATGGTAGCTTTTCATTGTGGTCCATGATCAAGAAGATGTGATTACTATGGGCGGCGTAAGTCTAAATATGCGCCTGCGTATCTATGCACCGTATCCCCAAAGCGATATACGCCTGAATTTCAGAAATTTTCGACCGACGTAATTTGGATAGACTGGTGCATCGTGCGGGCAAAAATGCTCTAGACACACCATTGATTTTCTATGCAAATATGCAAATGAGGGAGATACGGTACATTTGCGTGGCGCAGGCTACGCTAGTCCTTATAAAAGCAGCTTTAAATTTGGACAATCCGTCTACATGTCAGCTAAAGCAACACCGTTAGGGACGGGCTGAGCAGCCACACTTGCAGGACAACAATCTGTATGCCAACATGCCAGGGGCATCCTTGCTCATAGCTATACTACTTACTTCAAATACAACCAAAAGAAAGCTCCACTTGTGGGGAAAAAAGGACGTCAATTTTGTTAGGGAGCCACGTCGCACGACCGCGCAATTGTCAGTAAAAGCGACGCAGTGCCGGAAGCTGAAATTTCATTACTTTTCTGTGCCCAAAAAATGCTGATTACAAGACTAGTTTGAGATGTGCTTGTAACTAGATATGCTACACAGTTCACCAAGCTACTGACCACTGTACTGGAGCCAACAGCTGCAGTGCCTGCATTTGTAGCTTGTGCTACCTCTCAGAACAGATCATACAAAGCCAAATACAGAAGTCTTTATGTATGTCAGAAATATCCTGCAGCTTGTCTCCAGATCTCTCAGCCTGTGTAAATCCCACAGATGCAGAGTGACATCTCATTACATGACAGCTGCTGATCCTGATCCAGTGTGTGTACTGAACTATGCCACCAATGCAAACACCGTGTCACACTGGAAATTCATGTGTTCTATCCAAGAGCATTAAAAGAGGGTGGCACAGATATCGGTTTCATTCTGCAGGACGATGATAACTTGTAAGTGAGTAATAGAAAGTTAATACTTTGGTGAACTATAAGTTTAAGGCCTACTTCTTCCCATTAAGTTAGTGCTAAGGATGAGCGAGGTAAGGTATATGCACATGGGGCTTACACAGGCATTTGAGATGCCTGGTGTAATTTCCTATGCCCAGTGAGCTGCATGTGCCACATACAGCCTGCAAGATAAGCCTATGTTTGTACTCAGCTATGCTCTTATAAACACCTGTAACGCTACCCTCTCAAGAGCCACAAAGTGGAACTGTTTTTTTGTGGGATTAAGTTCATTTTCATGGCAAAGAGGGACTTTGCAATTAATTGCAATTCATCTGATCACTCTTCATAGCATTCTGGAGTATATGCAAATTTACATCAAAAACTGAGGCAGCAGACTTTGTGAAAATTAATATTTGTATCATTCTCAAAACTTTTGGCCACTGCTGTACAAGTCCCAACATTCTTAGCATTGCTATACTAGGTCCTGTAATAACTAAACTGCAGAACACTTCCCTCTTGTGGTCATTTAACATCCTGCAACCAGTAACAATGCAGTGTGGTACACACCAATACTTCTTTGCATGCACATACAATTTATTTTCTGATTGATAAAGCTGTACTAATATTTTGGATACACATGCCCTGGTAAACACAGATGCAAAGTTTACAAGAGCATGGCCCTATACAGCTATTCAAAGCGGTTACAGAAGGGTCTCATTCGCTTGAATGGGTTTTGTTTGGCGACAGTACAGCCCACAAAACACAATAGGGGGATCATTTTTGCCACGGCCACAAAGCAAAGCACCACGGTTATGGCATGTATACAAACCAGTCTGTCTGCCTTTGCAAATAAAACACATCTCGACAGCTTGTTTTTACCATCTCCCAATTGCAAGTGGAAGTGAGCTCTTAAGCCTCATACACACGATCGGATATCCTTTTTCATCGGATATCCGATGAAGCTGACTTCCCCAATAGGGATTGTTCTTCGTCCACATGCTATCTAAGACATAAAAAAAAAAAAACGTTTTGACTTTATTTATACGCTAATCCCGCCTACACACGGTCGGAATTTCCGACAACAAATGTTCGATGTAAGCTTGTTGTCGGAAATTGCGACCATGTGTATGCACCATCGGACATTTGCTGTCGGAATTTCCGAAAACAAATGATTAAGAGCTGGTTTTTCCAACAGCAAAAGTTCTTATCGGAAATTCTGATCATCTGTATGCAATTCCGCTGCAGAAAAATCCTACGCATGCTCAGAATCAAGTCGACATATGCTTGGGTGATAGGTTCCCACTTATTACCTGCTCACCTGTATTGGATACTTACCAGGAGACTTTGTTCACAATCACTGTTTCTTCTTTGGAGAATAACATAAATCGTTTTTATATAAGGACACTTCTATTATTACTCGATAATGTATGTTATTTTTTTGGTTTTATCACAAGTCGTCCTGTTGTGTTGTTGCCAGCAGCTTGCATTCATTTTTGGATTTTGTTTATTTCTACTTTTTTTTTATTTTTTTATTTATGTTGTGTCGTATATCTGACTGGAGTTCAGATTAAAGTTTTTAGTGAGTGAAACACATGATAGGAAGATGCTCAGACCTGTTGTATGGACACGTAGTTACATAAAGTTAAAGTAGTTGAAAAGCCTTAACGTTTTTTGTCTTAATGCATCCTATGCATTAAGGCAAAAGACCTTGGGGCAGATTCACATAGATGTAATCTTCCGCTGCGTAATCGAAATACGCTACGCTGCCGTCTATCACCAGACTCTACGCCGAATTCAGGTAGTTTTTTTGCGCGTACGCTATTGACTTTTTTTTTCCGCCGCGCATCGAAATACTGAGTAGGGGGCGTGAAGCTTTAAATTAAGCGCGTCCCCGCGAGATCACTGCGCATGCTCGATGTTCAGGAATTTCCCGCCGTGCATTGCGCGAAATCACGTCGTGCGTCATTCGTTGTTTGAGTAGCGGCGTTTAGAACATTCCTATTCCCGGACGACTTACGTTAAAAATAATAAAAGAAATCGAAAAACGTTGAAATTCGACGCGGGAACGACGGCCATCTTAACTGGCTGTCTAATATTAGACCAGCAAAAAGCTGGTATAGTGAAACGGAAAAAAAAGATGACTAAAGGTGCCGTAAGAGATTGCGTTTGAAGAGCTTTTGTGGATTCAGGCAAAAGCTTGCATACCATGAAGGTGAAAAACAACAGAAGTCCGCCCAGTGGCCGCAATTTTCAGGCAGCGTAGATCTGAAGGCGTACTAACACGTAATAAAGTCGAAATTTAGCACGCAGGTGTCTTTTCATGGTTTGAGGATTTCGACTAGCGTAAAAACGCTCGTAAATCGAAATTACTCCTGTCTAACAACATTTACACAGGCGTAATCGCTTTGTGAATCTAGGCCCTTCTGTGCTACAGAATCTCGCTTAGCTCTGACTTATACTTCACTGAGCACGATCTCGATCCAGCATTGTGCACGAGAACAGCGGCTCTCCTGGCTCGGTCCCCCTCTCATTGGTCAGATTCATGGATGTCTGTGTCTCGCCAAAGTGAAGGAGTCAGGGACCCCAGAAGTGGAAGATCACAGCTGCTCTGTGCAAAACTATTACACAGGGCTGGTATCTATGATATGTTTATTATTATTTTAAGAAAAAATGAATTAAGGGTTAATTAATGCTTTAATTTCAGGATGGTATTCTGAAGTACTGCCTACATTTTTTTGTATGTATGACAACTTTACAAACAGGGAAATGGATTTTTCATCAATATCTGCCTAAGCAGAGCAGTAGTCATTAGACATGTGCAAAATGTAATGTAAATGTAATGTATTTAGTTACTCCCGAAATTCGTTTTTATTTATTTTGTTTCATTAAAAAATGCATTCATCTGAAAATCTGAATGAATTAAGGTTGAATCTGTAATTGAAGGCGGAGCAGCTAAACTGTACGACGCCGCAATTGTACATTTCCGGTCAAATGTTCCTTCTAAAAGCTATAGAAGAATTCTAATGTTGCATGACTAGTAATAATTAGGGCCCAGATTCAGGAACGATTTACGTCGGCGTATATCAAAAGCTACGCCGTCGTAATTTCAAATGTGCGGCCTTGCATCTCTGCGCCGATTCACAAAGCTAGTTACGTCGAAAAGCAAGGCTTCAGCCGCCCAACATAACTTGCCTACGCCTCCATATCGTGGGCGCATAGTTACGCTGGACACATTCGGCGTTCCCATTTTAAATATGCAAATGAGTAAGATATGCCGATTCACGAACGTAGATGCGCCCGGCCGCTTCATGTACGCAATTTGCGTAAAGCTTACGTCCGGCGTAAAGTTACCCCTCATATAGCAGGCGCAGGTAATGCAAAGGTATGGGCCAGGGAACGTCCAATTTTACATTGCGTATGCCGTTTACATAGTACTACGTGAATAGGGCTGTGCGTAGGTTACGTTCACGTCGTAGGTGTATCTTAGGCAGCTATTTCAACGTAACTGTGAGCATGCGCACTGGGATGCGTCCAAGAGCCGACGCATGCGCAGGTCGTTTTTTAAAGCTCAGCCCATCATTTGCATGGGGTCACGCTTCATTTAAATATATCACGCCCACTTCCAGCCCACTTCCACCTACTTTGTTACACTACCTTTGATTATAGTTGCCATTAAAAGTCCCCACTACAGTTCTGAGATCAGCAGATGACCTTGATCAAGAGCACACAAGTTGGCTGATCAGAACTTCCCGCCAGCACTGCCACTGATTCCAACTCCCCCTTAGCACTGCCATTCATCCCAACTCCCCGCTAGCACTGCCACTGATCCCAACTCCCTGCCAGCACTGCAACTGATACCACCCCTCACCAGCACTGTCACTGATCCCACCCCTCACCAGCACTGTCACGGACCCCACCCCCAACTAGCACTGCCACTGATCCGCACCCCCCACCAGCACTTCCGCTCATCTCATTCCCTACACCAAGGAGTAAGAAAAGGAATACAAATAGAGAATACATGGAAAGGAGAGAAAAAGAGGGGGAGGAACAAAGAAAAAAGGGAGAGAAAAAATAGGATCGGGAGAAAAAAACAAGAAATTAGGATATAGAGAGATACAAGGCAAAGAAAGGAGAACAAAAAGAAAGAGTGGTACAGCCTAAAATGTACCATAAGGGGTTTTAATACGGTACGAGTGGAAGGGACCCAGGGAGCGCTAAATGTCCATGGGTTAGGGGTGCAAATTACTTGGCCTGCCTTGGTTGCTGACAACCCACGCTACAAAAATAATTTTGCTGTTAGGGGTCCCTACAACTTTGGAAAATGTATAAAGTGGTCACAGCACTAGCAAGGTTGAGAACCACTGTCATAAGCCTTCAATGACAGATTCAACGCTTGTATGTTTTTCGACGCTTCATCGAATCTTCGTTGTTCATATCGAATGGTCTACCCCAACACTGTCTCTATAATGTCGAATCTTTTCTCTCTATAATGTTGAATCTTTTCTTTCTATGTCAAATCTTTCCTCTCTATGTAGAATAATCTTGGACTAATAGAGTTAAGATTAGGCACATTCAACCACAGGTTCGATAGACACAGATTGCTATTGTCAGCATGATGTCGAATCTCCTATCTATATCGAACTGTTGAAGCAACGAAAACAAAAATAAAGCATTTGTCGGATCTTTCGGATTTCGGATTCTGTGCGTTCGTTTTCGTTTGTTAAAACGATAATGAAAATACCTGGAATTTGGACGAAAATGCATTCGGACGAAAACAAATGCACATGTCTAGTAGTCAATAGAGGACCAGGATCAAAAGGTGACATTGGTGGCCTACTTTTCTAGATACTATTGGTGTCAATTTTGAAGCAATAAAACTTCTAACATTTTTAAAGTTTGGGGATCATATGACTTCCCTTGATGGCTTAGAACCAATTTGTAAGCTTTTTCGTAGGTTTATAACTAGTAGATATGTGCATTCCCGTTCGTACGAATGTTATTTTCGTACGAAAATTTTCATTTTCGTACCCGAGGGATAATGTGTACATACGAAAAAATTAAAGCAGCAAAATCCGAAAATGACGGGATTACGAATGAGCCGCATAACGAACAACCGCAAATACGAATGAACGATCCGGCGAAAAAAACGCCAAAACGAAAACGGCAAAAGAACGAAAATGACATCTATAACAAAAGGTTTGCATTCTGTATTTTGTTTGAATCCTTTTTCTGTTTGTTTTCAGTCGTATGTTCATTGTTCATATGACATCTATAACAAAAGATTTGCATGCTGTATTTTGAATTCCTATTTTCTGTTCGTATTTTGTATTTAAAATACAGAATGCAAATCTTTTGTTATAGATGTCATATGAACATACGACTGAAAATAGCAAAAGAAAAGGGTTTCAAGATATAGAATGCAAATCTTTTGTTATAGATGTCATTTTCGTTTTTTTGAATGGGCAGTGAGTGAGTGTAGTTAGTGAAGTACAGTGAGTAGTACAGTAAAGCCAAATAAACTTTTCTGTGGATTTTCATCTGAAGGGAGATCAGTTGGCCTGACTTTTGAACCCAAAAATGGTTTTCTGATGTAGTTTGAAAACGAACACATTTTCTGAGAACGAACGGAAAACGATCGTTTTTATGTTTGTGGTTAAAAAAGTCTGACCAAGTGTATGGGGCTTAACAATAGTTAATATGGATGAGCCACGTTTTGAAAGTGCCGCAAATCCCGCGATATATTTACGAAAGTACAAAATGACAAAAATCCTTTTTCTGTTCATATTTTCAGTCGCATGTTCATATGACATACTGTGTTTCCCCGAAAATAAGACACCGTCTTATATTTTTTTTTCCTCAAGAAATCACACTATGGCTTATTTTCGGGGGGTGTCTTATTTTTTATTACAGAAAATAAAGGTTGCCTACCTGAACCACACTTGCGCTTCTTAGCATTTCCTCTGTCCACCTGTAGACTGAGATTATCGTATTCTGCACGCCATTTTTGGACCATTCGGATATCCAACTTCTTCTCTTTGCACTCATCTTGTCTGGCTGTACAGAAAGATAGGCCAGCAAAGCTGATGTGGAGCACAGTGGAGCTGGGGTGATCTCTTTGGGCTCAGTACGGTAGCAGCTTTTCCCCCTATACCCTGGTGTTTGTGTGGGGTGAGAGAGGGGTTTGCTGGTCAGTGCTGGGAGAAGCTTTACAGCTTTACAGAGCGTTCTTCTCCTCACTTCAGCTCCTGAGCTCCGCACCAGTACCGTACGCCTATCACGTGTTGTTTACCACTCCGCGCCGCTACGCATTCGACACGCCCATCACTACGTCTTATTTTCGGAGATTCGACACACCATCGCTACGTCTTATTTTCTGAGATTCGACACGCCATCGCTACGTCTTATTTTCGGAGGGGTGTCTTATATTTCGATATTATATGTCGAAATCCCGCTACGTCTTATTTTCGGGGAAACACGGTAGATGTCATATGAACATGCGACTGAAAATACTAACAGAAAAAGTCAGGTCTCATCATGCACAGGTCTATTATGAATACGTTTGAAGATCAGAACCTTGCAGGACAAATGTCTTTCTTACCCCTTGTAAAAAAAAAGTCCCTGCCTGCAATGTCCAAAATGCTATTAGCAGCATAGCTTGAAAACAAAATACTTATTAATTGCTTTAGAAAAGGGCAGAGGGGGGGCTTTTAGCTTTGTGTTAGTTAAAAGTTAATTGAAGATTTTTAATAATATCACTGTAATGGCTATATATGGTGCTGACACACAACTCTACGTGACAGAACCATAGATGATCACATTTATTTTAATAGCGCAATATTTTTCAAGAGCATGAAGAACACTAAAGTAGAGTACTGTGTGCAGCATCCTTTATAATAACACAAGCATATCAGATACTTCTCTGGTGCCTGCAGATGAATGCTTTATCTCTGAAACAACTGCATCTCTGAAGCAGCACATCTGACCCACCATAGAGATGTGCTCCATATACCTTGTGTCCTATTCATTGGGAAATAATAATGGTACCAATTAAAGTACTAGTTCCTTCTACCCTTACATGCAGTGTTTATGTAGAGACATAGCTTCCCTTGGAAAAGTTTGGATTTTATCATCTGCCTTGTGTCTGTAAGGTTGTAATGTACACCTACAAAAATTCAATTTTAATGGATTAGTACATCTTCAATGGTCTGAAGCTGGGTGCTCAGCTAGCTAGGAAGATGCATTTACAGAGACACAGTGCTGCAGCTGCTCCGTGTGTTCACACAGGTCTTTTATGCTAGTTTAGCCTGTGCCATTCTGCTTCCATCCACTAGAAGGAGATGATGAGACATGAAGTATCAGTAAGACTTTTTTGCAAGATGAATAGGATGAAATGAAGTGGATTATGGGACATGTAGTTCACTAGAAGGACTTGGCTATAGCTGTGAATGGGCTGAAAAACTTCAATTCCCATCGAGGGGGCATATAAGGGAATGCAGTTTTTCTGGACTGTGAGAGGGAAAACTTTCTGTTTCTATGGGAGGACCTGGGCAATGCACACCTCCACCTAGCTGTGCACAGCAACCTAGATGGTTGGGTGAAAGAGCTACAGATACTTGGGCAATGCCACAGGAGATCTTGGTTACCAAGTACCTTCGTTCACAGTACCGCTGTTAGCAGAGGGAGGTTAATTTTCATTTAAAGACATTATACCACTGAATGCAGGAATGCATACCAACCAAATTAACCTGTCCAACAGTCTACGTTAAAACAGGGGTTTCGTTAGCACACATTTGCAAACGCATGTGTAAGCTGCAAGGCCACTTCACGGCACCCTGTATTACCTGGAGTCCTAACTCCTATAAATTTATGAGAGTCTCCACAGTGGAAGCACATGCATTCTAATGGATAGATAGGGGGCAGGTGGGCCTGGAGGTTGCCCAAACCTTCCTAAAGGCACACTGGGCACACAGCACATGGCAAAAAGGCAGCAAAGGTGTCCAGTGTGATTTTTTCTGGTTTTGTCTTGCATGCGTTGCCCTTCCATGTGCTACTTGCTGTGAAGGCCAGTTATAGGTGGGAGCAGGGGCCATTATTTTTTGTTAATGATTGAATATCGGTAAGGAGACACACTGGACACCTTTGCTGCCATTGTACTATGCGCTGGATGTCCAGTGTGCCCCTGTACTTTCAAGGAGTATTGGGCTTGCTTCAGGCCCACCTGCCCCCTAGCTATCCATTAGAATTCGTGTGCTTCCACTATGAAGACTCTCATAAATTTACAGGAGTTAGGACTGCAGGTAATACAGGGTGCCATGAAGTGGACTTGCAGCTTACGCATGCGTTTGCAAATGTGTGCTAACAAAACCCCTGTTTTTAATGCATGTTAGGCAGGTTAATTTGGTTGGTAAGCAGATGGGTTGGAGAGTTGAGCTGGGAATTTTTAGCTTGTATGCTTTGCAATTCCATGTTCTCTTTGCTGTGAAGGCCAGTTATATGTGGGGACAGATCGAGTGTTGGCAAGTTTCAGAGGACACGTGTCTGCTGACACCCTCTACTCCATAGAGAACAATGGATGGTGCGATCAGGTCCGCCTGAAAAACTGACAGGCAGACCCGATCAGTCCGTCAGTGTCAAAGGGTCCTTATTTTGGTATGTTTAGGCAGTGCTGTCATCCTTAAAGATCAGAGGGTATTCATGTTAATATCTACTAAGGGGATATAGCACTTTAGGACAGCAGCTGCCTTATTTCATTATTTATTTACACTGTTTGTTGAATGCTATAGTGTGGGTGCAATTGGATATTTACTTTAAAGACTGGGCTCTGCCACATATATAGCCAGAGACACCCCCCCATAGGCTACATACTAAGTACATTTTGGACACTCACTGATTGTTACCGGGCAGGATACCTGTCTTACTATTGCTCAGCTCATCATTCTTAATATTGTTCATTGCTGATGCTATTGTCTGTTTGATGTATTTTGTGGTATAAGTGTTAAAGGGGCTGTAAAAGTTAATTTTTTGGTTTCTAAATAGGTTCTTTTAAGCTAGTGCATTGTTGGTTTGTTTACCTTTTCCTTCCATTTCCCTTCTAAATTTTTTTTTCTTTGTCTGAATTTCTCACTTCCTGTTCCTCCTCAGTAAGCTGTCCTGGCTGACTAACCCCCAGTCAGAATGGCTCGGATGATGGGGGCAAGCTTACTGAGGAGGAACAGGAAGTGAGAAATTCAGACAAAGAAAAAAAACATTTAGAATGGAAATCGAAGGAAAAGGTTAGTGAACCAACAATGCACTAGCTTAAGGGAACCTATTAAAAAAAAAAAAAAAATGAATCTTTACAACACATTTAAGAGTGAGTCACTAAAACCCAATCACAATAATTGTTAACCACTTAAGGACCGCCTCCTGCACATATACGTTGGCAGAATGGCAGGCTGGGCACATGCACGTACAGGTACGTCTTGTGCTAGTACCCAGCCGTGGGTTGCGGGCACGCGCCCGCGGCACGTTACCGTGACCCAGGCCGAAGGACCAGGACCGCGGGACTCGCGGACCCACTCGCCGCTGGAGTCCCGCGATCGCTTCCCCGTTCTTCAATGTGGCGGCGTCATCGATCGTGTGATCCCTTTTATAGGAATACACAATCGATGACGTCACACTTAGAACCACACCCCCCTACAATTGTAAACACACATTAGGTCACACATAAACCCTTCAGCGCCCCCTTGTGGTTAACTCCCAAACTGCAAATTTAATTTTCACAATAAACAATGCATTTTAAATGCATTTTTTGCTGTGAAAATGACAAAAATGTGTCAAAATTGTTCGAAGTGTCCGCCATAATGTCACAGTCATGAAAAAAATCGCTGATTGCTGCCATTAGTAGTAAAAAATGTTTTTTTATAAAAATGCAAAAAAACTATCCCCTATTTTGTAAACGCTATAAATTTTGCGCAAACCAACCGATAAACGCTTATTGCGATTTTTTTTTACCAAAAATAGGTAGAAAAATACGTATAGGCCTAAACTGTGGAAAAATATATATTTTTTTATATATATTTTGGGGGGATATTTATTATAGCAAAAAGTATAAAATATTGCATTTTTTTCAAAATTTTCGCTCTATTTTTGTTTATAGTCGAAACGAATTCGAAAACAATTCGAATTGAAAACAAATTTGAATGAAAATTGAAAGCAAGTTTGAATCAAAATATAAAAAATATAAATCGATTTCTAGAAAAGAATACAATAAAATAGAATATAAAATAATAAAACAATAGAATGAAAATCAAAGAATACTAAAGAACAGAATAGAATTTAATAGAATGTAATCAAATACAATAATAAAAATACATACAATCAAATCCTGTTGAAATCATTTCAAATTCGGTTGAAATCATTTCCAATCCGGTGGAAATAATTTCCAATCCGGTTGAAATAATTTCCAATCCGGTTGAAATAATTTCCAATTCGGTTGAAATAATTTCCAATTCGGTTGAAATAATTTCAAATTCGGTTGAAATAATTTCCAATTCGGTTGAAATAATTTCCAATCCGGTAGAAATAATTTCAAATTCGGTTGAAATAATTTCCAATTCGGTTGAAATAATTTCCAATCCGGTTGACATAATTTCAAATCCGGTTGAAATAATTTCCAATCCGGTTGAAATAATTTCAAATCCGGTTGAAATAATTTCCAATCCGGTGGAAATAATTTCCAATCCGGTGGAAATAATTTCCAATCCGGTGGAAATAATTTCCAATCCGGTGGAAATAATTTCCAATTCGGTTGAAATAATTTCCAATTCGGTTGAAATATTTTCCAATCCGGTAGAAATAATTTCCAATCCGATTGAAATAATTTCAAATCCGTTTGAAATCATTTCAAATCCGTTTGAAATCATTTCAAATCCGGTTGGAAAAATTTCCAATCCGGTTGAAATAATTTCCAATTCGGTTGAAATAATTTCCAATTCGGTTGAAATAATTTCCAATCCGGTTGAAATAATTTCCAATCTGGTAGAAATAATTTCCAATCCGATAGAAACAATTTCAAATTCGGTTGAAATAATTTCCAATCCGGTAGAAATAATTTCCAATCCGATTGAAATAATTTCAAATCCGTTTGAAATCATTTCAAATCCGTTTGAAATCATTTCAAATCCGGTTGGAAAAATTTCCAATCCGGTTGAAATAATTTCCAATTCGGTTGAAATAATTTCCAATTCGGTTGAAATAATTTCCAATCCGGTTGAAATAATTTCCAATCTGGTAGAAATAATTTCCAATCCGATAGAAACAATTTCAAATTCGGTTGAAATAATTTCCAATTCGGTTGAAATAATTTCCAATCCGGTTAAAAAAAATTAAAATCCGGTTGAAATAATTTCAAATCCGGTTAAAATACCATCGAATTTGGTTGAAATATTAACGATAGCGGATGAAATATTATTGAATTCTGTTGAAATATTTTCGAATCCGATCAAAATATGATCGAATTCGAATCCGGTAGAAATGTTTTCGAATTTGGCCGTTTTTTCGAATTCGGTCTAAAACGATCTAATTCGACCAGGTTTTTTCGAATTTCTATCGAAAACGATCGAATTACGAAAACGAATTTAACAAATTTAACAAAATTAATTAAATAACGAATTAAAACGAAACGAAAAAAAACAAATTTTTTCCTTTTGCACATGTCTACTTACAGATTGTAGCTGGCTCTGGTTCCCACATTGACTATTTTGCAACTACATTTTACACATATATGATAATTTTAACTGAAAGGTGGGCCATCTTCATGAAATAAGGAGCCCCATGTGCACTTATAAATTATGGCCCAATTTCTGCATTCATTATATCAGTGTTTTTACTGGTGCCTATGCTGAGAATCCCTGCTCCCTCTTAGGCCGCGTACACACGAGGAGATTTATCCGATGAAAACGGTCCGACAGACCGCTTTCATCGGACATGTCTGCTGGGATATTTCGGTTTGATCTGTGTACACACGATCAAACCAAAATCCCCGTGGACAGACAGCGCGGTGACGTGGCGGTGACGTTGACGCAGCCACGTCACCGAACCAGGAAGTAAAATACTTCCACGCGTGCGTCGAATCCATTTGACGCATGCAGGGGATTTTTGTCCGCTGGTTAGGCGTACTAACCAGCGGACATGTCGGGCAGACGGGTTTCCAGCAGACAAGTTTTAAAGCATGCTCTATTTCTCTATTTCTCCGCCGTCTAGGGTACTGGATGAGAGCTGAAACAAAGTCAATGTCCAAATGTTGCGTTCCTTTTTTCTCAGTTTTATTTACCAAACGTGGTAAAAGAACGAACAATAGATTGAAGAGGTGGAATAGGGTATAGGTAGTAAGTTTAGGTGAAGAACTTGATCGGAAGCACTCCTGCTTCCAGACATGAACTCTCGTCGCCACTCTAGCCAGAGTTGGTAGTGTGCTCCTGGATAGGCCTCTCTCACTTATCCTAGCAGCCAGGGCGCTACACGGAACCTTGGTACAGTCTCTGCCACTGACCTTCCCGAAGGTGGAGATACGTTCGGTCCAGAATCCTCTCTCTTTAGGATTAAGCACCTGCGACTTCAAGGGATTTGTTCCAGTACTTTAACATTTGTAATCTATAGGGTTACATTTTACTTATGTCAAGTATATTTTCTATATATTGTAAAATTGTATAATTCTTTATTATTTTTATTTTTGTATTAAAATATATATTTTAAAAAAAATACTTCTGCACTGCCTCAAAGTCCGCCATTCTTTCACACTGTGATTGGATATTTTTCTTTGCATATATACTATATACGGATGTGGCGAATGTGAGTGCTTTTCCTGTGTATCCTTTCCTTATATGTTTTTTCACCCTCCTATCATCCCTCCTTTTTCTCCTTCCCCTCTTCCTACTTTTTTTCTTCCCTTTCCTCTTCCAAACCCCTTCTCAATTTCTTTGATTAAGCACCTGGATCTCTTCTCAAAATAGTTACTTGTAAAATCAGGAAACTGACGGGCGATCACTGCTCAGCCTTTTCAGTAGTAATGTGTTTAATGAAATTCAGGCCTCCCCTGAGTGTACCAGCCTTGTGCTGGGTGCTCTCCAGACAGGTACTTCATTCTGTGGCTTCCTCCCTCTAGGATGGATAGCGCAGGACCACTTTGTCAATGCAAACCAAGTCTGGATACTGGGCCTGCTCGGCAAGACACGACTCTAGACCAACGTGGTCCTGGAGCCAGGAAACTCTGATCACGCATCCCCGGCCAGGAGGGCCACACACAGAAAACTTTGCTCAGACAACAGCCCATCTTCCGAAAATCGTTTAATCAGTACAAAATGCGCACCACAACGGTTTTTCCAGAAACGTACAGCCAAAATCTTACTTTCGGTAAAGCACATTTTGCACTGTTATATTCAATATTAGTTTTATGCAACAAAATGTGAACGATACGTTGTACGATAATCGGATTGTGTGTACGAGGCGTTAGGCCGGGTTTTTATACACTTGTACAACAAATGCTCTGACATTGTCACATGTCGCATGATGTGTGAAAATCAATGTTTCCCTATGAGAGCGGTCTTAACTGGTCCGACACAAGTCAGCCCAACTTTGAAAATGCTCCCTGCATACTTTGGTCTGACTTTGATCCTACTTCAGCCCATTAAATATCACTGATGTCGGATCAAAATCAGATCGCCGTCTGATCCGATGTTGGCATGCGACTTGTGCTCTGATGATCTTGAAGGGGCACTCCACACCTTATAAAAAAAAAAAACGGCATGGGTTCTCACTCCAAGAGCATACCAGTCACTTCTGTCTGGTATGGGTTTAAGGAGAAGCTCCCCCCCTGAGTTGCACCAGGACAAGTTGTTGATGAGGACAAGGGCCTCTTCCCAACAACCCTGGCCATTGGTTGTTGGGGTTTGTGAGAGAGGGAAGAAGAAATAGTAAGCAACGTCGTAACTGCCTTAAAGCGGATGGTTCACCATAAATAAATTTTAAAATAAATAAAATAAAATAAAAATAAATATTAAAAGCCAGCAGCAACAAATACTGCAGCTGCTGACTTTTAATATTAGGACACTTACCTGTCCTGGAGTCCAGCGGCGTCCGCAGCAGAGGATGAGCGATCGCTCGTCACCCTGCTGCTCCCCCCTCCATCCACGGCGAGGGAACCAGGAAGTGAAGCGCTCCGGCTTCACTGCCCGGTTCCCTACGGCGCATGCGAGAGTCGCGCTGCGCCCGCGATTGGCTCCCGCTGTGTGCTGGGAGCTGAGAGTTCCCAGCACACAACGGGAAAAGCCCGTCTTTTGCCCGAGACTGCGGGCCGGAAGTGGGTGCGGATACCTGTCTTTAGACAGGTATCTGCACCCCCCTCCCCCCTGAAAGGTGTCAAATGTGACACCGGAGGGGGGGAGGGTTCCGATCAGCGGATCTTCACTTTAGGGTGGAGATCTGCTTTAAAGTGTTTGTAAAGCTACATTTTTTTTCCTAAATAGCTTCCTTTACCTTAGTGCAGTCTTCCTTCACTTACCTCATCCTTCAATTTTGATGTGCTTATTTCTTCTGAGAAATCCTCACTTTCTGTTCTTCTGTCTGTAACTCCACACAGTAATGCAAGGCTTTCTCCCTGGTATGGAGTGTTGTGCTCGCCCCCTCCCTTGGACTACCGGAGAGTCAGAACGCTCTCTACATTGCAGATAGAGAAAGGAGCTGTGTGTTAGTGGGTGAACAGGAAGTTAGGATTTCTCAGAAGAAATAAGGACGTTTAAAAGCAAAATCCAAGGATGAGGTAAGTGAAGGAGGACTGCACTTAGGTAAAGGAAGCTATTTAGGAAAAAAAAATTGTACCTTTACAACCCCTTTAATAAATTACCTGTGTACTGCGTGTTAAAAATGTTTTTACTTTTTTTGGGGTGAATGGGTAGGGGTACAATGTGCCCCATATTCATTCATATAGGGTGGGGGGCCAGGATCAGAGGGCCCTCTTGTTAAAGAGGGCTTCCAGATTCTGATAAGCCCCCGCCCGCAGACCCCGACAACCAACGACCAGGGTTGTCGAGAAGAGGCCTTTGTCCTTAACATATGGACAAGTTGCAGGGCCCCCATGGTGAGGGCATGAGGACTGGAATGGTTTGGGGGGTGCTCGCTCCCCCTCCCCATTCCCGAACCTGCCGGGCCATGTGCTTGGATAAGAGTCTGGTATGGATTTTGGGGGGACCCCGATGGCGTTTTTTTTGGCATGGGGGGTTCTCCCTTAAAATCTGTACTAGACCAAAGAGTCTGGTTAGCTCGTGCAGGGGGATTTTTTTTCTCAATTGGCGTGGAGTTCCCCCTAAACATTCATACCAGACACAAAGTGCCTGCATTGTCAGGATAAAAGTCGGATCCCCATTCATTGAAGTTGGACAGATGTCAGACTTCAAGTCGCAGGCAAAAGTCAGATCCACAACTGTCATGTCGTATTAGTGTCAACCCGGCCTGAGACACCCCTACCCTGGCTTAAACAGCACCTATTAGTAGCCTTTTCCACACCTGCCTCAGACCTTACTACAATGGCAGCTTCACCCAGCAACTATTCATTTGCATAAGACATTCCAACCTTGAGGTTAGGAGAAGGAAGAATGCACACAATGCACACATCCTTTTAACTCTGAAACATGGTGGGTTTACATATATGCATCCTTTCAGTCATCCCAATTTAGAAGTCACATTCCTTACAGCAGATATGAGAGCCGAGTCAAAGAGTAGCTCATACATTTAGGGCTTCAACAAAGTCCTACACCCCATGCCAAAAGGCATGCCAAAGAGGAAGCTCCCAGTGTGTAAAGCTTCTCAGGTGGAGTGCTGCCAGACTCTTTTTACAGTGCCCAAGAAGCCTCACACTGGCAGTTGCAGGGCTGACACTACTTCACTACCTTTGGTACACCCCATACTCTGGGGGACCTCTAGCAGCTACCTAGGCAACTACACTGCCTACTCTTTAGTACAGGGTTCTCAATTTTTAATTTAGTGACCAGTTTGGGGAACAGCAAAGGACACCTCTGTACTTGAACCTTACAATACAAAGAAAGAACCTGTTTCCTTGTAGATTCTTGCATCTCTCTGGTTAGGAGGTTAGGAACACTTGTGTCATAAACCTTCACACCTTCTATACACCCTGTTGAATTTTGTATTCACCCTAATCAGTGGCGGTGCGTCGATTGAGGGCACAGGGCACTGACCCCATTCTCAAGCCAAACCCCTTTATGTATAATGGATAGATTCATGCATTGCATGAATCTATCCATGCCCATGGCTGCCCCTGCCACCCCCTATTCAGGCGTCCTGGCCCCTATTTGGATGCCGGGCACCTGAATTGCAGCAGCGGGGGGGGAAGTTTTTGAAGCACCTGATTAGAACCGTCAATGATGGGCTTCAAAAAAGGTGGACTTGTAGCGCAAAGCATTGTGCCATGAGCCCACCCAGGTGTGTTAGAAAGGCAAATTAATATTCTCTTTCCTAACACTGAACCGCCTCTCCGGCAAATAGGTGCATGGGTCTGTTAGCCGTCACCTGATTAGCTGAAAGGACAGGCGCTACAATTAGATACCTATCAGGAGGAGGGGAGGAGATGCACGGAGGACACAGAAGCCACGGAACAGGAGATGTCTTACCCGATGCAAGGTCCCACCGCTCGCCGCCGTCACAGGCACAGCAGCTGCGTTTGATGGGCACACTAGCTGCGTTTAATGAGCACAGTGGCTGTGATTGATGGGCACAGTGGCTGCGATTGATGGGCACATTAGCTGCATTTCATGGGCACAGTAGCTGGGTTTGATGGGCACAGTAGCTGCGTTTGATTGCACAGTGGCGGCAATTGATGGGCACAGTGGCTGCCATTGATGGGCACAGTGGCTGCATTTGGTTGCACAGTGGAGAGGAACATAGTTGGGAATTACAGCATGGAAGAACTTACTCTGGGAATATCCAAGACATATCAGAAGCCAGTCTTGGAATACATTTAAAGGCTATTTGCAAGAAACAGCATATACAGTACCTGCATACAGCTGCACACAGCCATTTATGTCTTATGCCACGTACACACGACCATTTTCATGATGATAAAAATTAGATTTTTTTAATTGGTCGTGAAAAACGGATGTGTGTATGCTCCAGAGCATTTTTCTCGCCGAGAAAAATGGACGTTAAAAATTTAGAACCTGCTCTATTTTTTCTCGTCGTTTTTCACGTCATGAAAAACGGTCGTGTATACGCTTTAACAAGGGGGAAAAAAATGTGCATGCTCAGAAGCAAGTTATGAGACGGGGGAAATTGGCAAAAGCAGCCCAAAGGGTGTCGCCATTCAAATGGAACTTCCCCTTTATAGTGCCGTTGTACGTCACTGCGCTTTGCTCAAGCATTTTTTTTCATGATTGTGTGTATGCAAGGCAGGCTTAAGAGGAATCACGACAAATCACGTAGAGAAAAACTTTGTTTTTTTTTCCATGACATGAATAACGGTCGGGTATCTGTATGCAGCAATTGGGCTTCTTTGATGCAGAAAAAAATCCTGAATTTTACACTTTACATTCATGTACATGAGCCCTATGCAATTTTTTTTCTTTCCTTCCGTTTGTAGCATACAATAAGCATATGTGTTGTGTGGAGTTTTTTCAGCTCTAACACTTTCTATGTAAATAAATGTTTCACACTGACTAAGCACTGAAACCCCATGGTGAAACGCGTCAGCTGTACACCCCACTGCTTGCTGTGCTTTGTAGTGCCTTATTTCCTTTTTTTACCATTAAAAGCTACCCTTTTAAGGTTTTTGTGGTGTGCGGCCGTCCATATTTTCTCTTCAAGTTTTGCCTTGTGCATTGCCGGTGACTTGTCGGTATGGTTCCCCTATTGAGATGGTTCCTGTAAGAGCTGCGCAGGCGCAATCCTTGCCGACGGAAATCTCCGAACCTTGGCCAGCATTCCAGGCTCATTCCTTAACATCCTCGTGGATTGGAGGATGTTAAAAAAAAAGAGCCAGGTGATTTCCGCTGGCTCGGATTGCACCTACACAGTCAGGAGGGGAACCATATCGATAGGGGGAACCATATTGGCAGATCACCGGCACCAGGGAGAAGAGAGGGAGAGAAGTAAGCTTTGGACAGCCACATCGCTGGATCCTGGGACAGGTGAGTGTATGTTTATCAAAGGTCAGCAGCAACACTTTTTGTAGCTGTTGAATTTTAAAACATTGAATTTAAAAAAATTAGTGGAACTCCACTTTAAGGAGCTTTAAGAGGGGTGGCTGTACGGTTCTGAACTCGGGGGGGGGGGGGGGGGGGTAAAGTACCTGCATGCACACTGACATTTTATCCAAAAGCACACTATCTGTGTTAAAGGGGCTGTAAAGGAAAACATTTTTTTTTCATAATAAGCATCCTTTGCCTGCAGACATTCCTCTTTTCACTTCCTCATTGTTCGTTTTTGCTCAGAAGTTGCTCTATTTCTTCTCTGTCCTGTTCACTTCTTGCTTGTCTGATTTTACTGACCACTGGAGACTTCAAGGAGGTGTGAAATACTGGGCGTGCCGCAATTCATACTGGGAATTGGAACCATCTCGGTAGCCGGAAGCATACCGGCAGATCACCGGCACCCACGTTTGCACAGTGCACTCACCTGGAGCTCCTCCTTTCCCATATGTAAATAAATGATTTACAACATACATCCTGAGATGCTCTCCTGCAAAAGTAAACATGCAGTGCAAACTGATTGAGGCTGTAAAATAACAGATTTACTGGAAGTTTTTTTAATTGTGTAATGGTTTATAGAAACAGGCAGACGAAAAATAAGTGACAAAATATTAAAATGTGTGTGGGTGACATGGCTGTTTACACAGCTGTCAGTCTGATTGAGCACGACTTACATATGTAACCAGCTTAAACTCTTCCCACTGCTGGGACATAACCATATTGTTCTGTGTACCTTAATCTGTCATAAATGGGAGGAGGACACTTATTTTACATCTGCAGATGTCTGTTCAGATCTAGTTAAAGGAATATTCATCTGACACACTGTTCACATCTATATCTTTATGCAAAAGAATGTAGTTACTGTTCCAGAGATGAATACTGATTAGGAAAGTCAGAGTAAAATCATAACTCCTCATCTGCATTGTTTTGTTTTGGGTTAGTGACTAATGCCCCGTACGCACGATCGGAATTTCCGATGGGATAAAATCGGAATTCTGTTCAAGCTGTCTTGCATACACACTGTCAGATCAAATTCCAACCGTCCAAAACGCGTTGACGTAAAACACTACGATGAGCCAAGAAAAATTAAGTTCAGTGCTTCCGAGCATGCGTCGATTTGATTCTGAGCATGCATGTTTTTTTTTCTCCGTCGGAGTTCCAAACAGACAGTCGGAATTTCCGTAAATAAAAAATAAAACATGTTCTATTTCTAAACTCCGACGGAAAAAAGTCCGATGGGCCCCACACACGGTTGGAATATCCAATGAAAACATTCTGTCTGACTTTTTTCATCGGAAATTCCAATTGTGTGTACAAGGCATAAGGTTTGGTTCACGTGTATTCTAATTGGATGTACTTTTGAACCACATTCAATTCACGTGACTTGTGAACCGGCAGTCTTTCTCTATGGAGCAGGTTCACATATCTGAGGGCTGACCGACCATTTTTTGTGATTCGGCACTGCGTTGCTTTAACTAACAACTGCACGGTCGTGTAACGCTGTACCCAAACCAAATTCACGTCCTTTTTTTCCCATAAATTTAGTTTTCTTTGGTGATATTTGATAATCTCTGTGATTTTTATTTTTTGCGCTATAAACAAAATAAAGCAACAATTTTGAAAAAACCACAATATTTTGTACTTTTTGCTATAATAAATATCCCCATTTTTTTTTGCAAATGAGCCTACAAAACATTGCAAATGTGATCAGTGGATTGCGGGTTAAATGCCAGACTCCTGCAGACTCTTCCACCAATTCCCTGTCCGTCTGAGAAATAGACTTTCAATTTGAGAGCTGAAAAAAAATGTTAATTGACAACGAGTGCGGTAATCACGGCTTGGCACCAGGTTACGTGATTCAATCTAAATATGGGCGTATGGCAGTTAGCGTTCAAAGTATATCTAAAGCCAAACATTTTTTTTGTTTTAGTTAGAGTTGGGAATGGTTAGAACCCATGTCAGGTTTTACCCACTCCCATCTTTTCTACTCGCAGAAAAGCAGAATGGAGGACCACACTGTTATGAGTCCAAAGTAGAATGTTTGTTTTCTCATATCATATAAACCAACATGTTTTTGGGGGCTCAACAAGTCCCCCTCATCACGGCTTTACTAGTTGTTGGAGGGAAAAAAAACACTTAATGAAAACAGTATTGCACTGAGAACTCTCTGTTCTACCATGTTACAACAGCTGGTCTATGAGATACTGTTTCCATTAAGTTTATATGTATAATGAATCCTTGTTTGCCTTTTCTCTTTCAACAACCGTTTAAGCTTTGACGAAGTGGGCATGTGGAAGCCCCTGAAATGCCTTGGTTTACATGATATGAGGAAATATTCTATTTTGGGCTCATAAAAGATGGTATGGCACTATATTCTTCTTTTCAGTGGCATTGATCCAAAGCACCCTCTTGTGGCCTTTGTATGTATATGGAACAGCCATGTCATCTATTTACTTCATTAAAGATGAACCCAACACAGAGCTTAGTGCTTCCCATCTACAGGTTCGCCTGTTTTTTTTTTTTTTTTCTGTCTGTCTATTGAGGATTGCTTTAATCTCCTGTCACATAGACACAACAGGAAGTAATAGGAAGTCTTTTTACAGTGAGGGGACATACCTTCCTGGTTGCCACCAGGCAAAATGTTTTCATTGCAGTATTGTCTCTCTATTCCTGCTCAAGTGACAAATCACAATTTTGGATTTCCCATCACTTTCTGGCCAAGGAACAATGGCAACTAGGAATATACACAATGGGGACATGTACAGCAGTAAAAACCTGTCAGGCCCTGTACACACAGGCAGGAATCCCGGCAGGAAAAAAAACGTTGGTTTTCCTGACGGGATTCCTGGCAAGCTTTTCTTGCAAAGCCATGCATACAGACGGCCATTCAAAAGAACCAACGTTCTTTTGAATGGCAAGAACGCAGTGACGCGGAGCAGGCGCTCCTCACATTCGATGCCATCGCCACCATCTTGCTATACCCCACACTAAACTTGTATGCTACCGCGCTTGCGCCAAACTCTTATCAAGCATGCGCGGGTTTACCTGGGACAAGTAAGCATATAGACGACCGGTTTTCTCGGCAGGAAACACTCTGCTGGGAAACCAGACGAAAAAATAGAGAGCAGGTTCTCTATTTTCCCGTCAGGATTCTCGGCTGTTTACCTGACGGGAAAACTGCTAGTGAGGATGCACACGGCCGGGATTCCAGACCAAATGCTCTCGTGGCAGTTTTCCTCCCGGCCATGTGTACGAGGCTACAGAGATTAAAATCCCTCATCGCTCAATTTAAAACTAAATGAAAAAAGTTTGGGCTTAAGTTACACTTTGGAATCTATTTATACACGTTTGCACCCAAGTGCCACATAATGTTCTAATTGGATTCACTACGGAAAATGTGTGAATCATGGGTGGAAGTTGTGTTAATCTTGACTGAATACATTTATAAATAGAGACATTTTCTGGTGACCACTGCCATAAAGGCAATTCTTAATATATATATTTTTTACAATAAGAAGAACTGAATTCTGCAGTGTTCGGGTGATTTTTAGTCATGATGAATAGTATGCCTGCACATTTGAACAACAATAAAGGTTCATTAACAAACAAACAAAAAAAAAACATGTGCAGTGGTTTTGCACAGAGCAGCCCCCGATCCTCCTCTTTTCAGGTCCCCTGCCTGCGCTCCTGGCTCCTCCTCCTCAGCCAGTGACCCCAATAGCAAGCCACTTGCTCTGGGGGCACTGGTCCCTGCTCGCTCCCGAACCCCATTCTATATGTCCTATTCGTTGGCTCACTGGTTGTGATTGACAGTAGCGGGAGCCAATTGCTCCCATTACTGTCTCAGCCAATGAGGAATAGGAGACCTGTGAGATAGCTGGATCGAAAGGGAGCTCAGGTAACTATTATGGGGGGCTTGGGGGTTTTGCTGCACACAGAAGTTTTTTTTACTTGATGAATAGAATGGTAAAAAAAACCCTGAGCCTTTAAAACCACCTTAAAGGGGTAGTTCCCCCAAAAACCTTTTTTTTAACATTGATTGAGGCTCGTTATGTCAAGGGGAATCGGGTGTTTTTTTTTTAGAAACGAAGCAGTACTTACCGTTTTAGAGATGCATCGTCTCCGACGCTTCCGGGTATGGTCATCGGGGAAGGGCGTTCCTATTTGATTGACAGGCTTCCGACGTTCGGATACATCGCGTCACGATTTTCCGAAAGTAGCCGAACGACGGTGCGCAGGCGCAGTATAGAGCCGCACCGGCGCTCGGCTTCTTTCGGCTACTCGTGACGCGATGTATGCGACCGTCGGAAGCCTGTCAATCAAATAGGCACGCCCAGACCAGACGATCATACCCGGAAGCGACGTAGACGATGCATCTCTAAAACGGTAAGTACTGCTTTGTTTCTAAAAAAAAAACACCCGATTCCCCTTGACATAACGAGCCTCAATCAATGTTAAAAAAAGGTTTTTGGGGGAATTACCCCTTTAAAGTGGATGTCAACCTGATTCACGAAATTTGAGCTGTAGCTCTCTCCTGAACTGTTCCTGTGTTATCAGCCTGAAAACTCCTGACTAGGGATGAGCCGAACACCCCCGCGTTCGGTTCGCACCAGAACCGTCGAAAGGACCGAACGTTCGTGTGAAACATTTAAAACCCCATTGAAGTCTATGGGACTTGAACGTTCGAATTCAAAAGTGCTAATTTTAAAGCCTAATATGCAAATCATTGTCGTAAAACGTCTTTGAGAACCCAGGGAGCAGGACTCCTGAAAAAACAACCGTTTTTAAAACTTTTTTCCATTGATACATGTTCCCTCGGGCAAGACCCGGGTTCTCAAAGACGTTTTCACAGGCAAATTATAGACACCCAGCAGGTACAATATTTAAAGGAATTTTTCATTTATTTTTTTATTTTTTATTTAAGCATCATTAAAATAACTGCTCCAGGAGCAGTGATTTTAATGATGCTTAAATAAAATAAAAAAAATGAAAAATTCCTTTAAATATTGTACCTGCTGGGTGTCTATGACTGTGATAACGTCTTTAAAAAGCACAATAACCTGCCTGCCAGTAAATGAGGAAGAACTGATCTAGCTAAACTATACAGTGTATAAATATATGTACAACTCCTGGGATGTACACACTGTAAATTTAACTAAACTGACTAGCCTGCCTGCTCTATCTATCTATCTAGTAATAAAGACACTGGGGTAGATTCACATAGATCAGCGGATCTTTTGATCCGCGTGATCTATCTTTTTTACGATCCGCCTGCGCCAGTTTTTGAGGCAAGTGCTGTATTCAGAAAGCACTTGCCTCGTAAGTAGCCCTGGCGGATCGTAAATCCCCCGGCGGAATGCAAATTCCGCGGCTAGGGGGAGTTTACCATTTAAATCATGCGTGTCCCCGCGCCGATCGTACTGCGCATGCGCCGCCGGCTAAATTTCCCAGCGTGCATTGCTTTAAATGACGACGCAAGGACGTCATTGTTTTCGTCGTTAACGCTATTAACATATGGCCGTATTCCCGAACGACTTACGTAAACGATGTAAAAAATTCAAAACTCGACGCGGGAACGACGGCCATACTTAACATAGGATCCGCCGCACTTACCCCGCATATAGCAGGGGTAACGATCCGCCGGAAAAAGCCGAACGCAAACGACGTAAAAAAAAAACGATTCTGAATCGGCAGTTCTCCTCATTTGCATATTCGTCGCGTATAATAACTGAAGCGCCACCTAGCGGACGGCGGGAGATTGCAGCCTAAGATCCGACAGTGTAACTCACTTACACCTGTCGGCTCTAAGGGAGATCTATGCGGAACCTGATTCGAGGAATCAGCCGCATAGATCCGAGCGTCGGATCACACAGATACGACGGTGTGTCAGTAGATACACCGTCGGATCTGTACATGAATCTACCCCACTGTCTCTCGCTCTCTCTCTCTCTATAGGACTGATCTCTTTAACCACTTAAGGACCTTGGGTGTTTTTCAGATTTGGTGTTTGCAAGACTAAAACAGTTTTTTTTGCTAGAAAATTACTTAAAACCCCCAAACATTATATATATTTTTTTCTAACACCCTAGAGAATATAATGGTGGTCATTGCAATACTTTTTGTCACACCGTATTTGCGCAGCGGTCTTACAAGCGCACTTTTTTTGGAAAAAAATCACTTTTTGAATAAAAAAATAAGACAACAATAAATTTGGCACAATTTTTTTATATATTATGAAGGATAATGTTACGCCGAGTAAAATGATACCCAACATGTCACGTTTAAAAATTGCGCCTGCTCGTGGCATGGCATCAAACTTTTACCCTTAAAAATCTCGATAGGCGACGTTTAAAAAATTCTATAGGTTGCATCTTTTGAGCTACAGAGGAGGTCTAGGGCTAGAATTATTGCTCTCGCTCTAACGATCGAGGTGATACCTCACTTCTGTAGTTTAAACACTGTTTTCATATGCGGGCACTACTCACGTATGCGTTCGCTTCTGCGCGCAAGCTCGTCGGGACAGGGCGCTTTAAAAAAAAAATAATGTTTTCTTATTTATTTTTATTTATTTTATTATTTTTTACACTGAAAAAAAATTGATCACTTTTATTCCTATTACAAGGAATGTTAACATCCCTTGTAATAGAAAAAAGCATGACAGGTCCTCTTAAACATGAGATCTGGGGTCAAAAAGACCTCAGATCTCATATTTAGACTTAAATGCAAAAAAAAAAAATGAAAACTGTCATTTTTTCAAATGACAAAAAAAATATGTTTCTTTAAGACGCATGGGCGGGACTGACGTTTTGATGTCACTTCCGCCCAGCAAAGCTATGGGGAAGGGTGGGGGCCATCTTGTCCTCACTCGCATCCCCACACAGACAGGAGAAGGACCTGATCGCCTCCGCTGCTACCGACGGCTCTGGTAAGCGGCGGAGGGCACGGGAGAGCGGCGGGAGGGGGGGCAGTGCCCCCAGAGCAAGTGGCTTGCTATTGGAGGCACTGGCTGGGGAGGAGGAGCCAGGAGTGCAGGCAGGGGACCTGAAAAGTGGAGGATCGGGGGCTGCTCTGTGCAAAACCACTGCACATGTTTTTTTTTTGTTTGTTTTTTAATGAACCTTTATTGTTGTTCAAATGTGCAGGTATACTATTCATCATGACTAAAAATCACCCGAACACTGCAGAATTCAGTTCTTCTAATTGTAAAAAATATATATATTAAGAATTGCCTTTATGGCAGTGGTCACCAGAAAATGTCTCTATTTATAAATGTATTCAGTCAAGATTAACACAACTTCAACCCATGATTCACACATTTTCCGTTGTGAATCCAATTAGAACATTATGTGGCACTTGTGCAAACGTGTATAAATAGATTTCAAAGTGTAACTTAAGCCCAAACTTTTTTCATTTCGTTTTAAATAGAACGATGAGGGATTTTAATCTCTGTAGCCTCGTACACACGACCGGTTTTCCCAGCAGGAAAACTGCCAGGTGAGCATTTGGCCGGGAATCAGGGAAACAGCCGAGAATCCTGACGGGAAAATAGAGAACCTGCTTTGTTCGAATTTGGACAAACGTACGAACAGACGATGTTCAAGTCGAACATACGTTTGAATCGAACACGGAGCTCATCCCTACTCCTGAAAAATTCTCAGACACGTTAGACAAAAGCAGCCTGAATTTTCAGTCCGGGGAGGTTGCAAAAATAGATTAGCAGGGAGCAGGTCCTATTACAAAACATCTATGAGAGTCTCTGCCTATGATGAGAGGGGGTGTGTGCCTTTCCTCCATATAGCAATGTTAGCTATCTTGGCTGTATTCCCAGACATCACTCTCTGTGTTAACCAGGAAGAGAAAATCTCCTAACACGATTTCAACTTCCTAAACAGTATATAAATTTGAAGACAGCAGATATAAATGTAAAACCTATGTATGGAGATTTGGTTCATCCCTGTGTATCATCTGAGGCTGTTCATTTAACTGGGTGTATGGGGTGTTTACATCCACTTTAAGGTTCACTTATATTTCATTGTGCCCTCCTCAGGCAGTGATGGGTCAAGCCTCCAGTCACCACTCCATATGAAGCCGCTGTCATCTCCCTCGCCAATTCTTTTGAGAAATGTGACGCTCCTCTTTGGCCATTGCGGTAACAAGGAAATTGATCATCATCCCCGCTTCCTGGCTTTATTCATGGTGTCCAGTAAACATAGAAAAGAAAACCTGCAAGAAGTAAGGGGGAACGTTTTTTTTTCCGGGGGCGAAGGAGACTTTTGGTATCTCTTTTGTCAGGAAAACAAACGCCTAGCAATTTTTTAAAGTGAAATTTAGGTTTAGCCTAAAACTCAAGTTATATTTTTAGGTGTTGCATTCATTTATGCAAATAACCCTTGGAAATCTTTCTCAAAGTCCTAAAGACATTTTTTCCTTGAATGAGGAATCTGTTCAGAAAACTTTTCTGAAGATCTTGTAGTCATTAGGATGTTGAGAAATAGGGGTTTCGTGCTTTGGATGGCCTTGGACAACAAAATATGTTATGTGGCCAATTATGTATGTTGGAGCTTTTCCCCACATCCAGACATCAGGTCACGTACTGGACATGATCTTTCACTTTAGTTCTTTTGAAAAATAAAACTTGGACATGGATCATTGTTGCATGTACCTTTCGTTCTTATTCCCATGGTAACTGAAGAGAATACTTTTTATTATCAAATAAGATGTAGCCAAACATATTAAAGTATAAAGATTGAATGAAGCTATGAAGGACAATGTAAAAAAGTAAGTATAACTTTGGAAAAAAAAAAAAAAAGAATAATGACTTATTATACTGCTCCTTATAGCTAGTTGATACAATGCAAGCAGCGGCAATTATCTTTTCTATACAGAATATGCCTTCATCAAAGTGTCTGGAATCATACACAAAAGGAAATGAATTGAAGGTATGGGTGCGAGGAAGACAGAAAACCTTTTCCAATGTTAGATGAACAAGGTCATCCTGGCATCCTTTAAAATGTATAGCCAATTGTGAGTTAGCCTGGAGAACATTGACATCTAAAGAGATGTTGGTGATGCCTTATTGTTATATATATCTGAATGCAGAGGGTTCTGTGTCTGAAGACAATGTTATCGGAAGACAAAGGAAATGTGATCAGATGGATCAGAGGAAAAAAAACTGAGCTTATTTGCTAGTGTGGGTGATTTGCTTGCTTATAATAAATTATTTAAAGTGGTTTAAAACAATAATTTTTAAGCTAAGACCATCCTCTGTATATGCCATTGGTTTGTTATGCTTATTTATTTATTTATTTCAGATACTTATATAGCACCGTCAATTAACCCAGCGCTTTACATATACATTGTACATTCACATCAGTGCTTTGTGATGATTTAGCCATCAGAGGGAAAAGTCTCAAAGAAATGCATGCATATTTATATACAATAGAGGTGCATTTGTCAGATGCCATATTGATGAATACATTTGCATCTACAGTATATATCTTTTTTAGAAAAATATGCTTGTCCAGTAAACAATAAAGTCTCTAGACATGTGCGTTCCCGATCGTAATGAATGGATTTTCGTACGAATTTGTTCGTACGAATTCGTACATTTGGATCAATTCGAACATCCGAATAGATGAAAGTACTAAAATATGAAAATTACAAAATAACGAACAAGCGAAAATATGAACGTACGATTGGACAATCTTACTAAAATACGAAACAGCAAAAGAACGAAAATGACATCTATAACAAACGATTTGCATTCCGTATTTTAAATCCTTTGTCTGTTCGTAATTTCGTATTTTCATTCGTATGTTCGTATTTTCATCTGTGTGTTTTGTAAATCCATTTCTTTGTCTGTTGGTAAATTTGTGTACACGATCGGACTTCAAACAAACTTTTCTGTGGATTTTTGTCCGAAGGGAGTTGGCCGGACTTTTAAAACCGAAAAAAGTTTGTCCGATGGATCGTACACACGATCTGATTTTTTGGAAAAAGCTAGATTTGAAGTTTGTTGGCAAAAAGGCTGACCGTGTGTACGGGGCTTAAGGCCGCGTACACACGATCAAATCTGTCTGCTGGAAACGGTCTGCCAGACCGTTTCAGCAGACATATTCGATCGCGTGTATGGGTGGACAGACAGATTTGCCCAGCCGACAGATTTTAAAGCATGCTTTAAAATCTGTCTGCTGGGAATCCGTCCGTCCGACATGTCTGCTGGTTAGTATGCTAACCAGCAGACATATCTGCTCGCACATGCGTCGAATGGATTCGACGCATGCGCGGAAGTGTTTTACTTCCTGGTGCGGTGACGTGGTAGCGTCAACGTCACCGCCACGTCACCGCCACGTCAGCGTGCTGTCTGCCGGCGGGGATTTTTGTTTGATCGTGTGTACAAAACCCAGCAGACAGATCTGTTCAAATCGGTCTGTCCTTCTGATTTGAACAGATGTATTTGCTCGTGTGTACGGGGCCTTTGAGAAAGTCTATCTTAATATGGATTACCTGCGTGTTGAAAAATAAACAAAAATACGAGATTGCGAATGACCACGCCACAATGTATTTACGAAAGTACAAAATTACGAATCCATTAAACAAAAATGATTATCTAACAAAATTACGAAAATAAATTAGACAGAATTACGAATCATTCAGTATGAACGAAAATAAAAGTGTTCCAAAAATACGAACGAGTCCGAATAGGAAAACTTGCGTCTTACGAAATACGAACGGGTCCGAATAGGAAAACTTGCATCTTATGAAATACGAACGGGTCCGAATAGGAAAAATTGCGTCTTACGAAATTACAAATCTTTACGAATCTACAGAACGAGACGAAACGAAACAAAAAAACCCAATTTTTTTTGTTGTGCACATGTCTAAAAGTCTCAATGCTCTATAAAAAGACAACAGCAAATAACCAAAACCAAAATATGGCAGAGGAGGGATCAGGGGTCTAATTAAACCCCAGATTTCTCTATAAAGAGAACATGTCACTACCCAAGGTATGACAAGGGATGATAAATATCACTAGTTTTGTTAGCTGTTTTTTTTGTTAAGGTTATCTGAAAGATGGGTTTGAAATGTTTCAACAGGGGCACAGTTTCAGTGCTTGCCATAGGCGCTATTTTCACTAGATACACCTCTGCTTATGCCTCTTACTAGCAAACTATGCCTTGGGAGATGTCTGACTGTCCTTGGTAAGTTTTTGGTTGATTTTTGATAAGGAAATGGTAAGGGGGTACAGATTTGAACTCTGTTTTGTACCCATTTGAAACCACCAATTAAAAACACAGGTCTGGGACTCAGAGACAAGCAAACTGTAATAGGTGTTCCCACACTTATAGAAGTAAGGGCTTTGGGGAGGGCTTTGTGGGGTTAGAATCTTCCACTGTGGAAGTTAAACCTTCCTTGTGACAAAGTCCATAGTAGAATTCAGTTGGCACTCATAATACTATAAGAAAGGCTGTTACAACCTGTACATCCCAGATGGGTAAGCCGATACACCCTGACAGGAACACTCAAACTACCACGGTGCTCCACAACGCCGTGTTAGTTCATTGAGAACTACAAGCTGACAGCCGCTAAGGATTCGGGGCTTGTGTTTCATTCAGACACATGGTACTCTGTGTCTGAATGACGCAACCGTGTGGGCGGAAGCCCTGCACATCAGCACTGTTTTTCTAAAAGTGGCAGCTAGTATAGGGAACCTTTCCCCATACTGCTGCCATGGAAGGGGGGTTGGGGGTGGAATATGGGTGGAACACGTAACATGTTCCCAAAGGTAAATACTTTTGCCAGAGCCATCGATCTTCAGCCACGGAAGCTGAGACAGGACCATGTTGGTTTTTCATTGATTATCACTCCAAATCCATGCAGGTGTGACTAAACAGACCACACAGACAGTCAGGCAGGTGGATTAGCAACAGGAGCTCACCACGGCGCACGTCTCCTAGGAGTAGAGGCGTGTATGCTATAGCTCCAGGCAGGCTCCAGACAGGCAGGCAGGGTTTCTATCAGCCCAGCCCAGCTCAGCTCAGCCAGCCAGCCTCACGGCAGCTTTCGTTCCTGGATCAGCATCCCTCCTCTCCCCTTTTGCACTGCACTTCTAAGGTAAGTCTGGTCTGGTCTCACTGGTCTACCCCCTGGGGATTGTATGCGGCCGTCCTTTTCAGGATAAGCCGCGGTTCCTCTTTAATCCCCGGGGATCGGACGACCAGACGACCGGCACCCTCCCCCCGGCATACCTAACACCATTCCTTTCGCCCCTCAGTCATCCCCCGCCTACCACCTCACCACCGCCACCCTCGGTGGTCCCTGGTCGCGGCGGAGGCATTTTAGGTCCCAGGTGGCGGCCATCTTGGTACTCCCAAAGTTACAGCAACAACACCACCGACACTCCACCCCCCCTTGCACAGACCATTTTAACTAGAAATTTGGTCTCAGCGGTTAATCCAGGGGTACCCATCCCCACGCTCCCCCTTACTCACAAAAACAATTGATCCAGGGTTGTTACCGATCGCCAGCAGAGATCAGGAAGGATTTTTTTCCCCAGTCACGGCAGATTGGCATAGCACACCTGGGGTTTTTCGCCTTCCTCTGGACCAATTTCAGAGAGGGAAGGCGTAGTAAGTGACAGTTTCACTTGGTTATTCTGCCCTCCCAGCACCGCCAAAATCCCCCCCCCCCCCATAATTACCGTCACTTCCCTGTGTTTTTTCTGCAACCATGGGTTATCTGAAATACTCTGCAGAAACCATCTGGGAATTAAAACCATTCGCCTCAACACTTCCAACTGTCACCAAAAAAGCTCTAAAAAGCGAGCAACTGTTAAAAATCAATCGAAGATTAACAGTAAAAAACTGCACCCAGCTACACCAACCCAAACGCATAACCTGTGTGTTGGTTAACACAAGATCTGCAGTAAAACACCGGGAAGAAATCCATGATTTCATCCTTCTACACGATATAGATTGCCTCTTTATCACAGAAAGCTGGCTCACAGACGATTGCAACACCATTCTGGAAGAATTGGTGCCTGCAAATTATCGCATCCAAATGCAGAACAGAGTGGGGCAAAGAGGGGGAGGCCTGGCGGTGATCCATAAGATTCACCTCTTGATCACCAAACCTGTCCCCCAATACTCGCTTCCATTCATGGAAACCCTCACTCTACAGCTGCAAACAAACCCCCAAGACACGGTCCATATTCTACTTTGCTATAGACCTCCTGGTCCAAAAACGCACCTTGTCACATCATTAACATAATTCATCTCCTCTTACACCCTAAGCATCAAACACCTTTTGGTGCTGGGGGGACTTCAACCTCTGGGCCAACTCCTCATTGGACCCAGTCGCTGACGCCTGCATCGGCCATCTAGAAGGATTAGGTCTGCAGCAATTAATACGAGGCCCCACTCATGCCTCAGGCCATACCCTCGATATTGTTTTCAAACAGGATTTGGAAATTGAGATCGGGAAAAATGAGCCACTACCATGGACCGATCACCATGCCATTAAATTTAAAATAGCCAACCACCTCAGGCCAAATAAAACAAGAAAACCGGTGATAACTCACTGGACTAGGTCCGAGAAGAAGCTCCATTCGGAACTCTTCAAAACGACCCTAGGAAATAAAATAAACACAATACAACAACAACAAACAGCCGTAGAAACACTTGACGCCATCAACAAGGCGCTACTTCAGTCCGCCGACTGGGTGGCCCAAAACGCAAAACTTGCTTTCGGAAAAACGACGCCGGCTGGTTTAACCACCAGCTGACGTTGCTAAAGCAAGAGCGTAGAAGAGCAGAGGCTGCCTGGAAAAGGAGCTCTTCAGATAGAAACCACACTATTTATAAGACAATAACAAAGAAATATCATAAAGAAATCTTTATGGCGAAAAAAAAATCATTTTGCGAACATCATCACCAAGGCCCTAAATCGCCCCCGCGAACTCTTCAAGCTGGTTTTACAATCAATGAATCTAGCCTGCTTAGAGCCCCCCAATGCTGATTCACAAGAATTTTGCAACAAACTATCGGATTATTTCATTAATAAAATTGAAAGAATCCGGGTAAGCATTGAGCAAAATGGAATCTGCATGAATCCCGCCCCAAATCCCAACCCTGATACCATTACATACCCGCCTCAAGCACAGAAATTCACCTTAAAACCCATCTCCATCGCTGCCACTAAAAATATCATTGGGACTCTGCGCAACAGCGCAGCACCCAATGACATTATTCCCACTAAACTGCTGAAAGAAAGTGCCGATATACTGGCACCAGCTATCACGCAGCTTATAAACCAATCATTCAAGGAGGGCATGGTGCCCTCCTTGTTGAAACAAGGTACCATAAAACTGATCCTGAAAAAACTCACCCTTGACCCGAAAGACCCAAACAATAGGAGACCCATAACGGGTCTAAATGGTTTCTCCAAAATAATGGAGAAAGAAGTTGTACAACGGTTACAACAGCATTTAGAAACCCAAAAATTACTCGATACGTTTCAATCAGGCCTCCATCCGGGTCACGGAACAGAAACGGCTCTGGTATAAATATGGGATGACGTCCTAGAGGCAGCAGATGAGGGAGAATCTTCTCTCCTGATCCTGTTGGACCTAAGTGCGGCCTTTGACACTGTAGACCACGGACTACTACTCACTAGGCTAGCTGAAGTGGCCAAAGTCACGGAAGTGGATCTACCTTGGTTCTCTTCCTTCTTGGAAAACAGATCACAAACAGAAATGCGTACGGTATCATGCGGAGTCCCTCAGGGATCTCCCTTGTCACCGGTACTGTTCAATATCTATCTCCGTCCCCTCTTTGAGATCATCAGCAACCAGAAGCTACTTTACCATTCCTACGCAGACGACACACAACTGTATCTCCGCGTTAGCAACGGAAAGGATCATTCGATGGGATTAGAGAGATCCCTTACTCTTATAGATAACTGGATGACATCCAGTTATCTAAAACTCAATGGTTCGAAAACAGAGATTCTCCTGTTTCACGCAAACAGGAAAAGTCTCCCCACCTCAACCTGGACCCCACCGCCCATCCTGGGAAAAATGATCGCCCCGAGCACCAAAGTCAAAAGTCTCGGAGTCATTTTTGACTCCCACATGACAATGGATGCACAAATAGGGGCGGTAGTCAGTGGATCCCACCATCTGCTGCCGAGTTACGCCGACTCACCCCTTTTATTCCTAAAGAGGACATTGCAGTCGTAGTGGGAACAATCGTCAATTCCAGACTCGACTATGCAAATGCCCCCTATTTAGTACTTCCCAAATACCAAATCACTCGTCTGCAAGTCGTTCAAAATACGGCTGCTCGATTAGTGACTGGGAAAAAAACATGGGAGTCAATCTCCCTTTCGCTAAGATCTCTTTACTGGTTGCCAGTGAAAGACAGAATCACTTTTAAGGCACTCTGCCTTACACACAAGTGTATTCAAGGAAACGCTCCCCAATATCTATGTGAAAAAATAAAAGCCCATAACCCCAATCGCACTCTGCAATCCACAAATCAAAATCTACTGTACATCCCAAAGGCAAGATACAAATCCAAAGGAGATTGGAGATTTGCTGTCCAATGAACCGCGACTGTGGAATGCACTACCAACCACCATCCGACTGGAGTCCGACCACTTGGCCTTCAGGAGAATGATTAAAACTCATCTCTTCTGAAGGCAGAGCCTTCCTTTATCCAAGGAATGGAAATAGCGCCCAGAGGCGATTCAGTTCGCAAGTGTTGCGCTCTAAACGTTTTTCACTCACTCACTCACTCATTGCATTATCCTAGTTAGATGCAGTCTGACATACTGAAACTTCAGTGAACAGGGCCGTCTTAATAGCATCATGGGCCCCTGGGCAACGTAATGCCCTGGGGCCCCTACAATAATAACAGTGCAGGTAAACAGACATCAAGTAGATAGGAGGCAGACTGCCTCCCCTGTGTATCTATCACTCTCAGGGCCATCATGGGACCCCCAATTATGGGGCCAGCGTGGGCTCAAGGACCAGCTGCTTTGGGGAAAGTGCAGGGGCCCCCATGCAACTAGGGCCCCTGGGCGGTGCCCAGGTGTGCCCTCTCATTAAGACAGCCCTGTCAGTGAAAGCTGGCGGCAGAGCTGGCCTGCAAGAGTAAAGAAATTATTTAAGAGCATTTCAAACTGTCTACTTGTTGAATCTTTGAATGCAGGAACATCTATGATTGGTACAGTGAAATGTGTATTTAAGACTGAGATGGCAGGATCAACTACAGGCCATTTTTTTTGTGAACTCTTTTTCCACTGGATTTAGATGAGTGCAAATCTTTTCTAGAGTAATCCAATCATCACAGAGTTAATATATTGTAAAAAATGTTTAGCGCAACCTCTATTCAATAACACCACAAATTAAATGGGTTGTATGGGTTCAGTGGCCCCGATCATCCTATTCTGGTGTCCCACAGCAGCTGTCTCGGGTCCTCCCCGCAGGAGCTAACCCCTCTGGGAAGCTCTCTCCCGAGGGGGTGGCCTTGCGGGCATGCTCCCGTGTGATACACTCGGCGGCCATAGCTGCCAAGTGTATGACTCGGGCCCCGCCCCCTGGCAGCCACGTCATTGGATTTGATTGACAGCAACGGGAGCCAATGGCTGCGCTGCTATCAATCAAAGAGCCGACAAGCCGTTTGGAAAGCGATGTGGGAACGAGCCCGCTGGAAATTCGGGGCACAAGTAAGTAAACCTGGGACGGGGGGGCTGGAGAGTGCAAGGTGTTTTTTCACCTTAATGCATAGGATGCATTAAGGTGAAAATACACAAAGGTTTACAACCACTTATGAATTGCATGCAGTCACCACCGTGCTTAGTACATGACCCTGATTATTAGTCAAGGGTCAGATGCGCTTTTGCGCCCTCACGAGTTAGGCCCCTTTCACATGTCCGCTCCGTTCGTCCGCTCATTACAAGTCCGTTTACGGACTTGTATTGGGCCCCTATGGGAGCGGATCCGTTAGCGTTTCCGCATCAGTTTTTTCGGACGGAAGAATGTCCTATTTTTCTTCCGTCCGGCGGATCGGATCGGATGCAAACGGACAGACGGTCCGTTTCCATCCAATTCCCCATAGGGGATAGCGGAGGAGAGACAGGGCGGTCCCTGCATAGTGTGCGGGGACCGCTCTGTCTGCCCGACAGCTCAGCGGAGACCCCCCGCTGAGCCGACGGACACACGGAGCGGACCGAAAAACGGACCGCTCCTTGTGAAAGAGGCCTTACTGATCAGATGTCTACCAAAATACAATCCTTATCTCCTCCACTCTCCTCTGGAGCTATGTTTATATGGTCATACGGTAGCCATCTTGAGGGTGGCAGAGCCTGTGTTGAGAGGAGAGCTGCCTTATTAAGTCATGCGTTGTACATAGCACATAGTGTGCATATGCTTGTGAGCGTTTTATATAGCAGTATTTTAAATAAATATCCTATAATGTTCAGAGTTTTCATTCTTTTACATGAGTGATGGTCTGCATCAGAGGAGAGTGGAGGAGATGCAGAGACTGATGTTGATATCAGGTCCTGTTCCGGTGCATACTTACTATGAGGTCAATTGTTGTGCGGGCCTTCGGCATCTCCAGAAAGAGCAACCTGGGTATAGACCGTCCTGTAGCAAAGTTCTTGTGACAAAATGGTGTCTAAAAGCACCTGAGTATCATTTTAGTACTCCAGGCAGAATTGGCGGTCCACTGTGTGACCAGTTGTGTGATGTAATGGTGGAATTTTAACACCAAATTTGAAAAGTTTACACTCTAGTGAAGAAATTCCAAACACATGCCCTGTTTTTAGATTAATGGTCAGAGATACAGGGTGATCCTGTCTTACCGTTCCACGATACTGGACCATATATAGAGTCCAGACTTCGCCTATCATGGTGGACATACCTCAAAAAGGGTCTTCAGGGGAATGGGATCCATAGGAATGGATCACAACCCTGGACTTGTGTAACAACCTCCAGCTGACTACACACATTGCACCAAGTGCCAAGTTGAAGGCCCATGCAGGATCCAGTACATTAAGAAACATAACAAGCTGTTGCCATTGGCATGGGGTCTGGGAACTGCCTCCAAGGCTTCACAGAGATTGCACTGGTTTGGATAAATTGCTTCTATTATTATTAGAAGGCAGTGAAGAAGTTAAGGGAAAGAGATGATTGAAAAATGTAAAGATAAAATAAACTAGTTAAGCTAGAATTATTTCTCTGCAAGGCAGAAGAGGTCCACCCCTTTGGGACAAAACGATAGACTCACAGAGTGGGGTAAGGTTATAGGCAGATGCTCAGGGGACATGTCCTCAAAAGCTTACCTGCGTTCAATCACCTGAAGGTACAAGCCTATAACCCAAGATCTATGAAAACTTAGTTTGTGTCCTGTATTGTACAATTAAGATACACTATACTGTGTTCACCTCTTTTCATCCTGTGGGGCAGTTAATTGCTGCTGATTAGCGATGAAGTTCAGGTTTACCACTACCATAGGTCCCAAACTGTGAGAGTTAGGACAAAAACTTTGCAAAATGAAAGGACTCACTGAATTGCATGTAAATTGAACAGAAATTCAGTGTAGTTCCTGTACGATTGACATGTGGTTCAGAGTGTGAACCAAAACTAACAGTTACTGATGCAATGCTTAGTGGAATTTAAAGAGACCCTGTCATGTAAGAAAAGGGAAAGTGGTGCACCAGTGCACCAACACCTTTGCAGCCATTGTGCTATATGCTGGGTGCTTGGTGTGCTTATGTACCTTTAAGGAGGGGTGGCTCCCCTTCAGCCCACCTGCCCCTATCTATCCATTAAAATGCATGTGCCTCCATTGTGAGGACACTCACTGTTAGTGTTAGGACCACAGAATTATGGGGTGCCTTGGCGCGGCTCTGTGGCTCACGCATGCGTTTGCAAATGCGTGCGGACAAAACCCCTGTTTTTAACGCACATTGTTAGACAGGTTAATTGGTTGTTCTGCTTGCTGGTCGGTAAGTAGGCTTGGTTATTCCCTGGGCATTCCCCAGGTTCTTGTTGTTAAACTGTGAGAGTTAGGACAAAAACTTTGCAAAATGAAAGGACTCACTGAATTGCATGTAAATTGAATAGAAATTCAGTGTAGTTCCTGTACGATTGACATGTGGTTCAGAGTGTGAACCAAAACTAACAGTTACTGATGCAATGCTTAGTGGAATTTAAAGAGACCCTGTCATGTAAGAAAAGGGAAAGTGGTGGGACTTAATATGGCATGGTTCATGTGCTTAGAGGGGGTAGAGGGTGTTCATTGCTTAAAATATTCTCAAATGTGTACCTCTTTCCTCCCTTAGTTAATTCGGAGGTTCTCAAAGATTCTAACTCACCATTTTAACTAAAACAGAATCAAGAAATTGACAAAGGCTGAGCTTTGAAGTGTGAATTGCAGATAAATCTAGGAAAGGCAAACTAATCAAACTCACAAACTACTAGTCGCATTACAACATCTCAGTTCTTTACATGTGATCCATTATGGAACATATGTGACATAAACCTAATTAAACAATGACAGGTCTTACAAATATACTTCTCTTATCTGTAAATCCCAGCAGTACACATGATGAATACAATATAGTTCAGGAAATCAATATGAAGGATGAGTTCTGCTTAGCCTAGATTCACTAACCTGGTCTACACAACTCTATAAAGCCAGAATACAAAGTGGAAGTAGTCAATGTTCTGTCTGGCTTTTATGGCGATAAGATACCAGTGTAAAAGCTCCCGTGGGACCATGGCTTAATGCAAAATATGAATGACTACTTCCTACTGTCCTTCCCACCTGCATCACTTGCTTTTGTTTTAAGTCATTTCAAGGTTGGATGCTTTCTTGCCATAGATATGCAGTACACATTAGCATGTCTGTGGAGCTCGCTTGCTAGTTTAGGATGATTTTTTATTGAACTATAGTTATATATAGTCTAAAGGCTAAAAATGCAAGTAGAGATAGAGACGATGAGGGTTCTGATATCTTACTGTCTATTGTATGCAGTGTGTACTGTGTTGATCGGAGAACAAAGCCCTGACAATGCTGGAAAAAATTCTAATTGTCAAAGATTAGCTTGTATGACTAAATCATTATTAGGCAGAAGTAGATTGATGCCTAAAGACAAAGGTGGCTTTTTTCTTAACTGCTGTTATGTTTTTGTTCTAACAGCTTTGGAAAAGATTTGAAGCATCTGCTTTAATAAGATTATAAAAAAGTAACATTTTCTCCTGTAAGGAGGACAGACAAGATGAATTTGTATGTACAATAAAAGTATTGATTAGAAGGGAATGGTGCTTATGGAGAGTGAATATACTCCAGTAAGGTAAATGTTTCCTATTGCAGAGAGTGTTGAACATGCAGCTAATGTTGCTCTATTTGTATTGTATTATTTTACAAGGTAATGGTCAAAAATCATGTAAGGCCTCGTACACACGCCCGAGGAACTCGACGGAAAAGACACATCGTTTTCCTCGACGAGTTCCTTGTTAGGCTTGTCGAGAAACTTGACAAGCTGTCTTTGCGTACACACTGTCAATAGCAAATCTTCTTGTTCTCAAACGCGGTGACGTACAACACATACAACGGCAGGGGAAGTTCGATTCCACTGGCACAACATTTGGGGCTGCTTTTGCTAATCTCATGTTACTGCGTGTTAGGTAAAAGTTTGGTAAGAGACATTTGCACTTTTCAGTCTGTTACAGCGTGACAAATGTGCTATTTTCATTACAAACGCTACTTTTACCGAAGGTGTGCGGGTTTCTAAACATACACGTCGAAAACCAGCCCGACGAGGAACTTGAGACTCCCGTCGAGGAAAAAGAGAACTTGCTCTCTTTTTTCCTCATCGAGTTCTTCGACAGCTCTCCCACCTTGATGGATTCTGTCGAGTTTCTCGGTCGTGTGAATGAGGCCTGACATGAATGTGTCAAACCTGAGCATGTGCAGAAAAACTTTGTAGCTCACATGTGCCTAGAAACACCCGTACATACACCTATTAATCATAACATTATAACCACCCACTCTAAGATATCTGTGGTGTCTGCCACCAAGTCGTCAGTAGCAGACGCTTTAAGTCCTGTAAGTTGCGAGGTTGGGTCTCCATTGATCTGACCTGCTTTTCTAGCATATCCCATAGATGTTCGAGTGGATGGAAATCTGGAAGATTTGTAGGCCTAGTCAACTCCTTAAACTCGTTGTGTTTCTAAAGCCATTCATGAATTCAACAGACCAGGCCACTTTCTTACATTGCAGTTCCTCTTCCAGTGGTCCAGTTCTGATACTCACATGCCTATTTTAAGTGCTTTTGGCTGTGGATAGGGGTCAGCATGGGCACCCTGACCAGTCTGTTGCTACGTAGCACCATGCACAAAAAATTGCAATGCACTGTGAACTCTGACACCTTTCTATTGGAGTCACCATTGATTTTTTTCAGCAATGACAGTAGCTCTTCTATTAGATCAGACTACACAGGCTACCCTTCGCTCCCAACATTCATCAGTGAGCCTTGGCTGACCATGATCCTGTTGCTGGTTCACCAGTTATCCTTCTTTTGACAACTTTTGTTAGGTCTTGACCACTGCAAATTGAGAATATCCCGCAAGAGCTGCAGTTTTGGAAAGGCTTTGACCCAGTAGTCTAGCCATTACAATTTGGCCCTTATCAAAGTTACTCAAAACCTGCCTATTGTTTTCTGCTTTCAACACGTTAACTTCAGTGACAACATTTTCACTTGCTGCCTAATATATTCCACCAACTTTTAAATGCCATTGTAAAGAGATAATCAATGTTATTAACTTCACCTGTCAGTGGTCATAATGATATGGCTGATTGGGTGTATACCCTTTTAATCTATCTGAATGCCCCACTGGAGGCTGCTGCTCCTCCACTTTTTATTTTGTCAGTGAATGGATTTAAAACATAAGGCGAATGCTGGTTTTTGTATACATATATTTATGCAGACTTGCCCAATCTACTGTAAGTTTTACACTTTATTAATCACAATGGTCTGGATCCTGATTTGTGCAACGTTCTGCACAACACACAGATCTGCATACAAAACACAAATTAGTGATTTGTTCATCCCTAGTTATCAGAACATTGGCTGGTATTTCAAAACCCTCCTCCCAATCTTTTTCCCAGAAAGGAACAAGCAAAGGATCACAAGAAGACTTGGGGGATCTCTTCTGTAACATCCACCTTATCCATTTGACATAACCAATTTAAAGGAGACATACATATTGCTTGCGACGAACACTGGCAAAACCAGTTTTCTAGTTCTAGTTTAAAATCCTGTTTGTGAACAGAAAATGCTTACTGTATCTGTATAATCATACCACTCAGTGTATTGTACATAGGCGGAAATGTGGATTTATATTTGCTGCTCCTTCTGTTTCGTTTCAAAAGTGCAATGGAAGCCTTTCATTGTAATACTTATATGCAAAAGTGTTGGTTATATTTAGTAATTTAGCTGATTTCAACATTGGCTTGTTTTTTTAATAGTGTTCAGTTTTTTCACCATATGCATTGTTTATATGTATTTGCTGCAGTCAGAATTATTTCATCATACCTGATGTTCTCTTAGAATTTAGATCAAAACTTTACAACCTTATTTGACACAAAGTCTCATCTAACTGGAGGTACAACGGGCTTGAAGAATACAAAAGACTGCTAAAAGGACATTATGGTTTACATGTATCTAAGACAGTGTTGACATGCATGTAAACCCCAAGTAAATAATGTTGAGTTTGCTAAGCCATCTTGTTTGCCGTGTTTTTCACTTTTTCAATCCTTTCATCTCACTACTGTTGAATTCCCGCAGCCTCCTTGAAGTCATTTCCTGTCAACATAGCTGCACTCCAACTGCATTTATTGGGGAAGGGGGTAGTTCTAAAAACCACAGTAAGTAATTGACCATGCCTGTGCATGGTCACGTGGATGCACCCATTGGAAGCTCATATGACAGGGTGACACAGGATCACAGTTGGTAGACAAGGACAGGGTGTTGTCACCCTATAACAGGAATTGCCTGCATGAGGATCTTCATTGCAGGATCACCAGGTGTTATTTGAATGATTTTCTTTTTAAAAGATTGAAAATGACTTCTAAAATTACATAAACATTTACCTCTCAATACAACCTTGACCACATTTTGAATTAATAAAGCCTATAGCTTGCAACTTCCAGTGCTCTGCTCTTTTTTTGATGATGATGAAGCAGTTATTCTTGCACTTTTGCAATTTAAACAACTTTATCAACCTGTTAAAATGTTAAAACAGCTCAGGTAAACAATACAATACAAAAAGAACACTGACAAACATACACTTGCATTTGCTGACTTTTAAAGTGGGAGCAAAAGTGACAAATATAGAGGAGAATCCTAGAGGTATCTGTAACATGTGAAGCTCATCTTTGCTTAATGGCTTCTAAAGTGCAAAGAGACTCATAGGTCTGACACGCACAGCAGTAGAAAAGTATCACTTCAGCCCCGCCATGTTAGTTTATCAACCAGGCAGGTTTGTCTACATTATTGGATTAGATATCGGGCTCTGAGCATCTATCCACAGTGACTTTGTCCAAGTTTCACTCCTGAACTGTAAATCTCATATCTGCAACCAAGCCGCTTAATAACAGAGACTTTGTTTTCGTGTTGCTTGAGGTGTGAGAGTTGTTTATTATCTGTCACCTCCATCTGTACTGTTCCCGAGATGTACGTCTAGCTTGCCAGCCTGTCATCCCATTTAAACTACGGATTGACTCATCCAAGGTCATTCAGCATCAGCTCATGCTGTCTTTTTGTCTTTTGTCCTAAAAAGCTACTTTCTTCTTCTTTCTTCTCTTGAATAAGGCTTCAGAGGATTAGGAGCAGATTCTTAAAAGGTAGCAGCAGCATTGCAAAGCTGTGATATAATCTGACACATAATTAATAAGGAGGCCACAACAATAACTGAGGAAGTGCACACTCTGCTACCAGAGTTTGATGAATCATTTTCTTTCGGGGCTGTTTTGGTGGCACTGGGGTTGTGTGGGACAGCTTTCATGGTTAGGTTTACCATAACTGAGTTGTCAATCCGTCTTCTGGTATCTGAAAAAAAAAGAAACAATATAAATGGTATTTTTACTGCAACCAACAAAAAGATAAATGGGTGGATTTACTAAAGGCAAGTAGACAGTGCACAATGCAAGTGCAGTTGCACTTATTTACTCCAGATGTTAGTAAATGAGGTAAGACCCTGCTGATTTCCATCATCCAATCTTGTGTAAGCAGAAATGCTGTGTTTTTTTCCTTTCACCTGACTCTGTATTTTACCACAAATACCTTAAGAAAGTGAAGCTTTACCACATTTACAAAGGAAAATGACTGCAACAGCAGTTGCAAAGTACAGAATCTATTTGTCTTTAGTAAATCCGACCCCAAAGAGTTCATCCAAAATTGATACACAGCTTTTTGGAGATACTGGTGGGTTACTCTGGGTATTAGACCACCCTTCCCCAGAGTCTTGGAGTTTTTCTCTTTCTGCTGCATTTTAACATACATTACAGTAGGGAGAATGAGACCTCTCCAGAATACTTGTGAAAGGTAAGTACAACTAGAAACTCAGATGAGATGAAAAAAAAAACCTCTCAAATGTAGTTTTTATGTAGTACAGCCATTCTCAACCAGGGTTGTATGGAACTTGTATGGGTCTTCCAGAGGTTGCTGGGGGTTCCTTGAGTTGTGGCGGATTGATCCCCCATCTTATGATGCCTGCATAGTTCCAGTTCTAATGCCACTTGTCAGAGCTAGTGAGATAACACCAACGATCTTTCTAGCCACCTGTGAAGTTGGCATTCTGTCCACCGCTGGGGGGGGGGGGGGGGGGGGGGGGCAGGCATTATTTCAAGTGACCATCAATATAAGGGGCATTTTTTTTAATAACCCCATGAATTTACTTTAACAGGGGTTTCCTGAGACTTAAAACTTATTGAAGGGGTAAAAAAATGTTAAGAGAAGCTAAAGGTAGACCTTACTTAAGCAACTAACAATAATATTTATCACCATGACAAACGTACAGTATGGGAGCCTGTACTCCATATGGACAAATAATGCATTTGCTCTGCCTTAATGACAATCTGCACAATGCTAGGCCCATTCATAGTGCTGTTATGATATCAGGTCCTCCCTTCATTTACATAGGGTATCTATATGAAGTCCTGATATATCATCCAAAATATAGAGCCATTTATATATATTGTATACAGCTATATTTTAGTTTATTGTCTTGCATCAGTGGGCAATATAGGAACCCAAATGTACATATTTGGTAACTCTAGTATGGAACAGAAATACAAGTGGGGAGTTGGGCAAAAAACACTGTCTTACAGCATTTGACTGTATGAAAATAATTCATGAGTCAACAAGACAACCGCTGCTATACTTTGACCCATATGGCTTTTGTGTTCCTTATAGCTTTTCTTACATAGCTGTTTTTGACCTGTGAAAATGTGGATTACAAAAAAGTAAAATAACAGCACTATAGTGCAGGAAACATTTAAAGACACAATAGCATCATAAATAATATTAGCTGTGTAAAATATTGCGAGAAGTCAACTGAAAAGGCCCTGTAGACTTGGCCACCATTAGTATGCACAATGAGTCTAAGAGATATTTGTATGCGGTAAATCCAGAATGAGAAATGGAAATCTTCAGACTACCATTACAGATAATTAGGAATAAATTCCAGAGAAAGCATCAGTGCGAGGACAGACAGCAGCATGTGTCGTTCTATCACTGTCACCGTTGAAGCAGACACCTCCTAGCCTCTCCAGGGACTCCCGGTCACTCCTTCCTGCTCTCTCTGTCCCAGTTATCACATCTCCTTCACATAGAACTATAAGCATCTTTTATTATTCTGTCTGAGCTGTGACAATGTCTGACTATCAATCTTGTCCCTTCATGAACTTTTGAGAATCATCTTTATACTTCTCTAATTACATCTTAGGCTCAGACCTGGAGCTTGACACAGCCATTTCTGTCATGCCAAGAGCACTATGGCATCCAGTATACTAACAATGTGTCAATCTGAATTATTCCATGCACATAACCTTTGAGGCCTCGTACACACGATCGGTTCAAACCGATGAAAACGGACTGAGGTTCGGTTTCCATCGGTCAAAACCGATCGTGTGTAGGCCCCATCGGTCCGTTATCACTCGGTCAAAAAACAGAGGGCTTGCTTTAAAATTGAATCGATGGACAGCTAAATCGGTTAAAAATCCACGCATGCTCAGAATCAAGTCGACGCATGCTTGGAAGCATTGGACTTCATTTTTTTCAGCACGTCGTTGTGTTTTACGTCACCGCGTTCTAACAGAATAGTTTTTTTTAACCGATGGTGTGTAGGCACATCAAACCATCAGTCAGCTTCATCGGATGGACCTTCGGACCGTTCTCATCGGATGGACTGATCGTGTGTACGCGGCCTAAGATTCATGTTTATAGCAATGTACTGTGTAAAACGGAAAAGTCATTTTATTTACTTCAAACTCCTACCAATTAGGTAAAATAACAAATACAATACAACAATGACCTTTCTTTACATAAGAACTAGTTCCTAATTCATCTGTATGTAGTCTAAAGCTGGCCATAGATGGTTTGAATCCCTGATGAACTGGCCGAGATTTGAACCATGTATGGGCAGGCTGAATGTACCCAAGTTGATCAATCAACTTAGATACAACCAGCCTGTCGGATTTTACATATGATTATTGCCAGTAGCTATTATAGCCACTAGCAGTAATTACTGTGTTCTCATGGCGGGGATGGCACCCCCCTTCCTAGTCTTCCTTGTCTTGAGAACACAATAGCTCAGCAGGAGGGAGAGTGTAATGGGGGATGCAATCAGTGGTCACAGGAAAGAAAATCACTATGTCTATGGCCAGCTTTATGATGACCATACTCATTACATTTCATTCTGATTGTGCAAGTGCTAAACAAATTGGCCAGCTCACCCACCCAAATTTCCAGCTGCTGTAAGGTACACAAACAGTCAGAAATACCATCAAAAATCATTGGCCAAAGCTGTCACCTGGGATCCCTGGTCCTGTGTTTAGGTAATTATAAAGTGGTTTGAGGGTGGGCTTTACATAGATCATGTCAATTTGCCCTGAATGTGCTGGGTGACAGGGTCTCTTTAACTTAACTCCCAAGCTGACCATACATGGATCGAAATTCGTCAAGTTCTGCAGGGACTGACCACATTTTGATCCATGTATGGGAAGGCAATCTATCAATTAACCTGCGTACAACCAACCTGTTGGAAAAAATTTCCGTGGTGTAGATGAGTGCATTCTGATGGTGGGAAAATCTCCCTGGTGTAAAATTAAAAGGAGTGGGAGGGCATTACCCATTCACTTTGAGTGTGGGGAGAAGGCAATTGAGTAATTTCCTTTGCGTTGAAGAAAAGTATATAATTTGTGTATGGCCAGTCTTTGGTATCACTAAATCCCCCAACCCAAACCCTAAAACTTTCCCAGTCCCTAAATTAATATTTAACACATATCCTCCCCCTAACAGTTTACCCTTAAGTTTACCCTTAACTGTCTTTTTGTTAAAGTCCCAATTGATTAAATTGGCCTTTTTTTTCCTAGTGTGGAATAATTGTTTTTAAATGAAAGCTCTTCAACTATCTAAACTCCAATCAACTGCTGGTTTATCATTATATATGTGTGGTCAGAATTAGGCCTCCTTAAGACGGAGACGGCCTCCTGTACTGCATGATGGAGGTGTAGGATAACAAAAGTTCCCAGGTAGTTAACTTATCCTCTAAGGCTGCGTACACACGATCGAATTTATCTGCTGGAAACGGTCCGACGGACCGTTTCAGCAGACAAATTCGATCGTGTGTAGGGGCGGACAGACAGGTTTTTCCAGCAGACAAATTTTAAAGCATGCTTTAAAATCTGTCTGCTGGGAACCCGTCCGTCCGGCATGTCTGCTGGTTAGTACAATAACCAGCGGACATATCTGCCCGCACATGCGTCGAATGGATTCGACGCATGCGTGGAAGTTTTTTTCTTCCTGGTGTGGTGACGTGGCGGCCTCAAAGTCACCGCCACGTCACCGCGCTGTCTGCCGGCGGGGATTTTGGTTTGATCGTGTGTACACGATCAAACCAATATATCCCAGCAGACAAATCCGATCAAACAGTCTGTCAGACCGATTTGATCGGATTTATTTAGTCGTGTGTACGCAGCCTAATAGGACCTAGTGTGTGATTGTAGTAGGACCATTACATGGTAGGATCCATCGGGGCAGGTTTGAATAGTCTAAAAGGTATTGTGTTTTTAGAACTTCAGAATTAAAAAATAAAACACGTATACACTGAAGTTAAAATACTGCTCAATGCAATGTATTAACATAGTGTAAATTAATATAATTAAATTAACTATACAATTATAATTATATTTACCTATAGTATGCATTTATTTAATTATATAATTATATAATAATAACTATATATAAGTATGCGTATAGTATACATTAGTATATCCAAATTCACAGAATTTCCCAAACAATTATTAAACACCTCTTGATTATCTTATTAATAATTGTTCTTTAAAAAAAATACAAAGATTTTCATTTTCCATTGTCACTGTATATGATGGAATATGTATTCCGCTATGTTTGCTCTAAGTTGATTCATGACTTGCAGAGGCGGAATGAAGCCTGTCTGGCTTTGCCTGGATTTCCCAGCCTGCCAGCAGAATTTTTCAACCCCTCACCACAGATCAGCCACATCCTGGAACACCTAAGCATCAGAAACTTGCAGATTTCAGCAGTCTCTCTGAGGGTTGAAGGTTTAGTACAGGAGGCATCTAAGGGCAAAACCCCCTCCCTTTATAACTGGCAGATGGATCAAACAGTTAAATGCCATCACATGCCAAGACGAGACCCAAGCTGTGACCTTCCCTGACACTAAGAGGGTCTTGTCAGTCTCTCTATATCCTTAATGCAGGGGTCTCCAAACATTCGAAACAAAGGGCCGGTTTATTGTCCTTCAGACATTTGGAGGGCCGAAATGTGGCCAGCGGGGGGGGGGGTGGAAATTTTCCTGGCATCAGTGGGACTAAACTTCTGGTATTAGGGGGAGAAATAGTGCCCCATCATTGGTATCATAGGGAGGCATAGTGCCCCATTAGTGGTGTCAGTGGGAGAAATGGTGCTTCACTGTCGTTGTCAGATGTCAGAATAATGTCTCGTGGGAGGGGTACTGCTCCAAGGGCCGGATAAAGGCACGCAAAGGGCCGCATCCGGCCCTCGGGCCGCAGTTTGGAGACCACTGCCTTAATGTATTGTTGCTGATGCTTCCAGTGGCTTCTGCTAGAAATGCGAGGCCTGCTTAAGCAAAGTGATGACATAACGACATTGCCAATGAAAATCAGCAATAGCCTCCAAGGGGCCATTAAGAAGACATCATTAAGCCATTGCTGTAAGACTGTCAACACGTACCTTGGTATTTGTGACCGATGTGTGCTTTGTGATCTCAAATGTCACAAACAATCAGGATGTGTATCTGAAGCTATCATCCAACAAGTTATCTTTTGATATGGTTTTATAAAGCTGGATTAATCGATTTTTGGCCTTGTGTATCTGCTGGAGGTAGAACCCCTACCACCTTCTTACATGCAATCTTACTCCTCTTGATACATTTTTATAATATATACAATGCAGAAAAAAATATTAGCTTGATTTATATAACATTCAAGTGAGTTCGAAGGAGAACACTGATCTGAATTGAAAAACGACAAGAAGTCACGAGGAGTGACGAAACTAGTAGGAGGGGCTTGAGAGGCTGACATGTCCTCACAAGCCAGGAAGCAACAAAGGAAAAAAGAGCCAGTGTAAAGGACGGGGGGAGCGCTGATATCTGGGGCTGCAGAGCTGGCTATGAGTGTAATCTATCCTACTGTATGTTTTATATAAATAAATATTTAAAAATGGTAAAGCACTATTGTAAGCTTTATTACCTTGCATGTGGGCGATGTGAGTGGAGACCAATGATAAATTAATAAGGATGAAGCATACCCTGTGATATGAGATGCCTAAATAATTTGATAAGCCATAATAGGATTGAAAATCTAAAGAGGCCAAGCAGAAGATTGATTGTAATCTAAAGGCGTAGCTATTAAGCCTATAAGGTGAGGGAACAACTGGTGACGGTGACACAAGGATATACAGGGAGTGCAGAATTATTAGGCAAGTTGTATTTTTGAGGATTAATTTTATTATTGAACAACAACCATGTTCTCAATGAACCCAAAAAACTCATTAATATCAAAGCTGAATATTTTTGGAAGTAGTTTTTAGTTTGTTTTTAGTTTTAGCTATTTTAGGGGGATATCTGTGTGTGCAGGTGACTATTACTGTGCATAATTATTAGGCAACTTAACAAAAAACAAATATATACCCATTTCAATTATTTATTTTTACCAGTGAAACCAATATAACATCTCAACATTCACAAATATACATTTCTGACATTCAAAAACAAAACAAAAACAAATCAGTGACCAATATAGCCACCTTTCTTTGCAAGGACACTCATGCAGCCTGCCATCCATGGATTCTGTCAGTGTTTTGATCTGTTCACCATCAACATTGTGTGCAGCAGCAACCACAGCCTCCCAGACACTGTTCAGAGAGGTGTACTGTTTTCCCTCCTTGTATATCTCACATTTGATGATGGACCACAGGTTCTCAATGGGGTCCAGATCAGGTGAACAAGGAGGCCATGTCATTAGTTTTTCTTCTTTTATACCCTTTCTTGCCAGCCACGCTGTGGAGTACTTGGACGCGTGTGATGGAGCATTGTCCTGCATGAAAATCATGTTTTTCTTGAAGGATGCAGACTTCTTCCTGTACCACTGCTTGAAGAAGGGGTCTTCCAGAAACTGGCAGTAGGACTGGGAGTTGAGCTTGACTCCATCCTCAACCCGAAAAGGCCCCACAAGCTCATCTTTGATGATACCAGCCCAAACCAGTACTCCACCTCCACCTTGCTGGCGTCTGAGTCGGACTGGAGCTCTCTGCCCTTTACCAATCCAGCCACGGGCCCATCCATCTGGCCCATCAAGACTCACTCATTTCATCAGTCCATAAAACCTTAGAAAAATCAGTCTTGAGATATTTCTTGGCCCAGTCTTGACGTTTCAGCTTGTGTGTCTTGTTCAGTGGTGATCGTCTTTCAGCCTTTCTTACCTTGGCCATGTCTCTGAGTATTGCACACCTTGTGCTTTTGGGCACTCCAGTGATGTTGCAGCTCTGAAATATGGCCAAACTGGTGGCAAGTGGCATCTTGGCAGCTGCACGCTTGACTTTTCTCAGTTCATGGGCAGTTATTTTGCGCCTTGGTTTTTCCACACGCTTCTTGCGACCCTGTTGATTATTTTGAATGAAACGCTTGATTGTTCGATGATCACGCTTCAGAAGCTTTGCAATTTTAAGAGTGCTGCATCCCTCTGCAAGATATCTCACTATTTTTGACTTTTCTGAGCCTGTCAAGTCCTTCTTTTGACCCATTTTGCCAAAGGAAAGGAAGTTGCCTAATAATTATGCACACCTGATATAGGGTGTTGATGTCATTAGACCACACCCCTTTTCATTACAGAGATGCACATAACCTAATATGCTTAATTGGTAGTAGGCTTTCGAGCCTATACAGCTTGGAGTAAGGCAACTTGCATAAAGAGGATGATGTGGTCAAAATACTCATTTGCCTAATAATTCTGCACTCCCTGTATATATAAATATATTATGCACAGAGGTAGATTAAAGTGAAGATATTACCTTCATTCATCTAGTGATATCACAGATCACCAAATAGACTGTTTGTCTGTTTTTTGCATGATCGTTCTTTTTTGCACGAACGTTCTCTTTTGCACGATTGATTGGAATTGATAAGGACACTGTGTGCAATAAGGAGTACATTGCACTTTATTGCTAGTTTTAAGGCATATAATTATTTATTTTGCAAAGTATCAGGAAATTTACAGCATATTGCACATTATTTTTGTATATGCATATTGGATATAATTTTGTATATGCACATTTGATTTTTGGTATAGCGCTGCACTTATTTTGTATCATTTTGAATGGAAAAGCAAGACCACTTTATCCCCGGAAGAATTGGTTGCTCAATGACCAGAGCATTTTTTGCGATTCTGCACTGCGTCGATTTAACTGACAACTGAAACATTATGGCAGACATATCGGACACTTTTGACAAATTTTTGGGACCATTGGCCTTTGTACAGTGATTTTTCCCTAGGGCAGGGGTGTCAAACTCAATTTCATTGCGGGCCACCATAGCAGTATGTTTGCCCTCAAAGTGCTTGTTGTATCTGGGGTACGCTATGTACAGAGTGCAGAGTTTGGAATAGTGCTATGTATAGAGTGCAGAGTTCAGGAGTGTGTTACGTACAGAGCACAGAGTTCAAGAGTACGCTACATTCATAGTACAACATACAGGCGTGTGGTACATACAGAGTGAAGGGTTAAGGGGTGTGCTACATACTCAGTGCAGGGTTTTGGGATGTGCTACGTACAAAGTGCTGGGTTCAGGAGTGCATTTTAGCCCAGGTTCACACTGGGTACGATTTGGTTCGATTTGAGATGCGATTTCACATGTGAAATCGCATCTCAAATCGGCGGCATTTGCCGGCAATTGTCGGCAATGACACTGTCCTAATCGGTGCGACGCCGCAGCGCTGCACTGATTTCAAAAAGTAGTTCCTGTACTACTTTTTGCGAGATTTACATTGACACCTGTGCAGAAACCTGCACAGATGTCTCTTAAATCGCGGCTGAAATCGGGACTGTCAGCGGGAGTGAAAACGTGCAAGTTCAGCTGAACTCGCACGGCTTCAGTCCCGCAGCCCAGTGTGAACCAGGGCACATACAGAGTGCATGCAGAGTTCAGGGGTGCGCCGTTTAGGGGTGCGTTATGCTATCTACTCTCTCCTACCTGGCTCAGATCTAGTACCTCTCTGTGTAGGCGACTTTGCCTCACCGTGCTGGGAGTACGTTCCCTCTCTCTCTGGAGATCTGTCGCCACTGTGAGTGCATGCAGGGATTTGCATCCAGGAGCTGCTGAGAGCAAAGCTTTTCCTTGTAAACAGGTGTTTACAAGTGTAAAGCTTCCGTGTTTACAAGTGACAGCAGGAAGCAGAGGGCAAGAGCTGAAGGTGGTGGAATAGAATTCTGCCATGTTTCAAAACTGGGTGCAAGGGCCACATGACGAGGCCTGGCGGGCCGGATTCAGCCCATGGGCCTTGTGTTTGACATATGTGGCCTAGGGTAATGGTGAAAAGCACTTTTACTTACATTACCCCTCCCTTCCCCTGCAGTTCTGCATTGTAAGTGGGGAAGCAAAGGGCACAGCCACAAACTAGAGCTTCAGGATTGGATGGCAGCTGCCACTGGTAAACATGGAAAAGGATTTTTTTCCCATTTAAAAAAAAAAAAATGTCATTAAATTGAAAGTTAAACAACAACAAAAAAAGTTGTCACATGTTTGTCCACAGGGGGTAAACAGGTGTGAGGGCTAAAGTGGTTGAATAACTACGTAAAGAGCATACATTAGCAGTACCCCATGATAACCAGTCACCTTTCAATTTCCATTCACCTTCTTACTGCAAGCTACTGAAAGCTAACTTCTGATTGGACATTGTACAAAGCACTGAACACTGCTACAGAGCTATTGTTTTTTTTTTTTTGGTCATATATCCCTATCCTAATATGATAATGGAAATTCTCCTTACTAAGGCTCCATTCACACCTAGGCGTTTTGTCGCCTGTAGCGCGACGCTCACAAACGCCAGAGGGAGAAAAATACATGAAAGCCTATGGAGATGGTTCACATCTGAACGCTGATGCGCCTGACGCCCATCGCCTGTAGTTAAAAAAAGTTCCGGACCCTTTTTTGTCGCGCGTATCGGGCGGTTTGGCCGGATTTGAGCGTTTCCATTTCCCATAGAAAGTAATGGAAACGCTCGATTCAAGCGACTAGCGCGACAACGAGCGTTTGCTACAGGCGTTTTGTCGCTTTAATCAATAGAACTTTTCACCCAGGCAGAAGATTAAACAAATCTACCAGCATAGCAACAAGTGATGAAAAGATGATAATTTTTCCTATTGGCTAAAATAAAAAACGTCAAAGTACAAAAACGTCGGACGACGCTGTATGCAAACGCGCAAATAAGCATGAATACTCGCGACAAAACGCTGGAAAAAAAACGCCCAAAAAACGACCAAACGACCGTCGCTCAGGTGTGAATGCAGCCTTAGTATCTAACCCACTAACAACAGTTGTTACAACATAAAATAAAATGACAGAAGGAGGCAAGAAAAACAACCAGAGTTTCCTTATTCAAGTCCTCCCAGCTTAAAGGCTGGAGGCAGAGAGACTGAACACGTACTAGAGGGGAAAGGCAAAGATTTCCAGTACTTGAGTCTTTTTAAAGTGAAAGTACACCCACGCATCCTAAAGCGAGGGGCTTAGTAGAAATAACAGAACATATTGTGTGCTGAGCTGCCCACATGCCACACACAGCGTTTGCCACAATGCAGCTCACATCTGCCCTGAAGTGACATAATCTGTTCCAAGAATACTTTCTGTCCTCTTCTGCCAGCTCATGTCTCACATCCAGCTTGCATCACGATGCCTGAAAGAATACATTCTACTTTGGAAGAAAACCTAAGACTTTGCTACAAAGTGAAATGCAGATTGTGTGTGGAATCACAAACCCCAGGTCCAGGTTAGTCTGAAGGCGGCGGCGCTTACATAGCCAGCCATGACTGATAGAAAGTAATGCCAAGGCAAGGTGCCTGCTCACAATGCTAGCTTGTAGTACAACTGTCCTCACAGGCAGAAGGGAACATGCCACAGACCACCATTAGTTGCACTATGACCTCAGACTTCTGAAAATTGGTGTTTTAGGCATGGGAGTTTCCACTTTAAAATTTTGGTCATATACAACTTCTAGCAACTTTAAAGTGATACTAAAGGTTCAGATAAAAAAAAAAACATGTTATACTTACCTGCTCTGTGTAATGGTTTTGCACAGAGCAGTCCCAATCCTCCTCTTCTTGGGTCCCCCACCAGCGCTCTTGGCACCTCTCCCTTGCTAAGTGCCCCCATAGAAAGCTGATTTGCTATGGTGGCACTTGTGCATGCTTGCTCTCGAGCCGCCTCTGTGTGCCTATACGACGCACGGGGGCGGCTCGGCCCTGCTCCGTCCTGCCCCCGCTTCCTCCTCACTGGCTATGATTGACAGCAGTGAGGAGCAATGACTCCTGTTCCTATGTCTCAGCCAATGAGGAGGGAAAGACCTGGGAGAGCTGAGTCTCCCGTGCACAGCACTGGATTGAGATAGGGCTTAGGTAAATTTTAGGGGGTGCTGAGGGCAGAGCTGCACACTAAAGATTGTTTTTTTGCCTTCAGCCTTTAAAACCACTTTAACCACTTCCTGGCGACCATATAGCAATATGACATGTGCAAAGTAGTTAAGTTATCCTGACTGGACGTCATATGGTGTCCAGCAAGATAAGCTGCTATTGCGCACCCGTGGGGGCACACAGCACGGAAAACGGTGGTGTGGTGTCAATCTGAAACACCGCATCTCCGAACTACGTAAATTTACATTAGTATGTCTGCTATCAAGTGGTGATTTTGTGCCACTACAACTTTATTTACTATAGTAAATAGTTTACTATGTGATCTGGTATCTTCTTCTGTCCTCTGCTCCTGTGTAAGGCTAGTTATTTCAGTCCTTGTTAGATACTTCCTGTTTCTTCCATGTTCCCTCAATTAGTGTTATGCCTTGTACACACAACCGTCGGGATAAACTCTGACTGATTTTTCTTACGGAATTCTGTTCAAGCTGTCTTGCATACACACTGTCACACCAAATTCCAACTGTCCAAAACGCAGTGACGTACAACACTACGACAAGCCGAGAAAAATTAAGTTCAATGCTTCCGAGCATACGTTGACTTGATACTGAGCATGCCTGTTTTTTTCTCCGTTGGAGTTCCATACAGACAAACTAAATCTTCAACAGAATTTTTTTCATTGGAAAAAAAGAGACCATGTTTTCTTTCTAAGTCCGTCAGAATTTCCAATGGAAAAACTCCGATGAGGCACACACACAGTAGGAATATCCAATGAAAAAATTCCATCTGACTTTTTCCATCGGAAATTCAGATCCTGTGTACAAGGCATTAGTTCTTCACAAAGACAGGGTCTGAGAAAGTCATTGGGGAGATTTACTAAAACTGGTGCACACAGAATCCTGTGCAGCTTCTAGGTTTTATTTTCAAAACCTAATTGAACAAGCTGAAGTTAGAAGCCGATTGGTTATTATGCACAGGTGCATCAGAAAGAAGTAAATCTTTCCCATCTACTTCTTACACTTCAAAATACTGGAACTGCATCCCCTCTACTGCACCTATCAGAAGTAAAATTTATTTGGATTGACATTCTGTGTGTTGTAAGAGTTAAGCTATCTGGGAGCTATCTGGGAATTGTGCCAAATCAGCAGATGATCATACTGTCCGAACATACTGGGTATAAGAAGGTATATGTCAGTGCATAAAGCAGCATTTGAAACAGAACAAGGTGGCAAAAATATGGTACTTCCAGCACTAGTGACATATGATATCACTGGGTGAAACAATTATGGCATCTTCATTACTAGTAACGTATGATGTCATTGTGTACCACAGTTACAGCACCTCATTCTCAGTGACATATGATGTTATTGGGTGGAGAGTTTTGTCAGCACAGCAGTTGCCAGAAAACAACCCCAGCCCTGACAGAATTACTTTCCTTTAGCATTGTAGTAATGAGATGAAGTAGTGCTGATGAGATGAAGCAGTGCTGATGAGATGAGATGAAGCAGTGCTGATGAGTTGAGATAAAGCAGTGTTGTAGTCTTAATTGTTACATTTAAATGTTCATGCAGATATAAAATACACATTCACTGGCTCATCTTAGCTCAGTCTGATGGTGGATCTGTGATTTGAAGGTTTGAAAATTGTGGAAAACTGGACATTTAGATCTCTGTAGTGAAGACATTCTAGTATCCCATAACTTTCACACAAATGTAAAGGTTTACTTTATTTAGATGTGAGGATCTTTGGCAATTAGTTAATATGGCTTTACCTTTTCAACATGAAAGAATCATTTAAATAACTTTCTGGTCTCAAGGAGTCTCTGCTAATAACCACTATATCTACAGCTCACTGATTATTAGCATGATGGTCAGTGGGAAGAAATCTCCTTACATTTGTGGTCAGTGGGAAGAAAGTTCCTTACATGTTTGGTCAGTGAAAAGAATGCTCCTTAAATTTTTGGTCAGTGAAAAGAATGCTCCTTACATTTTTGGTCAGTGGGAAGAATGCTCCTTACATTTGTGGTCAGTGGGAATAATGCTCCTTACATTTGTGGTCAGTGGGAATAAGGCTCCTTACATTTGTGGTCAATGGGAATAATGCTCCTTAAATTTGTGGTCAGTGGAAAGAATGCTCTTTACTATTGTGGTTAGTGGGAAGAATTCTCCTTCAGGGGACAAAATGCCCCTTACAGATAGCTAAAAAGATAATTGTCACTTTATAGGATGGGCAGAAGAGATGACCCTATTTGTCATAAGAGCCTGGTGGCAGAAGGTACTTTTATACACAAGGTGTGGGAATGTAACTGAATACGCCCATTATGGTCACAGGTTTATTGCAGATACCTTTGATTTCCCGAACATATATAGTCCACTTTTGGGTCTCTCAGGCGTTATAGAAGATGAAGTAATGAGCAATAATATGAGAACGTTCTTGAGACTACTCTTTTACTACGTCAGAAAGCTGATTGTCCTAAACCGGGTTAAGAGGGATCATCTTACCTTATCTGCTTGGAAGGGCCTGGTTAATGCAAATATCACGCTGTTCGTGTGTATGCTTATAAACCCGCGCATGCTCAGAATAAAGTATGAGATGGGAGCACACCTTTGGTAAAAGTCGTTTTCGTAACGGAGATAGCACATTCGTCACGCTGTAACAAACTTAAAAGAGTGAATCGTCTCTCACCAAACTTATACTTAACGTGCAGTAACATGAGATTAGCAAAAGCAGCCCCAAGGGTGGCGCCAGTGGAATCAAACTTCCCCTTTATAGTGCCGTCATACGTGTTGTAGGTCATCGCCTTTGAGAATGAGGAGATTTTGTTTTGACAGTGTGTATGCAAGGAAAGCTTGACAAGATTCTCGTCAAGCTTGTCAAGAACCTCGTTGAGAAAAACAACGTTTCTTTTACGACGAGATTCTTGGTCGTGTGTACGAGGCCTCAGATTCTCTGCAGTTTTTTTCCGAGAAACCTGAGAGTGTGTATACTAACCTGGTCGCCGTGGAAACCCGCGCATGTTTTAAATGACTTTGATGCATGCGCAGTAGCTTCCTAGGCATAGGTAGGGTGCAGCAAGATAGCGGCGATGGCATCCAATGTGACGAGCGCATGCTCGTCGTACACAATGACGTCACCGCGTTCTTTCCTTTCAAGAAAACCGCGGGTTCTTTTGAAACGAGAGTCCGTACACTCGGGCGGCAAGAGATTCAAGATTTCAAGATTCAATTCATTTTTTTTTCCTGATGAGAATCTTGCCCGTGTGTACAGGGCTTTAGTGTTGTCCAAGAGTCTTTGTAGCAGCAAGTGTTTATAAAAGTGTCTAATGCATATTCAAGAGTAAAAAGGAGGGGAAGTTAAGCCTCGTACACACACACAGTTTACTCGCGAAGAAGCAGCAAGAAAACTGCTGGAAGAGATTTCTTGCCGAGTATACTGAGTGTGTGTACGAGGCTTTCAGGTTTCTTGACAAGAAAACTGCCCAGAATCTAGACGAGAAAAATAGAGAACACTCTATTTTTCTCGTCGTAAGATTTTCGGCAGTTTTCCTGCTGAGAAATCCGAGAGTGTGTATACTTACCTGTCGCCGTGGAAACCCGCACATGCTCAAAATGACTTTGAGGCATGCGCGGTAGCTTCCTAGGCATAGGTAAGGTGCAGCAAGATGGCGGTGACGGCATTGAATGTGAAGAGCGCATTCTCGTCGTACGCGATAACGTCACTGTGTTCTTGCCTTTCATGAGAACCACAGCTCTTTTGAAAGGAGAGTCTGTACACTCAGCCGGCAAGAGATTCTTGCCAAGAATCTTGTTTTTTTCTTGACGAGATTCTTGCCCGTGTGTACAGGGCTTCAGACGTTCTTGGTCACAATATATAGGCTGTAGAAGAGGTATCAAAGAGGATTGGAGTTGAGCAGTCTGATAGTCTGTGTTTTGATACTCCGGTACCTTCTACCCAATGGCAACTGCTAGAAAAGACTGTGAGAGGGATGGGTAGGATCCTTCATGATACTAATAGTTTTGCTGGAGCATCGTGTATGAAAAATGTCAAGGATGGAGGGGAGAGAAACACCAATAATCTTTTCAGCCATCTTCACTAGCCGCTGCAGGGTCTTGCGTTCAGCAGAACTGCAGTTCCAATACCAGACAATAATGCAGCTGGTCAGAATGCTCTCAATGGTTACCCTATAGAATGTAGTAAGGATAGGTGGAGGGAGACTGGCTTTTTTAAGGCGGCGGAGGAATTATAGGCGCTGTTGTGCCTTTTTGGTTAGTGACGTGATGTTGGTTGTCCAGGTAAGGTCCTCTGAGATGTGCACTCCCAGGAATTTAGTACTGCTGACAGTCAGTGTTGATGGTCAGTGTGGGGTGATCAACTAAATTTCTCCTGAAATCCATCACAACCGCCTTGATTTTGTCTACATTAAGGGACAGGTTGTTTGTACTACACCATTTAACCAGTTGTGCCACTTCCTCCTTGTTAAGTGTTTCATCATTGTTGTTGATGAGACCTACCACAGTTGTGTTATTCGCAAACTTGATGATATGGTTGGAGCTGAACTTGGCAGTACAGTTGTGGGTCAGCAGTGTGAAGAGCAGCGGGCTGAGCACACATCCCTGTGGGGCACCTGTGCTCAGTGTGGTAGTGTTCGAGGTGCTTCAGCCAACATGGGCTGACTTAGGTCTTCTGGTTAAAAAGTCAAATTTTTTCAGTGGTTACTTATCTAAGAGGTAGACAGTGCTACTTGCTCAAGGACAGCCCAGTAACCTCTGGAGGAACCCTAGGGCTACACGAAACCATGGTTGAAATACCTCTTTAGTCCAAAGTGATGATCTGTTGCTGTTGTGGGTTTTGGATGGATTCGCTTAGATGTCTACGGTCATTTTAGCTTTGCCCCTGCTGGTATCAGAATTAGCCTACTTTAATGAAAACTCACAATAGTCCTCTGGAAGAGCTGTTTGATAATGAGGTAGTGTCAGTATGTCTGCATCCAAAGAAGCACTTCAAACATGGGAAGAACATACAAACTCAATGCAGATATAGGGCACCTAATGTGTTTTCCACCCAAAACTCAGCACAGCAAATCCAAAGTGCCTAGTGCTGTTGAATATTGGCTATCCAATTCTAATTACACTGGATTTATCAAAATAGAGAATCTGCCAAATCAATCACCCTTTCAGTAACTGTATGAGACCACAAGATGAACAGAAAGTCAAGAACACTTTTTGTTCCAGTAACTCAATGCAATACAAGAAAGCCAAAAATTTGATTTTAGTGCATTTCAAGTGTAGATTCCTTGTAATAGTTCACAATAAGATGGATTACCATTGCATCACAGCAAAACGCATTTTACACAATATCTGCTGACACTGCAAGTTATTGCCAAGCAGTTTTATTGCTTTGCGTTGTCTCTAACGTTCTCAATTTACCAAGCTGCCATGACCTGCAAGAACAAATATTGTTGTGGAAACACAGCTCAGTTTCATCAGATTAAATTCACCACTCAGGTGATGTGTCATTATATGCTGTGTTAATGTGGAGACCACCTCAGCAGTCATTCCACAACAGAAATATCACCCTTGCTCATGCCAAAAGGTTGCTGAATTCCAGAAAAAAAAAAAAAAATTAACGCCTGCTAAAAAAACAAAAAAAATGTAATCCGCAGTTGTCCCCTGCAATAATTTCTTACCAAAGCCAAATGTCTTCAGTCTTCTGGGTGGAATAATGGCCCATGGCTGTCATGGACCCGCCCTGAGGGGGAGCATCATCACTTGGGCTCAAAATGTTACAGCATTTCCACATCATTACTACTAAAAAAGGGAGGCCCAGAGTGACAGGACAAAAAGCATAATGGAGGGCCGGGCATGACTGGGGTGGAGGATGGACAACAGAAGCGTTAAAGTTTGAAGGAGGTGCTCCAGGGGAGTGGCTGTGAGGCTGAGGAGAGTGGGGGGAGGAGCCCTATATATACAGGGGCGGGGCATCCCACGTGGCACAAGTCGGGAGGAATTCACACAGGGAGGCAGGTTTTCCCACCCACCCTCCCCGTTGGTTTTTGTGTTTCGTGTTGTGTGTTTGTTTTCTTTTCTTTCAGGTCGGTGTACGGGTTGTCATGACAGCTGTGGCGGTGTCCTTGGTCTTTGGATGGTGACAGTTTACAGATGGAATGGAAAATGGTTGGGGGCTCATCTTGGGATGGGCCCATTATGGGGCTATTTGCAGTGGAACGGTGTCTGCTGTAATACGGTTGTGTACACTGCGGGTGAAAAAGTGGGTGTCTCCGAGCTGGAGTCGGCTGGGGGCCGTGGATGGTAAAGGTATAGCAGTGTGGTGGTGAGAATGGTTAATGGGGTACTGTCAAAAGACCAAGAGACTAGTGTTAATAATAAAAGTTTTGTAAGTATTGTTAATGAAGAAAAAGTTGGAATTTTATTTGAAATTATTTAAATTTGGTTAATATATTTAATTTGGTTATATAAAATAAAAATGGCTGTTGTGGCCAATTTACTCCAATATCTGTGTCGATCTCGTTAATGGGAAAAGGTTAAGGAGGTTAAGTTAAAGGGGGTGGGAGGTTAAGCTAAAGGGGTCAAGGGAGGGTTGGCCTATTAGAACTACACTAGTCATGCATTTTTGTCTGTGTCCCCATTGAAGAGATCTCCCATTACAAGCTGTCTGGACAGAAGTTGAGGTGAAATATCACCAAAAAGGATACAGATTGCAATAAAAAATTGACAGGTTGTAAACTTTTCAACCTTTCTTAAAACAAAATGAAAAAAAAAAAGAAAATGCCCGGGAATGTAAGGAGGCTTTTATTTTTCTCCTATGATTTGTTTCCCCATGCACTTAGATTTGTTTTACCCATCCCACAAAGGCCAGAAGTGCCTCTTATGTACTCTTCCCCATTCCATATTTTTTTCCATGATATTCTAAATAGGTGCATTTAAATACAGTTATAGATGGCATGTAAGAACACATTGCCATGACTCTGGATTCCTTTTACTTTATACATGACTGCTGGTGTATACAAGATGTGCCCATCCATTAGCTCTGGGATTTGTTAGAAGGGCAGTGTGTCCGACAGTTAACTCTTTGTACATGTTCAGCCTTAAAGGATCACTAAGGCCGGGTTCACACCTAGGCGAATTGAGTGCGGCTTAAACCGCATCCAATACGCAGAACATTTCTAAATACATTGTTTTCAATGAGGCTGGTTCACATATGTGCGATGCATTCGCACTGCGCATTGCAGTAAAAACGTGTGCGGATTTTATGTCTTTCGGTGCGGCTCAGGTGCGAATTCAGTCCCATTATCTTCTATGGGTACGCAGCTGATTCGCAGATGTGTTAATTTTTCTTCAGGAATTTCTCTCATTCAGCTCAATACATTTCTCCCCCACTCTCCTCTCACCCGGAACTTCTCCCAGGTCTCCAAATTCACAGTTAAAACACAATGGATCTGCTGAACACTTCCCTTATCTATCTGCAGAGATTACAGAGCTGAAATTCACACCGCACTAGTGTTAACCCAGCCTGAAGGATTTTTTTTTTAGCTAAGTATCTTCCTTTACCTTACTGCAGTACTGGTTTCATGTCCTTATTGTTCGTTTTTGCTTTAAAGTTGCTGTAATCCTGCTCTGTTCTCCACACTTCCTGCTTGTCTGTTTCCTTATAACCACAGTGCTGGGAGCTTTCTCACGGTCGTCTGAGCTGTCATTACTGTGTGTCTAAAACTTCCCAGAACCAATCAGATTCATTTTAAAAACAAAACACTGCCCTGGATTTGTTTGTTTTCGTTCTGTGTGTCTATTTCTATCTCACAGAAACATGAAGCCAGTTCAAAAGTGAAACTAACCTGCAGGCACATTATATGATTGATTTTTATCTATTTTTAATCATTTTGAAAAGGAATCAGTTAACTTTTATGTCTATATACCCTGTAAAAAGTCATTTTAGCAATTTTTTTTTTCCTTTAGTGACCCTTTAACGGCTTTCGCTGTTGTAAAACAGATTTTCTCAAAGTGGGACTCCAGTCCAAACTTTTTTTGTTCTGGTTTTGGATAGAGCAAGGAAGGGGTTTTATGCTGTATGTGACCCAAAGAGCTGATGGCCAAGATGACCTCTCCCAAAGACACAGCAAGAAGTGAGAGTGAGAGAAAACGTCACCTTTGATTGTTGTCACCAGAACTGGGGTCCCCACTACAATACTACTATCGTTATAGTGAAATCCTTAGTAGCCCCCCACTTTCTGACAGTGGTATACGACAAAAGGTCAGGGTGAATCTTCCGAAAGGGGACACAGACAGCAGTAAAAACCTGTTCTAACTCTTCCTTACTCAACAGTTTTTTTTAGGAGTTTCACTATAAAGAGTTTGGGTCCACATATTGCTAATATTTTCAGTTCTGAGTAGTTGTGACTTAGATCCCTCATACACCTATATCCCCAAAAGTTACAGTTTTTGGTACCTAGTGAAACTACAGTACTTGAGCTCTTTGTGCAGAAGAAGAGAATAAAACACTATTAGCCATCTCCTTTTATACTTGGATGACAAATCAAATGTTTTACAATTAAGAAAATTGCAGTGAGTCATTACTGCTCTAAATCATTCCTGCGGTCAGATTGTTTTCCAGTTAAAGTGGAATTCCACGCATTACCTAACCAACTTAGAAATTACCTTTCCTCCCTCCTAACACCTATACTTAGTAACCTGTGTAAAAGAGATGTATATACTTACCTATTTTCAGCCTGCTCTGTGTGGTCATGGGATCTGGCTCCCCTGTGTCAGCCAGCAGCAGCTGCTGGGAAGAGAAAAGACCACTGACAGTGGATGGGCAATGGGAGCCTATGGATGAGATTACCACTTCTGGGCATTGCCAACCATTGTCAAATGCTATCTCTTCTCCCCTGCAGCTGGTACCTACGGAGCATGATGGGACTGCGACGTCACAAGACAGGCCTATATAACTCGCTGCGAGCCGCGCGCCAGCCATAACAGCGGAAGGAAGCGTCGCGTCAACATCTGGAGAAGATAAGAAGAAGAAGACGTCACAGAAGAGGGGACTCGCCACCGCCAGTAATTGAGCTAACACGAAGATAGCGGCGGCGAGTCCTGAAGAAGAAGAAGACCCCCGGAGAGCGGAGAAGACCCCCGGAGAGCCGGAGAAGACCCCGGAGAGTGGGAGAAGACCCCGGAGAGTGGGAGAAGACCCCCCCGCCGCCGAAGATGTCGAAGGAAGCCCGCCGGGTGGTGGGCGCTTTTATCAAAGCGCCCCCCCGGCGGCGGAAGAGAACCAGACGGCGGTGAAGAATAGCGGCACCCACCCCCCCGCAGAAGCCGGCCGGAGGGGGGCGCTTTTATAAAAGCGATTATACACCCCCCCCCCCGGCGGCCAACTAATAAAATATTTCAATACACTGTGTGGTTTATTTGTGTTTACACTTTTCTTGCAGGTGAATGGGTAGGGGTACAATGTACCCCATACTCATTCACTTAGGGTGGGGGGCCGGTATCTGGGGGCCCCCTTATTAAAGGGGGCTTCCAGATTCCGATAAGCCTCCCGCCCGCATACCCCGACAACCAACGGCCAGGGTTGTCGGGAAGGGGCCCTGTCCTCATCAACATGGGGACAGGGTGCTCTGGGGTGGGGGGCCGCAGTGCGCCCCCTGCCCCAGAGCACCTGACCCCCCCATGTTGAGGGCATGCTGCCCGGTACGGCTCAGGAGGGGGGGGCGCTCGCTCGCCCCCACTCCCCTCCTGACCGGCCGGCCGGCCGGCGTGCTTTGGATACGGGTCTGGTATGGATTGTGGGGGGACCCCCACGCCGTTTTTTCGGCGTAGGGGGTCTCCTTACAACCCATACCAGACCTAAGGGCCCGTTATGCTCCTGAGGGGGGAACCCATGCCGGATTTTTATTTAAAATCCGGCGGGGACTTCCTTCTCAGGATTCATAACAAACTCCGCCCACGTGTAGAATTGGCGGGAATCCGCGTCGGATCCCCGTCGCTTCTATGGCGCACTCGCTGGAATGTGCTTTTACTATTCCAGCGAGTGCGAGATGTCGGCAGCCTGTCGCCGAGAATCAGCGCGATGCTGTCGTGCTATAAACACATTCTCGGCGGCAGGCACTGTATGTTTGGAAGGAAACTAGGTGACAAATGTCCTAGGTGTCAAAGTACAGGGACCTTATACACATGATGTGGAAATGCCCAAAGTTACATAGATACTGGGTTAAGGTACTAGACATTATAAATACAACCTTTGGGATTGCTCTGGAACTGGAGGCCAGAGTGTGCTTATTGGGTTGTATAGAGGAGAGGCATGAGCAAAAGGGCATCACAGTAGCAGTAATAAGGTGCCTGTTTCAGGCCAGAAAATTGATAGCACAAAACTGGCAATCACAGAAAGCACTGGCATCAGCGGAATGGGTTAATGTAATAAACACGACAGTGTGGAAGGAAAAAGTAGTCCTAACTAGACGTGGCTATTTTAACAAAACACTGTGGTAGCCCTGGTTGAGTAGAATGGGGTGCCCACCCTAGAAAGAGGAGAAGAATTTAGATCAGTAACTAGAGAGTAGTCCGATGAGTATGGATGAGCCGAACACCCCCGCATTCGGTTTGCACCAGAACCTTCGAACGGACCGAACGTTCGCGCAAACATTTAGAACCACATTGACGTCTATGGGACTCGAACGTTCGAATTCAAAAGTGTTCATTTTAAAGCCCAATATTCAAATTATTGTTGAAAAACGTCTTTGAGAACCTGGGTCTTGCCCCAGGGAACATGTATCAATGGAAAAAAAAGTTTTAAAAACGGTAGTTTCTTCAGGAGCAGCGATTTTAATGATGCTTATAGTGATAAAAAATGCCTGATGAGGCCATTGATGTTCCAGTGGCGGCACGTGAGCCTGGCCATACAGGCTTTGCCCCCCAAAGCGCACGCGCTGTGTGGCAACAATATGTCGATTATTTTAGGGGTGGGGGGGGGCATTCCAATGCCAGATCTTGGCTGAATAGATTATTTGTTTGGGAAAGCAAAATTCTAGAAAAAAGAGTGGTTGCCACCAGGGGCCCCCTTTGAACAATTTCTGTGAGAGGCCACGTCTCCGGTCTGTAGACCGAAGCCGCAGCCTTTCCTAATTCTATGCCCGCGGTGGTGATCCGCGGATCGCATAGCGATCCGATCCGAAGGGGGTGACCCGTTCGGATCACAGATCGGCAGTGATCTGTTGCACCCCTAGTATATATATATATATATATATATATATATATATATATACATATAAAAAAAGACACCTGTCTGAAGTTTGCCAATAAACATCTAAATGATTCAGAGAAGGATTGGCAGAAAATGCGGTGGTCAGATGAGATCAAAATTGAGCACTTTGGCATTAACTCTACTCGTCGTGTTTGGAGGAAGAAAAACGCTGACTATGACCCCAAGATTTTCATCCCTAAAGTCAAGCACAGAGGTTGAAACATTATGCTTTGGGGCTGTTTCTCTGCTAATGGTACAGGCCGACTTTGCCATATTGAGGGACCAATGGACTGGATCATGTATACTAAAATCTTGCATGAGAACCTTTTGTCCCTCAACCAGAACACTGAACATGGGTCATGGGTGGGTCTTCCAGCATGACAATGACCCATAACATACCGCCAAGGCAACAGAGAAGTGGATCAAGAAGAAGCTAAAGGTCATGGAGTGGCCTAGCCAGTCTCCAGCCCTTTATCCTATAGAAAAATGATGGAGGGAGCTAAAACTTTGGGTGCCAAGTGACAGCCAAGAAACCATAAGGATTTAGATAAGATTTGTAAAGAAGAGTGGACCAAAATCCGTCCCGAGATGTGTGCAAACCCGGTAACCAACTACAAGAAATGTCTTACCTCTGTGCTTGCCAACAAGGGTTTCTCCACCAAGTACTAAGTCATGTTTTGCTTGGGAATCAAATACTTATTTTACACATTAAAGTGTAATGTTTTTTTTCTGGATTTTTGTTTGATATTCTGTCTCTATCATTTAAAATACAACTATGATAACAATTACAGACCCTTCATTTCGTTGTAAGTGGGCAAACTTACAAAATTTGCAGGGGATCAAACAATAATTTTCCCCACTGTATATACTATAATGCAATATTTTATGATGAAAAATTTTGTTGAGAATTGTATTTCTTTTTTATTCAAAAAAATAAAATAAGTGAAGAAAGTGTTTCCTTCAGCAAAGTTCACAAACAGGGTTCCATTCTGAACAGCAAGTGTTAAATGAAAGGGAGTTTTCAGGGATCTCTCTCACAAGCCAGCATCTCTTTATTACGCAGAGTGTCTGTCACTGCCAACCTGTAATTGCCTTTAGTTTAGCAAATATTCAGCACACATCACCAGCTCTCCACACCAGCGTCTACACTCAGTCAAGCAGAACAGCAGCTCTATCACAGATGACAGTTATTGACAGGGGCTTTGATTGGACTGTGCACTCTGAATATTTAGAAAGAAAATACTAATCATCAAACACCCATCCAATCATAAACCCCCACAGATCTCACACAAGAGGTAAAAGTGTAGCATTCTTCTGTTAGCTGCATTCCGTCACTTTGGCTGGATACACAATCTGAAAAATGAAGATTCAACACAAACATGTAAAAACACACAGTTTTGTCTTAGCTGACAACGAGATTGATCAGACCATGACAAGGAACGGCTCGAAGACATTTTATACTAATAGCAAATATTGAAGCGGGTAAACACAAATGTATACCCCGTGTACAAAGGAAGCAAAATAGTCGCTGCAGCTCTCTAATGTCACATTTTATAAGAGCCAATGAGGTACAAAATATAGAATTTGGTTAATAAAATTAGGTAGGTCAAAATGGGGCCTGACAATCCAATCCCTAAAAACCAAGCTTTTCTCTTAAAAAAAAAAAATGGAATATTCCCATTACGTACTATTTGTTGTAATGTTATCATATGTATGTTGTGTATATGCATTATATTTAATTACTTTTCGTCCCCCTTTTCACATTTGTTCAATTTGCGATATCCTCCTGACGACACCACCCCATTATCCCCTTTAGAAATACATGGATTCTGTGTGCATACAAAATACAGTGTTGGAATCAGCCTAGCATACCTGGATTTGCCAAATCTCTATTAAACATTGCTCGCTATTCTCAGTTTCCTGTGTACACTGGAAAATCTGAAGATTTCTAGTTCCTGCTCTCTAATTGACAGCTAGATCAGCGTTTTGAGCTAAAGTAATGTAACTGATGTGTGTTACATAATTTTGATTTTCTGAAAATTGGTGCAAAAGATTTCAGTACAAGTGCAATCATTAATTAATTATGCATGAATCAATGATATGTGCTTATTGGTGAGAGTTATGGTGTAACATACTTAAAAGTAAAACTAATGGCAACTTTTTTTTACATTTATGATAACCCCTGTCAGCTTTTTTTTGTCATCTGTGTCCCCATTTGGTAGATTTCCTATCGTGTTCTGTTCCATGGCCATAACAGCCTCACAAGTGTTCTAATCCTTCTCCACCTTATTTATAACTAAACAGGTTGCTTAGTTTGGTTATACTTTAACCACTTCAGGCCCGCGCTACCGTCGAATGACGGCAACAGCGTGGGTCTGAATATCCAACATGCGCTGCGGGGAAACCCTGTGTTGTCCGTGTCCCTTGGACACGGCCAATCACATATCGCGGCGAACGGCCAATCAGAGTGGCCGTTTGCGATGCGATCTGTGGGCGAATGAGAGATGATCTCATAGATCATCTCTCATTGGCGTTTTACTTTTTTTTTTATAATTATCTTTTATTTATTTTTATAAACAAGAAAGCAACACGAAAAACACATGAAAACGGGATATGCAGAATCCAATACAACAGCTTGTTTATATATGGACATTATAATACATCTCTATCTTAGACTCTTTTACTATTCCTGGTCTGCAGCAGAGGGAAATTATAATATTTTATATCACAAGCAATTTCCATTCCCCCCCTAAAATACTATTTCAACTTTTAACTAAATTTCAAACTTCCCCAAATGTTCCATCTCCTCCCTGATTGTCCATATATTCTCTATGTATTCGACAAATTCCCTCTTTTATCTCCATCACGTTGCCTTCCCTATTTTATCCCCTCATTCCCTCCCCCCTTATCCCCTCCTCAAGACCCCCATCTCCACCTCTTCTCCTCCTCCATCCGCGTACACCCACGGACACGGAGGGAAGAGGAGAGGAAGAAGGAGACAAAAAAAAAACAACACAAAAAAACAAACACCACACACAAAGCCCCATAACACAACAACCCTCCCCCCCCCTCCGCTGTCCCCCCCTCGGCGTGAAATTTCATCTTTCCTTCCCTCCTCCCTTTCCCTTCTTTCCCTTCTTTCCTCGACCTCTAATCTTTATTCTTACTCCCCTAGTAACTTTTTACCTTCTTCTGATTGTACAAATAATTCCCAGGGTGCCCATATTATTTTATTTTGCTCTTTCTTATCTATTGGCCTCGGTAAGAGTTTCTCCATTATTCCTATTTTCCTTACTTTTTTAAGCCACATAGATATTGGAGGTGCTTCCGGGTCTTTCCATTTTATTGCAATGCAACTTTTAGCCGCATTTATCAGATGACCTATCATTGATCCTGTATATCTTTTCAAAGAAATTTCTGTATGATGTAATAGGAAGAATGAGGGGTCATCTGGAATCTGGTGTTCTGTAAGTGATTGGGTAATTCTCCGTACTGTTTCCCAAAATTGTTGTATTATTGGACACCCCCAAAATATATGCAACATTGTCCCTTTCTCCCCACACCCTCTCCAGCATCTCTCTGAAATTTCAGGAAAGAATATATTTAGACGTACCACCTTGTTAATATTTTATAATTTAATTCTTGTATTTTCGTACATCTTGAGGAGTTTAACGCTAAATTTATGATATTTTGGCATTGTATTGGGGAAAAGGTTTGGCCTAAATCTCTCTCCCATTTGGCGAGGCTTGGCATTCTAAAGTCTTCCGGTGGTGCAGTCAACAGTGTATACATTTTCGAGACCATATGAGCCAATGGTTCCGCTCCTCCACAATACTCCTCAAACTTTGTAAGTGGGCGTCTGTACTTTTCTGCACCACCTAGAGTCTCCAAAAAATGTCGTAATTGTCGCGCTTGCCATATCGGGATTTCATATCCCCCTTGTGAAATTTCTCCTATTGTTTTCCATCCCCTTTCTCCTAGAAAGTGAGAGGCTTGAAATCTTCCATTATCTCTTAATTTCTTGAATATTTGAGACTCCATGCCTGGCTGAAATTCTGGATTTCCTATTATTGGATAGAGGGGGGAGTTTTTAGTCGAAAATTTTGAATTATAACATACTTTATTTCCGGTCCATAATGTTGGACCTATCGTAGGGTGGGTTTTAACTATAAGGGGTAATGCTGAATAACACCATATTGCCCTATTTAACGGTACTGGGCTCATTTGTTGCTCTAAAGTAATCCATAGTTTATAATCCCCATGTCTGTTCCAATCGGCTATCCTTCCCAGCTGGACTGCTTGATAGTATTTTAGCATATCCGGTGCTGCTATTCCACCAGCCTTCTTGGGTAGGATCAATAGTTTCCTACCAATCCTAGGCCTTTTACTCCCCCATATAAATTTCATAAATAAAGCCCTGACTTGATTGAAGTATGCCATGGGGATCTGAATTGGTAGCACTTGGAAAAGATAGAGGAATTTTGGCACTACACTCATTTTTAAAATATTGGATCTCCCGAACCAAGAGTGCATCCCTCTACTCCATCCATCCTGCATTGTTCTAACTGTACTCAGTAATGGTTTAAAATTTAACTCAAAAGTATCCTTTAAGTCTGGTGGCATTTGTGTTCCCAAATAATTCAGTGCCCTGGTCGTCCATTTAAATTTAAAGCTATGTTCTAAACCGGTTTTAATCAACTCCGGGAGAGCGACTCCCATCGCCTCTGATTTACTGTAATTTATTTTAAAATTTGACATATTCCCATAGATTTCTACTTCTTTCATTAAATTTGGTAAAGATATCTGTGGTTTGATTAAGGAAAAAAGCATATCATCTGCGTAAGCTGATACTTTATATTCCATTCCACCTAGTTGAATACCCACTATGTCTCTATTCTGTCGGATCTTATTTAATAATGGTTCTAATGTCAATGCAAATAATAAGGGCAACAAGGGGCAGCCCTGCCTGGTACCGTTTGTAATTGCTAGGGGTTCAGAATATACCCCATTTACCTTTACTAAGGCTCTGGGTCCCGCATACACCCCTGCTATCCACTGTAACATCCGCTCTCCCAGACCCATTTGTTTTACTGTTCCCAGCATAAACTCCCAATTCACTCTATCGAATGCTTTCTCTGCATCTGTATTCAGGAAAACACTCGATATCTTTTTTGCTTGGTGTATTAAATTTAACACTTTAATGGTACTATCTCTCGCTTCTCTAGTTGGTATAAACCCAACTTGGTCTAAATGAACCAATTTTGAAAGGTAGGGCTGTATGCGGGATGCCAGAATCTTTGTCAGTATTTTAATATCTACATTTATTAATGATATTGGTCTATAACTAGAGCATAACCCTGGATCCTTCCCTTCTTTCGGTATAACCGTAATATGTGCCAATAGCGCCTCCTGAGGTAGAGATCTTGTTTGTCCGACTGTATTAAATAATTTGGTCATATAAGTCCCCAGTAGTGTACTAAAGCTTTTATAGTATTGTATTGTAAACCCATCTGGGCCCGGGGCTTTACCATGTTTTATTGTTTTCATTGTTGATTGCACTTCCTCCAGAGTAATTGGTTTTTCTAAATCTCTTCGTTCTGGAGATGTTAATCTGGACAGACCTGCTGAAGATATGTATTTCTCCACAGACCCAGAGGGGTTCACCATTCCTTGAAGATTATATAGAGAGGCATAATATTTCTTAAATTCTTGCGCTATTTCTTTTGAAAGGTAGAGTTTTTGATCTACTTTTGTTTTAATAAATGGAATATATGACCGTGATTGTAGTTTTTTTAATTTTTTTGCTAGTAACTTCCCACATTTTTCACCTGAGTCATACGTCATCTTCTCTGCATATTGTAAAACTGCTTCAGCTTTATATCTAAGGAGATCTGCTACCTGTCTTCTTAAATATGTTAATTCAATTCCTATACCCGTTTCTGTCTTCTTTTTATGTTGTATGTCCAGTCTCTGTATCCTTTCTAATATTTATTTTATTTGTTTTTCTCTTGCTTTCTTAACTCTGGAGCCATGTTTTATTAGAACCCCTCGGATTACTGTTTTATGGGCTTCCCAAACTATTCCTGGAGCACTTTCTTCGTTATCATTTATCTGGAAATACCACATTATTTCTTTTTTTACATCTTCAATTATATCGGGATTCTGTAATAGACTCTCATTTAATCTCCACCTCCTTTCTGACGTCTGAGTTCCCTCTCCCCAAGTTATTTCCATAGTTACCGGTGCGTGGTCTGTCCATGTTATATTCCCAATTGAAATATCCTGTACTAGGTGTAACCACTGATGAGGTATCAGAAAGAGGTCTATTCTTGAATAAGTTTGATGTGGGTTTGAGTAGTACGTGTAATCTTTCTCTCCTGCGTGTATGATACGCCATCCATCTACTAACTGAAATTCGTGTAATTTTTGTATAATTCGTTTTCTGGTGCCACTGGGTACCGAAGATACCCCTTCCGAGGTGTCTTCCTTTGGATCCAAGGGGATATTCAAGTCCCGCCACAAATCAACTTACCCTCTTTAAAGTTCATCAGTTTAGTGATCACCTTCACTAAAAAACTATCTTGATGTACATTTGGTGCATAAATGGTGGCTAGTGTTACCTTCTCACCCCCTATTGCCCCTTTAAGAAAAAGGAATCTTCCTCCCGGATCTGCGTATTTATCCGTTAGGGACCATGGTATTCTATTTGCTATCACGATTGCTACTCCTTTACTTTTAGCTTCCTGGTTTGAGGCCTGGTATACCTTTGGGAAGTTCCTATTTTGAAGATATGTATATGCCCCTTCTTTAAAATGTGTTTCCTGAATTAGTCCTATATCTGTTTTAAGAGATTTTAATTCATTTAATAATATCTTACGTTTTTCGGGGATATTAAGTCCTCTCACATTTAGGGAAGTTACCCTGATCTTATCCATCTCTCTCACCACGTTGAGCCAACAGCGGAGGAGGAGAGATCACAACACGACAGATAAAAAAAAAAAAATGTTACACAAACACAGTCTCCTCCTATAGGGGTCCCAGGAGGTTCTATGTTACGGCTTCTACGTGGGACTTCAACTATCCCGTAGTTGCCGAGAATAGGGGGAACTGACCTCTAACAGCAAGAGTGGCTGAGCTCCTGCCTCCTCTCCTCCCTCTGTTTAATTTCTCTCTAAACCCTTTCTATCTTATTTACCCTGTGACTGCCCCCCCTTTTTTATTTCTTATTCCACTCTCTCACCTTCTGATCTCTGTTCCAGTGTCATGACTAGTCTTTATATTACTTCCTTCCCCCTTCTCCACATCCCCCTCCCTCCCCTCTCGTAACTGCCCCCTCCTCATAATTCTTTCCTTTATATATACATACTCTACCCATTAATATCTCCAATTTCCCTTAATTTCATATAAATTCTGATTTGCTTTCTCATTTATAGCAGGTCATACATTCAAAATATATGCATTATTTATACTCTTCATAATATTCATATATTGATGTACTGGGTCAAATATTTATACATAACCCCGATGTTTAGATCCGATTTAATTCTTCCCCCCATCCACCTCCCCCTGCCTTGTCATATATATTCCCTAACTCCCTACTTTCGTGACTCCCTCTTTATATTTCTCTCCTTATTAATCGTTATAGTACTGGATCTGCATATTTCCCTTCTTAACCCCCCCTGTACCCCTTAATGTGAATTACCTTATCCCCCAATATGTGTAGTTGTCGGGCTTCCCACAGGCCCAAACTCCTTTCCCCCCCTAATACATTGTTTGGCATGAATATCATGTGAGGCATAAAATGCCATTCTAAACTATAAAGTGATGTGTTTTAACTCAATTGTGTCTAATGTATATCCCCCCCTCTAGAATCCCCCCATTTCCCCCTTCCCACTCATCCCTTCCCTTTATCATTCTATTGATTCTTAATAAACCCTCTTTCTACCCTCCCTCCCTCTCTCCCCTCCCTCTCAAAGAAAAGAAAAAAAAAATAATAATAATGAATCCCCCTAAACATACTAGTGTAGATGGTCCTGTGCTCCCCCCTCTTACTTTTATTTATTTTATCTTGTGTTAACCCATGGTGTCGAAAAAAAAAAAAATACACATATATATATACATTCCCTGTGGTTTAGGATATCCTACCTTAATCTAATTGCTAATATGCAGTCCTGAAATATTTATATTATATTAAATTATATTACATTATAAGATGTTTATTCATGTTATATTTCAATAATATCTAAGCATTACAGTAGGGGGTCATAGTATTCATAGCATTGCCGTTTTACACAGAGACAACGTCCTGTCTCTGGAGAGGAGGAGACCGATCTGTGTTCCTTCCTACATAGGGACACAGATTGGTCACCCCCCCAGTCACCCCCCCTCCCCCCACAGTTAGAACACACCTAGGATACACATTTAACCCCTTCCTCACCCCCTAGTGTTAACCCCTTCAATGCCAGTCACATTTATACTGTAATTCGTGCATATTTATAGCACTGATCGCAGTATAAATGTGAATGGCGCCAAAAATGTGTCAAAAGTGTCCGATGTGTCCTCCATAACGTCGCAGTACCAATAAAAATCGCAGATCGCCGCCATTTCTAGTAAAAAAAAAAATAAGAAAAAATAATAATTCTCTCCCCTATTTTGTAAGCGCTATAACTTTTGCGCAAACCAGTCGCTTATTGTGATTTTTTTATTTTTTTTTTACCAAAAATATGTAGAAGAATACGTATCGCCCTAAACTGAGGAAAAAAAAATGTTTTGTTTTTTTAATTGGGATATTTATTATAGCAACAAGTAAAAAATATTGTATTTTTCTTCAAAATTGTCGCTCTTTTTTGTTTATAGCGCAAAAAATAAAAACCGCACAGGCAATCAAATACCACCAAAAGAAAGCTCTACTTGTGGGGAAAAAAGGACATACATTTTGTTTGGGAGCCACGTCGCACGACCGCGCAATTGTCAGTTAAAGCGACGCAGTGGCGGAAGCTGAAATTTCACCTGGGCAGGAGGGGGGTTGTATGTGCCCAGTATGCAAGTGGTTAAAGTGCTACTCAACCCAAAAGAGGATGTTCTGATTTAAGTCCTCCTCCCCCCACTGCTGTCAAATTTGGCATGTCATTTTTTGGGGGTAGTGGATACCTAGTTTTGACAGGTCTGCTCACACTTCCATTTGGATCACCTAGGTCATCGGTGTCAAACTCAATTTCATTGTGGGACGCATCAACATTAGGATTGTCCTCAAAAGGGCCGGTTGTATCAGTAAGATTAGATGTCCAGTGCATCCCCTTCCCTTTACATTAGATGTCAAGAGCCACCCCACCATCAGAAGTTGAGTCGCTCACTCTCCCTTAAATCACAGTGCACCCCCCTTTCCTTATACTACTGCTGGGAAGAAGCTGGATGCATTGCTTAAAAGAAGTACAGGGTCTGGAGTAGGACCAGAGGAGGGCTGCAGGAAAGGTGTGAGGGCCACATGAAATGGCCTGATGGGCCAGATTCGGCTCCCGGGCCTTGTGTTTGACACCTGTGACCTAGGTGATCCAAGTGGAAGTTCTCCTCTCCCCCTCCCTCCCTGCAGTCTTCTGGGACCTGCGACAAAGTGCAGTGGGGCCTGTGCATAGCAGTGGGCAGCTGACTGAAGCTGAAAGCAGCATAGCCAGCCCCCCCACCACAGTTAGGATGCCGCTGCCTGGAACCCGAAAACCTAGCCTGGGTCAGGACAGAGCTGGATCCCTGGACATGTAAGGCCACGTATACATGATCGGTTCAAACCGTTGAGAATGGACTTAAGTTCAGTTTCATCGGTCCAAACCGACCGCGTGTACGGCCCATCGGTCCGTCAGACCAAATTTTTAAAACTTGCTTTAAAATCTGACTGATGGACGCCTGACCATCGGTCCAAACCGATGGTTAGTACGCAAAAGCATCGGTCCAAAAACCTGCGCATGCTCAGAATCAAGTCGACGCATGCTTGGAAGCATTGAACTTCGTTTTTTCAGCACGTCGTTGTGTTCTACGTCACCGCGTTTTGACCCGATCGGATTTTGGACTGATGGTGTGTACGCACATCAGACCATCAGGCCACTTCAGCGGTGAACTGATGAAAACGGTCCGTCGGACCATTCTCATTGGTTTGAACCGATCGTGTGTACACGGCCTAAGTGTCCTTTTAATAAAAGTCAACAGCTACAGGATTTGTAGCTGCTGACTTTGAATTTTTTTTTCAGAGTGAACCTTCTGATTAAGCTTAAGCTTTAGAGAAACATTTTTACTACGGTTACACTTTAATGTCTAAGCAAAACGAAATAACAGACATTCTCTCCAAGCCTATTAATTTGGTATTTTGAAGGCATAATGACATGATTAAAGAAGTTAAATAAGTTACATTGGTCCAATTTGGACCAATGTAACTATGCATACACCATACCTGTGGGATCCCCCCTAGAAGCTCGAAATCACTGTAGAAGACACTGCTAGCACAGTTGCCTCCACCAGATTTCGGGTCTTGTACCGTCCTGCTGCATTGTGAATACAAACGTTCACCTGCTCAGTATGGGTGCCATTCAGAGACAGCTTTGCATTTTCTCAATAAAGATAAAGCATTAAAAAAGGTAAGACATTGAAAAGGTAAAGCGGAAAAGTTACTGCCCTCCCAGTCCAGTCAGAGAACTATTTGCATCCATTGAGAAAATGCAAAATGACCTTTGAATGAAATCAAGCTGAGCAGTTGACCTCCTGTGCAACTAGGTAGCAGGGTTGGCACGGGACCCAGATGCTATTGGAGGTCACTGTGCTAAAGTGATTGCCAGCTTCTAGAGGGATCCCACAGACATGGTATATACATATTTCCATTGGTCCAAATGAAAGGAAAAACAAAAATATAAACAAAAGGAACTAAAACAGTTGTAATATGTGGTAGGTTCTGAGGTGATCATGGGGCTGAACACTGGCACAATACTTGGATCACTAGCCAGGAGATCCATAGTCTTTCATTACCAGGCCAAGAACAACAATGGTATATACTATACTGTCAGCCTAAAACTTTCCTTTAGAATACAAGGGTGACAAAGAATTACATACATTTTATGCAGACAGGATTTGTGTTCCGAAGTATGAATGTGTCACTGATCTTTGATTTACTCTGGGTTTGCTTTGTAAAACGTGGCATTTCATTGCTGACACATTCTATGGCAGAGCCCAGTACTGCCAAGCTGATGGTGTGACTGTGCATTTCCATTATATCCACTGACCGCAGCGGAAAGATGAGTCATAGCTCAGATCGATGCATAAACCACTACTATATAGCATATAGCCTGCACCCAGCCCACAAGGGGTCACTGCTTGGCCTATGGCTTAGAACTAATTAAAGTAGCTTAACAAATTGGTGGCCCTGTTTAACTTCTCTACATTATTGTATTAAAATAATCAATTTCAAACAATGCCAAAACAAAAGGAACTGACAAATATCCACTTGAAATTCTAAGGATACCTGCGCTTAAGATCATGATAACTGAGAAAAGTTTTGAGACTGATAAACACTTTTGAGTATTGGAAGTGCTCATTTTTACTTTGAACAGTTAATTATTTTCCACCATAATGCATGTATTATCCTTTCACCAGCTTGTGCTGCAGTAGCATATCAGACACTGTAAAATAATTTTCCTGAAGTTCTTTGAGGAGCACAGGGAATAATAGACTGTCGGGTTATACTACCCCTCATGGGAGAAAGAAAGACTGGCAACAAAAACACTTTAGTCAGCACAGAATAACCACAACCATCATGCTTCAGTTTTGTGGAAAAGTAGTACTGAGAACATATAAATGCAAAGGGGTGGGACCTGTGTTCCTCAATGGACTCCAAGGAAAGTATTTTACTGTGAGGACAATAAGCCTATTAAATATCTCATCCATTGAGGGACTTCATAGACTGTCAGGATGTCCAACAAAAGCTAACAGACCCTGGAAAAATGATAGAAAACGGAAAAATTCCTGCAGCTCAAATCGTTGCCCGAGGGACCTATTCCCTGACGCTGGCATCAGATGAGGCCTGAATATCTGCCTGGAAGAGCGTAAGAAAAAATAAAGCAGAAGACCACGCGCTTGAATAAAAAAGGTCAAAACACACTTACAGACCTAAAAGAGTGCATCTTGACAGAAAAGGGTGGCACCTAAACTTAAAGACCATGGGCTTGGAAATTGAGGAAGTAGCCAAAGTACCCTAATAGGGTCCATCCAGATTTACAAAGGCCATCAATCTTCCTGAAAAAGAAGTGGCTGAGAGATTAACTCTCACAGCCCGAAACACTTCCAGACAATGGAGGACATTTTCCTTTTGGGAAACTGGAGCCAGATGGAGAGACAGAAGAACGATTTCCTGGTTGAGACAAAAGGCAAACTTACCTTAAACATGAAGAAAGACTTGGGTCTCAACACCACTTTGTTCCTAGGCAAAACCAGAAATGGTCCCTTGCAGTAAAAAAAGACACCAGTTCAGACACTTGTCTCGGAAAGCTGATGGCTATGAGAAACACCACCTTGTGGTCGACAGTAGAGAGAGGAATGTCTCTAAGGTATTTACATAGTGGACTTTAAAGCACAAGAAAAACAGATTCAGGTCACTCACTTGGCACAGGCCTGACTAGACGAGGATTAGATTGTGACATTACCATATATCTTCACCCTGTCCAATCAGAGAATGCTTTGCATTCATTGACAAAATGCAAAGCGTTCCCTGAATGGCACCTGTGCCGAGTGAGCAGCCTCCTGTGTTCACAATGCAGAAGGGCAGCTGAAAACAGATCCAAAAGGTAATGGAAATCCATGTAGTAGCATTTCCTACTACAGTGATTTCCAGATTCCATAAATAAACATCAGCTTTGATGAGTTTATCAAAACAATTACATCCAAATATGCCTTGAATGAAAATTGGTATTGTAATTAGTATGCTTTTTTATATCTCAATCAAACTGTCGGGCCATTAAATTGCTGGTGATCACATGTGCAGCACCATGGCAACTGCAGATCAAACACAGGCTAGGATGGCAGCTCCCTTTGCTGTAAAGGATAGGAGAGTATAGTTCCGCTTTAACCAAGATGCCCACACATGAGGCTGTTGTTGCCTCTGACTAAAAATACTAGTTAACTTGCTGTTATGCCGATCCTCTAACTGTGATAAATCTTTATAATAGGTATTGAAAAAGGAAGGAATAGCATAGCCGCCAGACAAATAGTAGACATGTGCACACTGAAATATTTTGTTTCGGAATTTATTTTTATGGTTTTTTATTTACTCCCGAAATTCGTTTTTATCTATTTTGTTTCGTTAAAAAATGCATTTGTCCGAAAATCCGAATTAATTAAGGTCGAATCTGTCATTGAAGGCTCATGGTGTCTGTTGAATGTTCTAAGAAGATTCGACGGAGCAGCTAAACTGTAAGGCGCCGCAATCGTACATTTCCGGTCGAATGCTCCACCTTCAAGCTATAGAATAATTCTATATTTATAAATCATTATTACAAGTTAACTAACATTAGAATTCTTCTATAACCTATGGGCGGAGCTTTTGACCGGAAATGTACGATTGCGGCGGCATACAGTTTAGCTTCCTAGAACTTCTGACAGACACCATAAGCCTTCAATGACAGATTCAACGTTTGTATGTTTTTCACTGCTTCGTCGGATCTTCGTCGTTCATGTTGAATGGTCTAACGCAACACTGTTTCTATAATGTTGAATCGTTTCTCTCTATGTCGAATCTTTCCTCTCCATGTTGAATAATCTTGGACTAATAGAGTTAAGGTTAGGCATATTCGACCACAGGTTCGATAGACACAGATTGCTATTGTCAGCGTCGTGTCAAATCTTCTATCTATATCGAACTGTTGTAGCAACGAAAAAGAAAATAAAGCTTTTTTTTTTATGTCGCATCTTTCGGATTCTGCACGTTTGTTTTCGTTTGTTAACCACTTAAGGACCGTCTCCTGCACATATACTTCGGCAGAATGGCACAGACATGTACCTGTATGTCGCCTTTAAGAGCCCAGCCGTGGTCCAAAGGTCCGTGATGGCACCCGATCGCTGCCGGTGTCCCGCGATCGGGTCACAGGAGCTGAAGAACGGGGAGAGGTGAGTGTAAACACACCTTCTCCGTTTTTCTCTGTGGCAGTGACACTGATCGTCTGTTACCTGATATAGGGAACGACGATCAGTGACGTCACGCTTACAACCACACCCCCCTACAGTAAGAATCACTCCCTTAGGGCACACTTAACCCCTTAGCGCCACCTAGTGGTTAACCCCTTCACTTCCATTGTCATTTTCACAGTAATCATTGCATTTTTATAGCAATTTTACAGCACTGTAAAAATGGTCCCAAAAATGTGTCAAAAGTGTCCGATGTGTCCGCCACGAAAAAAACTGATGATCGCCGCCATTACTAGTAAAAAAAAAAAAAATATTAATAAATTGCTATAAAACAATCCCCTATTTTGTAAACACTATACATTTTGTGCAAACCAATCAATAAACGCTTATTGCGATTTTTTTTTACCAAAAATAAGTAGAAGAATACGTATCGGACAAAACTGAGGAAAAACGTTTTTTTATATATATAATTTTGGGGGATATTTATTATAGCAAAAAGTTAAATATATTGCATTTTTTTCAAAATAGTCTCTCTCTTTGTTTATAGCGCAAAAAATAAAAACCGCAAGTGATCAAATACCACCAAAAGAAAGCTCTATTTGTGGGAAAAAAATCACGCCAATTTTGTTTGGGAGCCACGTCGCACGACCGCGCAATTGTCAGTTAAAGCAACGCAGTGCGGAATCACAAAAAGGGGCAAGGTCCTTAACCTGCATAATGGTCCGGGTCTTAAGTAGTTAAAACGATAACTAACATACCCGAAATTCGGCCGAAAATGCATTCGGATGAAAACGAATGCACATATCTAGCAAATAGTAGTTTCAGAAGCAAGCTTGGTAATGGTAGCCTTAATATTTATTTTATTATAGAGGGCCTAGGTCAGCTGTTCTGAAGATCGAACAGATCATTTACATGATGTGATCAAGGTAAAAGTGAAACTCCTGAATGCTTTTTATTTATATTAAATATTCTTAGTGAAAGTAGAGAAGAGGGGAATGAAAGCTAGAACTATATCTGACTTCAGCTGGTTATTGTAAATACCCAAGGGATCTGAACAATCCATTCTGCTGCATACAATAGATAAAGAAGGTTTGGAGCTTCACAATGCACAGCATATGAGAATTCCAAGCACCCATCATGAAAGTCATTTTATCACAATTCAGAAAGCACTGGTGTTTTAGAGATTGCAGTTTGGAGCATACAAACCGCCAAACACTGGAGGTCCGATTCAGCTAAAAGCTAAATACTAAAAAGACACTGAAGATCTCGTGTTCAGGAATAGACTTTTGCTCGGCATTACCAACTCTGCTTCGAAAACTGAGGCTCTAGCTACAAAGCCCTCTGCCATCTGCAAAATCAATGAGACAACTAAAGTACACATAGGATCTATGGCCTCTAGTGCACCTGAAAGACCAGTAGAAACTGTATCTCAGTGTTTAAAATTGTACTATATCCCAAACTTTTTTTTGTATAGTCCTGAAGAGATAGTGGGGAGGTGTAAGTACAGACAGCAATAAAACATAAGGGAGGTTCAGACACTATAGCAAAAAACAAATCAAAAAACACATTTTAGCTGGAATTTTGGTAAAAAGAATGTTCAGAATCAATAAGTGTTACCATATTTATTGGCGTATAACGCTAACTTTTTTACCCTAAAATAATTTGGAGCATGCGCACTAGGATACGTCCATGGACGGCGCATGCGCAGTTCAAAAAAACGTCAAAAACATGGGGTCATGATTGATTTACATGAAACTTGCCCACCTCATCCACATTTGAATTACCCGGGCTTACGCCGGGCCATTTACGCTACACCGCCGCAACTCTGGACGCAAGTGCTTTGAAAATACGGCACTTGCGTCTCTAAGTTGCGGTGGCGTAGCGTAAATAGGATACGCTACGCCCCACTCGTAGATGCGCCCATCTACGAGAATCTGGCCCTTTGTATATTTTTGTTATTACATATCTTCTATTAAGGACAAAATTTGTTTTCTTAGGTGGCGTACACACGACCGAGAAACTCGTCGGGCGAAACTCGTCGTTCCGCCCGTCGAGTTCCTAGTTTGGCAGTCAAAAAGCTCGTCGAGCCAAATTTTCCCATTGCCCAACGAGGAAATAGAGAACATGCTCTCTTTTTGGCTCGACGAGCTTCCCGACGGGTTGCTCGGCGAAAAGTGTACACACGACTTGGCAGAATACGTCTCCCATCGAGGTTCTAGCTGGATTCTGCCGAGAAACTCGGTCGTGTGTACGCCACCTTACTCTCGGCTGGTCATGTAATCCGTTTCCCCTTTGTCAGTCAGCGGCATCTGCAGGGGAGAGGAGGGAGTGCCGACAACATATGGGTCATAAGAGCTTATTGGTGATATCACTGCTCCAGGCTTTACTAGCCAGTGTAGATTAACTCTTCTCTCCCCTGCAGCTGCCACTGGCTAACACAGACAATCATGTGACCAGACCGGGCTAAAAATAGGTAAGTATCTTTCTTACACTGGTTAGTCAGCATAGGTGTTAGCGGTGGGATCCAGCGATGTCCTCACGCGTGCTAGTTCTGCACTAGTTCCTGGCGCGGCATCATAACTGTGGGAAGCCAACTGTATTGCTTGCGGCATTCGCGGCAAGAAGATACTTACACAGCACACACGATCGAATTTATCTGCTGAAACTGGTCCGCAAACCAGTTTTAGCGGACAGATTCGATCGTGTGTACGGGCTAGCAGACAGGTTTCCAGCAGACAAAAGTTTTAAATCATGCTTTAAAACTTGTCTGCTGGAAACCCGTCTGTCCGACAAGTCCGCTGGTTAGTACGCCTAACCAGCGGACCAAAACCTCCCGCATGCATCGTATGGATTCGACGCATGCGTGGAAGTATTTTACTTCCAGGTTCGGCGACGTGGTGGCGTCAACTTCACGGCCACGTCACCGCGCTGTCTGTCCGCAGGGATTTTGGTTTGATCGTGTGTACACTGATCAAACCAAATCATCCCAGGAGACATGTCCGATGAAAACGGTCTGTCGGACCGTTTTCATCGGATTTGTCTCCTCGTGTGTACGCGGCCTGAAAGAACAGTTAACATACTCATCTTTTCTGCTGGCCACACTTCTATACACCACTCTGTTCACAAGGAAAGTACCCGTGCAGTCTGCTGATAGGACGACACTTTGTGGGAGTGTCATCTACTGGTTTCATCCTCTGACTTAAAAGTGAACCAGTAGGAGCCTAAGGGGTAGATTCACAAAGCACTTGCGCCAACGTATCTGCAGATACGCCGACGTAAGTACAAATGTGCGCCGTCGTATCTATGCGCCGATCCCCAAAGCTAGATACATCATAGAATAGGCTTCAGCCGCCCGACGTAACTTTCCTACGCCGGCGTATAGTGGGCGCATATTTACGCTGGACGCATGTGTCGCTCCCATTGATTTTCTATTCAAATATGCAAATGAGGGAGATACGCCGATTCACGAACGTGCTTGCGCCCGGCGAATTTTTTAAGCGATTTGCGTAAGGTTTACGTCCAGCGTAAAGTTATTCCTCATATAGGGGGCGCAACTCATGCAAAGGTATGGACCAGGGAACGAACGTCGTCGAATTTTACGTAGTTTACGTAGTACGTGAATAGGGCTGGGCGTAGGTTACGTTCACGTCGTAGGCAGTGATTCGACGTATCTTAGCCAGTTGTTTCGACGTGAATGTGAGCATGTGCACTGGGATGCGTCCAAGGTACGACGTATGCGCAGTTCATTTTAAGTACTTGTCTAATGCCGCGTACACACGATCACTTTTTGTGATGAAAAAAAACGTCATTTTATCTCACGAAACAAAACAACGTTTTTCAAACATCATTTTCCAAAACGACGTTGCATACACACCATCGTTTTTCAACAAAGCTCTAGCAAAGCGTGGTGACGTACACCACGTTCGACGGCACTCTGTTCCATTGAAGCTCCATCTCATAACTTGCTTCTGAGCATGCGCGGGTTTAAAAACATTGTTTTGCCCACACACCATCACTTTTTATGACACAAAAAACGACGTTTTGAAAAACGACACAAAAAATTCAAGCATGTTAGAATTTTTCTTTGGTTGTTTTTTTGAAGACATAAAACAACGTTTTGCCCACACACGGTCATTTTAAATGACGTTTTTGAAAACGTCGTTTTTTTTCATCACAAAAAGTGATCGTGTGTACGCGGCATTAAGCTCAGCCCATCATTTGCATGGGGTCATGCTTCATTTACATGTATCACGCCCACTTCCAGCCCACTTCCATCCTACTTTGACTTACGCTGCCTTACGCCTACGACTATACGCTACGCCGGAGCAACATTGGGAGCATTTGCTTTGTAAATTCCATGCTTGCCTCTCCGCGATGCGCCGACGTAGCATAAAAGAGATACGCTACTGCGGCATAAATATGTGCCGATGTATGTGAATCTACCCCTAAATCTCCAAAACGTTCAACAAGCCAAATCTCATGCTTTTACATTGACCCTGTTCACACCTGAGTGTTCAGGCTCTTATAGCTCAACTCTTGAAGCTAGAATAGGTATGTGAGCTACTTTTAAGGCAGAATGGGGAGTTTTTGGCCTCACTCATTCCATTAGAAGAACAACAAGATACATTACTGACCCAGAAAATAGTTACCTACTTTTTTAAAGTGTAACCACAGGACCTTGATTTCACTATATCTGGTCTTCCACAGTATACAGAACATGGAAATGCAATTATTTTAGTAAATATAAACTGCTAAATACCTTTTCTCATCAGCAGTATATAGCAGTCTTGTGAATTTTAACAGTGACCAGCTGAGCACTGGTTAAAACTTGCAGGAGGAGTTTTAATTTTTCCCTGATTGTCCTATGAGACTGCAGGACCCCTGACCCTCAGTATGGACAGTCCTTATTGGCCCTGTGCTGATCACATGCACCCCAAGAAAAAAAACAACACTAGCAATACACACCAAACTGAGCATGTACAGAGTGTCCCCAAGGCCTTTTTACACAATACGCAGAATCAACCCCTTTGGGCATGCTTTACTGCATATACAGACTGATTTTACTGTTGTGGGTTTAGTAACACTTTAAACCCAAAAATGTAATACAAGGTATATTGCAGCATACCAAGTCTTAAATGTGGTAACTGCATTGGTGTCAGGGCCTGGATTTGAACATGGGACTTCTGCTGTGCCTGCAATGACTTTTCTATCGGAGCTACCTGAGATGCTACTGATATTCGAGCCTGACCCCGATCGTATCAATTGGCTTTCTTTTTTCATTTTTTTTTTTTTTTCTATTATTTTCACCTGGTCGCCTGACTAGTAACAACCTTTCTGTTTTAGGGTGGCTCTACTCTGGATTGAGGAGTAATAGAGACACCTCAAATGCAGTTGAAAAAACTGACTTGCAAGCAGGATTACCAGATGAAAAAAAACGAAAAAAAAAAACAAACTAAACAAATGCAGGCACTACATTTGAAAAAAATTGGTAAGCTACAATGTAATACACTGTTGGTTTTGGATTTAACACTGCTTTAAACTACTTTGTGGTCATTTTAGTTTATGAGTATATATGGAAATGTGGTATACTAAAATGTTTGATACCATGACAAAAAAACACAAAAAAACAGTAATAAAACATTTCTAACAATATTTATGTTAAAATGTGTCCTGAAATATTAGTCTATCACGATTCTCATCACAATTGTGAGGACGTTGCAGAGCAGACACATAGGCCCAGATTCACGTACATCGGCGCATTATTGGACCGGCGTAGCGCACCACTTTTCCGTTAGACTTGCGTAATCTAGCCGCGTAATCCCGCGATTCACGAAGCTTTTGCGCAAGAGATTGCGCAAGCGTAAGGTTTTTTCCGGAGGCGTAAGGAGGAGTAATACAAATTGGGAGGGACGTGGGCGTGTTACATTGAAATGAGCCGTGACCCCATGCAAATGAAGGGCCGGCCGACTCGCGCATGCGCGCGTGAAGGAAACCATGTCAGCTCCGTTGTGCGCATGCTCACAACTCGGGAGCGGCGCAATCAGTGAAATTGGACATGGACTAGGGCAACGTTGTGAACTACGCAGACAGCATAAATAGACACACACAAACGCACTTCCATTGCAAAAGTACATCCCTTTGTGTCCCTTCCCATTGAATCAAGTGCTTTTGCTCTGTTGTTCGTTGCAGTGTGTTTTGTAGTTGTCAGATTAGTGTTCTGTGTGATCTAGTGCTTGTTGGTAGTTTTGTGAAAGTGAGTTTTGATAAGTGTTTTTTGACTGTTTGTTTGATTGATAGATTTCTGAGCGTTTGTTTTCTTGCTTTATTTTTTCATGTGATTTTTTTGTGTCTGTTTCTTGCTGAGTGCTAGTGTGATTTTTGGGTGTTCTTTTTCTCTTTGTGTGTGTTCTTGTCTGATTGGTTGTGCTTGTATTTGTGACAGATTTTTGGTGACTGCTAGTGAGTTTGTTTGGAAGTATGACTGAGAGAAAAAGAAAGCTTAATTTTACAGTGGGGGAAAAAAGAATTCTTGCCCGGGCCATTACCGACTATGGGCGTTTTCTCCACGGCCCGCAGAGTGCCACCACCACCCCGGCCAGGAGGAGGGAGATATTGGATATGATCACGGAGCAGGTCAATTCATCGGGGGAGGGGGAGACACGGACCCGGTCTGGGATTGAAAAGAAAATAAATGACCTCCGGCGTGAGGTGAAAAAAAAACTGGCCGCAATAAATGCCCATGCCAGGGGCACAGGAGGGGGCCCACCATGCCGGGTTAGATTTACAGCGACGGAGCGTGTGGTGGCCCTGACCTTTCACCGGCATGAAGTGGAGGGCCTGCCAGGCTTTGACACAAGTCCGGTCCCCGCGGTGCCAGGTAAGGTTTTTATTTCTCTCAGGTGTGTAGCATGTGTGGGGGAGGGGGTGAAAGGGAATATGTGGCAAGTGTGTGGATCCTCCAACCTGTGAATGGTTTGTGTCATCCACAGATGTGCAGGAGTGTGCAGGGCCATCTGGCCTGACCGCTCCAACGCCAGGACAGCAGCCTAATGAGGCCCCCCCAACAAGGCCAGAGTCCGCAGAGGAGGAACAAGAGGAGGAGGAGGATCATGCGGAGGACGATCATGAGGAGGAATAGAATCATGAGGAGGAGGAGTCCATGGCAGGCACTGGCCGTTTGGTTTCTGCGGACTCTTCCCCTCTGGCTGCAAGAAGCCTGCCCTCCCTAAGGGTGAGCCCCCCCCCCTCCTCCCCCAACATGGCTCCCCTCACAAGGGCCTCCCCTTCTCCCCGGCCACAACCATCAGCAAGAGCCAGGAGGTCATCCCAGAGCACCAGGGGGGCGCCCAATCTCCTGCCCGCCAGTCTGAGAAGGAACCTGGCCACCCAGACCCGCCTTCTGAGACAGCTCTGCCAGACTATGGGGCGGGTGGATCAGAGCCTGTCCTCCATCAACGATAGGCTGGGTAACCTGGACTCCCACTCCCGGGCCTCCACAACCTGCCTAAATGACCTGCAAACTACAGCAGCAGGCGTTGGGCAGGATGTGAGGGCCCTTACCCAGGCTATCCAGGGCAACACGGCAACACTCGGTGCTGCCCTGGACAGAATAGCCGTGGCCTTGGAGGGCAGGCCGCCAGGTGGGCAGATCTCAGGGGCTGCTCCTCCTTCCCCGGCTTTTCCCCTCCCCCATGCGTCTCCCCTGAGGGTCCGGGGCCATGGCCGGGGGCGCCCCAGGCGTGGCTCAGGCAGAGGGCAATAATTTTTTTTTTCCCCTTTTTTTGGTTTGAAAGCATGTTTATTTTTGTTCTCTGCATTTTTTTTTTCTATGCATTTTTTTTTTTTCTATGCATTTTTTTTTTTCCTGACATTTTTGGCATTTTTTGGGTTGTGAATGATGTTTGAATGTGGGGGTGACATTCCTGCTGGAAAAGGGGTGTCATCCTCAATTTGGGTGGAGAAGGGTTCCCCAGGACCAGGGAGAAGTGATTCCCAGGTCCGTGTGAATGGTGTATGAATGTACAGTGACATAATTGGAGCCTTGACGTGGCGTTACTGCTCACCAGTCTTGCATGGTGGACTGGTGCCAATCCAATTTGATGAGGATGTGGGGTGTGTGTGCTAGGGACCATAGTGGTGTGCATGCATGCATTCTCATTGTGCCATGATTAATGTGTGTGTTTAACGTGCAAAGATGCATAATGTGAGCTGGCATGAGATGGGGTCATGAGATGGGGTTCCAGTTCATATGCAGAGTCACCTTGAAGGGAAAAGACAGGAGGATGTTAGTCATGCATGTGCCACTTGTGAGGTGTGCATCACGGGAGGGGATAGTCATGCCTGACTCCCATGTCACTCACCAACCAGCCAGCTGTCCCCATACATGTTCTGTTTGAAATCTGTGGGGATGGGGCTCTGATTGTATATGTAGCTGTCATGGGTGTCATGGGTGGTGCCATGTGTTGGGCTGCTGATGTCCTCCTGCAAGGTTGTGGTAATTCCACGATGGCATGAGGGGTGAATCTGAAGATGCGAGACACCTCAGAATCTCTCATGCCAAAGATGTCTATGCGTGTGTGATATATCAAGTGAAGAGTGAGGGGCTTGTATCAGATAAGAATATTGTATTAGATTAGATTAAATTGTAAATTTTATATAAGCCAAAAAATAAAAAAATAAAACATCTCCTGTGCCCTCCTTAGTGCCATCCTCCGTGCCCTCATCCTTCTTTGTTCATCTAAAGTCAGTAGTATAGCTATGCGCGACGATGCCCCTGGCATGTTGGCATACAGATTGTTGGGCAACACGTGTGACTGCTGAACTCCTCACTAATAGTGTTGCTTTATCTGACAATTAGACTTTTTTTCAAAATTTAGACCAGCTTTTAGGTCCTCTAACTTTAGACAGGACATTTTGCAGTTGCGCACATCGCGTAGCCTGCGCAGCAACTGCGTTTTTTTGTGAATCCCCGTAACTCCCTCATTAGCATATTTGACTAGCAAATCAATGGTGTGTCTAGCGCAGTTTTGCGCGAAGGGAAGCGAAGGTCTAACTCAATTACGCCGGACCAAAAAACGTAGATTTCTGGCGTATATTGTTTTGTGAATCGCGTCCAACTATACGCACGCGCACATTTAGACTTACGCACGCGCAACAGCAGTTGCGCAGGCGTAATCGCTCTGTGAATCTGGGCCATAGTCGGGATGAAAAGTTAACCCACAACATTGATGCGTGTGAATTTTATTGCAACATATTTATATTTGATTTGAGTGTACCTTTCCCAATAAGTCTGACGGTGTAGACAATACACAGTGAGCCACATACAGAGCTTATTGAGCGAGTGATGCTGAATCACATGTTCAACAGATAGGGATATTGATTAAAGGTCACCAGGAAGCAGCACTACTCAGAGTCCCTTCTGTTTCTCATGGGTCAAGTCGTGAAATAAAATTAGTGGAGATAACAAACACTTATGAGCACATCCACATGGAGCTCATGCAGACATGTGACTGTGGTCAAACTTGTTCTTTAGCGCATTACAGTATTCCGTATAGAGGAACGGTTTCTGATATCGCTTTATTCAATTACAGCCTTACAGTATAAAAGGTTAGACGTGTAACATTTCTGATGCACATTAGCGATAAGTGTAGAAGAATGGATTTAGCACAGATAGCATGCTGAGATAAGAGTCACGTGATGTGCTAATCATTTAATGCATCATTTAAAAGGTGCAAAAGATGTGAGTGACACATTTAAAAGTATATCACGGTGCCAAAAAGATGTGTCCCAGTCCTCAGGAGACAAGTTAAAAATATACTGCGGCAATCCGGAGTGTCTGCAACATAATTAAATGTGTTGCAGCACCCAACTTAACTCCCAAAGCAGGAGAGGGGATACACTCAGAAGGGTGCCATCGCCTGCAATGGCAGGAACAAGCATTGTTACTGCCTAAGAATGATCTGGAAGCAGGACAATAGCCCATACAGGACACAAAGCGCAAACCAGGCAGACTTCGCCACTCAGGTCAGCATACACCCTTCTTTAAGGGCAGGCTTTTGCCAATGAGTGCAACCTGGCTCTGGACCTGTAAAACACGTTGCCCCGGATTTACAAAGCACTTACGCCGACGTATCTCCAGATACGTCGCGTAAGTACAAATATGCGCCGTCGTATCTGTGCGCCGAACCCACAAACTTAGATACGCCTAAAAACAGACTTCATTCCACCGACGTAACTTGCCTACACCAGCGTAGAGTGGCACATATTTACTCTGCAGGCATGTGGCGCTCCTATTGATTTTCTATTCAGATATGCAAATGAGGGAGATACGCTGATTCACGAACGTACTTGCACCCGGCGCATGATTTACGCGGTTTGCGTAAGTTTTACGTTTGGCGTAAAGTTATTCCCCATAGATGAGGGGCAAAGGTATGGACCAGGAAACACAAGCCTACGTATTTTACGTTGGACGTCTGTGAATATGGGCCAATGTGGGTCTGGCTGGGCGTAGGTTACGTTCACGGCGTACACAGTGATCCGGCGTAACTTAGGCAGTTGTTCCGACGTGGTTGTATGCATGCACACGGGGATACGTCCATGTCCAGACACATGCGCAGTTCATTTTAAGTACTTGTCTGGCGCCCGGTCCATCATTTGCATGGGGTCACGCTTCATTAACATGGATCACGCCCACTTCCAGCCCACTTCCACCTACTTCCACTTACGCCGCCTTACGCCTACAAAATATACGCTACGCCGGTGCAGAGTTGGGAGCATTTGCTTTGTGAATTCCATGCTTGCCTCTCCGTGCTGCGCCAGCGTAGCGTAAAAGAGATACGCTACGGTGGCATAAATAACTCAAGCATTACACCAGGGGTGCTAGGATAGTGCAGTACAGAGTGCAGTGCTCAGGAAAACAATATAGTTCAACCCTGCAACCCTGCAGGTCACCATCTTGGGTATCTCTCTGGGCATAAGCCCAAAAGGACTTCTTCTTTGCAGACTACAAACCTACATGGCACATATCAGAGGTAGCCTGTTCCCATGCTGCTTCTGTCCAGGACCCTACCCACACAAGATTATAAAGGAGTACAGAGTCCACCCACAACTACACCCAGGGGAGGAGTCTCTCTAAAAGGGATACTAACACCTGCTTACAAATCTTACTGAGCAACGTTGTTCCACCCACAATAGAGAGTATGTTAGTACTACATGATACTGTGTTAAGATTGCATAAAACCTTCCTCCCTTCTCCATAACAGGCTTTGTAGTTAACAGGGAAAGCAACTGATTACATTCCAGATGCAAAAACAGCACAGGAAGTTGTTAGCTCACAAGATTTCTGGCTGGACGAACAGCTATTTTTTGTATTGTATATAGCAGACCAAAAAGAAGAAAATAAAGAAGAGTTTACATTTACTTTAACACTCCTTTCAACATAACTAGGTGCAAACTTGCTCTTCCATTTCACCAAAAGCTCCAATATGGCCAATTTAGATTAATGGGAGTGTCCTGCAAACCTATCTTCTCCAATTGGAATAATAAATGGTATGCAAGTGGGCAGTGGAGGCTGGTGCTGACATTTTTTTGGGAGGCACAAACAAACTGAAAAATTCTGGAAAAAAAACACATCAATTACAGCCACTGTACCAAATGCAGCCACTGTGCCCATCAAACGCAGCTACTTTGCCTATTAAACGCAGCCAATGTTCCCATCAAACGCTCCCACTGTGCCCCAAGTGCTGCCACTGTGCCCCAAATGTTGCCACTGTGCCCCAAGTGCTGCCACTGTGCCCCAAATGCTGCCACTGTGCCCCAAGTTTTGCCACTGTGCCCCAAATGTTGCCACTGTGCCTCAAGTGCTGCAACTGTGCCCCAAATATTTCCACTGTGCCCCAACTGTTGCCACTGTGCCCCATGTGCTACCACTGTGCCCCAAGTGTTGCCAGTGTGCCCCATGTGCTGCCACTGTGCCCCAAGCATTGCCACTGTGCCCCAAGTGCTGCAACTGTGCCCCATGTGCTGCCACTGTGCCCCAAATGTTGCCAATGTGACCCAAGTGCTGCCACTGTGCCCTACCATCATCTGCCTGGCACTTACCTTATCTCGGGTGGGCAGCGGGTGATGGCGGTAGGCAGCGAGCGGTGTCCTCCATCTTCCCCGACCCTGATGTCTTCTCCCGCCCGGGTTCTCCTCTTGTTCTCTGCTGTGATTGGACGCCTGATAGGTGTCCAATTACAGCACCTGTCGCTTCAGCCAATCAGGTGACAGGTAACACAGACCCGGTGCACCTGATTATCTGAGAGGCAGTTCAATGTTAGGAAAGCGAATTCCTTCACTTTCCTAACATACAGCTGAGTAAGAAGCGAACGCACAGCGCTGCACCCCCTTCTCACATTTTTGGGCGCCTATTCGAGCCTATGGCCCTAATCAGGTGCATCCAAAAAACACCCCCACTGCTGTAATTCAGGTGCCCGGTGCCCGAAAAGGGGCTGGACACCTGAATAGGGGGTGTCAGCAGCAACCATAGATGGTTGTTAGAGAGTGACAGGAGAGGGGGGGCGGCGCTCCTGAGCCCCCTTATGGACGCAAGTGGGGGTCATCTAGAAACTGCAATCCTAAGCAATAATCTGATTGTACAATCTCGGTAAAGTCTCCTTTACTATTTAAAAACCGTGTAAGATGAAGAAAAAACAAAACTATTGCCTCGTACACATGACCGTTTTTCTCGGCAGGAAAAAAAACGAGTTTTTCCCAACGGGATTCCACTCAAGCCTGCCTTCCATACACACGTTGAGGCCAAATACCCCCCGTCCAAAGCGCAGTGATGTACACCACGTAAGACAGGACTATAAAGGGGAAGTTCCATTCAAACGTCGCCACCCTTTGGGCTGCTTTTGCTGATCCTCGTGCTGGTAAAAGTTTGGTGAGAGACAATTCACGCTTTTCAGTATTCGTGCTTTTCAGCCCATTACAGCCTGAGAAATGTGCTATCTCCATTTCGAATTCTAGTTTTTCCAGAACGAGCGATTCCGTCTCATACTTGATTCTGAGCATGCAGGTTTTTCCCCCTCGGAAAAGCATACACACAACCGGTCTACGATGGAGCATTCACACGGCCAGAATTCCTGGCCAAAAGTTCTCATGGCAGTTTTCCTGCCGGGAAAACTGGTCATGTGTATGAGGCATATCTTTTTAACTAGTATCAAACTAGGCAGGCTCTTCATATTGTATAGTGTATGGTCAGCCTTAGAAATAGCGCAGATTCCTTCCTTCACAGAGCTTAACCACTACACTACCGGATGCCGTCAATTGACGGCGGCACAATAGTTCTATTGTTCTGACAGGACATCATATGACGTCCTCCTCTTTCACAACCACTAGGGGGCACGTGCCTGCCGTGTTACATAGAGGTCGATGCACATGCCTTGCGGCCGCAATGGCCGCCAGGCACCCGCGATTGCCCAATAACTGAGCAGGGACGTGGAGCTCTGTGTGTAAACACAGAGCTCCACATCCTGTCAGGGAAAAGAGACCGATGCTGTGTCCCTTGTACATAGGGACACAGATCGGTCACCTCCCCCAGTCAGTCCCCTCCCCCACAGTAAGAATCACTCCCAGGTTACACATTTAATCCCTTCCTCGTCCCCTAGAGTTAACCCCTTCACTGCCAGTCACATTTATACAGTAATCAGTGCATATTTATAGCACTGTTCACTGTATAAATGTGAATGGTCCCAAAAATGTGTCAAAAGTGTCCGATGGGCCATAATGTCGCAGTCCCAATAAAAATCGCAGATCGTTGCCATTACTAGTAAAAAAAAAAAAAAAAAATCATAATTATGTCCCCTATTTTGTAGACGCTATAACTTTTGCGCAAACCAGTCACTATACGCTTATTGCGATTTTTTTTACCAAAAATAGGTAGAAGAATACGTATCGGCCTAAACTGAGAAAAAAATATATATTTTTTTTTTAAATGGGATATTTATTATAGCAAAAAGTAAAAAATATTTTTTTTTGTTTATAGCACAAAAAATAAAAACGACAGAGGTTATCAATAACCACCAAAAGAAAGCTCTATTTGTGGGAAAAAAAGGACGCCAATTTTGTTTGGGAGCTACGTTGCACAACCGCGCAATTGTTAGTTAAAGCGAAGCAGTGCCGGGAGCTGAAATTTCGTCTGGGCAGCAAGGGGGTATATGTGCCCAGTAAGCAAGTGGTTAAGCACAAAGCTAATTTTTCTCAGACAAGTCTGGCACTAACTGCCAAAATTAAACCGACTGCCAAACTCCTGCCCCCAGTGCTCTCTCTTCAATCATAAGAGAGGAAAAAGCAGTCACAAAGAACTTCAAAAACAGGAGGATAACTTTCCTTTATTAAAGGAACAACTTACTTTATGATGAAATGGAACAGGAGGTCTGCCTGAAGCAAAAATAACAGGAACTGTGTGATGCTAGTGCCATCATGGACCCAAATTCCGTTACCTGGAATTTGCTAGATAGACATACACTGTATATAATAAATCGAGTGTATATATTTATTAAAGGAAGCAGTATCAATGCCTTATATATAACAACATACACATGTATCAGAAATAAAAAAAAAATACAATAAGTGCATTTGCATTTTTACCCGACTGTAAAAAAAAATTGTCAATAAAGCTAGTTAATTCTCTCAGAAGCTCCAGGATTGCACGTGCCATGGCAAGCTGTGTGATTTGGACTACAAAGAGATGCTCCTCGAACAGCTGGTAGAGAGATGGGTTTAATAAACAGCGAATGGAAAGCTTTGTGAGACGATGACAGCAGCTAATGAAAGTGACACCAGGCTGAGGGCCTCCTCCTTGTTGAGAGCCCTGCTGCTAAAGTGCTCAGAGAGCTACTCTGGAGAGCTGGCTAATGAACGTTATCTTATTAAGCTCTCATCTATCACTGTAATTTTATCGATTCAGTGCCTGAGCTATTTATTGTTTCCACACCTGCAGTGATGGGACATCATTTTATTACAGGCTTTGCTCTCGGAGCTGTGCTCATCAAGGCTATATCGATTGTCCTGTGTTGTGTTTTATTATCAAGGCCATTTATGGATGTTTTTTGTTAGTATTCATATTCTGTAAGTGTGGTACTATGCGTGAAAAAGAGCTAATAACACAGACCTTTTAGAGTAGAGCAACATAGCATCCTAGTGTATAATTACAAAATAGGAAGGTCACAAATACTGATATTGTGTGTTGCTGTAGGATGTAAACTGAGTTCTACATTCAAATTTACACCATCCTTTAAAATAAAATATAATAACTGGAATCTGATTGGTAGCAGCAGTCAGGACTGTGCTATATTTGTGACCGCATATCTCTAGACCAGTGGTTGTCACCTAACAAGTTATAGGGAGCCTCATCTGATGCCCTTGATGTCATATTCAATATATGTAATGCTACAGAAGACTGTCAAGACTGCAGACATATTACAGCAAATGGTCAGGGAATGTGGAAGTGCTACAGGTCTGATTGGAAACTGATAGAATGCTGTAGAGAGATAGAGGACATTTCATATGAGACCGTTAAGCCCTGTACACACAATCGGTTTGTCTGATGAAAACAGACTGGTGGACCGGTTTCATCGGACGAACCGAACGTGTGTGGGCCCCATCGGTTTGTTTTCCATCAGTGAAAAAAAATAGAACATATTTTAAAATTTTCCTATGGATAAAAAAAAAACGATAGAAAAAAATGATCTGTGGGCAAGTCCATCAGTCAAAAATCCATGCATGCTCAGAATCAAGTTGACGCATGCTCGGAAGCATTGTACTTAATTTTTCTCAGCACGTCGTAGTGTTTTACGTCACCGTGTTGGACACGGTCGGATTTTTGACCGATGATGTGTAGGCAAGACTGATGAAAGTCAGCTTCATCGGATATCCGACAAAAAAATCCATCGGATTAGATTCCATCAGATATCTAATCGTGTGTACAGGGCTTTAGACATTACCGCTATTACAACCCCTTTACAAATCAGTGCACTCCCACTTTTGCTGCTGACTGTCAGGTTCATGGGCTGCACAACAAGAACCAAAGAGTAATGTGCTATCAAATCACTGGTTGGGCACCAGGGTTCCATCCATGTTGCTATGGCAATCATTTAGGCCTGTGATTGATCTGGCCATAGTAATAAGCCATGCTTGTAAGAACTTCAAGAGATATTTGCAAAGGATATCGGTCGTTTGGCATAATAGTGCCTACTTCCCTAATGTCTAAGGCGGCGTACAGACGATCGGATATATCCGATGAAAACGGTCCGCGGACCATTTCCATCGGATATGTCCGATCGGGAGTTTGATCCGATGGCGTGTACACACCATCGGATCAAATTCCCCGCCGCCGGACGGCGCGGTGACGTAGTGGTGACGCGGCGGTGACGTTGACGACGCCGCCGCGTCACCGCCACGTCACCGCACCAGGAAGTAAAACACTTCCGCGCATGCGCCGAATCCATTCGGCAGCGGCGCGGCGGTGGTGGGAGCCGACATGTCTGCTGGTAAGTGTACTAACCAGCAGACATGTCGGGCGGACAGATTCCCACCGGATAGATTTCAAAGCATGCTTTGAAATCTGTCGGGTGGAGAAATCTGTCCGCTAGCCCATACACACGAGCGGAGATGTCTGCTGAAACGGTCCATCGGACCGTTTTCAGCGGACATATCCCCTCGTGTGTACGCCGCCTAAAGCAGGGGTCTCCAAACTTTCTGTTTTAATTGAATTTTTTTCTGTAAAAATTACAAAATAGAGCAGCAAACCATCCTTGCCACACTCCAATCATTCATCAGTATTAATACATATAGAAAAAAGGGAAGGGAAGATAAGTGGGGAAACATAATTGGAGTACCGCTAACAGGGCAGGTCAGCTTTGGTGTCTGATATAGGCACACAAACAAATATGGTTGCATAGAAGAAACTTGTAATGCCATTGAAGATGGAAGAAAGCCCCCTCAGGGACGGCCCGCTCAGCTTATGATAAACCTATAAGGCTTTAAACAACAATATCATGAAACCTTTATGAGATATTCTTCAAAGTATAAAATATTTAACTTATGTTTTAAACATCAGTTACTCTCTCCATTACCATAAAACATTGCAGTCATTTATGGGGAATGTAACACCCACTACTGATCATTTGTTGAAAATATGTAGGGAAAGGGGTAGAAGGGGAAAAGTGTACTCAGAACCAGCATAAACAGAAAAAAAAGGGGGTAAGAATGGAAATAGAAAAAAAAGGTGAGAAAGATAGAGAAGAAAAGAAGGTGAGTCCATCCGGAGATCTTCTGCCAGCCATTCCTGAAGCCAACACCTTGTGTCTGGGACCTGCAAATAGGAAAGCCAAGAAGACCATATTTTGTTTAAGAGGCATTGTTTGTCTCACAAGACACTATTTTTTCATTTAGCAGTATCCATGTGAGTTTATGCTTCATCAAAGCTATCTTTATAACTGGGCTTTTCCAGGTGGTCACAATAGCAATTATGTCCACCAGGAATGTGAAATATATTAAGGTCTGTGTGTGTCTCTGGACATTTTCGACTGGTTTATTCAGTAGAGTGATACTTGTGTCTTTGATAATATTGACTGTCGTAACTGAAAAAAGTGCACTCTGATCCAAAAGCGGTGCACTTTAAGACAAGTCCATCATGTGTGTAGAAAAGTGCCAATCTGGCACCATCCTCTGAAGCAGGAGGCCGATGGGCCCAGATACATTTTCGACAGGTGTTCTGGTACCAGGTACCATTTAGCTAGCCTCAATCAGAGCAACATTTGAAATGCCTTTGTGAATCTGTGTGCTCCATTTGTGCCAGTCCTCTGCCGCAGGAGCTATACCCAGGTCTCTCTCCCACGCCAGCTGATAAGTCAACTTGACTGAGGATTGGAGAATAGTTTATAAAATGTGGAGCCCCCCCTGCAGAGACGCTTCCTGCATGCACCTGTTTTCAAACATGGTGCATACTGCTAGGTCTGAGCTATTTTTCAGTAACACTTTAAGGAAGTGATAAATTTGCTGTAGATGGAAATTCTCAGAGGGATCATCTTCAGATTGTTCACAAAGTGTGATGGGGGGGTGTATCCCTCTATTGTCAAGGTAGTCCCATATGCAGTAAGGGCCCTTTTTTAACCACCAGTCAAAGCCTTCAGCCTGCATACCTGGTGGAAACAAGGGTTTGCCAAAAAGAGAAGCCACTGGTGTATTGGTTGAACACAGGGGCCATCTCCTACAACCCGTGTCCCACAAACAAATAGAGTGGGAGAGCGTAGGACATAAAATCGATTTACGGTGCTGGAAATTGGGAAGGCCTTGCTCCCATTAACCTGGATGGCTTACACAAGGGATGTTAGTTTGTCCGGCTGGGGAGCAGTCTTATGGATGGAAATGATCTAAGGAAAATAGTCGCTGAATAAATTCAGACTTCCCATCAACATTGTTAAGCTAAGGCTCATTTGTCTATTCCTGATGTAGTGGAATAACCAGCTTTAAGGATGACCAACAAGGGTTTAGTCTTACAATTCCAGAGACATGGTTTACATCAGTGATCAAGGCCACAACAGTAGCCACGTAGTCCTTCAAGATGAAGGCTTGGGTCAAAAGGGCATGCTTCATCCTTGTCCACAGTCCACATTCCCAGAGTAAACAATTGACAGCCAGACTTCCTCAATCCTCAGTGCTTGGACGCAAGGAAATGGTCTCTTCACCCCCTTGTGTTTTGGGACATCTGTCACCTCTGGATGACAACAGACATGGATCTGTTCACATACCTCTTAAACAACAGAGTGGGCAGGTCTGTGGCCAGAATCAGGAATCCAAGGTCTTCGCATTACATGCTGGTCACATTGTGGGATCACGTTTGGCTAATACATGCCTTCCCTTCATTATAGATTCTTCCGTGACTGCTTTGTAGGATATAGATGGAGGACATCCCAGTGATCTCGGTGGCACCAATGGGCCCAGAAGGACTTGGTTCTAGGACATTCTCTAACTCCTGGGAGACACTCCATGGGTATTCCCGACCAACTTGACCTACTGTCTCAACGGCTGGTCTACCATCCTGCTTCGTGATCGCTGACTTTGATGGCTTAGCTACTGAATCCCCTGTCCTGTTTGGCAACCCATTCAGTGGAAAGGTGTTTTTTCAGGGGGTGGCTCACATAGCACCCTACCAATCTTTCACCAGTCTTGCCATTGGATCTTAATCTGGTCCTGTCATCTTCACAGAAGCCTCCATTTAAGCCCATTCGGTATATTCACTTAGTTGACCTTACTGGTAAGGTTACATAGTTAGTCAGGTTGAAAAAAGACACAAGTCAATCCAGTTCAACCATATAAAACAAACACAAATTAAATAATATCATATAATTCTATATACCCAATCTACACCCACAGTTGATCCAGAGGAAGGTGAAAACCCCCACCAGAGCATTATCCAATTTGCTATAGCAGTGAAGAAAGTTCCTTCCTGATCCCCCGAGAGGCAATCGGATTTTCCCTGGATCAACTTTACCTATAAATGTTAGTACCCAGTTATATTATGTACATTTAGGAAAGAATCAAGGCCTTCCTAAAGGTCTTTTACTTTTAGATATCACCTCAGTGAAATGGGTCTCGGAACTAGCAGCTTTATCTTGGAACACATCCTTCCTTGTTCTTTATAGGGGCAAGGTGGGTTTGACTCGCCTTTGGCTCCCTTTCTATCAAAGGTGCTTTCATCCTGTCAACTTAAAGAGGACATCATCCTGCCTTCTCTTTGTCCAGGTCCAACTCATCCCAAAGAGTTTTCTCTACATTATTTAGATGTGGTAGGTGCAGTGCACGTTTCAGGGGCATTTTATGAAGTCAATGGGCCTGTGTGCAAGATCATATGTTGGGCTCCATTGTTTTTTTTTTTTTAAAGTGGTGTACTTAGTATGCCACCGTGAAAAGTGGGCATTGTTTTGATTGTGCCAGGAATGTTGCAAGCATTGTAAAAGACCTGGGGCACCTTTGACGCACCAAGTAGAGGAGTAGTGATTGTTTCCAAATTGCATTAACAGTGAGGGGGGGCTTAAAGGGCGTAGTTAAATAAAACAATCCCCCTTAGTATATTGTCAGTCTGTCCCCTTAGTATAATCCTTCCCCCATCTCCAGGTTAATCTGTCCCCCAGTATGCCAGTCTGCCTTCAGTTTAATCCTCCCCCCAGGTCAGTCTGTTCCCCAGTATAATCCTTCCCCCTCCACCCCATATCAATCTGTTCCTCCGTATAACTCCTCCTCCATGTCAGTCTGTCTCCCAGTATATTACTGCACATAGTTAGTCAGGTTGACAAATATTCCTTACTCCCAAAGGTCAAACTGTCCTCCCAGGATAATTCACCAGGTCAGTCTGCCCCCCAGTATAACCCCCCAGGTCAATCTGTTCCTCAGTATAATCCCCCCCCCCCCCAGGCCAGACTGCCCCCCCAGTGCAATCCCCTTAGGTCAGTCAGACTGACCTAGGGGGGTTGTACCGGGCTACAGACTGACCCATCGTACAATCTCTGCAATAGTTGATTTTTTAGGCCCCTCAATAGTAGTGCAAATATTTATTAAATCACCGTTTTCACTAAAAATACACTGGAATCATTATTAGATATAAACACAAGATAACTTAAAGTTCCTACTAAGTCCTCGTTCACGTGGCGTGTATTAAAGTGTACACCCATGTGAGGGCTGTGTTTATGCGCACAGGGATGCACAGGTGTTCCATGAATCCATGTGCAGGCACCCCCACTCAACAGACACAGTTGCTGCTCCCAATCTGACATAAGTGTGGGTGCAGGTGCACAGCCCCAAATGCAAACAGTGTGAGTTCAAGGACACACACCCGTGTTCACACAGATGTCAAAATGAGAACAGCAGTTTTGTCCATGCAGCCGCTGCTTCCTAATTGACATTAATGGGACTGCCTGCATGGGGATGCACAGAACACTTGTGTACCCAAGTGTGGGTAAACATGACTTTACTATGTTTTTTTTTTTACGGTGTTATTTTTAATATTTTCTACTGCTTCTTTTGGGTGGTGGTGGGGGCTTTGGTGAAATATCAGGAGTCTAAACAGACCCCTGATGTCTCTTTTTTGAGATAGAGAAAGAGACTGAGGACAGTCCTTTTCTCTGCAGTCTTAGTCAGAGGCTCACATTCATTCACAACACAGTTTACTATGCTTCGGTAATGAATTAAAACATGAGTGATCGGTACTGATCACTCATTGTGTTCATTCAGGAAGGGGCTGGTAGTCATGACATATTTTCCAGACCTCCCCTCACTTCCGCTCTCCATCCTGACACCAATTGAATATATTGAGAGAGTTTGAATCTCCTGCAGTAGCTGCAGCCAGTGGGGAGGGAGGAGGGGAAGCCAGCCAGAAGTGCTGCAGGGAGGGGGCACTGGGGATCATTGAGGGGGGCTCAGTACAGGGAGGGTAGGCACAGTGGGGGATCTAGAGTTAAATCCCCCTGTGGCTCCCAGCAGCACCCAAAGCCATCAGGAAGGCAAAGAAAGCTGGCAGCTGCAGTGGAGCCACAGGGCATCTGTGCTATGGGGTGGGGGCATTTAAGAGTGGGGGGGGGGGCATTTTACAGGGCAGGTGGAATGCGAGCAGCATCTCCATGTTTGCAATGTGTGAGGACACAGTGGGCTCCACCCACCTCAAGACCCATGTGCACCGCACACATCGCACCCATGGATGATACCCCACTGGCGAGTTTTTTCACACCTGTAAATATGTACATTACCCTTTAAGGAGCTATGCATTGTGGGATAGAAAGTAGCCAGAGATATGGACTCCATTGACTCCTATGAGAAACAGACTACATTTCCCAGAACACCCTGCCCTGTTGGAGCATGCGACACCTCCGCACAGACTTGTGGGGGAGGTTATTTAAGAAGAGGGAGGAGCGCTTTTCGGCCTCTTGGGACCAGCCCTTCTCCTCTGCAGAGCTGCTGACAGAGACAGCCGTGCTGTTAGGCCCAGAAGCCTGGGCCTAAATTATCCTTAGAGGTCGGCCATAGAGAAGGAAGCGAGACTCCGACACCCAGCCTGCACATCCAGAGGTCGGAGAGGAAACCTAGCTGACAACTGTATCGTAGAGCACCCTTGTCCGGGACCTTTGTGCTGCGGAGCGGTGATTCTTCAACACGCTTTCCAGGAGGTGACCAGGCGGATCGACCTGCCGGGTGAGAGGGCACACACTCAGCCTTCAGTTCTCTCTTCAGACAGATACCTTAGTGCCACCTCACAGGCCTCCCGTTGCCCTGTTGGTTTTCGCCCTGAACTTATACCCCTTTTCTTATTTGCCTATAGTGGCCGTCCAGAAGTGACCGACGCTGGCTAGCGATCAGCTCACCGCTATTGGTACTGACCATGCTTTGATGGATTAACTTCCCCTTACTTTTCCTCGTTTGTGGATTACAATTTTAACGTGCACCATCCGGCCGCAACGTGACTGACACTGTTTGCAGGATCACCCTATAGGGGAAAGCTCGCGAGCACAGACTGTCCACCAGTTAGCTGAATGGTACCATTCTTCAGTATAGATTTTATAGTAATTATAAATGCTATTTGTGTGACTCCCACAAGGGCTCTTGTGTAATCACACCGTGTTATATAGCATAGCACCTGTTTGTTTGATGATGTGAATTACTGTGTGTGTTTCTTTGAGTACTAATCAAGTAAACTCACTCTTTTTGATTCAAATATACCATTGTGTGAGGTTTATTCTTAAAGTCTGAGGGCCCATCCACTACTCAGGTAATACTCTCAACACACTGTCATTGAATATTGTATGTCTGTCATTGTGCCTCCGCTCAGCAGGGGTCACAATATATCCCTCAGAGCAAGTTAATAGGGGTGTGTTCAATCAGAAGAAAGTAAAAGAAAGAGAGTAGATCCCATCATCAAACCAGCGGCCCTTTCGGGGGTGACGCTACACGAAATAATGATTGGAAATACATTTGTTAATACTATACCAGTCAATGGTTATGTACATTCAGGTTTAAGTAATGCGTCCTTATTCAATCCTCCGGGCGGTTTGGCACCATCTTTAAAAAAAATTGCGATGTGCTAATTAGAGATCTTGAGATTAAGAAGGCCAGACTTAACAAAACCCTTGAGGAAGGTCTGGATTCCTTATGCACAAATAAGCAATTGGTGATTAGACCGGCGGATAAAGGGGGAGGCATTGTCATTCTGGACAGAGTGGATTACCTCAGGGAAATGCACAAAATTGTTGATGATCCGAATACATATACTGTTTTGCCGTGTGACCCTAAAGGTAAGTTCAAGAAGGATTTGGAGGTCCTTCTGTGGAAGGGTTACCATGAAGGTATTTTGTCTCTTAAAGAGAAACTTTACCTTCTACCTAAGGCCCCCCGCACACCAACAATATATTATCTGCCGAAGCTGTATAAGGATCCAATCTGCCCCCCGGCATGTCCAATAAGGCAGAACAGGTTGATTTTGTAATGTCTCTACCTAAATTTGCGGCCGCTCCAAACTATTTCTGGTTTGACAACAACTTCTATAAACAAGACACAGGGGTCGCTATGGGGGCTAAATATGCCCCCAGTTTGGCCAATTTGTTTATGGCCAAGTGGGAGGAGGATGTCATCTATTCAGGGGACCTGCCCCAGATGGCCCTTTGGGCTAGGTATATAGATGACATCCTCCTCCTATGGACCGGTGACCAACAAGATCTGGCCATGTTTATTGAGTCCCTTAATACTAATCAGAGGGGGATTCAGTTGAAGTATGAGGCCAGTCAGACAGGTGTACATTATTTGGATCTTAAGATCGAGGTCAAAGAGGGGAAGTTTGTCACTTCCACCTACTTTAAAGAGACAGATAGGAACTCTTTTATCCCAGTAGACAGTTGCCATCATGAACCATGGCTCAGAGCTGTTCCTAAAAGTCAGCACCTCAGATTGAGGAGAAATTGCTCTGATTCTCGTCAGTTTGTGACCCAGGCCTCCGTTTTAACTGATCGGATTTTAGAAAAGGGTTATTCCCATGATGCATTACAGAAGTCGTTACAAGATGTTCTCGACACTCAGAGGGAGGACCTCTTATGTGATAAGGCTGTTGGTGACGAGATAAAATTCCCTGACGGGGTACCCTTTATTACCACATACTCTGTCCAACACAGGGCCATCACCCAGTTGGTGAACAAACATTGGCATATAGCCAAAAATAACCCTATATTGAAGGAGATTCTACCTCCTAAGCCACGGGTTGTGTTTAGAGGGGTTCAATCTATAAGAAATATGGTAGCAGTAAATGTTATTGACCCTCCCAGGAGGGATATCAGGTTTTTCAACCAACTGCAAGGCTACTACAAATGTAGACGTTGCAGGGTCTGTAGTCTGAATTCAAACCCGCATAGGTATGTGACTGTTTTTTCCTCTACAGCTACGGGAAGAGAGTATAGGATTAGGCCATGCATTACATGAGCCTCTACAGAGGTGGTATATTTGTTGCAGTGCCCTTGTGGCCTGCAGTATGTGGGCCGTACCAAGAGGGCCTTCCAAGTACGTGTAAATGAACATATCACTAATATCCTGTCGGGTTTTAAAGATCATTCCGTCTCTAATCATTACAAGCTTAAACATCATAAAGATCCATCCAACACCCTCTTCTTAGGAATATACAAGTTTAAGCCCCATTGGAGGGGGAGCCATCTAGTGAGGGAAATCTCAAGGATGGAAATGGGGTGGATATACCGCCTTAAGACTTACACCCCGTATGGATTGAACATAGAAAGCGATATAAATGCATTAATTAACAACGCATAATTTGGAAAGCCATCTTTGTAAACTCGTTGTGAAGTGCACCAACAGAGGCCTTTTTCCCCCCTCTTCTGTTTTTCTGTTCTTTATATTTGTATATTTTATTTTATTTTAAAGATAATTTCAAAATGCACATATAAGTGTATATTAATTGCACCAGTGACTAGTCAGTAGTGGGACAACCCATATACACTAGTAGATGAGTAGGGGGGACCCTACAGACGGTCCAATGTTTATTGTTTTTTGTTTTTGTTTTGTGTTTTATTTACTTTTGAGCATGACACTTTAATTGGGACTATGCTTCCCTCACTTATACAAGATGGAGGCATTTCCCACATATTTCACAGCATTCAATAACATTAGTATTATTAACATATGTATTGAACACTTAATGATTTGGTATTGGGTAAGGTAACCAACTTCTGTCCATGCTAGGTTATGGGCAGATCATGTCGGTTTGTTACTTGAGCCCCATTGACCTAATTAATGTGGGTTTGATGGTATTAAAATTATATGATTTTTTGCACATATTTAATTCACAAATGTATAGTCAGGCTTTTGGTGTATAATTGCGCCAATAGGGCTGACGCTCATGAAGACACTTTAAATAATTAAATATATATTGTTTTATTTAAAAAAAAAAAATTCTCATTTATATATGGGGTCAGTAATCAGGGCTTCTTATAAGATTTCCCTCAGAGGGGCTCCGTGTTTCTCTTGATACGGGCTCCGGATGGGGAATATTAAATCTGAGCTCTTGTAATGCAAAATTTACACAGAGAGTAGCAACATGAGTCAAATCTGCCTTTTCAGCCAGAGTTGCGTTCCTCTAATGTCTCTGTGGAGGGCGCAAGAGAGAGCAGGTGAACACTAGATGGTTTGAGGTAAATTCAGTACCCAAAGAATAAACTTTTTCCTCATTGTAAATAAAATATTCTTTTAATCTATTTTATACTTTTTTAGTTTTTATGTTAGATTTTTCACCCTCGTTTAAGGGTTAAGTGCCTTTTGAATACTCGTCAGAGTAAACCCAGGGTTGTGTCCTTCTCATTGCCAGGTATGGGCACGTTTACCATAACAAAGATGGCGGTTTCTGCCGCTGTTGTTAGGCACTTCACATTGAGGTTTAGGAATTTATACTGGTGACTTTGCTGCGGTAGCCCAACCCATTGACAACGTCCGTTGATGACGAAAAGCGTCTGATAGGACGCGCAGTGACATCACCCCGCACAGAGGAAAGGCTCCGATCTATCTGCCGGCCGGCGGTTGTTTTATATGCTCTTGACATTTTGTTTTATTGTAAGTACCTTTTCGCTTATTTAATTCTATTGCCTAAACGGAATCACACTATTGGCGTATCCTTTTTTCCCTATCATTCGGTGGCTGATCGTGAGTATTGCCAGGTCAAAGTCCTTCTGGAAGCTGTGTCCAAAGATCCATTTCAGGATTCAAAGGCCGCGGCTGGGCTATAGCCAATCGCTATATTGAGCTTGCCCTCTGGTAAGCGGCCCCCCCTTATATTGGTGAAGGGATCACTCAAACGTTTTTTCCATCACAGTGGTGGTGTCATTTACTAGGATCCTGCCTGAGTTCTGTTTTTTGGGACTGTTTTATTACCTTCAGAACCGGAACATCTGCAAAGACTATGGGCCAGATTCTCAGAGGCACAAAATCGAAAAAGAAAAAATAATGCGCTATCTTAAAATACAAAAAGCCGCTAACACAGCAAGAGAGATCAAAAAATTGCTAATAGAAAATGTGTGGAAAAGTGTAGCGCTAATAATGACACAAATAATGATAATACAATAAAGATTAAATCATGCAACACCACATGTGAATTAATGGTATTCAAAAGTCCATAAATGTTTTGAATGAATCGGTGAGTCGGTTTCTTTGAGTAAAACAGATACACAAAATCCAGTGCATAAAGAAGTGAAAAATCCACCACCGCTTATGACAAGGGGCTTACCGGACCGATTGGACCTAGACAGGCATATACCCACTAGGCCAATCAAGCTTTGTTAAAGTTGATATACTGAAGCGGGTACACCATACACGTCATGCGATTCGGTATCAATGAAGGCAAACCTCAGACAGATGATTCAAAAATACTTCCCAGCAAGCAGCAACTCTCAACAGATCACTCAGAGGGCAAATCAGTACTCCAACCGATAAGCATGAAAAAGAGAAGGCAAGGCGTACATAGCGTAATTCCGTAATAAAAATCGATATTTATTATAAAGAGAAAAACTCACATTTTGCAATGGTCAATAGAGCTTATAGAAAAAGGGTAGCAGGAACAACAGTAGTCCATCCCGACATGTTTCGTTACAAAAAGAACATCATCTGGGGTGACCCAGATGATGTTCTTTTTGTAACGAAACATGTCAAAGGCGCCAAGACGGAGTATCTCAGATACCCCGTCGTATCGCCGTTTTTTTTGCCGGGTATCTATGCGAGTGATTCCTTGAATCACTTTGGCATAGATACGCCTGAACATTCGACAAGTGTAATACCATTAAACTTGCGGATCGTAGTTGTAATGACAACTCCGGCCACTAGGTGGCCTTTACGTTGTTTTCTCATTTTTCCCCGGCCGGCGCATGCGCAGTTCGATCGACGCGGGGGCGTGCTTAATTTAAATACAAGCCGCCCCCTTTGAATTACGCGGCCTTACGCTGGGCCATTTACTCTACGCATCTGCAAACTACGGAGCAAGTGCATGGAGAATACGGCACTTGCTCTGTTACGTTGCGGCGGCGTAGTGTAAATGACTTACGCTACGCCAGCGAAATTATATGAGAATCTGGCCCTATATGAACATTTGTGATATTTACCTAGGGAGCCTTACTGGTTCTTAATGTGTGCTAAATGGTCTAGGGTATTTATCAATTGACTTTTATTTTTGTTTTGTTTTTTGTTTTTTTGTTTAAAGTGTATTTTGTGCGTGAACTCGAGAGAGAGGAGCCGGACTGCAGGAGTTGGGAGTAGTGGATGTGTGGAAAATGTGTAGCGCTTGGAATGACTATCTATTAATGATAGTCAGAGGCACAAAAGGAGTGAAATAAAATTGTGAAACCAAATAAAAGACCTTGGAGAATCCAGGGACAAGCACTATGTGACTGGTGCGTGATGAACAGAATACTCTGTTAGTGTGATAGCATTACATAGTATGATCAACTGCTATTGAATGCAATTACTCACATATAGAGATACACATGTACTAAAAAACAGTGATAATTCATTACTTAGACCAGTGGTCTCCAAACTGCGGCCCGAGGGCCGGATGAGGCCCTTTGCTTGCCTTTATCCGGCCCTTGGGGCACTATCCCTCCCACTGATACGAGACACCATTCTGCCATCTGACACCGACAATAGAGCACCATTTCTCCCACTGACACCACTAATAGAGCACTATTCCTCCCTATGATACCAGCAATGAGGCACTATTCCTCCCCCTAATACCAGATGTTTACTAACAATGATGCCAGGAAAATTTCCACTCCCGCTGGCCAAAGTCCGGTGACTTGTCGTATTCGGCTCCCTATCGTACAATGCTCCGGAAGTCACGTGGCAGCCAACTGCGCATGCGCGATGCGTTCCAAACGCAATTGCGATGCGTTCCAATGGATTTACGACAGTACACACCAGTGAAACCTCGGTCGGCATCCAGGCTCTTTCCTTAACATCCCCATGGATTGGAGGATGTTCAAAAAAGAGCCAGGAGGCCACTTTCCTCTAAGTCCACGTCGCCCTGAATGCCGGGTTCGCTGGTGTGTACTGTCGTAAATCCATTGTAACGCATCGCAATTGCATTTGGAACGCATCGCGCATGCGCAGTTGGCCGCCACGTGACTTCTGGAGCATTGTACGATAGGGAGCAGAATATGACACGTCCCTGGCCCTCCAAGAGTCTGAAGGACAATAAACTGGCCCTTTGTTTAGAATGTTTGGAGACCCCTGACTTAGACAAACATAAATAAGTTACTGGCCAATGGATGCCAGGTGCAATAGTATCCAGTGAAAGGAAAATAAGAAAATAGAAATATAGCTATAAATCTTGGTGTGAAAATAACAGTCAGTCTGATGATTGGTGAATGCTAAATAACTTCTCAACTGAGTTGTTCCCACCACCGAAAGCAATGCAGGCTTACCGGAACCAATTGACTTCAGCTGGCTTACACCACTGAAAGTCAAGATAGGCTTGTGTTAGCTGAAATCAAAATGGGCTCCTTGACAGGAGACCTCTTGGCCAAAGTGCGTGTGTGTTAAACCTATTTCGTGTGCGTGCAAGTGTGGTGTTTTTTTTGGGGGGGGGGTGGGCATACTAAGCACAGGCGACCTTGCATAGCACACCCACCGGGAGCCGGGCTGAGACCACCAAACTCAATTCACATGTAGCCGAGACCGGGATCCGAACCCTTAGCTGCAGAGGTGAACGGCTTGTCAGCGCAGTGCCAATCACGTTGAGCCACCACCAGGGCAGGACTTAGGGTGGTGGGGGCCCCTGGGCTTGAGTGTTGAAGGGGCCCCCTGGAGTTGTTGAGTGGGGGGGCGAATTGAAGTTGTTGAGCGGGGGGTGCACATTAAAGTTGTTGAGTGGTTGGGGTGGCAAATTGGAGTTGTTGAGCGGGAGGGCATTAAAGATGTTGAGCGGGGGGGTGTGCTCTAAAGTTGTTAAGCGGGGGGGTGACTCTCTCCTGTGCACGGAATGTGTCGGCTATCTTCCCTTCAGCAGACATCCCACACCGCTCTGGTTCCGTTCCTCCTGTGGGAGGTTTTGAAGTTGTTGAGCGGAGGGGGGAGTGCCTCTCACCTGTGCCGACAGCTAGGGCCACAGACTGTCATTAGCCCGACTGTCGGCTTTCTTCCCTTCAGCAGCCACAGTCCTCCACACACCGCTCCGGTTCCTCCTCCTCCGTGCTGCCTCCTATTGCAGTGTGGGAAAATTAACCCTTTTGCGGGACTGCGGGAAGAAGCGGAAAGTCCCGCAGAATGCGTGCGTGTTGGGAGGTATGCGCAGGGCTGCCATCAGGAATTTTGGGGCCCCTTACACAGCTTAAGTCATGGGCCCCCTGAAGCAGAGAACCGGGCGGGGGGGGGGGTGCTGCCGCCTGAAATTGAGAAGTGGGGGGGCTGCCGCAAATTGAGAAGCAGGGGGGGGGGGCCTTTACAAAAAAAGAAGAAATAAAAGAAAAAGAAAAAAAGAAATATATATATCTATATATATAAAAAGGGGGTAGCCATCTGGGGCCCTGGGGATCTCTGGGCCCTTTAATAAAAAGAAAAAAGAAACCTCTGGGCCCTATAAAAAATATAAAGAAAATTTAATTTAATTTTTTTTATAAAAAAAATTAGGGGTTACTGTCCGGAGCCCCTGGGGACCTCCAGACCCCTAAAAAAATAAAAATTTATAAAAAATACATAAAAAAGGGAGGTTGCCATCCGGGGGGCCCTGGGGACCTCTGGGCCTTTTAATAAAAAATAAAAAAATATAAACAAAAACAAAAAAATAAACATTTATAAAGAAAATTAAAGGGGGGGGGTTGCCACATGGGGCCCTGGGGATCTATGAGCCCTTTAATAAAAAAAAATATATATATATAAAAAAATGTAAACTTTTTTATAAAAAGAGGGGGGGGGGGGTTGCCATCCGGGGGCCCTGGAGACCTCTGGGCCCTTTAATAATAATAATAATAATAATAATAAATATATATATATATATATAAAAACATTTTTTTATAAAAAATAAATATAAAAAAAAGTAGGGTTTGCTGTCTAGGGCCCTGGGGACCTCCGGGCCCCTGGGGACCTCCAGACCCCTAAAAGAGGGGCCCCCTATTAGGCGGGGCCCATGGGCTTGAGCCCAGTCAAGCCCAATGGTAAGTCCGGCCCTGGCCACCACAGCTCCCACAATTGACTTTTACTTGCTTTAGTTCACGAAGATTGATTTTATTTCATTAACTTTTTATTCAACAGTGGACTGATGCATATTATTACCGTTTAACTTCAATTCTATTGGTTATGTGTGCGCGGCTTTGCTAAAAAAAAATGTACAAGATAAAAGATGTTGGCTTCAGTTGGGTTTTAAAGGAACACTAAAGGTTCGTTTTTTATTAGATCAATTGATTGCTGTAAGCGAAAGCATTTAAATATCACTTACCTCGTTTTTCCTTTTGACCTCCAAAATACAGTAATCCAGGTTTGAAAATGGCATTTCCTGTCTCTCCTCTTCTTGCTTTCCACCAGCATCTGAGCCGTTTTGCATGGTGGAAAGCAGAATGTGCTCACCCCCTCCCTATGACTACAGCCCTGCGTGAAGATGCTCTCTTATCCCTCACAGGCATGGAGGCTAAGCCTAATGGGAACTGTAGTTCCCATTAGGGCGTGATGTAGCAAGAATGAACGCGCATCACAAACCAGGAAGTCAGTGAGAATAACGATTCAGGAGTGATGGAGGTGAATAACAGCTCGATTTCAACAGGTATCAAACTAGTTCTAATGCAAAACATTACTTTTTATTTTATCAGCTACTGTCTGACTTTATTTTAAGAGGAAAATATTTTTGTCTTTACAACCCCTTTAAGGATTGGAGCACGGCACATCTAATTGCCCATGTTACAATAACAGTATATGTAACTCCTGAACCATGCAAAGTCAAATCTTCTGCTATGCAAATCACCCTTTATTAAACACCTTTGGTTGACAAACTGTAATCTCTAAGCCTAGGGTTTATCTTGTTTTAAAGTGATGAGATTAATTTCACAAAGCCTTCAAGATAAACTCCAGTCCAACAAAAAAGCAGGATATTGTTTAAAAGAGAGATGAAAACATAATAGAGTTACACTTTCACCCACATGGCTCTAAATTCTTCTCTTTACTGTATAGCGGTGCACAGACATGTTCTTTAGATGAATGCAAAATAGGTAATACAGAGGAAATAATAAATACCTCTTTACAGATTATTATAAATCCTAGCAAGTGGCCATAGAGAAAAAGTGATTTAAAAGGAGGGACGAGCTGCCGGTGTGGACCAAATTTTGCGTGTTTAGAGATTCGGCAAACAGAGATCCTAAATTGGTGTTCGGTCGAGTTGAACCTCAGGTGGCAGCAGGAAGTTAATCATTTGGCAGCAGTATTATTACCACTTATAATTTGACAGCTTCCCCTCAGACAGGTTGTTAGGAAGTGTCGGCACCTGCAGAGGCTTTAACAACTCCCCACCTAGCCAAATCAGCTTTCAGCCACGATTGTAGGCTGGATATACAAAAAAAAAAAAAATTGACATAGGCCCCCTACCTAAAATTAATATCAGACCCTCCAGGTCTGGCATGATTTTTTTTTTTTTTTGTTTACCAACGATTTTATTGGAATAAAAAGGCAGTTACATGAAAAGGAAAATAACATACATAGAGCGTGCTATATATGACTAGTCTGGCATGAATTTTAAGGGCACAAAACAAAGTGTGAGTTCCCCTCGAAGTTCATACCAGACCCTGATTTGCGCTTCTAGGTTGGCTGGCTATATGTTCAACCCCTTCCCAAACTATACTAGGCCATGTGCCCTCAACATGGTGGGGTGGAATTGTGTCAGCAAGCATCAGGGTTTATCATGGATGTGTTGGGACGTATATTTACATTGCCAGAGAACGTGACTGACAGTTGATTTACATGGCGGGACAATTTTTTAGGTTTTATTTTTTATCAAAGAGGAACTTCAGATAAGATTGATAATCTTACACAGCTTTGTATGCTTACTGACATCCTGTTCTGTATTATCCACTTCTTAGTTTTCCAAATGGTTGATGATGATCTAATAACGTCATTTATGATTTGTCCTCTTTGCATTTCACATGCTCTGGTTCAGTAGTCAGTCTCAGTTCTCCCAGCCAGACAGCTCTGCTCTGCCCTACTTAAAGGCATTCTCTTAAATGAGAAGATAATGTGCATGCACATCGGCCTCTCTGTGTTGACCAGTGCAGTGGGATTGTGGCCACGCGATGGGAGCGACGCTGGTTTAAAAAAAGGTATGAAAATTGCAATTTTCAACTTTTGGGGCATACCAGAAGTACCATGTACTTATATGAGAAAGTATCCTGTTCTGTCTGTATTGCTTCATTTATGTGAAATCCCTGGTGTTCCTGTCAGTGCCTCTGCTTTCCTATTAGAAACCGACCACACTAAGCAGGAGAGCACATGGTAGTCAGATCTCTAGCTATGCTGGGAACTCAGCTTGCTCTCCTCCAATGATCAGACTTGCACTGACACGACACCACTGCACAGCCATTTACTGAGAAGCTCAGTGGGCTGCTGCTTCCCCCCCCCCCCCCCAGCTCTTATGCAGCTAAGAACAGAGGGAATGTGATCACTTATAAAAAAGGGGAAAAAGGTATTTATAATGTTTTTTTTTATATCTATACAAAAATTGTTTGCCTTTCATTTCTATTTTAAACCGAATGGGTTGTTTACAAGCTAATGGTTTACAATCACTTTAATGATTGGTTAGGGTAGGAGTATCCCGTTCAAAGCATTAAGGCTTTCCTTCCACTTTATTGGACTTATCAAAAAGTGCCATTAAATGTATTCTCCCTGGAGAAGATGCGCTTAAGAGTAGATTTAATTGTTATACAGTATACAAATATTTAAATGGTGACTCTAACATTGGGGGGGAAACTATTTAGCCCAAGGTCTCTAAATAAGACATATGCATACAATGTAGATAGACAAGTGGTGGTTCAGTCCTAAACTGCATAAGGGGTTCTTTACTGTTCGAGTGGTGGAGATGTGGAATTCTCTTCCACAGTTGGTGGTGTCAGCAGGCAGTGTAGATCAATTAAAAAAAACTTTTCTGTTTCTTAGTGAATGCAATGTACGGGGTTATAGAAAATGGTAGGGGCAAAAAAAAAAATACACACACACAGTGAACTGGATTGGCTGGTATTCGACCTTGCCAAATATGTAACTATGTATAGGTGATATTATTTTGTAATAATCATGGGTACCATATACCGCACTGCAGATTGTTTTTTATTAGGGTTGCAAAGGCTGCTACATGTATGAATGAGCCTTAAAGTGGTAGTAAACTACCACAAGAAAATAAAAATGGGCCCCCTGCAGATTAAGTCATAATGTACTAATTGCACTGCGTAGTAGCACATTATGACAGACTTGCCTGCATACGGAGCCCTCCAGTGCAGTGATGTCATGGATCTCCAGAACTTCCATCTTCATCAAGTCTTCCTTACAGGTTTGCTGCGCTTTGAATGGCCGGGGCTGGCATAATGTCACTCCTGCACACGGGAGCCCCGGCCACGACACGGCACTCTGCATTGTATGGCATACTGTTTGCCCTGAATGAAGAGCATCACTGTGCATGCATGGGTGATGTCATTGTCTATTTCTGATGTGAATATCTCCTAAACGGCACATGTTTAGGAGATATTTATTGTACCTACAGGTAAGCCTGATTGTAAGGTTAAAAAAATAAAGTTTACTACCTATTTAAGTCATGTCATCCGGCCACTATTCATTTACAGTTTCACTACTTTTCTTCCTGCAAACTATTTTGATTTAATGTAACTGACACCATACATAGCACCTTACCTGGTGGTTGTTATCTATTGGGAGAGTGTGAAAGCCAACAGCCAGCTTTACTACAGCAATTGAATTATTGATACCAACTGTCGGCAGTAGTCAGTGCAAACTGACGAACCAAAAATCAACCAACATTTTACATGTTATGTCAGAAATGAACTTAAGAATTATACGCTCTCAATGTATACTGACAGATATAGTCACTGTGCAGTGTGCACACCAGTATTAAGTGAACATAGAGCTCTCTAAGGCAATCAGATAAGAGAAGCCCGGAGTGAGACGCAGGCTAGGCGAGGGCTGGCATGACAGGGCAGCAGCTGGCAAGGCTAGGCGAGGGCTGGCATGACAGGGCAGCAGGGCAGGAAGCTGGCATGGATAGGGGTTAATTTTAGGGGAGGTTAGCAGGTCATGGTAAGGGGTGGTTTGTTGAGTCATTTCCTGGGGGAAGGGGGGGCCAGGGTTTGGTGGTCAGTCTCTGGCCATAGGATGAAGGAACAGCTCACACCCTCCCTCCCTATTTTAGTTGTGCTATGTATATTGGGCAATTTTGAGTTGGTGGTTGGGGATCTTTAGGGGCAGTACTAATTAATAACATTATGGCTTAAGTGGGGAACCATCACGGTATGGGATCCTCGTTAGATGCCGTTAACCGAGGTTTAACCGGTATTGGGAAATGGGTATCAGTGTTGGAAGGTAGTCCTCAAATCGGCATGCTGTGACGGTGGACCTTGTGTGGCCACGCTGATACAGAGATAAAGTTTGGTCAGTGCCTTCGATGATCCTCAACATTGGTTGTGACGTATCTGGGTTAATATTTGTTTGTAAATAATGTTAAGGTTAAATTGTTTAATAAAATGTCCGGTGTGGCCAATTTAATCCAAAATGGGTGTCGTTAATTATTTAACAAGTTTGCAGGGTTAAAGTAGTGGTATTAAGCTGTTGGCATCTGCTTGCCAGTCTTTATTGAGTCTGAATGATTTCCCTCTATATCTCAGATCACTTTGTCAATTCAAATTTCACCACATACACGGCCTTCCAGATCAAACAGGATAATTCATTCTGTCAATACAGGATGAGCTGTGACTCAGAACTAGTTTTGACGCGCTTTGTGTTTTAAATTAAAGACATAAATGAGAAAATGTGAAAAGTCCTAACAAAGCCAACTTGTGGGCTGGAGAGCGTGACCTGACAGCCATGTCAAATAGATTGCGACTAATTCTTTATGAAGAAAGCAAGGGTCCTTGGCCAAAATAAGGGGCTCCATAGTTACATAAAAGAACAATGGCAAGGAAACAAGGGGGCCTTGTCTATGGATCATATAAATGAATGAACAAGAGCGCAACTTGGGGCATACAAAGAAATCATTCACAAATCCCTCCCAGTGTACACATATCCTTCACTGTGTTTGTGGACTGGACGCCCAGGCTCAGCAAACCAGCCAGCTCGCTCCACACATTTGCTTCTTTATGGTCAAAGCCTTGGTGCAAATTCTGACAGCATTAGAACTGCAGTCAATGATGTAAATCATTTCCATGAGCACTGAGGCAAAAAAAATAAGTGGAAGCCTGATTACAGATGGACCGGCTTCATTACATTGTACAGGGAATGCAGTGACCCACATTATCCAACAAGAAGTCTGTTTTCCGCAGCTTGGAGAGGGCAGATTCAGAAGTATGGTTGTTAACAATTAAGGCACACAACTGCCTTTTGAGGTTTCACATGTTATTACATTACAGGCTATAAGTGTCTGTTGCTTATAAAATATGCATACCTCCCATCATTTTGAGATGGGAATGAGGGACACCTGCTATCAAACATATGTAGGCATAGGACACGCCCCCTGACACACACCCTTAAAGGAGAATTAACCCAAAAAAGGTTAATTAAATCCACAATTGCTTTTTTTTACCACTACTATTCCTTTATATTGGCTTTTAAAATGTACAAATGCAACAATGTAGAAGTTGGATGAAAGGTTTAGCACTGGGAAACACTTTTTGAAAGATAAAAAGTGCATTTTATATACAACTATTTGGAGCAGACCAAAATGAGGGACACATGAGGGGGGAAAAGGGACAGAGGGACATTGCTCCAAATCAGGGACAGTCCCTCGAAATCAGGAAAGTTGGGAGATATGAATATGTATTCAATAAATTCTGGTTTCATTGGCTATCAAAATTCAATGCTAAAGCTGGCCATACATTGGTGAATTTTATGGAATCTAACAGATTCCTCCATCCATGCTATAAAACAGGGGTCTCCAAGTACCGGCCCGCGGGCCATTTACGGCCCACGGACCGGTAATAAATGGCCCGTAGGCAGGGCGGGTGCCGCGGAAGTGTAGATCGAGGTGCATGACGAGTAGGGCAGGAAGCATCTGTCAGAGATTCACTTCTCTCTCATGTCACGCTGCTTCTCCCCGGAGGCCCCTCCTCTCTTCTCGTCCATACCCATTTGCTTGTGACATCATCTGGGATGGACGAGAAGAGAGGAGGGGCCGCAGGGGAGTAGCAGCGTGACATGAGAGAAAAGTGAACCTCTGACAGACGCTTCCTGCACTGCTCTGCATCTGAAGAAAACAACAAGTAAACGCTGACCTTTGCTCTGATTGTGCCCTAATGTGCTCTCATGTGCTCTGATTGTGCCCCATGTGCCCTCATGTGTCCTGATGTGCCATGTGCCTCATGTACCCTGATGTGCCTCATGTACCCTGATGTGCTGGGCTCTATACATCAAGGTACCCTGTACCCTGATGTGCCATGTGCCCTGTACTGATGGGCTGTGCCTGATGTGCCCTGGTGTGCTCTCATGTGCCCTGATATGCCCCATGTGCCCTGATTGTGCTCTGATTGTGGCCCATGTACCCTGATGTGTGCCATGTACCATGATTTGCTGGGCTTTGTACCCCGATGTGCTGTTTCATGTGCCCTGTACCCTGATGTGCCATGTGCCCTGTCCTGATGTGCTGTGCCCTGATGTGCCATGTCCTGTACCCTGATGTGCCATGTGCGTTGTCCTGATATGTCCTGTCCTGATGTGCCGTGCCCTGTACCCTGATGTGGCCTGTTGTACTGTACCCCTATGTGCTGTGCTCTGATGTGCCCTGTACCCTGTTGTGCTCTGATGTGCTGGGCTCTGTACCCTGATGTGCTGTGCCATGTACCCTGATGTGCTGTGACCTGTGCCCTGATGTGCGCTGTGCCCTGATGTGCGCTGTGCCCTGATGTGCGCTGTACCCTGATGTGCTGTGCCCTGTACCCTGCTGTGCTGTACCCTGATGTGCTGTGCCCTGAACCCTGATGTGCTGTACCCTGATGTGCTGTGCCCTGTACCCTGATGTGCTGTACCCTGATGTGCTGTGCCCTGTACCCTGATGTGCTCTCATGTGCTCTCATGTGCCCTGATGTGCTCTCATGTGCCCTGATGTGCTCTCATGTGCCCTGATGTGCTCTGATTGTGCCCCATGTTCCCCTTAATGTGCCCTGATGTGCCATGTGCCCCATGTACCCTGATGTGCCTCATGTACCCTGATGTGCTGTGCCCTGTGGCCTGATGTGCTGTGACCTGTGCCCTGATGTGCTGTGCCCTGATGTGCTGTGCCATGTGCCCTTATGTGCTGTGCCATGTGCCCTGATGTGCTGTAACATGTGCCCTGATTTGCTGGGCTCTGTGTCTTGATGTGCTGTGCCCTGATGTGCTGTGTCCTGTGCCCTGATGTGTTGTGCCCTGATTTGCTGAGCTCTAAGCCTTGATGTGCTGTGCCATGATGGTGAGTGGTCAGTGTGCAGTGTAGTGGTCTGTCGGCAGTGTAGTGGTCTGTCGGCAGTGTAGTGGTCAGTGTGTAGTGGTCAGTGTGTAGTGGTCAGTGTGTAGTGGTCAGTGTGTAGTGGTCTGTGTGCAGTGGTCAGTGTGCAGTGGTCAGTGTGCAGTGGTCAGTGTACAGTGGTCAGTGTGCAGTGGTCAGTGTGCAGTGGTCAGTGTGTAATGGTCAGTGTGTAGTGGTCCGTGTGCAGTGCAGTGGTCAGGGTTAATAATGTGTCTGCTGACACCAATGCTGGGGGTTAATAATGTGTCCGCTGACACCAGTGCTGGGGGTTAATAATGTGTCTGCTGACACAGAGCTGGGGGTTAATAATACGTTCACTGACACCAGTACTGTTTTTGAAGTTTGAAAGTTTGAATGCGGCCCCCCATGGGATATGAAAACTTGTCTTGCGGCCCTCAGGTAATTTGAGTTTGAGACCCCTGCTATACATTGTGGTTGGATGAATCTGCAGTGCTGACTATTGTATTCCGACAGCTAGGGATGAGCTTTGCGTTCGATACGAACGTATGTTCGACTGGAACATTGTCTGTTCGTACGTTCGACGAAATTCGAACAAAAGCGGTCGTTCACGACAAATTCGAGTGACGCAAAACGGCCCATAATTCACTGCGGCATTGCGCGCTGATGATTGGCCAAGCATGCTGTATGTCCCGCATGCTTGGGCAATCACAGCGCGCAAAAAACGAAGAGCCATAATTGGCCAAAGCCTGGGTTGCTTTGGCCAATTATGGCTCAGGGCTTTAGCACACGCCCCACACTATAAAAGGCCGCCTGCTGGGGGGCCTCGTGTAGTGTGTTTCGGCTTGTTGATGAAAGCAGTCAGAGAGACAGAGAGATTGTCTTTTTATATAGCTAGATAGAGCAGGCAGGCAGGCTAGTCAGTTTAGCTTAATTTACAGTGTGTAGAGGATATATATACATCCCTAGGAGTTGTACATATATTTATACACTGTATAGCTTAGTTAAATCAGTTCTTCCTAATTTACTGGCAGGCAGGTGATTGTGCTATTTAAAGACGTTATCACAAGTATAGACACCCAGCAGGTACAATGTTTAAAGGAATTTTTTTATTTTTTATTTAAGCATCAATAAAATCACTGCTCCTTTAAATATTGTACCTGCTGGGTGTCTATAGTTTGCCTGTGAAAACGTCTTTGAGAACCCGGGTCTTGCCCCAGGGAACATGTATCAATGGAAAAAAAGTCCTGCTCCTGTTTTTAAAACTTTTTTCCATTGATACATGTTCCCTCGGGCAAGACCCGGGTTCTCAAAGACGTTTTCCAACAATAACTTGAATATTGGTCTTTAAAATTATCGTTTTTGAATTTGAACGTTCGAGTCCCATAGACTTCAATGGGTTTCTAAATGTTCGCGCGAACGGTCGGTCTGTTCGACGGTTCTGGTGCGAACCGAACGCGGGGGTGTTTGGCTCATCCCTACTAACAGCTGGTGCCATGCTGGTGGCTGTGAATGGGGGGTGTCTCATGCATAATGTGAGACATACATAATTCCAGGTAAGTAATGTGCTAAAATTGTAGGGATTTTTTAGGCCTCATGCATATAGGGTGTTTTTACTGCTGCTTTCAGCAGCGTCATACTTTTTTTTCACAGCTTCAAAACGCCTCTCCATATTATTCTATGTGTCCATCCACACATAGGCTTTTAGGATATGTATGTGGCATAGGCGTTTTTAAACTGTAAAAAAAACCTCAGGGCCAGGGTGTTCTGGAGCAGCAGAGTTAAGCTGTAAAAACACCCTTTATCACTGTGTACAGTGTTAAAGGGGTTGTAAAGGTTCGTTTTTTATTTTCTAAATCTAGTGCATTGTTGGTTCACTTACCTTTTCCTTCGATTTCCCTTCCAAATGTTTTTTTTCTTTGTCTGAATTTCTCACTTTCTGTTCCTCCTCAATAAGCTGTTCAGTAAGCTGTTCTAAATGACTTTCCACTGCTCAGATGATGGTGGAAAGCTTACTGAGGAGAAACACGAAGTGAGAAATTCAAACAAAGAAAAAAAACATTTAGAAGGGAAATGGAAGGAAAAGGTAAGTGAACCAACAATGCACTAGCTTTAAGGAACCAATTTAGAAAATAAAAGATGAACCTTTACAACCCCTTCAAGCAGCGTTAAGTGTTTTTAAGGTTTAGTAATTAGATTTGGGAGTGGAAAAATAGAAGAGGGCAGAGAAATTCTGCCTAATGGTAATGCTGCTAAATGGTAGCGCTGCTAAACGCGGATCAACGGCAATGCAAAACGCTTCTAAAAGTGCATTTTTACAGCTGCGTTGGTACTTGCTTTGCAGCTAATTTTAACGCCCTGTGTGCAAAAGGCCTTAAAGCTAAACTTCAGGTTTAGATTCCAATCTTTTTGTTACGTTTTTATGAATTTAACAAAACAGAGACCCTACGAGGGGGAAGGTTTGAATATTGGTATCAGTGGGAGAAATTGTGCCCCATCATTGGTGTTATTGGGAGGAATAGTGCCCCATCATTGGTATCAGTGGGAGGAATAGTGCTCCATTATTTGTGTAATTGGGAACTATTTTCCATTACTGTGGGGTCAGTGAGGGAATTATCATTTGTGTCAGTAGATGGAATAGTGCCCCAAGGGCCACAGTTTGGAGACCAGTGCTCTATGTGATACACTGCTGCACCCATCTATATAAATTGTGCATGTGAGTCAGTAACAAAACTGTTGCAATGAGAGCAAGTAACCAAACTGACCTTTAAAATATGGTACCCAATGCATTTCTTTTTCTCTACATTAGGCTTTATAAATGTGGTAAATGAAAGCCCGAAAATTCAGACCATCTACCTGCCCTTTTCCAGCTACAATTTATGCAAATTTTTGGTAGGTCATTATAAATCTCATGCACTCCTACCTGTTTCTATACTCTCACCAGATCCTTGACAACCATCTTCATCATCGCAGTCACCACTTTGATCCTCCTCACCCTCTGACCCCCTTTCTCCTCCGCTACCCTCTGTGATCCGCCATCGTTCTGCCCTGATTCTTCTTTCACTGCCCATCTGAAAACATATAAGAAGAAAAAGACATAAATATAAATATGGCATCAACTGTACAGTGTTTCCAGAAGTGATACCCAATTTATCAAACTCAACATCCAAACAAATAATATAGTAGCAAGATTATGCTAAATTATATTACAAACAAACCATCAGCCATGAGCTTATACTCATTTTTTAATGGCCAATTCATGCTGTAGAAGTAATTCAGTAGCCTACAACTTTACCCCATCACTACTATATAGTTACATAGTTAGTTGAATAAAGACAACATTTCATCCATTTCAACCTATGTAGGTGAGTGAGAAAAATAATTTCCCATATCCCCTTATACTGTTTTCGCTAAGATGCACGTCCAAGAGTCTTTTAAAACTATCCATACTGCCTGCCAACACCACCAATTGTGAAAGGGAGGTCCACATCCTTATCGCCCTACAGACCTAAAAAATAGGCTCCCCTTCTGCTGTGATGTGTCCTCACTTGCACCTAACACGTTCTTCTTGCTGGAAGTGTGCCCTTTTTTCAGAATGGCAAGTGGGGAGACTGGTGCATTTTTTACATTAGCTGGTCCCTTCAAGCTTGGTCCTTGTCAGTGCCAAGCCAGCTATCTAATAGATAAACACTTGCACATATACCATGATACGTACAAAGTCATAATCTTAAAGCTTTATAATTCTGGCTCAGAAAATGTATGATGTGAGATTTTTATAGGTTTGTAATGTGCATATAAAAACTGAAAGATTTGGTCATCTGAGTTGCAAGTAGGGGGCTGCTTTGTGGGAGACAACATGTGCACCCGCAAACAAGAACATCTAAGCTAGTGCACAGGCATTAAAATGTATGTCATGGCACAAGTTCAACATCTTAGTGCAGAAAGTAGATTTGACCATGATCGGTAAACCAAAGTGTCAGGTCACCTGCAATGACTAAAGTGACTAGGAGCGAACCGCAGAGGTTGTGAACTCAACGGCTGACTGCTGAAGGTTAGGTTCTGGGAAGTGCTACAGCTAGAGCATAGGATTCCCCAGGGCATGGAGTCTAAGAGCCAGCAGGTTTTCACCAGATCCCCTGATGGTGAGGATGGACATGGCTGCAGCTGACTCCAGGTTGCGGCCTCCAAAGTATCCCAGCCAGGGTTGGACTGGGACAAAAATTTGTCCCTGGACTTTATCTAGACTGCCCCACTTTGACAGGTCTCTCCCATGGTGGCCTAGCAACTCCTGCACCCCCCCGGCCACCCAAGCCCCCTCTCCCCCTTCACTAGCCACTAGCCGTTCTAATTTATTAGAGTAGAACGGCTGGTACTGGTACTCTTATAGGCAGTACCAGTGGGGAAGCTAGACATTATTTCACCCGGGGCAAAGAATCAGTTCGGTGCCCCCCCCCCCCCCCGCCATGGGACAAGATTAGGCAGAAGTGAGAAACTCCCAGGCCATAGCTGTTGAGTCCGCTGTCTGTCCCCTCCCCCATGCTCCTCTGTCGTCATCCCAGTTCCTCCCCCTGCTTCTCTGTTCCCCCCCAGGTAAATGCTGCGGGGAGGGAGAGAAGGTGATCGCTGTGGGAAGGGAGAGACAGAGGAGCGGAGAGGGGTGGTGGTCCGCTGTCACTGAAGACGGCCCACTGAGCCAGCGGCCCACCGGGTGACTCCCTGTAGTCCCAATGGCCAGTCTATCCCTGCTCCCAGCTCACGCTCATGGCAGGCTCTAGTGGATGGAGAGGAAGCAACAGTCCAGGGCAACAAGGTATAGTCAGTGAACTGGAACCCAGGGTGTTGCACAGCTCATCTGTGAGATTCAGTAACATGCACAAATCTGGAATATTGCTGCACTCCTTTACACATTAAACATTTTTTTAACATTAAAGGCAGGGCCATCTTAATAGCATCATGGGCCCCTGGGCAAAGTAATGCTCTGGGGCCCTTACAATGATGACAGTGCAGGGAAACAGACATCAAGTAGGTAGGAAGCAGACTGCCTCCCCTGTGTATCTATCACTCTCAGTGCCATCATGGGGCCCCCAATTTTGGGGCAGCTTGGGCTCAAGGACCAGCTGCTTTGGGGATAGTGCAGGGGCCCCCCATGCAGCTGGGGCCCCTGGGCAGTGCCCAGGTGTGCCCTCTCATTAAGACAGCCCTGATTAAAGGTGTTGTTTTTCGCTCTAAATTCAGCACATACTTAAACCTCATATTCACATACATTTCATGGAATATACATTATTATTACTATTATCATAATATACTATTGTCAATAGTATTGGGACACCTGCCTTTACAGGCACATGAACTTTAATGGCATCCCAGTTGACCTAGACATTTTATTGATAGGCAAGGCCTGGCAGACCGAAATCAACCCATGGGCGTTGTGTTTGACCTATGTGCTCTATATCTTGGCTATTTGCTGTCCTTGTCCACCTAAACTTTTCTTTGGATAGATGTACAAAAGGCAATTACTTCTGTATTGTTGTCCATTGGCCTGCTAGCTGGGAAGATTTTATCTCACACGCTGTCTCTGACAGCCTGTGACAGTAGTAGAACAAATAAGGATAGTGGTTGTCACTGGAAAAGAACGTCACATACAGTAATAACTTGACAGAGGTTCTAACCTTTCCCAGCTTCACTGAAAAAAACTTTTATTACCGTCTGTGCCCCCACTGTAAAGACTTCCCACCACTTCCTGTCCTGACAGGAAATAACAGAACATCTTCCCAGTGGGAACACAGACTACCCCAACATCTTCACGGGTGTGTACCTTCCCATCTCCCTGCAAATATTAAAATATAAGTAGAAGCATAATAAAAACAGAAATACATTTTTAATATCCAAATGAGAGCAGTGCACAATTTTGTCATTGTTTTTCATAAACGCCGGCCTTGCAATTACAAAAAAAAAAAAAACGTTTTTAATCCAGAAAGGGTTGTGGTGTAAAATGAAGACATTTAAAGCATCTTTCTACACATTAGCTTCCTCACTGTTTCCTCATACACCTGTATTACAAACACTTGTACATGTCATTAACAGGAATAAAAAGATAACAGGTTTACCTTGGAAAGTATTACAGCGTGAAAGAGATATATTACTAAACTCCAGCTTCTGCCTTTTTATTCTCAGTAAGTTCACAAAAACAAGACAGATTTCATAAGCCTAAAAGCGCTGGAGGACATGTGCTGAATGCTCACACATACTCCATAAGCTTTTCATCTGTTTTATACATTTTTAATGTTGGAAAACTGGTTGGAATAAAGAAAAAGATAAAACCTGCTCCTATATCACTGATCCCTTTTAGGTGTGGGAAGCAGGTGTATTGTAGACTGTTTCCAGGGGCTGTTCTCAGAGACCGGGGCCTGCCCTAGGCAAAAGGATTCATTCACACAAGACTCATTATAATGCACAGACAGGAAAAAATATATTTGGGGAATTTAATAAATCCCTAACCACACTTTTCTGGCACTATGGTCCTTTAAGGTCTGTACCAAATCCCTGCCGTCCATTTCGGTAGCTTTATTAACACGAGCAGCAATTTCCAGTAGTTCTTAAAGCAGGACTAAAGTTCCAAGGTTACATGCTGTGAGAAGGCAGACTTTTTTTTATTGCAGAATAGACTAATGTCCCCTTCTACAATAAAATACGCTTACCTGCCTGCGCACAGTGATTTCCGAAATGTAAACGGAGCTAAGCATGCTCAACACAGCATACAATGGCCAACCTGATCCCTGTGTAGCAGAATGAGGAGGCCATTTCACATGGGCAGGAGTAATGTCATGCTGCACTGGTTAACCGATTGCCGACCAGCCGCCATCATTATACTGTGGCAGATCGGCACGATCCCGCGAACCTTCGTAGTTGCATGTCGGGCCCTTCAAGTGGGATAGCAGGCGCGCGCACACACCCGCTGCACAGCAGGGGGTGCCAATGCTTGTGGTCGCAATGGCCGTCAGCCAGGGGCACGAGAGGCAGAACAGGGAACGTGTGAGTGTCTGTGTGTAAAGACACACATCCCAGTTCTGTGAGGAGAGAGAGATCGTGAGTCCCTACAAGCTGGGAACCACGATCTCTCATCTCCTATAGTCATTCCCATTCACCACAGTTAGAACACACACATAGGGAACACAGTTAACCCCTTGATTGCCCCCTAGTGTTAACCCCTTCCCTGCCAGTGACATTTACACAGTAATCAGTGCATTTTTATAGCACCGATTGCTGTATAATTGTCAATGGTCCCAAAAATGTGTCAAAAGTGTCCGATGTGTCCGCCATAATGTCGCAGTCCCAATAAAAATCACTGATCATCGGCATTACTAGTAAAAAAAAAAAAATCATAAATCTATCCCCTATTTTTTGCAACTTTTGTGCAAACCAATCAATTTATGCTTTTTGCAATTTGTATTGCCAAAAATATGTAGTAATACATATCGGACTAAATTGAGGAAAAAATAGCTTTTTAAAAAAAAAAAATTGGGGATATTTATTAAAGCAAAAAGTACAAAATATTGTGGTTTTTTTTAAATTGACGCTATTTTTCTGTTTATAGCGCAAAAAAATAAAAACCACAGAGATGATTAAATACCACCAAAAGAAAGCTCTATTTGTGGGAAAAAAGGACACCAACTTTGTTTATGTACAGCGTTGCATGACCGCGCAATCTGCAGTGCAAGTGACGCAGTGCCGTATCTCAAAAAATGGCCCGGTCATTGAGCGGCCAATTCTTCTGGGTGGTTAATAAATTGGTCAAAAATCAGAACACAGAAGAGGCCAGTGCTGGGGGGGGGGGGGGGGGGGGGGGGGGGGGGATAATTTAAAAGGTAAGTATTGATATCTTTACCTCCGCTTAAATAGCACCACTTTTACGAATGGTGCTATGAATGTACTAAATTAAAAGATAATTACCTTCAGTTTATAGACAATGAAACTGGAGATAATGAAGACCAAGGACCAGCTTAACAGTCAACAGCATCCTAACAATCAGTGACAATAGTTCCCATCAGGTTCCCTCTCTCCCTGTAACCGATAGAATTTAGTGGGCGCATTCTATAGACGAAGGTAGGCAGTGTATTGGCTATGGATCTGCCTATTGCCTGCTGTCAGTCACAAGAGGAGCAAGCCTGATGAAGAACTACTATCTCTGAATAACCATCAGGCTGCGCCCACCCAGTTTTAAAACTCCTTGCTCCTGTCTGTGCCATCTGTGTGAGTTGATTATTTAGGGCTGCTCAGTGTTTTACAGGCTGCCGTTCTGTTACTTGCTCTTGTCTTTTAGAGCAGTGGTCTCCAAACTGTGGCAGAAAATTCCTTATGGGCCAGTAGGATTTGTCCGGATGCATTCTCCTACACACCATATGATCATGACTTGATAATATAGTATCCACTCTCATGTATAATTGAGATCCATGGTCCTGATAAAGCAGAGGATCCCACAAAATGTGTTGACCTTTAGCTGGTGATCTCATTGGACCCTCATATACCTATTTCTTTGCCAATATTGATTTGAGGATATGTATTGTTATTGGCTATGGGTTTTATATTATATTACTATGAAATCATTGAGATTACAATAAAGCTGTATCATTTTTAGTTATTTGGTGTTTCTATGTCCTATCTTAAGAGGGATATTTTAAGTCCCAGTGTATTTTTCCTGTGTTTAGTTACTATGGGGATGATACCTTCCAAAGTTGTAATATCGTTATAAAGGCCCCTCCCCTCTATTGAATACAATGTAGTAGTTGCGAGGGAACAGGGTCCAAAGGGCAGATTTTTCGGGCTGTCCTCTGTCCACAGCATTTGCTGAGAGGTCACTCTCATAGGACGTACTGCTGATACAGTATTTCTGTCCTCCATTTTTGCACTTTGGGTATCATGCATCCCTAGATATTCACAGGAGATGTAGAACCCCCTAGTGGAGGTTGATTAGTTAGTTCCCAAACCAAAATACACAAGAGGTTGGACTACCTGTTTCTCCTTTACAGCTGGGGAACTCATCGCCATCTTGCGACCACAGGGCCTACCAGGTTGCATACATCCATATGTCCCACAGTGGGTTCAACATCACAGTTCATATGCGGTCCCTCAATTGGCACTGCAGCAGAATTCTTACATGTTAGGTATTACATTTATCCGAACTTGCCCATTAATGCAATATCCAGTCAAGGAATTTGCTTTCGTAATGTTTTTCTTAATGCAATATTAATATAATGATATTACAAGGTCAAAATAATGGCGTATTTGTCATCTCCATAAGAACATATTGTGTTCACCGAGGTATGTGGTTACCAGTTTTCTGAGTCGCTGCCAGAAGCTATTCTCACAGTCCTTTCCTCCAGCATGACTGAACCTGGCCCAAACTGGGGCACATTAAGGGGAAGCACATGGCTATCTTACCACTATGTGATAGAGCCATGGTCCTGCTCTTCCCGTACACCACCATCTCTACCCCCACTTTATTTACCCTCAAGGGAACAGTACTTCTAGTCCAGACTGACTGGTAACATGGCAGAGACCACCCTAAAAGGTACACTTATGATGGCCTTCGATGGATCAAAATTTGGCTGGCTCAGTAGGGACAGGCCAAATTTCAATCCATCTATGGCTGCACCCACTTGAAATAAGTTGATTTAGAAGAGGTGGCTCCCTAGAGAGTCATTATCACAATAATAAAGCTGGCTGCTTGAGGCAACATTAAAGCAGAACTAAAAGGGAGGGTACTCATGTACCCAACTCTCCATTTCTGGAGCCAGCTTTTCCCCTGTGTGCTTGGTTTTCACCATCTTCATTGGCCGGTGCGAGATAACGTCAGACCTGCACATGAGTGGGAGGTTGTCATTCCGGTACACAGGATCGGCTTGGCTGCTATGAACTGAGCTGCTCAGCTCGGTTTACAATCCAAGGATTGCTGTGGGCAGGTAGGTATGTTTTATTACAAAGGGGACATTGCATGTCTCTTCTACAATAAAATGCCTACCTGCTCAAAGTGTATCATAGCGGAACTTTGGTTCCACTTTAAGGACTTAGTACAAGGCTTCTGAATAAATCAACTGACTTGCATTGTTTTACAAACTTCGTATGCTATACAATACTTGACTTTCCATGGTTAGCTGATTGAAAAGCACAGTTAAATGCTGATTATGTGTTGTGCTCAGATTGAGTTCAGATCTCCTAAATTGAGATAAGTGACATTTTAAAACATTTTATAGATGTCATTTGAATTGGACTGTGACCAACACATAACAGTTCTCTTGTGGTGGTTTGGGATTTGGCAATATTAATGCTTAGTCTGCGATCTGTATTTTTGTTGATGGGAGAAGAGACATTTCCTGAATTTTGCCTATAGCAGGAGTACCCATGGGATTATTTTCACGATAGCTTTGTAATGAATATTTAAGAAATGTCACTTATGCCACTGACCTCCATTTTATTGCTGTGCTTATTGTCAGGAAACTGTAATGTGATGTATGCCTGATGCTGAGATATGTCAATGTTCTCTATATGCACTATTGTTAGGAAATCATTTTGATTAAAAAGATTAGGATAAACATACGGTGTGCGTGTTGTTGTCCTATGTAGAAGCATGGGCTTCATGGATGCCAGCCTTGGGGTATGATTAACCTGCAATTAAATGTTCATTATATGCCTATCACATAGCTGTGTGAAATAGATTTCCCATCGTATAACCAGTGATGTGGACAAGGCCATTGCTGATAGAGATTAGTCAGAGGTTAGATCACACAGCACAAGGGAGAGAGCTGTGTAGGAAAGTAACAGTGCATTATTATGTTCAGACAATACCCAATAGAGCATTTGGTTCCCATTTGAACACAGCCCACGCCAGGGAAGTTAAAGGGATCACAAACAACACCCATTACAACAATTATCCTACATATAAATGCAAAATATCCCATGTCATACAACACAGTTGCCTACAAATAGAATAGTGAAGAAACACACATTGTTACTCATCCACCCATACTGTATAATTCTGAACAATCCATACCACTGCTGAGTGCCATGAATCCTTATTTTACTTCTAGTATTTCCCATCCAGTGGTGTCCGGCTTGATCTTTCTCCCTTCTATAAGATCACAATTGCCTCTTTTGGCTTTTATGCACTTCCAATGCAAGCCTGATTTTAAATCACTATAAACACATATGCCAGGTAATTTATCCAAGCTGAACTAAACAATTATTACGTACCTTTTGGAGGAATACAGATATATGGTACATTTTCTGTTTCTTTCAGCCTATCTCATTATAACCTGTCTGTTTGTATTGTCTTAGTGATCTCATATCCTACTATGTAGAACCCATTATGCGTCAGGGAATATCCCCCCACTAAAACACCCAGCACTAATCTGCATGCTTACCCTCTAAGCATAAATTATCAATTCTCCCTCGATAGAGTACAAATCCACCCCCCGCTGAAATACCACTTCTCAGCAGAAATTGTTGCCCCCCCATACCCCAATTTTCCCAGCTCAAATGCCCCATCCAGCCATCTGCTATCTGGTGTTCTTCTTTCCAGGGTCACCATGCAGCTAGGCCCCAACCCTCATGAGAACATCCCTGGTGAAAACCAGCTGGCTCTTAGACTCTGTGCCTTAGGGGATCCCATGTGCTTGCTCCCCGTGGGACCTCCTTCTAGCACCTTGGCAAGACTGTGATCCAGCATGGGTCATGTTCCAGGAAACTGCTACTATTCTCTTTTAGGGTGATATGCTCTCCCAAGTATCCGCTGGTACATTTACCACACACTGAGTAGTAGAGCTGTCCACACTGGTGAAGGCACCACCCTGACAGTAATGACATCATCATGCTGCTCCCTTAAAGGGTGTCCAAATAAGGCTTAGTTGAGGACTGTGGGAGTGTTGTCTGATTTGAAATAAGAATATTAGCAACCATTTGGTCATCATTGCTTGTACACTTCTTCCAAGAGAGCAGCACTATGTGTGAGTACGATGGTGTTTGGTAAGTTACATGAATGACTGTTTCCTGATGCTAAAGAAAAGACTGCAAAGAATGCCTATTGTACAGGGAACAAATATATAGGCTCTCAGATTCTATCTGTAACCCCCAGGCCTTGTCTCCACAAAGAAAACTGCTAAACATGCTAATCCTCCAAGATACAAAGATGTTTAATGTCCTTGAATAGAGTGTACAATTTCAAGAGCAAAGTAGGCTGGGCAGGAAACAGCCAGTGTTCTCAGTGTATGAGAACCATGCATGAGTTCCCCGCCATGTCGGAGTGTCTCACAGCACCACTGATTAATGAAACCGTTAGCGCTAAGCTCCTGATTTATCTTGTACGTGAGTAGGAGAGGTGGAAACTTAGCCCTTTCTTGCAAGGCTGCTGTGGCATTTTACAAATCCCCCACTACGTCTGAATCACTGTTGCCTTTTTCTCTCTCGTTTTTTTGCCTGGAGTAAAAGGCCTATAAATATATATTAATCCAAAAGGTCAGTTGTCTACTAATCTGCTCGCTTAAGACTCATGATTACTGTTGCTAGAAGGCTTTTCTCTGTTAAAAGTTAGTTTTAAAACTGTCTCAGTCCAGCAGTTCCTGAAGGGCACCATTCTGACACTCTACGATCTTCCTCGTGTTCTATAACCTGTAACCTTTCCCTAAATTGTCAGTGAACACAAGGCCAAGCCAATCGTTCGGCACCAGTTCAACAATTACCTTTTCATCTACGGGAGGAAGTGCTGTTTTCTCGCTTCAGTGAATGTTAATTCTCTAGCATGCTCTTGGAATAATTATTTGTGTCTCAATACTCCGTTTCCAAGGATCATTTCACTTCAGGATCAACCAACTCAAATTTAACAAAGTGACAGCTCTACTCCAACACCACACACGAACAAAAAGGAACAGCCATTATTAGATGACATTATCGAGGGAGAAGATGCATTGAAAACCAAAGCCCACTTGTCACTGGCATCCATTCTTCCTTTCCATAGAATATATACGGCAGGACAAGACTGTCAAATATTGCTTGCAGTTTGGATCTGTCTGGCTGCTTCTGGCCTGCGAAACTGCTGAGTATGAATTGCAAATGGGTGTTCCTGATATATTGCTTCTGCAGTACAATTTGTTAATTTAATTACTCAATTGCTATGCAGTTTGAATTTAGGTAACCAATCCATATAAACTCAACTCTAATCGTATTTTTTAGTCACTGAAATACATCTTATGATGAATATGGACATTGATTATGTTTGGTTATTGGACTACTTAAATGATAAACTAAGAAAATAAACTGTTTTCCTAAAATCTCTGTGCTTCTGATGTCTCATTTAACCACTTCAGCTCCAGAAGGTTTACCTTCCTTCGCGACCAGGCCATTTTTTGCGATATGGCACTATGTTACTTTAACTGACAATTATGCAGGTCTGCGACATTGTACTCAAATTAATAGAGCTTTCTTTTGATGGTAATTGATAACCTCTGCAGTTTTTATTTTTTGTGCTATAAACAAAAAAAGGCAGACAATTTTGAAAAAAATAATCAAATTTGTTTATCAATTTAGGCCACTATGTATTCGGCTACAATCCCAATACATGTATATTGATTGGTTTGTGCAAAAGTTACAGGGCTAGATTCAGGTAGGAGATACGACGGCTTATCTCCATATATCGTATCTCTGCCTCTGAGCCCTCCTATCTATGCGCCTGATTCATACAATCAGATACGCATAGATTTCTATAAGATCCATCTGGCGTAAGTCTCTTACTCCGTCGTATCTAACTTGCATATATTTACGCTGGCCGCTAGGTGGCTTTCCCATGTAAAATATGCAAATGAGCGTAATACGCCGATTCCCGAACGTTCGCCCGGCCTGCGCATTTGTTTTACGTAGTTTACGTTAGCGTAGGTCCGGCGTAATGCTACCCCTGCTGTATGAGGCGCAGCCAATGTTAAGTATGGGCGGCGTGCCAGCGTAATTTTTCCCGTCGTTTACGTCATTTGCGTAAAACGTTTGCAAATAGGGCTGTGCGTAAGTGACATTCACGTAATTTTCATTGACTATTTCCAAAGTGATTTGGAGCAAGCGCACTGGGCTACGTTCAGGCCCGGCGCATGTGCAGTTCGTTCGGCGCGGGGACGCGCTTCATTTAAATGATACACGCCCCCTACCCTCCGAATTTGAATTAGGCCGGGATATTTACGCTATGCCGCCGCAACTTTACAGGCAAGTGCTTTGTGAATACAGCACTTGCCCGTAAAAGTTGCAGAGGCGTAGCTTAAATGGAATACGCTACGCCAGCAGAATTTTACGCCCATCTACCTGAATCTAGCCCACAGTGTCTACAAACTATGGTATATATATATATATATATATATGTATATATATATATATATACACTGTATATATATATGTTTTATACTGGTAATGGCAGCGATCAGCAACTTATAGTGGAACTGCGATATTGCAACAGACAAATCAGACACCTAACTGACACTTCTTGGGGACCAGTGACACGAATACAGTGATCAGTGCTAAAAAAAATGCTACTGTACTAATACTGTACTAATAGCTGGTTATTCAGGAGGGGGCCAGGGAGCCAGCTTGCGGTGTCCTTAAAAACAGATGGCACATTTTTTTTAAATGGCGTGGGGGGTCCTCCCAATCCATACAGGCCCTTCTTCAAGCATGCTGTCTATCAGGCCACATACCCTGAACATGTGGGGGTGGTTTAGGGCAGGGGGCACCCCACAGCACCTTGTCCCCATGTTGATGGGGACAAGGGCCTCTTCCCTTCCTCCCAGGGCTGTGGTTGTGGGGGTCTGTGGGTAGGGGGCCTACTGGAATTTGGAAGCCCCCTTTAACAAGAGGGCCACTAGATCCCGTTCCCCCATGTGAAAGAGTATGGGGTACCCCTACCCAATAACAAAAAAGTGTAAAAAAAAAATCACATGCCTGACGAAGGGGCCCTGCATGGTTCTAAAACGTGGCACTTTCTCTTTGTGATGTGATCTCTTTCAGTAAAGAAATATTAGGACGGAAGCTGTCAATCCATTGTGTACTGGCGAATATGTACGCTTGCTTGATGTTTCTAGGACCCAACTGGTAATCGCTGCAGCACTCACCATTTTATGAGCCATATTTGCCAGGAATGTGTGTGATAGGAATATTGACCAGGCCATCCTCAATCATGACGCCTGTCATCATCGCCCAACTCGAAAAAATAAAATAAAAAGAAGCTCCACCTGCGACTGCAGGCTCTGCCGTTTGACAGTTCTTTTAATAGATAAGGGGTTGGGCCCCCTTGTTACACCACTGACCCAGTTAGGGGTGCAACGGATCAAAAAACGTACAGTTCGGATAGTTTTTCGGATCAGAGTCACGGATCGGATCATTTTTCGGATCAGCAAAAAAAAAGGATTTTTAATAAACAGCTTACCTGTAAAATCCTTTTCTTGAAGTACATCACGGGACACAGAGCGCATAGCCATTACACTTGGGTTATATGGGTACCTTCAGGTGTGGACACTGGTGTAATCAATTTCACAGGAAGTTTCCTCCCTATATAACCCCCTCCCACTGGGAGTGCTTCAGTTTTGTAGCAAGCAATTCCTCCGAGGTTACACAATGTTCCCCAAAAGAGGGGTGGGAGCTCTGTGTCCCGTGATGTACTTCAAGAAAAGGATTTTACAGGTAAGCTGTTTATTAAAAATCCTTTTTTCTTTATCGTACATCACGGGACACAGAGCGCATAGCCATTGCACTTGGGATGTCCTAAAGCAATGCTCTATGAAGGGAGGGAGACCGTAAGGCCAAGAATAGCCAAACAAAAAATTATCAGGAAGTAAAGTAACTCCACCAACAGAAAAAAGGGGGCGTGACCCGGACCAGAGGATTCTATACTGCTGCCCGTAGGACCGCCTGCCCAAATGCTGCGTCCGTACCCTTTGCAACGTCCAACTTATAAAATTTAGTAAACGTATGTACGGAAGACCAGGTTGCCGCCTTGCAAACCTGTGCCATAGAAATCTGATGGTGTGCCGCACAGGAGCACTCATGGCCCTCGTAGAATGGGCTTTAACTGATAAGGGAGGTGGAACGCGCTTCAGACCATAGGCCTGAAAAATCAGCTGCTTAATCCACCTAGCCAAGGAAGACTTGGCAGCCGGCTGACCGTTCTTGGGGCCATCCGGAAGAACAAAAAGCACATCTGTTTTCCAAATCTTCTCTGTAGCCTTGAGATAGACCCTCATGGCTCGAACCACGTCCAAAGTATGAAGCAGTCTTTCCTCTCTGGACTGGGGAGTAGGAAAGAAGGATGGTAGGACTAGGTCCTGATTCAAGTGAAAACTGGATATGACCTTAGGAAGGAAAGAAGGTTGAGGCCGCAGAACCACTCTGTCCTTATGCAGAATAAGGTATGGCTCCCTGCATGACAAGGCTGCCAGCTCGGAAACCCTTCAGACCGAAGCCATAGCCACCAAGAAAACCAACTTTCGGGTTAGTAGCACAAGAGGGATTTCTGTCAGAGGTTCAAACGGCTGCCTTTGTAAAGCTGACAAGACCAGATTTAAATTCCAGGGGCAGAGGGGAGCTCTAATAGGGGGATTCACATGCAAGACCCCCTGCAAGAAGGTTTTCATAAGCGAATGGGTGGCCAAGGGTCTTTGAAACCATATCGATAAAGCCGACACCTGCCCCTTTAGAGTACTAAGAGCCAACCCTTTGTCAACGCCAACCTGGAGGAATCGCAAGATCCTGTCAATAAAAAACTTTCGAGGATGCCATTTTTGAGACTCGCACCACTCCACATAGGTTCTCCAGACTCTGTAATAAATATTTCTGGAGACCGGTTTCCTAGCCTGAATCAACGTAGATATGACCTGAGCTGAGAGGCCTCTGCCCTTAAGAATTAGGGATTCAGCCGCCAAGCCGTCAAATTTAGCTGCTGTGAAGCAGGGTGGCAGATTGGGCCCTGAGACAGCAGATCTGGGCGCAGGGGGAGCGGCCACAGCGCCCCGACTGACATCTTCACGATGAGTGCGTACCAAGCCCTCCTGGGCCAGGCTGGGGCCACCAGGATCACAGGCCTGCGCTCCACCCTGATCCTCCGTAGAAGGCGGGGAATCATCTGCAGTGGAGGGAACGCATACAGGAGAGAAAACTGGTGCCAAGGGCAAACCAACGCATCGGTCCCGTAGGCCGAGGGATCCCTGGCTCGGGATATGAATTTGTCCAACTTTTTGTTGGATCTCGTTGCCATAATGTCCACATCTGGGACTCCGAATCTTTGGAAAATCTCTTGGAATACCTGGGGGTGAAGAGACCACTCCCCGGGAGCAACTGTTGACGACTCAAAAAATCTGCTTGAGAATTGTCTATCCCTGGGATGAACACCGCCGAGGTGCAGGGTACATGGGCTTCGGCCCATGAGAAAATCAGGTTTACTTCCTTTTGGGCTGCTAGGCTCCTCGTGCCCCCCTGGTGGTTTATGTATGCCACCGCAGTGGCATTGTCGGACTGTATCCTTACTGGCAGACCCTGAAGGGGGAGAGTCCAGGCGATCAGGGCCAGCCGAGCAGCTCTGATCTCTAGGATATTGATGGGAAGCAGTTTTTCTGCCTCCGACCACTGCCCTTGCTGGGTCTGTCCTTCTAGAACTGCCCCCCAACCTGACAGGCTGGCATCCGTGGTTACTATCTTCCACGTGATGGGGCAAAAGGATTTCCCCTTTGACAAATTTTGAGGGACCAGCCACCAAAACAGGCTGCGCCGGACTCCTGGGGAGAGCACTAACGGACGATCTAACGCCTGAATGGACTTGTTCCAAGCAGAGAGAATGGCTGCCTGAAGATATCTGGTATGGATCTGGGCGTAGGGCACTGCCTCGAAGGCGGCCACCATCTTCCCCAGCAGTCGCATACATAGGCGAATAGTCGGCCTCTTCTTGCCTAAGATCACTTGAACTGCTTGAGTTATTGATCTGACCTTTGCTTGAGGTAAAAATATCCTCTGGCAGTCTGTATCTAGCCGAAGGCCTAGATATTCCAACTGCTTTGTGGGTTTCAATATCGATTTTTCTTGGTTCACAATCCACCCGAATTCCTCTAGATGCTGAACTGTGCGAACTACTGCATGATTGAGGCTGGAAGCTGAGCTGTCGATAACCAGAAGATCGTCCAGGTATGCCAGGACCAAAATGCCTTCTGTCCTTAGGACGGCTAGCACCGGGGCTAACACCTTTGTGAATACCCGCAGAGCTGTTGCCAACCCAAAAGGGAGGGCTACGAACTGGTAATGACGGTGATCTATCATAAAACGAAGAAACTTGTGATGTGCCGGGTAGATCGGCACGTGCAGATACGCATCCTTTATGTCTATAGATGCTAGAAAGTCGTCTTGATGTAGGCTGGCTGCCACCGAACGTATGGACTCCATACGAAAGGTCTGAATCTTTAGAAAGCGATTTAGGCGTTTGAGGTCTAAGATAGGCCTGACGTCGCCATTGGGCTTTGGTATTATGAAAAGGTTGGAGTAGAATCCCAGACCCCATTCCTGGGTTGGTACTTCTACAATTACTCCTTGGAGCAAGAGACGATCCAATGCTTTTACAAGAGAGGCCCTCTTTAATGGGTCGCTTGGAAGACTTGACCCCTGAAAATGAGGAGGGGGGACTTCCCGAAACTCTAGCTTGTAGCCCGTGGCTACCACGGACAGTACCCAAGAGTCGGGAATTCTGGCCTCCCACACTTCGGAGAAAAACCGAAGCCTTCCCCCCACCCAAGACAGTGGGGGCGCCCCTTCATGAATCTGACTTGATGACTGGTTTAACCGGCTTGCGAGACCATGGCCTCTTGCCTGCCGTGGCTTGTCCTTGTGGGCGGCTATTAAATGCTGAACGCCCGGGAGGCTGTCGATACTGACGGGAAGGGGCCGAGCCTGCGAAGGCCTGTCGCTTAAACGCGGGCCCACGCGATCTTTTCTTGACAGGCAAGAAAGAACTTTTACTACTTGATATGGTCTGGATATATTTATCTAGGTCTTTACCGAATAGTCTCCCACCATGAAAGGGAAATCCTGCTAAAAGCCTTTTGCAGGGTTCCTCTGCTGACCAGTTTTTCAGCCACAAAAGGCGACGCATATGAACCAACAGCAGAGATAAACGGGACGCCTGTTGAATGGAGTCCTTAATAGCATCTACTGCAAAGCAGAGAGCCCTTTGGAGGTCAGCCAATTCACGAGCTTGCTGAGCCGGTATGTCCCTTAATATCTGTTTAGTCTGATCCTTTAAAGCCTGACAAACGCCAATGGCTGCCACCACTGGCTGAACCACGGCACCTACTGTGGTAAAAGAAGCCTTCAGTAGGGTCTCCAACTTTTTGTCGACTGGATCTTTAAACATCTGGACATTTTCAACCGGACAGGTCAGGGATTTATTTACGCAGGAAATGGCTGCGTCCACGGTAGGGAGTGCCCATTTCTTTGCAAATTCTTCTTCCATAGGATAGAGAATAGTGAACCTTTTAGGAGGGATAAAAATCCTATCAGGTCGAGCCCAATCCTGAAAAATCACGCTCTCCAGAAGGAGGTGAACCGGAAAAGACGCACCACTCAACGGTGCCTTCAAGGAACCTAAAGAGGATACCGCGGGGGCTAATTGTTCTGACACTGGAAGTTTAAAAGCAGTGCGAACCATATCTGTCAGAGACTGGATCCACAGGCTCTCTGCTTGAGAAGCCGAAAAAATTTCATCTATAGTGGAACCTTCAGTGTCTGAACCGTCGGGACTCGGGTCCGCTTGATCCCCCTGTGGGTCCAATTCCTCCGAAGAGAGGACCTCTGCATCTGAAAACATCAATCTAGGTGACGGGGATCTAGCCCGTTTGCCACCTGGCAAAGAGCGGGCAATTAAAGCAGTTAACCTTTCCTCTAGCCCACCCAGGGTGGTCGCTAGCATTTCTTCCGTAACGTAAACGGGAATGGGTTGATTGGGGGCCGCCTCTGCCCCTAGCACCCTCAATGGCTCCTGCAACATGCTGTTCGGTGGTCTATCTGGTGAGGGTGGGACCGCTAGAGCCTGGCCCAAATCCTCTGACCCCGATGGAGACCCCTTTAGTTTTTTGGTACCTTTTGCAGCCTTAGCTGGTCCTGATCCCTTGGGAGCCATTGCACAACCTTGAGACACCCCTAAAGCCAACACCCAACTGTTGTAGCTAGAAGTGAACCATTAATAACAACAGGCTATGGTAAAAAATTTCCAAATTTTCATACGCCCGAGAAGGCGGCAATACCGAGGAAGGTCCTGTGAGTATTGCCACACCAATGCCCGTTAGCTGGAGCCCAAGGTTGCACCGACTCAGATACTGCCAGATCTAAGGCTGAGTCCCTTTAAGAAAAAAAACTTTTTTTTTTTTTTTTTCTGGTCAGTATGGAGCTAAGTCCAGACCTGAAGATCCACAAACCCCCACTGGGTGTCACTGTTAGCCAGAAATAGCTCAGCTGCGCGCTCTGTGTCCTCAGCCTCCTCTGCTTTCAGGAGGGAATGACCAGCCAGGAAATGCTTTGCTGCTTTAATTGAGACCTGACGCTGCTGGCCCGCCCCCCCCCCACGCACGCTGACGCTGTAAAAGGCGGCGCTCACGCGCGCGCGTGACCCCCCCCCACGCTGAAACCAACATGGAGGAAGCAGAAAGCAGAGGAGAAGCCTGGACCAGTGCTAGCAACCCAACAGACACCAGGCAAGACACTAATCTTTATTGTAGTGCACACATAGAGGAAGCTGTCCCCATAGGCTTCCTAAGAAACAGGAGTTTTGTCAGCATTTCCTCCCTATAGCATGTGGGGCTGCAGTATCATGCTAACAGGCAGATCTGGGGGGAGTAGCAAATACATATCTTTAAAAGCATACATATACCTACATGTTATCTGGGTAAACATTAGTACATCCCATCCTGCCTCAAAAGACATAGTGGAGATAGTGGCTGATGCACAAGCATACCATTAGCCAACCCAGAACCCCCAGGGGGATACCTACTGTCGAACCAAGTCCCGCAGGTTCCCTCTTACCTGCTCCACGCCGCAGGGTATTGCAAAATGCAAGAGGCCCAACCTTCCCCCATCTCTGTGGGTATTGTCTTGGACCTTCAGGGACCGGGGTCCTGTGTTAAGGAACCCACACACCTGGACCTAATATAGCATCCTGGCATCAGTAGCGTTTAGTTCTTGGAAGAGACTAAGGCACTGGAGCCCAGAATCCAGCCCTCCAAGGAGAGGCATTATAGGCAAAACCCCACTCCAGCAGGGCCCGGGTACCGTACACCTTGGCTTTGAAGCACTTCGGACGGATCCGGCTAGCTATCCTGGGTCCCGAGACCTCCGAGGGACAGCTAGACGTGACCAACACCTAAGACACTGGCGAAAAAACTGAAGCACTCCCAGTGGGAGGGGGTTATATAGGGAGGAAACTTCCTGTGAAATTGATTACACCAGTGTCCACACCTGAAGGTACCCATATAACCCAAGTGTAATGGCTATGCCCTCTGTGTCCCGTGATGTACGATAAAGAAAAAGTCGTAACATGGCTCAAGCACTTTTAGCATGTGTTTAAAGCCCTTGTATTGCACAACCGAATATGGCCTCATGTCTGCACCTATAAACACACTGGTAGCGTTTGTGATGGCTTTAGCCCGGTCTGATTGTGCAACAAAAGGCGGCTTAAAGGCTGCGGTTATAAGTGATTGTTGTGCAGCTTTCGTTTTCGCTTTCACTCCTGTCAGTGAAACACCGGGGTGATGTCGCTTCAAATGCGTGGCCATGCTTGATGTGTTTCCACCGTCATATGGCTTTCTTGTGCCATAGTGCCTACACACCGTCACGGTTTTGTCCACTAACCTCTTTCCTTCATCATTATATTTGACAGGGAAGCCAAAATTCTCCCGTACAGGGGATTTAAATGACGCGGGGCCTTCAAGCTCCTCCGTTCCTCCACTCGCCATGACAACGCTGTGTGTGAACTGATCAATCCTCAAATCACGTGTGTGCAGTTCGGTTCAATATCTTCGGTACGGATCACGGATCAATGATGATCCGTTGCACCACTACCCAGCATGCACTTGCCAGGCTGCATTCTGCACAGATAAGGGTTTAGTATGGATCTGGAGGGGGACCCCGCATTGTTTTTTTATAAAAATGTTGTATTTCTGGCAATGATATTTTATTACCGGCAATTTAAATGTATTTTTTTTTTTGTTTATGAGTGCTCCATACCAGAAATACTAGTGTTTTAGACCAAAGAGCTTACAAGTACTGAGTAGGAGAGTATGGAACTTAACTTGGGTTAAAGGGGAGTTCCACCCACAATTTCACTTTTTAAATATAAATACCCCTGTAATACACAAGCTTAATGTCTGTAAACTAAGGTCCGTTTTGTTTGGTTGTTACAGCATTTAGATTATTCTAGATTAGTATATAATAAATAAATATAGTAAATAGACCGTGGCCATCTTAATTGTGGGCATCATAAAGCCAGACTGTATGACTTCCTAGATTTCAGCTTTGCATATCTCGCACATGCTCAGTGCTGCACAAGCAATGTAATAGGTTTCAGTCATGTTTGCAAGGACTACTGGGAAACATGATGCCTATCCCAGAAACCCTTGCAAATAGCCTTGTGACTTAATAGCCTAGGCTAATAAGGAGGAGGAAGTAATGAAGGACTACAAAATAAAGGTATTTACAAGCAACAAAATAAATAAAAATTGTCCATTCTGAACACTATGGGCCAGATTTAGGTAGATGGGAGCATCTTTGCTCTGGAGTAACGCTTCTCATTTACGTTACTCTGACGACCCTTTCAGCGCAAGTACTGTTATTCACATAGCAGTTGCGCGTAAACTTGCGCCAGAGTAACGATAATGCGCTGGCGTAACCCGACGCAAGTGGAAGTGGGTGTGATCATATGTAAATGATGGGCGGAGCGGCTTACGTTCAGCGCATCATCCACGGAGCATGCGCAGTGAGTGCGGCTCCACTCGCCCCCTTGTGCGCATGCTCACAACTTCCTTCGGCACCACTTCCCGGGAAACGTCAGCGCAATGCCTTCCGTTGGGCGCTTAAAAGCGCAGGCGGAAACGCCATTCCAGCGCAAAAGTATATCCGTTTTCCCCCACCCCAGGGAAGATACTTTTGTGCTGTGATGGCTGCTCCCGCTACCCCCAGAGAGAGGAGGAACCTGAACTTTAATTCACAGGAGGTCTCAGTGATCATATCCGCGATGGAGACTTATAATCATTTTCTCCATGGGAAAAAGAGCCGTAAGACCAGCCGGGAGAGGAAGCAGGGCATCCTGGACACCATTGCTGGCCGGGTCAATATTTTGGGGTACTCCACCCGGACTGCCTCTGACATTCAGAAGAAAATAAATGATCTGCGGCGCAAGGTCAGGGGCAAGGTGGCCACCATCAGGAGGCATGAGAGGGGCACAGGTGGTGGTCCCCCATGTCCGGTCACCCTGACCGAGGAGGAGGAGGTGGTCTCTCGCTGCCTGGAGAGGGAGCAGGTGGAGGGGGTCCCTGGCTATGACTCCATGGAGGAAGGCTCCAGGACAGGTAAGTGTTTTTTATCCCCTATTTGATGTGTTGCGGGGGGGGGAGGGTACATGTGCCAAGTGTGTGGGACCACCAACATTTGTCTGCTTTGTGTCATCCACAGATGACGGAGCTGGGCCATCATCTGTCAGCGTCCATTCCACCCCATCCCCCCAACACCATCGTGTGCCCGAGCCCCTGGGTGGTGAAGACACCGAGGTGGAGGAGGAGAATGGCCACACCACACCTGCCGAGGTGGTTGTGGAGGATCCTGCTGTGGCAGAGCAGGACTTTTCTTTAGTTTTGGGGGTCTCCTCCCCTTCTCCTGGGCCGTCTGTCATCCCCTCCCCCATCCTTGGAAGCCCCTCAAGGGCGACTCCATCCCCCCGGGGACAACCATCTTCTGGCCCCAGGAAGGCAACCCAGAAGACCAGGGGGGTGTCGGATGTTGTCCAGGGCCAGTTGGCGAGGGATCACGCCAGACAGACTCAACAAATGGGGGAACTAGTTGGGCACTTAGAGAAAGTGGCTGACAGCCTGGGCTCCGTTGCCCAGATAAGCAACGCAGTCCAGGATGTAAGTTGCAACTGTGCTGCAGTGGTGACCAGTTTGGGGGAGGTGCAGGGGGATATTAGGCACCTCACTGCAGCCGTCCAGGCCAACAGTGCTGCCATCCGGGACCAGGGGAGGCTGAGTCGGCGGGCCCAGCACTACCAAGTGACCCGGCAGCTCAGGATGCAGGCCCAGCAGCTGAGAATGCAGGGCCAGACAAACAATTTGTTCGGCCGGATAGCCATGGCCTTGGAGGGCATGCAGGCCACACCTGCCAGGAGTGGCCCACCCGGGGATCAGCCACCTCCAGAAGCCCCCTCACCCCCACCCACTCCATCCAGGCAGCTGAGGAGCCAGAGAGGTTCGGCAAGAAGGAGCCCCCGGCATCCCCGATGATTTGTTTTTTATTTTATTTGGATTTATACTCAGGTTATGAGTTTTTTATTTTATTTGGATTTATACTCAGGTTATGAGATTTTTATTTTATTTGGATTTATACTCAGGTTATGAGATTTTTATTTTTGATTCTGCACACGTTGCAGTGTGAATGGTGTGTGAATGTGAGAGGGTGGCACTCCTGACAGTAAGGGGTGTCACCCTCGGCCGTGGTGGTGAAGTTAACCCCACGGCTGTATGAATGACGTGTGAAAGGTGTATGAATGGACAGTGACATCATTGGGGCCTTGACGCTGGCGTTGCTGCTCCCAAGTCCTACATGCTGGACTTGGGCTAATCCAATGCGATGTGCATGTGGTGTGTGTAATCTAGGGACATCAGTGGTGTACACGCGTGCATTGTCTGTGTGATTAATGTTTTGGTTTAGTGTCCAAAGATGCCTATGGCGAGGACCCTCCTGACTGCTCTTCCATCAGCAGACTGGTTCTCCTCTGGCAGGGGGGGATTGTCTGGTTGGGGGGTCAGGTCATCACGTATGTCAATCTGCAGGCCTTTTCTCATAGCAAAGTTGTGCAGAATGCAACATGCACTGATGATCTGACACACAAAGGTAGGGGAATACAATAGGGTCCCCCCGGACTTATCCAGGCAGCGGAAACGGGACTTCAGGAGCCCAAATGTTTGCTCCACCACTGCACGGGTTTTGATGTGTGCTTCATTGTATTTTCTCTCTCCTCTGGTTTGGGGGTTCCGGAAAGGAGTCATTAGATGGGGTCCCAGTGCATATGCAGAGTCACCTGTAAGGGAAAAGACAGGAGGATGTTAGTCATGCATGTGCGATTTCTGTTGTGCATCACGGGAGGGGATAGTCATGCCTGCCACCCATGTCACTCACCAACCAGCCAGCTGTCCCCATACATGTTCTGTTAGAATTCTGCTGGGATGGGACTCTGATTGTATATGAAGCTGTCATGGCTGGACCCGGGGTGTTTGGCACGGACGTGCCATATGAGGCGTTGGGCATCGGCTATCACCTGTACGTTGATGGAATGCCAATGCTTCCGATTGCGGTATATGTGCTCTGTGGCACTGGGGGGCTGGAGTGCCACATGTGTGCAATCAATGGCCCCCACAGTGCGTGGGAATCTGGCAATGTTGTAGAAATCTGTCATTGCCTTCAGCCGCAGCTCCTCAGTGGTGGGTCTGATGAACTGGTTGGACATGCGTCTGAGGATTGCAGGGACAACCTGGTGCACACATCTGCTCATGGAGGATTGTGACATCCCAGCCACCACTCCACTTGTACGCTGGAATGATCCACTTGCTAGGAAATGAAGTGTTGCCAGTACCTTCACCAGTGGCTGCACTGCTTGTGAGCGGTGTGTCTTGCTGGTGATGTCATCCTGCAGGGTTGTGGTTAGTTCAAGTATTGCATCTGGGCTGAATCTGAAGAGGCGATACACCTCCTCATCCCCCATGCAAAAAAGAGGCTCATGCGCGTGCGGTATATCCTCTCACGTGCCCGCCTCCTTCGTTCCGGGGGACCCATCAGTAGTTCTAGGACCACGATTGCCCCTGGCATGTTGGCACACAGAGGTGTTGTCCTTGCAAGTGTGGGTGCTTAGCTTGCTAGTTTCGTCAGTAACGCTGCTGTAGCTGCTCTCCTGCTGACCTGTGACCGTCTGGAGTAAAGATAAAGCAGCCTTTTGTAGAAATAACTTTGCGCCGGACGGACGAGATACGCACGGTGCATGTAGCCGGCGTATGGTGCCAATCCGTTCGTGAATTGGGAAATCTCCCTCATTTGCATATTTGCAGGGGAAATCAATAGGCGCGACTGATGCGCCAAGCGAAATTAAGCGCTGACGATACTCTGGCGTCGGAACGTTCCGCCGGTCGGAAATAGCCCGTTATTGGGCGCATCTAGTTTGGTGGGTACGGCCACATAGAAACGACGGCGCATCTTCACAGTTACGCGGCGCATATCGAATTACTCCAGCGCAAGTGTTGCTGAATCTGGCCCTATGAAATTAGGGCATGCAGCACAGACAAACATACAAAAATTGGGTGGAACTCCACTTTAAGTGGAATAAAAGCCAGGCAGAGGGGAAAATTGGCTGTAGACTACTGCTACCAGTGAAATACTACAAACATCCCTAATATAGATTTAACTATTAGGAATGGAACATTTTAGCTGGCTTTTTTTTTAATATAATATGACTTTTGATGAAAGGGCCCTGATGATGCATATTAAAGTAATCACTTTCATATGCATGTGACCTGTCTGAGATCACGTAGTTCTTTGGCTAATGACCCCACATAGTCAGAGGGATAGTTGCTTTAACTGTTTTGTGTTTTACAGAAAAAAAATTATTAACCAGCAATTTTTGCACAAAATATTTGTATAATACAACTAAATAAGTATTCCGTGTCAAACATGCAACATGGTTCCTTATTCTGCTTCTCCCTCCCCCTCTCAAAGCTTTATGGTTAGTAAAGTAGACTGCAATAGGCTGACACCAAGTTAAATTCAAGTATTTCTACTGCCTGCATTAAAAAAATCTACATTAGGCTCCATTCACACTAAAGCAATGTGGGAATTTGCATGGCATCGTATATCGTTCTTGCAGCTGATAATTTCTTTTATTTTACTTAACTGTGGTCCAATCACGGACGTCTTTAATCACTTTAGGACCACCCTATAGCAGATTTACTGCTACAGGGCAGCCCTCATATATATATATATATATGTGATGACCGGGGAGGGGGAGCCCCAAGGCCACACACATACGCTTAATGGTTAGCTACTTAGTTCTTGGGGCTAGGAGCCCAGGGTCTGGTGGTATTAACCCTTAGTGAGGGTCGGATGGTATTAACCCTCTCTGTCACGTGACGCCACTGTAGTCTTTAATATACCCCAGGAAACTACAGCTCCGGGGGCCTCCGTATCCCTGCTAGCTAGGATGGTAATAACACAGTCCACAACAGGGGTCGATATAACAAAGGCTTTACTGGCATGAAGACAGATGTCAAAATCTTCACAGCGTTCACACAAAGTGTCGCAAAGGTTCCACAGACAGTCTCTAGAGGACCACACAGCTGATAATGCTTGGGCTTGGCTTATCATATATCCTCGGCTTTTGCGGCCGGATTAGTAATACTGGGCCTATGCTTGACTAGGCTGAAGAATAGATGCACTTACTGAAGTGTCGGTAGACTTGAGGCTTTTCGTCCGAATGACGGATTGATCCGATAATTGCGCTGAAGTACTGATTCTATAGTATTTAGGGGTACTCCGCGATTTGCTGTACTTTCTCCTGAACCGGAGGTCTCTGGCCTGCACTGATTCTCCTCTGACTGAAATCTGCTCTGACCTGCCAGAAACTGTGTGTAGCGCTAGACTCTCCTAAACAGGAACTCCCACCCCTTATATAGACGTGAGGAGACTGAAGCCCATTGGTTGAGAGCTGAGGGAGACTGAAGCCCATTGGTTGAGAGCTGAGGGAGACTGAAGCCCATTGGCTGAGAGCTGTGGATCATAGAGTCTTATCTGTATTCCCCTTGGAACTTACATTTAAAGTTTGTTACAAGTTAAAGTATAATACAACACCATAAGGTCTTGTCTAGCACTTAATCCTACTGACTCTCATACACTCTGACTAAACATAAAATGGCGGACTAAAACTCTTAAAGCTATACACAACTAATAAATGTATTATCAACCATAACAGTATAAATCACATCATGACTAGCTGAGTCCCTGCAGGGGAGGCCCCACAAGCCGAGGGTCTCAATCTGACAGGGCCTACAGCAAATACCTGTACTGGGACACCACAAACCCCACCACTAAACAGAAGTCGTCCTCGACGATTAAGGCACTGACGGATTGAGGAACGAGGTGACCTTGGGGCCACTAGAAGTCCTGAGGCACTTGTACACCAGTGTCCATTCAGGTTCTTTGGGAAAAATAAACATATATGAACAGGATCATATGATAAGTCCTGAGGCATTATACACATAAATGTCCCTTACAGGATTTTTAGATAAAGTGAGATCATTATTTTGTACAGGGTAAGTGATTATCTGGGTCCCAGACAGAATATAGACCTATTAAACATTACCACTCAGTTTTGAACAGGATTTACGTCTATGGACACTATTTGTACTATCCTAGGCATACTACAACAGAATTTTATTGTTAGATTACACTTTGACTATGAAACCGGTATACACATATATACATTGATAAAGCTTTTCTATGCACTCTCTATTAGTAGACTATGCATGTGATACACTCTACACCTTTTTCATATTTATCTAGACAATTTTATATAAGCTTATATTACTTTACCGTACACTGTAGTATCACATTTTATGTACAGGAAACACACTTTTAAGACTGACCAGGTTTTGGATTGGGCTGCCAGAGGCTTTCTACCCAATGCCTTGGCTACTGGGGCCCTTAGGCTATTAGCTCTTTTCCCCAGAACACACTTTAATATTTGCTAGACATTTTTATTCTATGCCTGAAGTACACAATTAGACAACATTTTTTTTTTTTTTTAGAGGATACCCTTTTCTTTTTGTAGTGCTTAAGTGAGGGATAGGAGATTTACTGGCCAGGTATGTTCCTATGCACTAAATAGGGTAAATAGGTAGCTAGTGACATATTAGATACCTCTACAGTGAGTTAGTAATGACGTATACTTGATATGTATACTAACTGAAGTGTATGTAGTCTATCTACATATATTGCATGTATAATTATTAGATTAATCCCTATATCTTGCTGGGGGATGTCCAAAATTAGATCTGGTGGATCTACGCAACACCATTTCCGAGCTTCCTGGAGCACTGTTTTCTCCTTGAACACTTGCTTCTTCTAGACTGACAGCTGCGCCTTCATCTTGGACAATGGGGGCAAGTGATTGCTCTTGACTTATGGAGCTTTCTCCCACACTAGAAAGTTCTGATGGGATTGAAGTAGGTGGGCGGATGGCTGGAGTAAACTCTGGAGCTTCTGGTGCCAAAAGTGAGGTTGATGGAATGGAACTGACCGGCACATAACCAAAGAAGACGTTTTGATCAGAAGGGAAGAGAGGATCATCTTCGAACATCAGGAGTGGCCTTTCAGGCTCAACTGGCTTGGTGGGCTGCACTTGTGCTGGCTGAACTGGAGGTGGAAGACTTGGTGGTGCAGAAGGAGGCACCAACCCAGGCAGGTCCCCTTTGTGACACAGTTTGATCCGGTTTCGGTGGACAACTTTTGGTTCATATCCGGCTTTTTGAACTGAGTAGACATCAGAGTCCGGATAAGGGATGGAAATCACTGTGTATGGTTCAGTTTCCCAAAGGGAGTCCAACTTATGGGTCCTCTGATGCTTCTTTAGCCAGACTTTATCACCAACTTGCAACGGCTGGGCGGAGGCATGGTGGTTGTAGTCCTGTTGCTGCCTATAGTGTGCCTCGCCCATCTTTTTGCTGACTATCTCTCTCGCTTCCTGAATCCTTTTCTGATGTTCAGAGACCCACTCTGAAGAGGCTTGGGGTGAGTGGTTGAAAGGTGCTTGAAGTCCAAAGACTCTGTCTTTAGGCAGTTGACCGTGTCGGCCCATCATGAGGTAAAATGGAGTATAACCAGTGGAACAGTGGACGGTATTGTTGTAGATTTCCAACAATTCGGGCATTAGTTGAGGCCACTCTTCAGGTCGGGATACAGAGGCCGCTCTCAGCATGTGGATAAAGACCTGGTTGATCCTCTCACAGAGTCCATTTCCTTGCAGGTGATAAGCAGTGGTCCTGAGTTTCTTACAAGCATGGAACTGGCACAATTCTTGAAACAGTTGGGCCTCAAAGGCCGCACCTCGGTCGGACAAGACAGTTTCCGGACATCCAAGTATCTGTACCCAATGGGTGTAGAACATCTGGGCTGTTGTCTTGGCTGTTAAGTCTTTGACTGGCACAACCACTACCCACTTGGAATAGTGATCCACCATAGTGAGAGCATATGAATACCCGGACCGGGTAGGCGACAGCTTGACATGATCCAAGGCGACCAATTGGTTAGGCCTCTCGCTCTGGATGGAATGGAGAGGTGCTCGCGCATTCTTGCGACCATTCTTGGTGATATTGCAGACTGCACACTCACTGCACCACTTTTCAACGTCGCTCCTCATTCCAATCCAGTAGAACCGGCGTCGGATGGTGGCTTCTGTTTTATGGACCCCAAAGTGTCCTGACTGGTCGTGGTAGGCATTCAATACCATGGCGGCGTCTCTCCGAGGGATCAGAATCTGATGTAGCCTTTCACCTGACACTGGGTCCAAGAAGTTCCTGTACACCATTCCTTTGTGCACAAATAGTCTTTTCCTCTGACGCCACAATCACTTCAATTCGTAGTCCTTCTGACCCCGTCGTAACCGGGGAGGTACCCTCCTGGTCAATAAATACTCCTGCAGATCTCCCATAGTCTGACTTTCTTCCTGTAGGGTCCTCCAGGTATACAGATCTTCCTGGATTGCTTTAGACCCAGATTCATTCCCCTCGCGGGTGACGACCACATCCTGATTCACAAATCTTTGATAGAAGGGAGGCATCTCCACATCTTCCCACCTGTCCTCCACTGGGGGATCTTCGCCCGGAGCCATGCGTGATAGTACATCCGCATTAATATTAGACTTGCCACTTCGATACTTGATAGAGAAGTCATAGTTGGCCAGTCTGGAGGCCCATCTTTGCTCAAGGGCACCTAGTTTAGCGGTGTTCAGGTGAGCCAGGGGGTTGTTATTGGTGTAGACCGTGAAGGAGGTGGCTGACAAATAGTCCTTAAATTTTTCGGTGACTGCTCACACGAGGGCCAGGAGTTCTAACTTGAAGGAACTGTAGTTAGAATCATTCTTCTCAGCTCCTCGCAGATTCCGGCTGGCGTAAGCGATCACCCTCTCTTGTTTTCCCTGCGTCTGGGACAACACTGCACCAAGTCCTTCGAAACTGGCATCTGTATACAGTCGGAAAGGCTGAGTATAATCCGGATAGGCCAGGATGGGAGGCTCTGTCAATAGATGTTTTAGAGCTTGGAAGGCCACATCTTGCTCTTTGGCCCATTCCACAGGCAGCTTCCCATTATAGTTCCCCTTGGCCGTGCCTCGCAGGAGAGACAGGTGAGATCAGTACTTGGAAGACGTCGGACAGGTGAGTCAAATGTTCCTGATAGGATTTGGAATACACAATCACGTCATACAGGTAGAGTAGGACACTCTGGAAGTTAAGGTGTCCCAGACATCTCTCCATCAGCCGTTGAAAGGTAGCCGGGGCATTGCACAGCCCAAAGGGCATACTTTTGAATTTGAAAAGACCCATGGGGGTGACAAAGGCTGTTTTCTCCCTGTCTTCGACGGCCATGGGCACCTGCCAGTATCCGCTGGTCAAATCCAATGTAGAGAAGTAGGCCGCAGAACCCAGCGCAGTGAGTGACTCCTCAATCCGGGGGAGAGGGTATGCGTCTTTATGGGTGATGTTGTTCAATTTCCTGTAATCAACACAGAAACGGATGGTCCCATCCTTCTTCTTAACTAACACCATGGGTGCTGCCCAGGGACTCTGGCTCTCTTATATTACATCCGCCTTCTGCATGTCGGTTAACAGTTTCTTGACGGTTTGGTACATGCCTGGTGCCACGGGCCGATGCCTTTCCTTGATGGGGGGCTTGTCGCCGGTCAGGATTCGATGCTTAATCATGGAGGTCTTTCCAAAATCCGTTGGGTGTTTGCTGAAGGCACTCTGGTACCTCTTCGCCACCTCGATGACCCCTTCGACTTGTTCTGGTGGGGTGAGAGATCCTCCTATTTGCAGCTGGTGCCACCAAGGTTCTGGAGAGTTTTCGGTAGCCCCTGACAGGGTTTGGACCGCCTTCCGTGAAGAGAGTATGTCACTGGAATCCAAGAAAACCAGTTGGGCCACTGGAGTGTACTTTGGCAAGGTGGTGGCTACGCCGGACAAATTAACTAGGCGAACTGGGACCCGTCCATACACCACCGTCACTAGGCTCCTTGCAGCTCGGACCAAAGGAAAATCTTCAGATTGTATAGGTTCCAGTACACCAGGGCGCGCCCGACACCACAAAATTGTCTCTGTGTTCGGCTGCAGGGTCACGGACCTCATGTCTTGGATCAGAACTTTACCGATTTCTCCTCTCCGGTTCGCGAACTTCTGTTCTGCTCTCAGAATTTTGAGATGGTGTTGCGCAGTCCTCTGGCCTGAGGGGGACATGTGGGGGAGAGAGGCATGCAAGGCATCTAAGATATCATTGAAGCAATGTCTCATTATATTCATCCCCAATATAAACTCTGTGGCCCCTGGTACTGTGACATTAGTGACAATTATCCCTTGCCCTCTAAGTGTGTGACCTCTCAGCTGAATAGTGGGCTCCCAATAGCCATGTCTGGGAATTGGTTTCCCGTCCCCTGCCATAACACTAAAATCCATATCATCTGGTTCACACAACGAATCGACATTCCAGTATTTATAGAATAGGCCCTTAGAGATGGTAGACACCTGCGAGCCTGTATCAATCAGGGCTTGCAGTTGGACACCATCTATGGTAACATTTACATAGGGGCAGGATGCAATGTATAAGGACTGTCCTGAGTATATTGGCTCTTCTGCTGGACCTGTGATTCGCTTTCCTGAGGGCCGGTCCTCGACCTCAGGGGACGCCTGTTTAAAGCCCAGCATTGCATCTTCCAATGACCGGGTTTGTTACAGTAATCACAGTAAGGCCTACTAGAAGGACCCGAGCGAGGCCCGCTATAACGGGGACAAAAAAACCTGGGGAATGCCCAGGGAATAACCAAGCCTACTTACCGACCAACTCGCAGACAACCAATTAACCTGTCTAACAGTGTGCGTTAAAAACAACGGGGAGGAGGAGCAGGGGTAGGTCTCTTAGTCACGGGAGGCTCTCTAAGTGCCCGAGTGGTGTGATTAGCCAACTCCTTTACCACCTGGGTAAGCTGGGCAATATCTTGTTTAACCTCTTGAATCTCAGTAATTGTAGTGGAGGCTGGGGTGTCAGCCACAGGTGCGGGGGCTGGTGGTAACAGTGGTGTAGGGCATGTCGCCACACCCATAGGTTCCTCTTTGGGGTCAGGATTCTCCTCAGGGTCTGCCCCCTGCTCTATAACTTGAAGGGCTAGGCGCTTAAAGGCAGAAAAAGACATATTGGGGTTCTGTACAGCTAACATCTTTAACTGTGCCTTGTCCCATTTATTTTGGACCCCTTCTATGAATCTATCCATCAATAATTTGTTACCCTGGTCAGGGGTGATGTTGTCCAGTTTCTGGACTGCCTCCAGGGCATTCTGCAAGGCTACTGCATATGCCCTTAGTGTTTCCCCCGGCTTTTGTTGCCTCTCGTACAGCCTGAGGCGGACCTCCGAGGGTGAGTGGGACTCAAATACCTGATGCAATCCCTCGAAGATCTGACCCACTGTAGTCTTCTCAGAAGTGGGCCAGGTACGGACTTCCTCACGTGCAGGTCCCTGCAACTGTCCCATGAGCAACAGCACCTGTTGGTTAGGGGGGAGAGAGTAGAGAGAGAAAATGCTTTGGAAGCTCTCCTGGAAATCCTTGAGGGAAAAGGGATCCCCTCTGTAGTTAGGCAACACGGGCTTCCCCAGGTAGAATGGGGGAGCCCCGCTGTCATGACGTCGTACTGGAGGAGGGGAGGGCAGCAGCCCCCGGACTTCTGAGCCAGGAGATGATCTAGCCGATGACGGCTCTGCTGGAGGTGAGGCCACAGGGAGTGACCTGCCCGGAGGTGATCCCGGAGGGGTAGCTCGTGCAGGAGCCGCAAGAGGATCTGACACATCACCTGCATCTGGTGATCTTGGGGCTGACATGTTGTAGCCTTGTTTGAGTGTGCTGTCACTTTAAGAAACTTTGAGAGCGCTGTCTTTGAGTGCGCTGTCCTTGAGTGCGCTGTCCTTGAGTGCGCTGTCCTTGAGTGCGCTGTCCTTGAGTGCGCTGTCGTTGAGTGCGCTGTCTTTGTATGCCGGTATTATCTTCTATTGCCGGACACGTTGCTATGGCTGCGCCCGGCAACTTTCCTTTTTGATCCGGTCAGCAAATGTTTCCTCCGTGCAACACAGAGTGGATTCTCTAGTTCCGGCTTGCACACTGAAGAGGCGTCGCCGTCTGGGCTTGACTGGGCGGAGCTGGAAAATGCTGGAAACAATTTAACCCCTTCAGGTACTGACTTTCTCCACTTAACAATGGCAGCTAACAGTCTTTCCTTCACCTTCCCCACCACTTGTATTTGCGCCTCGCTGAGTAAATTACTTTCAATGACGCAGTTCGGATTCTGGGGGGGGGGGGGGGGACTTGCTTTAGTGGCTGAATGGCTAAGGCATGGGTCTTCAAACTATGGCCCTCCAGTTGTTCAGGAACTACAATTCCCATCATGCCTTGCCATGTCTGTAAATGTCAGAGTTTTACAATGCCTCATGGGATGTGTAGTTCCGCAACAGCTGGAGGGCCGTAGTTTGAGGATCCCTGGGCTAAGGCGTACACCCGAATCCTGTTCGTGACGCCAGAAAACGATGTGATGACTGGGGAGGGGGAGCCCCACGGCCACGCACATACGCTTAATGGTTAGCTACTTAGTTCTTGGGGCTAGGAGCCCAGGGTCTGGTGGTATTAACCCTTAGTGAGGGTCGGATGGTATTAACCCTCTCTGTCACGTGACGCCACTGTAGTCTTGGTATACCCCATTAAACTACAGCTCCGTGGGCCTCCGTATTCCCGCTAGCTAGGGTGGTAATAACACAGTCCACAACAGGGGTCAATATAACAAAGGCTTTACTGGCATGAAGACAGATGTCAAAATCTTCACAGCGTTCACACAAAGTGTCGCAAAGGTTCCACAGACAGTCTCTAGAGGACCACACAGCTGATAATGCTTGGGCTTGGCTTATCATATATCCTCGGCTTTTGCGGCCGGATTAGTAATACTGGGCCTATGCTTGACTAGGCTGAAGAATAGATGCACTTACTGAAGTGTCGGTAGACTTGAGGCTTTTCGTCGGAATGACGGATTGATCCGATAATTGCGCTGAAGTACTGATTCTATAGTATTTAGGGGTACTCCGCGATTTGCTATACTTTCTCCTGAACGGGAGGTCTCTGGCCTGCACTGATTCTCCTCTGACTGAAATCTGCTCTGACCTGCCAGAAACTGTGTGTAGCGCTAGACTCTCCTAAACAGGAACTCCCACCCCTTATATAGACATTAGGAGACTGAAGCCCATTGGTTGAGAGCTGAGGGAGACTGAAGCCCATTGGTTGAGAGCTGAGGGAGACTGAAGCCCATTGGTTGAGAGCTGAGGGAGACTGAAGCCCATTGGCTGAGAGCTGTGGATTATAGAGACTTATCTGTATTCCCCTTAGAACTTACATTTAAAGTTTGTTACAAGTTAAAGTATAATACAACACCATAAGGTCTTGTCTAGCACTTAATCCTACTGACTCTCATACACTCTGACTAAACATAAAATGGCGGACTAAAACTCTTAGGCCCCATACACACGAGCGGACAGATTTGTTCAAATCTGTCCGTCCGACAGATTTGACCAAATCTGTCTGCTGGGATTTTGGTTTGCTCGCGTGTACACACGAGCAAACCAAAATCCCCGCCAGCAGACGGCGCGCTGACGTGTCGGTGACGTGGCGGTGACGTTGACGCCGCCACGTCACCGCACCAGGAAGTAAAACACTTCCGCGCATGCGCCGAATTCATTCGGCGGCGGTGCGGCGGCGGTGCGGGACGACATGTCTGCTGGTAAGTGTACTAACCAGCAGACATGTCGGGCGGACAGATTCCCACCCGATAGATTTCAAAGCATGCTTTGAAATCTGTCGGGTGGACAAATCTGTCCGCTCGGCCGTACACACGGTCGAATCTGTCTGCTGAAACGGTCCAGCGGACCGTTTCCAGCGGACAGATTTGATCGTGTGTACGAGGCCTTAAAGCTATACACACCTAATAAATGTATTATCAACCATAACAGTATAAATCACATCATGACTAGCTGAGTTCCTGCAGGGGAGGCCCCACAAGCCGAGGGTCTCAATCTGACAGGGCCTACAGCAAATACCTGTACTGGGACACCACATATATATATATATACATGATTCCACACTTCTACCTAGGGGGCACACACACCGATCTGCAGGTGGTGGGCAATCCTCCGGTCGTTGGACAGAGACACAGAATGAAGCTCTGCCTATGTACACAAGGCAGAGTTACGTTCTGACATGGGGGAAAGTGATGGAAGGGAATAAAAGCCATCACTTCCCTTAGTAAAAGAAGCACATAGTAAAAACTGGTTAGGCACACAGTTAACCCTTTTATCGCCCTAGATGTTTAACCTCCCAGCCAGTTTTATTAGGATAGTGCCAGTGCATATTTTTAATACTCATCACTGTTTCCCACAAAGTGTCAGAAGTAGGGTTGTCCCGATACTGATACTAGTAGCTCCCAATGCTTCTGCCAATACTTTTTTTTTTTCAGGTGACGAGCGGGCAGAGAGGCGGGGGCAGAGGGAGGGCGGAGAGGGGATGGAGAGCGGGGGCTGAGATCATGCTAACTGCTGAGAGTGGGCGGAGAGTGGGCGGAAGAGTGGGTGGAGAGTGGGCGGAGAGCAGGACGGGTGAAGAGTGGGGGAGTGCAGGACGGGTGAAGAGTGGGCGGAGTGCAGGACGGGCGGAGAGTGGGCGGAGAGCAGAACGGGCGGAGAGTGGGCGGAGAGCAGGACGGGCGGAGAGTGGGCGGAGAGCAGGACGGACATCATAGCAGGAGGCAGCCCTCGGCAAGTAAAATTGATTTTGTAAATGCTGAATGAATACTGTCACTTGTACACAGTACACACTATCTCACATTGCATAAGTGCCAGCCACCTGTCAGTGCCTATAAGTATCAGTGCCCATAACTGCCGCCTATCAGTGCCAGCCCCCTATCAGTGCCCATAACTGCCGCCTATCAGTGCCAGCTACCTGTCAGTGCCCATAACTGCTGCCTATCAGTGCCATCTAACAGTGCCAGCCACCTATCAGTGTCCATAACTGCCACCTATCAGTGCCAGCCACCTGTCAGTGCCATCAGTGCCCATAACAGCCACCTGTCAGTGCCATCAGTGTCAATAACTGCCGCCTATTAGTGCCAGCCACCTATCAGTGCCAATGACTGCCGCCTATCAGTGCCAGCTACCTGTCAGTGCCCATAACTGCTGCCTATCAGTGCCATCGAACAGTGCCAGCCACCTATCAGTGTCCATAACTGCCGCCTATCAGTGCCAGCCACCTGTCAGTGCCATCAGTGCCCATAACTGCCGCCTATCAGTGCCAGCCACATGTTAGTGCCTATAAGTGCCACGTATCAGTTCCATCTAACAGTGCCAGCCACCTATTAGTGCCCATAACTGCTGCCTATTAGTGCCAGCCACCTGTCAGTGCCATCAGTGCCCATAACTGCCACCTATCAGTGCCACCTTTCAGTGCCAGTGCTCATAGGTGCCACCTATCAGTGCCCATCAGTCAGTGCCATCTATCAGTCCCCATCAGTTGATGCCACCTATCAGTGCCCATCAGTCGAACTGACACTTGGCATTAAAAAAAAGTTATTGGTAATCGGAATCAGCGAGTACATGAAAAAAAGTATTGGTACTTGTACTCGGTCCTGAAAAAGTGGTATCGGGACAACCCTAGTCAGAAGTGTCAGTTAGTGTTCAATTTTTGCATCGCAGTCTTGCAATAAATCGCCGATCGCCATCATTACTAGTATAAAAAAAATGTAAATTCCAGCATATATACCATAGTTTGTAGACGCTAAAACTTTTGAGCAAACCAATCAATGTACTCTTAGGCCGCGTACACACGATCAAATCTATCTGCTGGAAACGGTCGGCCTGACCGTCCCAACAGACAGATTAGATCGTGTGTACGGGCGAGCCGACAGATTTGGCCAGCCGACAGATTTTAAAGCATGCTTTAAAATCTGTCGGCTGGGAATCCGTCCGCCCGATATGTTTGCTGGTTAGTACGCTAACCAGCAGACATATCTTCTCGCACATGTGTCGAATGGATTCGACGCATGCGCGGAAGTAATTCACTTCCTTGGTGTGGTGACTTGGCAGCGTCAACGTCACTGCCACGTCACCGACACATCAGCGCGCCGTCTGCCAGCGGGGATTTTGGTTTGATCGTGTGTACACGATCAAACCAATACATCCCAGCAGACAGATTTGTCTGCTCGTGTGTACGGGGCCTTATTGTTTTTTATTTTACCAAAATATAGCAGAATACATATTAGCCTAAATTTATGAAGACATTTTAATGTTTTTACTGGATATGTTTTATAGCAGAAAGTAAAAAAAAATGTTATTCAAAATAATTGGTCTTGTTTTGTTTATAGCTGGAAAAAAAATGCAGAGGTGATCAAATACCACCAAAAGAAAGCTCTATTTGTGGGGGAAAAATACAGATTGTACTCTAATGTGATTGACAAGATGTACCCCCATCTGCCCCCCCCCTACCCCTCATATGTTTATAGGTGGGCAGCTGACCTCAAAGTGAATCTAGAACCCGAGGATTGGACAGAAATCTGGGGGCCACCAAGTTCTGCTCGTTGAAGGTGGCTGCCATTGAAAGTTCTTTGGTCCCCTAATGGATTGATACATTTGTCTATTTAGTCGCCTGGCTAGAGACAGGCACTCATCTCCACATCTGGTGGACATGCCCCCTGGTGCGTGTTTTCTGGACTGAAGTGTTTGAGATCCTTTCCACACTTCCATTTGACAGGAAAATCTCCCCTGAGCCCACAGTAGTTCTCCTTAACAGGAATACTATTGAGCTCTCTAAGCGGCAGTTTAAAATTCTTCTGCATGTCACCACAGCTGCTAAGCAGACACTGGCTAAGGCATGGAAGACTCTTAGTTCAATGTGAGCTTTTGGTCGGATATTCCAACCGTGTGTAGGCTCCATCGCACATTTGCTGTCGGAATTTCCGACAACAAATGTTTAAGAGCTGGTTCTCAATTTTTCCAACAAAAAAAGTTCTTATCGGAAATTCCGATCGTCTGTATGCAAATCCTACGCATGCTCGGAATCAATTTGGCGCATGCTCGGAATAATTGAACTTAATTTTTCTCAGCTTGTCATAGTGTTGTACATCACTGCGTTCTTGACGTTCGGAATTTCCGACAACATTTGTGTGACCGTGTGTATGCAAGACAAGTTTGATCCAACAATCCGTCGTAAAAAAATCCACGGTTTTGTTGGCGGAATGTTCAATTATGTGTACCCGGCATCAGGCTGTGCCTCACCAAAACCAAGCACATGTTAAGTAAACAATAATTCATGGTAAAATAGAAGCCATCTTGCAAGATAGAGTCTCTGCAAACACCAAGTTATGGCAACCTTGGGTGACTCACTTTTTCCTATGGGTTTTGACGAATCCCAGCTTGAGCCCTAATTTTCTTTAATGACAATTCAAGTCTTGTCATCAATTCAATTGTATCTACTGAATATGTGAACCCCCAGGACCCCTCCTTTCTATTCCTTCTTTTTTTAAGAACTTAATGTCTACTGGGTGCCTGCTATCATGTCACGGAGCTGCTGAACAGGGAGATGCCTATGTAAACAAGGCATATCCCTGTTCTGCCTAGTGACAGGACAGTGATCTACTGATCCCTGTCATTGGGAGCAGTGATCTATGTCATGTCACTTATAGCCTAGCCCCCCAAAGTTAGAATCACTCCCTAGGACACACTTAACCCCTTCCTCACCCCCTAGTGTTTAACCCTTCCCTGCCAGTGCAATTTATACAGTATTAATTAATTAATCAGTGTATTTTTATAGCACTGATCGCTGTATAAATGACAATGGTCCCAAATTAGTGTCAAAAGTGTCTGATGTGTCTGCCATAATGTCGCAGTCACAATAAAAATCACTGATCGCCGCCATTACTAATAAAAAGAAAATAATAATAAAAAGCCATAAACCTATCCCCTATTTGTAGACATTATAACTTTTGCGCAAACCAATCAATATACACTTATTGCGATTTTCTTTACCAAAAATATGTAGAAGAATACCTATCGGCCTAAACTGAGAAAGAAATGTGTTTTTTTATATATCTTTGGGGGATATTTATTATAGAAAAAAGTAAAAAATATTGCATTTTTTTCAAAATCGTCGCTCTTTTTTTGTTTATAGCGCAAGAAATTAAAACCGCAGATGTCAAAATACCACCAAGAGAAAAACTCAATTTGTGGGGAAAGAAGGACGTCAATTTTGTTTGGGTGCCACATTGTATGACCGCGCAATTGTCAGTTAAAGCGATGCAGTACCAAATCGCAAAAAATAGGATTTTTTATAACAGCTTACCTGTAAAATCCTTTTCTTGGAGTACATCACGGGACACAGAGAAGCATAGTAATTACTATGTGGGTTATAGAGTCTACCTTCAGGTGTGGACACTGGTGTAATCAATTAGACAGGAAGTTCCCTCCCTATATAACCCCTCCCATACTGGGAGTACCTCAGTTTTTGTAGCAAAGCAATAAGTGTCCCAATATCCCCAAACAAGAGGGGTGGGAGCTCTGTGTCCCGTGATGTACTCCAAGAAAAGGATTTTACAGGTAAGCTGTTATAAAAAAAATCCTATTTTCTTTATCGTACATCACGGGACACAGAGAAGCATAGTAATTACTATGTGGGACGTCCCAAAGCAATGCTTACTGAGGGGAGGGAGACACAAACAACGCAGGCCGCCATCAGACGTGAGGAATCAAAACTGCAGCCTGCAGCACACTGCGCCCAAAGGCGCTTTCCTCACCTTCCTTATGTCCAATTGGTAAAATGTTGTGAAAGTATGGACAGACGACCACGTCGCTGCCATGCAGACCTGAGCCAAGTAGGCTTGGTGATGCACTGCCCAGGAAGTACCCACCGCTGTAGTGGAATGTGCTTTAACCTTAAACGGGGGAACCTCTCCCCTTAAGCCATCGGCTTGAGTAATGACCTGTCGAATCCATTTGGAGATAGTGGATTTCGACGCTGCCTGCCCACATCTGGGACATTCTGGCAGGATAAACGACATACCCGTTTTCCGGATCTGAGCAGCAGCCCTAAGGCAGAACTGTTCTAAGTACGTTTAGGGTATGCAATGGCTTCTCCCTTGCAGAACTAGGTTCTGAGAAAAAAGAAGGGAGAACTAGACCTTGATAAAAAGTTAGAAACAACCTTAGGGAGGAAAACCGGGTGAGGCCATAGGACCACTCTGACCTTATGGAGAATAAGGTATGGTTCCTTACAAGATAAGGCCAACTCCGATACCCTCCTAGCAGAGGTTATGGCTATCAAGAAAACTACCTCCTGGGCAGAAGGACCAATGGAATGTGAGCCAAAGGCTCAAAAGGTTGCTTCTGCCAGGCAGACGGGACCAGATTCAGATCCCACGGATACAAGGGGGTCCTGACTGGAGGATTAATCGGGATCACACCTTGTAAAAAAAGGTTTTGAGCAGAGAATGTGTAGCCCGTGGCCTTCGAAACAAAATTGATAAGGCCGAGCTCTAGCCCTTAATGGTGTTCTAGGGCCAACTTCAAGTCTGCCCCCATCCGCAGAAAATCCAGAATTCTGCTACTGAGAAACCTCCGGGGATGCCACCCCCTGGTTTGGCACCAGGCCATATAAGATTTCCAAACTCTGTAATAAATAAGCCTGGATGCTGGCTTTCTGGTATTAATCAAAGTAGACACTACTGAATTAGAGAGACCCCTCCATTTAGGATATGGGGCTCAGCCAAACCGTTAAACTTAGAGACGGTAAGGAAGGATGGAATATTGATCCCTGAGACAGTAGGTCTGGACGAATCGGAAGGGTCCCCGAATGCCCCACGGACATCCTTACAATTTCTGTGTACCAGGCCCTTCTGGGCCACGCCGGGGCGACCAGAATCACTGGTTTCTCTTCCGACCTTATCCTGCGAAGGAGGCAGGGTACCAATTGCAGTGGAGGACGCATACATTAGGGAGAATTGGTCCCATGGAAACACCAGCGCATTTGTGTTCACCCTCGCATTGAACCTCGATGCAAAGAGATCCACATCTGGTGTTCCCCATCTCTGACAAATGGCCTGGAAGATGTCGGGGTGAAGAGTCCACTCCCCTGGGAGCAATTGTTGGCGGCTTAGGTAGTCTGCCTGCCAATTGACTATCCCCGGAATAAAAACCGCAGATATGCAGGGGACATACTTTTCCGCCCAGGTCAGAATTCGATTCACCTCTCTTGTTGCACCCTTGTGCCCCCCTGGTGATTTATGTACGCCACAGCCGTGGCATTGTCGTGGCATTGTCGGACTGAATCCTGACTGGGAGACCCCTCAACCTGTCCGTCCATGCCGACAGGGCTAGATGGACTGCCCGAATCTCTAGCAGGTTGATAGGTAACTACCTCTCGGTAATTGACCATCTTCCTTGGAGAGACAGGCCCTCCAGGACTGCACCCCAACCCAGAAGACTGGCATCTGTGGTCACAAAGGACTTCCCTCTTAGTAAGTTCTGGGGAACCAGCCACCAACAAAGGCTCTGCCGGACTGTCCGGGAGAGGGACAAGGGGAGGTCTAAGGCCTGAACCTTTTTGTTCCAGGCAGACAGGATGGCGTGTTGAAGTCCCCTTGAGTGGAACTGAGCGAATGGGACAGCCTCGAAAGAGGCTACCATCTTCCCCAGTAGCCGCATACAAAGGCGAATAGAGGACAGACGCCTTGACTTGACTAGCTGAACTAGTTCCCTTAAAGCATCGACCTTTCTCTGGGGAAGAAAGATCTTTCTTTGGTCTGTGTCTACACGTAGACCCAAATACTCGAGCCCTTGCACCGGCACTAAGGCCGACTTGTGTAGGTTGAGAACCCAACCCATGGATTCTAGGAATTCCACGGTTCTGTGCACTGCTGAGCTTAGATCGGCAACTGAACGGTCTACCAACAACAGATCGTCTAGGTAGGCTATTATAGAAATGCCTTGAGACCTTAGATTAGCTAATAGTGGGGCCAGTACTTTCGTGAATACACGAGGTGCGGTGGCCAGACCAAAAGGTAAGGCCACGAATTGAAAGTGGTGCTGATTTACCGTGAAGCGCAACAGCTTCTGATGGTTGAGGAAGATGGGAATGTGTAAGTATGCGTCCTTTATATCGATGGACGCCAGAAGCTCCCCCCTCGTAAGGAGGCAACCACTGACCGGATTGATTCCATCCGGAAAGACTGGACCTTTAGGAACTTGTTTAACCCCCCTGCCGGTAAACCCGAGCGCGACTCGGGTTGGATTTTTCATGTAAATAGCGATATCCACGAGTCGCGCTCGGGGTCAATATGCAGAGCCTGCAGCGCGCGCTGGCTTACCTTGGATCCAGGCGGGGTACTGTACTTACCTTGTCCCTGGATCCAGCGATGCATCCCCGCTGTGTGAGCGAGTGGCGTCCTCCATTCGACTCACACAGTGCCCGCGCGCCGCCGATCTCCGTTTCCTGCGACGTAACGGCGCACGGGGGCGGAGACCGGCGGCAAATTCAAAAATGTAAACAAACACATTACATACAGAATACTGTAATCTTATAGATTACAGTACTGTATGTAAAAAATACACACCCCCCCTGTCCCTAGTGGTCTGCCCAGTGCCCTGCATGTTCTTTTACATAATAAAAACATTTTTTTTCTCCCTGCAAACTGTAGATTGTCCATAGCAACCAAAAGTGTCCCTTTATGTCAAAAGTGATTTTAGATTAGCTAGAAAACAGCGATAATAAATTATAATCACTTGCAGAATTGAGCGTTAGCGATTTGTGGGAAAATTCGTCATAAAAAAATAAAAGTAATGACAGCGACAATTCTGCAACTGAGCAAATTTCAGTGATTTTGATTTGATTACATTAGTGAATAATTTTTATTATAATTACATTATTATTTGTTATAATTATTTATAGTTATTTATTATATTATAATTTTATGATTTTGTGTTTCAAACTTTATCATACCCGGGATGTCTACTAGACTCTGGTTTGGACATATTTAAGCGAGTTATTCCTAAAAATTGCAGGCCTACAGTATAAAACGCAGAATTTCCATGCAAAATAATTGTACCGCTTTTGGTACGTAATTCCAGACAGAATCATACCGCCAGGGAGGTTAAGGCCCAGAGGTCCAGAATGGGCCTTACACCTCCGTTTGGTTTAGGGACGGTGAAAAGATTTGAATAAAACCCCCAAACCTTGTTCTTCCAGTGGCAGTTCCTCGATTACCCCTTGGGATAATAGATGATCCAAGGCCAATGCCAGGGACCTTCTTTTTCCCGGATCTTTCGGGACGCTTGAGGCCAAGAAGCGAGGTGGAGGAAATTCGCTCCAGCTTGTAGCCCTCGGAAACCGTAGAGAGAATCCAACTGTCTTGGATCCTCCCTTGTCAAGCCTTCGCAAACAGCTGAAGTCCTCCCCCCACCCTGCTGAGTGGGGGTGAACCTTCATAATGCCGTCTTAGATGCTGGCTTGACCGGCTTATGGTTCCAAAGCTTCTTGGAAGCCTGAGGCTGGCCCTGCGGCTTCCCTGTATTAAACTGTCCGGGAGGCCATCTGAACTGCCTGGTAGCGGAAGTACCAGGGCTAGGAGAGGAAGATTTTTTAAAAGGAGGGAGGACCCCTAAACCTTTTCTTTACTGGTAACAGTGTGCTCTTGCATCCAGATCTTCCCCAAATAAACGCTCTCCATGAAAGGGAAACCCTGCCAGTTAACTTTTTATACAGGGTTTCAACCGACCAGTTCTTTAACCAGAGTAATCTGCGCATATGAACCAAAGAGAGAGTGAGACGGGAGGACTGATGCTGGCTCTAAAAAGGGGCAACTTGAAGGCCGAACGGACCATCTCCGTGAGGGACTGGACCCACAATTTCTCGGACTGGCGCCAAAAATGGTTCCCCCAGGGTGGAATCCTCAGAGTCCGAGACCTCTGAATGACCCTCTGCATGGTCCCCAGAGGGTAAATCAACCTCTTCTGAGGATAGTTGTTCCGCGCTGAGGAACTCTGCAGAGGGAGAGGGAGACCTTGTGCATTTTTCTCTTGAGAGAGAGGATGCAATCAAGGTCGCTAATCTCTGCTCCAGACCACCCATGGCTGAGGCCAAAGCCTCCTGTGTCACAAAAACTGGAGCAGGCGGGACAAGGGCAGATGAGGCACCTGACAGCCCTGATGGTTCACCCTGGGCCTCCTCCAATTTATTAGGAGAGGAACTAGCCACAGGAGCATGCCCGAGATCCTCCGAGCCTGATGGCGATCCCTTAGATCTCTTTGTACTTCTAGTCCCTGAGCCTTTAGCCATAATAAAGCCGAGGTACTCACAACAGGTGCAACCACTTGCGGACCTATAGACCAGCACTGACGCTGCTATTTGATGGTCGGCAAGGTGCAGAGCCCACTATGCGCCTTAAGCAAGTGTCACTGTCCAACAACCAGCAATAATACTGAAACTTGTGCACAAGTATTCTCTGTGTCCACTGTCAGCCGGATGGGTGAAGTGGACTTGAGCTTTTATGGACTAGGTGCAAGTCACCTGACCTGCTCTGTCCTGGAATCTCAAGCCTCGTAGAGAATAGCTGAGATGGAACCCCTTGCGCGCATGCGCACGCGCGCGCTGCCGCCAAGCGTGCATCACGAGGCTGCGCGCGCGCACACGTAGCCGCACGCGCACATGTTGCCGCACGCGCATCTACAGCCCCCATGCACGTCGCGCACACGCGTGCGCACCGATGCAGCAATAAATTAGGCGTAATTGCCTATGACACATACTATGTCGCGCGCGCACGAGACGCAAGCGTGCCTGTGCACAAGGTTGGAGCTACCGCAGCTACCATGTGAGGACCAGGTAAGACAAACTGTGACCAAAACTTGTGGACAACCTTACTCTGCTAAACCTGTACAGGAGGGGCTAAGTGACTGAGCATAGACACCCCTCCTCCCCACAGCATTCAGGACAATGTTAGAGAGGCACAGACAGATAGCTTAGGCAAGCATAATGGCTCAAAAAAAGAAGGATACTTTCAGGACCAAGTCCTAAAGCACCTTCACTTACCTGATCCAACGCCGCAGGACTCTGCACACACAGACAGTCCAATCTTCGCCCATCACGGAGAGCAAAGTCTGCAGACCTTCAGGGACCGGGGTCCATGGACAGGAACACCTCACCACCTGGACCCATATGGCACCCTGTCAGTAAACTTTTGGTATTAGGAAATTGACCAAAGTACTGAGTAATCAGGATCCAGCCCTCAAAAGAGGAGCATTACAGGCAAAACCCCGTTCTTCTCAACCGGGGCCCGGGTACCGTCCACTTTGGCTATGAAGCACCTTGGACGGATCCGGATTTATGGAGGCTTTTTACATCCAGCATGGATCCCTCCAGTGGAGCTCCTAAGAGCACATGTTCACTCGTGACCAACACCTTAGACACTGATGAAAAAACTGAGGTACTCCCAGTATGGGAGGGGTTATATAGGGAGGGAACTTCCTGTCTAATTGATTACACCAGTGTCCACACCTGAAGGTAGACTCTATAACCCACATAGTAATTACTATGCTTCTCTGTGTCCCGTGATGTACGATAAAGAAAGTGCTCTGGTCAGGTTGTGGTAATTTGACACAGTAAAAAAATAAATAAAAAAAATGGAAATCAGTCTAAAATATTCTACAATTAATAACCAAAAAAGAAGATCTTCATTAAAAGATTGAAAAATTAATATATATTTTTTATGGAGATCTGGCTTACAAAAAATAAGGATTATTCATGAGATCACGATAAATAATAAATAAACAAGTTTGTCATAACTCTGTGAGAATATCAGCAGCAAAAGTAGTTCATTATTGTAGCATTATAATGAAGAAAAGAATGTGCTGCATTAAACGATGCAATAATTTCCAGCGTGCGGAATGTGCTATCACCATTACAAACCGTAGTTTTTCCAGAACGAGCACTCCGGTCTCATAACTTGCTTCTGAGCATGCACGTTTCCCCCCTCGTAAAAGCGTACATACGACTGTTTTTTACACCGTGAAAAACAATGAGAAAAAATAGAGCAGGTTCTAAAAAAAATTCAGGCATTTTTCTCGACGAGATAAATGCTCTGGAGCATACACACCACCATTTTTCACGACCAATTAAAAAAATTGCATTTTTCTCATCATGAAAAATGGTGGTGTGTACGCGGCATAAGGCTTGGTAAGCTGTAATATAATAAATGATTGAATTTAGGTTTAATACCACTTAACTCCTGATGTTTGCCAGTGCAATTGAGCCTAAACACAAGCACTTTTTATTATTATAAGTTGGAAAGGCTGAGTGGAAGCTCTCAGAATGATTAAAGAGTACGTAAACTCAGCATTTCATATTCCTGATATGTGCCTGCTGCACCATGTACTTGTATGAAAAGGTATCCTGTATTCATTGTATTGCTTCCTTTGTGTGAAATCCCTGGTGTCCCTGCTAGTCCCTCTGCTTTCCTATTAAAAACTGACCGCATCAAACAGGAGAACACAGAGTGGTCAGTTCTCTAGGTGTGCTGGGAACTCAACCTGCTCTCCTCCTATGGACCCCCCCAGCCGAGAACAGTGGGTGCAGAGGAAATGTGATCACTTATAAAAAGGAAAAACAAATGTTTTTATAATTTCAGTTTTTCAGTTTAATTAAATTTAAACTGAAAGCGGAACATAGTAAAAATACAAAAACCTATATCAGCAGCAAAATTCTATGGGCCAGATTCACGTACATCGGCACATTTTTGGACCGGCGTAGTGCAACTCCTTTAAGTTAGACCGGCTTAATTTCGAAGCGCAAGTACCGTATCCTCGTAGTATTTTCGGCCAAATTTGCACCGGTGCAATGTAAATTCCGAGGCGTAAGGCGGTGTAATTCAAAGTGGGAAGGACGTGGGCGTGTTCCATTGAAATGAGCCGTGACCCCATGCAAATGAAGGGCCGGCCAGACTGGGCATGTGCACATGAAGCAGACTATGGTCAGCACCTCTCTGAGCATGCTTAGAACTCAGCACGGCGCAATCAGTTAGATAGGAACTATGCCCGTCAGACTTAGTGAGCTATGCACAGTGCTTAAATAGACCGAGAGAAATGCCCTTCCATTGCAAAAGTACATCCAATTTTTTTCCCTTCCTGAAGCAAGGTGCTTTTATTCCGTTGTCTGTTGCTGTTTGGAGGTTTGTGTCGTGTCGGTGTGTATATATATATATATATATATATATATATATATATATATATATATATAAAATATTAAATAAGATAATTATAATAATATTAAAATTAGTAAATTTATATTAGTTAAAAAATATATATAAATATATATTTATTATATTAATTATTATAAAATATATACTAAACACAAAAAATGTATATGAAATATATAGTTACCCATTAGGGTGAAAAGAGCCACTGGCAAGGAAATGGAGTGTTGCCAGTACCTTGCCCAGTGGCGGCCGGCAGATCCTCTCCCGTGTAAGAACAGGGGAGTCCGCGCTATGGTGAATAAAGTAGCTGTTGCCTCCCAGTAGGATCCCTATGTGGGGAGCTAATATAAATATGAATAATAGAAAGGGAAATGGTGCTGCTAAATTAATACCTTTGTCGGGTATATCCGTGGGGTGAGCCCAATGGTAATAGGCCCCCCTTTTGGCTGGAATTAGGGTGCAATTGGAGATATACCCTGTGTTAATAGGAGGGTAGCTGTTGGTTCCTCAGCTTCCACTAATTTCAGTGAAATTGAGTAAAGGTGGATTAATTAGGTCAGCAGGCCCAAAGATTGCTAAAGTAAAATTATACTTTATTACCATTGGGCTCACCCCACGGATATACCTGACAAAGATCCTCTCCCGTGCCCTCCTCCATGCCCTCCTCCTTCTGCGCTCATCTAAAGTCAGTAGTATAGCTATGAGCAAGGATGCCCCTGGCATGTTGGCATACAGATTAATGTCCTGCAAGCGTGGCTGCTCAGCTCAGCCCTAATGGTGTTGCTTTTGCTGACATGTAGACGGATTGTCTAATTTTAAGCAAGCTTTTATATGGTCTAATTTTAGACCGGCCATGCAGCTGATGAGCACATCGTGTAGACTGCACCCCAACAACTTACTTTTGTGGATCGGCGTATCTCCCTCATTTGCATATTTGCTTAGCAAATCAATGGTGTGTCTAGTGCAGTTTTGCACGCACGCTGCGCCGGTCTATCCAAATTACGTCGGTCTAAAAAAATGTGGATTTCAGGCATATATCGTTTTGGGGATACGGTGCATAGATAAGCGTGTGCATTTTTAGACTTACGCGTGCCTAACTCGTGATCCTCCGGAGTAAGTGCTTTGTGAATCTGGCCCTATATCTTTTACTGATTCCCATTATGTGTTGTGTCATGCATGTCTCTTATGTAGAACTGGGAAATGTAACTATCTCCCAAAAATCAAAGAAATGGCAGCATTGCATAAAATGACAGGTGCAAAAATTGGGTACATAAAAGTTTTCCATAATGTTAAAGATTAAGAGAATTAATTATAGTAGTCTAATTGCAAGTATAAATCCAATTTGGACTAAGTAAACCAGTCCTTCATTCAGTAAGTAAGGTCAATGATGTAAAACAAACAATTTTTTTTAAACTTTTTTTTGTGATCTTAATTAGATTTAGGGATTGCAGATTGCCGATTGTGTAAGTACATTATATCTGGGAAAATGTTTTCTTTACCTGCTGTAATTATGTGAATAAGAAAACTAGTAGGAGTATAATACACTCTTGTGAAGCCATCTGGACCTGGGGCTTATGATGATTTTCGTGAATCTGTCTATTGCATAATGAGTTTTTAAAAATAGTTTATGTGAGAAATTCTCACTTCTCTGCTAGTGACTCCAATTCTAATGGTACTTGTTCTGTAAGATTTTAGAATTGAAGCCCCTGGATGATGTCAAATGTATGACGAAACATGTAGGAAAGAGTGATGCGATGACATCACCGTTATACTCGTGTCCTGTGCCTCTGGATGACGTCAAACATATGATAAAATGCGTAAGTCGGAGCAACTATACTGTTGTCCCTTTTAGACAGGTTTTTATGTATGTGTTATTGGACTTTTTACTGGATAATTCATTTTTACTGTGTGATTTAATTCAGCTATTGGGGATCACTCTTAGCTATTGGATCATTCTTTACTGGATCACTTTTACTTTTGCTATTTATGTTTTGCATTTATTTATGTTTTGCATTTTTTAGCTCAGCTTATTTAAGTTAAACATTGTACAAGCTGCACAGGCTAACTTCGATTACGTTTGCAGCTGAGGTCATTCATGTTTCTGTTGAGCAAACCAAATGAGACTTTATATTAATTTGAGAAATAAACAATTTAAATGTGATTACATGAGAGTAATGAGATTTGGATCTCAAGATCTTTAACCTTGTCCACCAATATGACAATTCTAGCCTTATGTCTGCTTACATGGTAAAAAGCATAGAAAAGTCTACCATCTATAATTAGGATTATGGGGAAAGCATATTATGGCCCCATAGGTGTCAGGTACAGTGCTTGTTGAGGTGTATAATGACATTTTCTGAGAACTGTAGGACATGATTAATGAATCAACTAGCATAGATTTATTTAAACACCAAGTGACAGATGGACGGAGGAAGCATATTCTTACAGCGAACACTGCAGCTTGATCAGACCATAATATTTGGCAGTTAAATTTAAAGCTGAACTCCGGGATGAACAAATATTGTCTACATACAATAGGCGTGTGTATTTAAGCTTGAAACTCTGTGTGCTTTTTGTATTTCTTCCAGATCTCTGCAGTAATCCAGGGTGAAACCATGCCTCTGTGCAGGAGCTTCCTGTAATACAGACCGGTCACTGCTATGCTGCTCTCTCTCTCCTTGTGCAGGGTGATGCTCTTATATCCAACCCTTCCTGTAGTTTTCACCAGGCAGCCTGTAGTGGGTGGGGCCTAATGAGCCCTCCCACTGCCACTTTTACAAATGAATATCTGGGTTTGTAATGGCATATGGTGCACACAAAGTGGATTTTTATCCTTTGTTACTATAAAGGAATGTGAGTTTTTGTGCACAGAGTTCTGTTTTTACAAAACTGTAAAGAGTTGGGTGACATTGACTAATATATTGTCAAAGTGTTTGCAGGAATCCTAAAGACATAAGTAGAAAGTATGCCCTGCCCTGGAGCATCTTCCAGACATTCCATATGTTTGTTGGCAGGGCCTACTCGCCCTGCACGTGGGGGTACTATTCCTTGTGCACACGCTCATCAATGCCTGGGACCAGGTGGGGCTGCTTTTATGTGAAAATCAAACATTATGGCCAGGGGCGGACTGACAACTCATGGGGCCCCCGGGCAATAGAAGATTATGGGGCCCCTGGGCTTACAGATGGCCGCCACGACAGGAGGCAGTGCAGAGGCGGCGCAGCTAAAATCTCAGAATTTTCAAAATCAAAAGCATGTCGGTTTCAGACATATCAGGGACAGATGTAAAAAAAACAGATTATTACATACTGTCCCTGGTTTTACTGAGCCTGGCAACCCTGATGGGGCCCCCTCATGGCATGGGGCCCTCGGGCAGTGCCCGAGTGACTCAATGGTCAGTCTGCCCCTGATTATGGCAGTATCCCAGCTTAGATATGAGCTGTACACTGTGCCCAGTAATAAATGTATAGAGTACTTCTGTAAAAGTATTGTGCCATGTCACTACATACCTTACTGTTATATGTTTGCATTTTGGAGGGACACTGCTAAACCTATGCCCAATGTGCAGTCCAGCATACCTCTGCCACCTTACTCCCTGTAACAGAATGGGGTCCTGCCGAGCACTTGTATGGACCCTAAGCAGCCAGGTACATGAGGTCTCCATACTGTAGGTTCATTCCCAGATACTTTTGGGGAACTGACCACTAGGGAGGGAGCCAGGATACCACCCCCTTGCTACTGGAGGACCATTCACCTACTCCAGGTACCACACTTCTGACCAGCTGCTGCGTACTTTGGACTAGTTACTGGTTACCCATAAGAACTATATTCCTCCTTGCACTTGTCCTACCGAGTTAACCTTTTGTTGTGGCCTTGCTTTATACCCCATTGTGCATTACAGGCCCTGATCTTCTGACTCCATTATCTATCATGCACAAACAAAGATGTACACCTAGGTTAATTTCTCCTGGAGGTCTACCATGCACCCATTTGAATACCTTCAGACCAGGCTTAGGGACAGTTAATTTTTTTTTTACTTAAATTGCTTTAGGAACATTACAATGTTAAGTGCAAAACAGTCCAATCCACAAATAACTGAACTGAAGCTGCCCAGGCATACCTTGACAAAGATAAAAGTCCAAAATAGGCATCTTCCAAAGCTTGGTGGTTTCTCTTTTCTTCCAGTGTTTGAACAGACTACTGGGCGCAGGTCGGAAGGTTGAGCCCAAAAAGCCTGGAAAAGGAACCCGGACCTGGTTACCCCTTCCCGGCCTGGGCAGGCTAACTGACTCACTGTAACAAGTCCAAAATTGTAGGCAACCTACCTACAGGTTAAATCCACAGCTATGGGATTTAAATAAAGGGGTTCTCATTCTTCTGACATAGCAAACTGGAAATAATAGTAGAGGCCAGTTTATTCAAGTCATCCCACTAAAAGTCTGCCTAATCTAAGTTGAGCAAGGTTTGTGGATATAAAAGTGTACTAAAGCCTCGTTCACACGCTTAGATTTTCGGACGACTGAATGTCCGTTTTTTGTGGCAAGCTAGTCTCATGTCGAAAGTGAAGTGGTTACTCACAACATGAACATTTTTGTATGACAGAATACAATGTCAAATGTGACGTAATGTGTTGAATAGTTTTGTATGTATTCTTTGGTTTCTGAGCATTGCTCTTATGTTTTTTTTGTACTAATGAAGTGAAAATCAGACGTTGAGCTCACATCTGACAAAAATATTATAGTCTGCCGAAAAAGCTAAATCGTCTGTCGAAAGCATTGTACTAGCGATCCGATCTGCTGGCCACACTTAAAAACTCTAACACAGTGGCTTTGAAGGTTACTTTTAAACAATAGCTGTTAGCGCCTGGTAGCATAATAGTTATATGTCACATGTGTTAGTTTCAAACAAGCCATATTATAAATGTGACTATTTTGTGACAAAAGTTTGGTTGCTAAGCAACAAATAGGTGATTTACTATTAGAAAGCAATCAGCTTCCCAAAATTATTGTCAAAACTTAATTGAACAAGCTGAAGTTAGAAGCTGATTTGTTACCATGAACAGCTGCAGTAGATTTTGCACTCTCCAATTTTTAGTAAATCAACTCCACAAATACTGCCATTCAGGTGATATAGTATTATAATGCTACTTACTTATGCATATAAATTATGTTGTAACTTCTAGGGTTCATTCACACTGCACCTCAGTAGTGCAGCACTTAAAGGGTTAAATCAGGCGGTGATCCAAGCGTGTATCACTTTTCAGGGGACTGGCAGTCTCAAATTTCCCCCAGCGCAAAAATGCTTCCAATGTCAAACCTCAGCTGCTGAACAAAACATCAATGCCCCCTGGCGTATTTCAGTTTAGTGAGATCCAAATGTCCAGCTCTTCAGGAATAAATTAGTTGTCAAAGGTGAGTATCTTCCTGCCACTCACTTCCCCAGACTCCTACCAAATTTTCTGCCCACATATGTCAAATTGGTTCCAATAAAGCTTTACAACACCATCTCTGTGTCTTTTTTTGCTTCCAATAATCCTCTCATTTCAATATTTCCACATCTTCCACAAGAATCTTCATCTCATCACGAGTGTATCCCCAAAAATAAAAAAAACAGTAGTGTAGTAATTTTTTTCAAACTTATCATAAAACATTTTATATTGTTCTCACATGTGTGCGAGACAAAATATACGTGAGTATCACCAGTAATACGTGACTTCTCACCCCTCCTGCTAATCTCCTTACCAAAAATCAATTTTAAAATGTATATCACTCCACTTAAAATTCATGGCCCAGATTCACAGAGCGATTACGCCTGCGCAACTGCTGTTGCGCGTGCGTAAGTCTAAATGTGCGCGTGCGTATAGTTGGACGCGATTCACAAAACAATATACGCCAGAAATCTACGTTTTTTGGTCCGGCGTAATTGAGTTAGACCTTCGCTTGCCTTCGCGCAAAACTGCGCTAGACACACCATTGATTTGCTAGTCAAATATGCTAATGAGGGAGTTACGGGGATTCACAAAAAAACGCAGTTGCTGCGCAGGCTACGCGATGTGCGCAACTGCAAAATGTTCTGTCTAAAGTTAGAGGACCTAAAAGCTGGTCTAAATTTTGAAAAAAAGTCTAATTGTCAGATAAAGCAACACTGTTAGTGAGGAGTTCAGCAGTCACACGTGTTGCCCAACAATCTGTATGCCAACATGCCAGGGGCATCGTCGCGCATAGCTATACTACTGACTTTAGATGAACAAAGAAGGATGAGGGCACGGAGGATGGCACTAAGGAGGGCACGGGAGATGTTTTATTTTTTTATTTTTTGGCTTATATAAAATTTACAATTTAATCTAATCTAATACAATATTCTTATCTGATACAAGCCCCTCACTCTTCACTTGATATATCACACACGCATAGACATCTTTGGCATGAGTGATTCTGAGGTGTCTCGCATCTTCAGATTCACCCCTCATGCCATCGTGGAATTACCACAACCTTGCAGGAGGACATCAGCAGCCCAACACATGGCACTACCCATGACACCCATGACAGCTACATATACAATCAGAGCCCCATCCCCACAGATTGCGAACAGAACATGTATGGGGACAGCTGGCTGGTTGGTGAGTGACATGGGAGTCAGGCATGACTATCCCCTCCCGTGATGCACACCTCACAAGTGGCACATGCATGACTAACATCCACCTGTCTTTTCCCTTCAAGGTGACTCTGCATATGAACTGGAACCCCATCTCATGACCCCATCTCATGCCAGCTCACATTATGCATCTTTGCACGTTAAACACACACATTAATCATGGCACAATGAGAATGCATGCATGCACACCACTATGGTCCCTAGCACACACACCCCACATCCTCATCAAATTGGATTGGCACCAGTCCACCATGCAAGACTGGTGAGCAGTAACGCCACGTCAAGGCTCCAATTATGTCACTGTACATTCATACACCATTCACACGGACCTGGGAATCACTTCTCCCTGGTCCTGGGGAACCCTTCTCCACCCAAATTGAGGATGACACCCCTTTTCCAGCAGGAATGTCACCCCCACATTCAAACATCATTCACAACCCAAAAAATGCCAAAAATGTCAGCAAAAAAAAAAAAAAAAAATGCATAGAAAAAAAAAAAGCAGAGAACAAAAATAAACATGCTTTCAAACCAAAAAAAGGGGGAAAAAAAATTAATGCCCTCTGCCTGAGCCACGCCTGGGGCGCCCCCGGCCACGGCCCCGGACCCTCAGGGGAGACGCATGGGGGAGGGGAAAAGCCGGGGAAGGAGGAGCAGCCCCTGAGATCTGGCCACCTGGCGGCCTGCCCTCCAAGGCCACGGCTATTCTGTCCAGGGCAGCACCAAGTGTTGCCGTGTTGCCCTGGATAGCCTGGGTAAGGGCCCTCACATCCTGCCCAACGCCTGCTGCTGTAGTTTGCAGGTCATTTAGGCAGGTTGTGGAGGCCCGGGAGTGGGAGTCCAGGTTACCCAGCCTATCATTGATGGAGGACAGGCTCTGATCCACCCGCCCCATAGTCTGGCAGAGCTGTCTCAGAAGGCGGGTCTGGGTGACCAGGTTCCTTCTCAGACTGGCGGGCAGGAGATTGGGCGCCCCCCTGGTGCTCTGGGATGACCTCCTGGCTCTTGCTGATGGTTGTGGCCGGGGAGAAGGGGAGGCCCTTGTGAGGGGAGCCATGTTGGGGGAAGAGGGGGGGGGGCTCACCCTTAGGGAGGGCAGGCTTCTTGCAGCCAGAGGGGAAGAGTCCGCAGAAACCAAACGGCCAGTGCCTGCCATGGACTCCTCCTCCTCATGATTCTCCTCCTCCTCATGATCGTCCTCCGCATGATCCTCCTCCTCCTCTTGTTCCTCCTCCGCGGACTCTGGCCTTGTTGGGGGGGCCTCATTAGGCTGCTGTCCTGGCGTTGGAGCGGTCTGGCCAGATGGCCCTGCACCCTCCTGCACAGCTGTGGATGACACAAACCATTCACAGGTTGGAGGATCCACACACTTGCCACATATTCCCTTTCACCCCCTCCCCCACACATGCTACACACCTGAGAGAAATAAATACCTTACCTGGCACCGCGGGGACCGGACTTGTGTCAAAGCCTGGCAGGCCCTCCACTTCATGCCGGTGAAAGGTCAGGGCCACCACACGCTCCGTCGCTGTAAATCTAACCCGGCATGGTGGGCCCCCTCCTGTGCCCCTGGCATGGGCATTTATTGCGGCCAGTTTTTTTTTCACCTCACGCCGGAGGTCATTTATTTTCTTTTCAATCCCAGAGCGGGTCCGTGTCTCCCCCTCCCCCGATGAATTGACCTGCTCCGTGATCATATCCAATATCTCCCTCCTCCTGGCCGGGGTGGTGGTGGCACTCTGCGGGCCGTGGAGAAAACGCCCATAGTCGGTAATGGCCCGGGCAAGAATTCTTTTTTCCCCCACTGTAAAATTCAACTTTCTTTTTCTCTCAGTCATACTTCCAAACAAACTCACTAGCAGTCACCAAAAATCTGTCACAAATACAAGCACAACCAATCAGACAAGAACACACACAAAGAGAAAAAGAACAGGCAAAAATCACACTAGCACTCAGCAAGAAACAGACACAAAAAAATCAGATGAAAAAATAAAGCAAGAAAACAAACGCTCAGAAATCTATCAATCAAACAAACAGTCAAAAAACACTTATCAAAACACACTTTCACAAAACTACCAACAAGCACTAGATCACACAGAACACTAATCTGACAACTACAAAACACACTCTAACGAACAACAGAGCAAAAGCACTTGATTCAATGGGAAGGGACACAAAGTGATGTACTTTTGCAATGGAAGTGCGTTTGTGTGTGTCTATTTATGCTGTCTGCGTAGTTCACAACATTGCCCTAGTCCATGTCCAATTTCACTGATTGCGCCGCTCCCGAGTTGTGAGCATGCGCACAACGGAGCTGACATGGTTTCCTTCACGCGCGCATGCGCGAGTCGGCCGGCCCTTCATTTGCATGGGGTCACGGCTCATTTCAATGTAACACGCCCACGTCCCTCCCAATTTGTATTACTCCTCCTTACGCCTCCGGAAAAAACCTTACGCTTGCGCAATCTCTTGCGCAAAAGCTTCGTGAATCGCGGGATTACGCGGCTAGATTACGCAAGTCTAACGGAAAAGTGGTGCGCTACGCCGGTCCAATAATGCGCCGATGTACGTGAATCTGGGCCCATATTCTCATTCCCAGAATCCTCTACTGCTTAGTATCACTTGAAATGAAAAAAATACTATATAGCATAATATGACCACACTTAATGAACAGTGCTCATGTTAAACTGTGCTCCACGAAGTGCAAAACAGTGAACCCAACAATAACATTAGTACATGCCACCATGCACCAACCCAGTGTATACTAAACATCTTACAAAACTCAACCCCTAAGGTATAGCATTGGGTGATATTGCATCTAGTAGTCACCTTATATGTCTTTCCTCTGATCCCCTTTGAACCAAATCTACCAATGGGTAAATGATAAATAGGACCTTAATCTCTGACAACTGGTTCTTCAGAAGTTTAAAAGCTTGGATATTTCCCTGTGGATACGTGGACTGGACCGCAGGCATGTTGTGTTGAGCTGTGAATCTGTTTTTTCTTCTTCTGGTAAATGCATTTTGGCATTTCCCTCTCCCAGTCTTCCTCCAGACTCTGGCACCTTGATTACTGAATGACATGCAAAATTTGCTTTCATCCGAAAAAAGTACTTTGGACCACTGAGCAACAGTCCAGTGTTGCTTCTCTGTAGCCCAGGTCAGGCGCTTCTGCCGCTGTTTCTGGTTCAAAAGTGGCTTGACCTGGGAAATGCGGCACCTGTAACCCATTTCCTGCACACGCCTGTACACGGTGGCTCTGGATGTTTCTACTCCAGTCTCAGTCCACTGCTTCCGCAGGTCTCCCAAGGTCTGGAATCGGTCCTTCTCCACAATCTTCCACAGGGTCCGGTCACCTCTTCTCGTTGTGCAGCGTTTTCTGCCACACTTTTCCTTCCCACAGACTTCCCACTGAGGTGCCTTGATACAGCACTCTGGGAACAGCCTATTCGTTCAGAAATTTATTTCTGTGTCTTACCCTCTTGCTTGAGGGTGTCAATGATGGCCTTCTGGACAGCAGTCAGGTCGGCAGTCTTACCCATTAATGCGGTTTGGAGTAATGAACCAGGCTGGGAGTTTTTAAAAGCCTCAGGAATCTTTTGCAGGTGTTTAGAGTTAATTAGTTGATTCAGATGATTAGGTTACGAGCTCGTTTAGAGAACCTTTTCATGATATGCTAATTTTTTGAGATCAATATCATCAATATTAAAACAATAAAAGGCTTGAACTACTTCAATTGTGTGTAATGAATCTAAAATATATGAAAGTCTAATGTTTATCAGTACATTACAGGAAATAATGAACTTTATCACAATATGCTAATTTTTGGAGAATGACCTGTATTTGTCAACAAAATCCATGTCTGATGTTTGGCAAGTAAAAATGACTGAATAGCATGGGTTTTTTAGTTCTCCATCAAAGAAAACGGTCAGGTTTGGAGAAAAAGTGACAGAAGTCCTGTCCAAGTATGAATGGAATGAAACCATAATAACTCACTAAAACATAACTTGGAACTAGGTCACATGTAAGGCCTTCTGATGCCCCAATGTAAGGACAGAAGTAGAAGGGTAGAGCAGAAATCATTCTCAAACCCAAAAATATGTTAACCAACTATTACTCCTATCAAAATACGCTTAGTTATTTATGAACTCTACCTAATGTATGATAGACTATGCTCTGATAATAAAAATGGATTGACTTGGGTATGAAAATGTCAAAAAACAGTAATGGCTTAACAATCAAAAGTGCTACATGTCTCAGCCTGGAAACTGAGCAGATTGGTTTGACAGTGTTTGTATTATATGACAACAAGTTATGTGACCAAAAACCTCAATAGGTTTGTTCTTTAGGAATTTGTCGGCAGAAGTTAGTAAATGAAAAGCTCTAATAAAGGAAGCCTTATGAGATTGTATAGGTATGAATAATCCTCAGAGACTTAGAGTAGCAGGCCATTAAGTATATAAAATGTTGTTCCTTTGGGTTTATCCTTTTTGACCTTACACAGATTTATTTTGTGATTTACCCAGATGAGTTGGATTCTTGTAATGTTATTAAAACCTCATCCTGTCCTGCAAAAACTCTGGTATTTCCTCCCTGGCCCAGTCTCCACCCACACTGACCACTAATGAGGCCGGTTCTAGATCCAAGTGCACGGCGGGATTAGCAGTCTACAACAAAGACAAATTCTTAGAATATGGTTTAAAAGGAACAAGAAAAAGGTCACTCACAAGATGATAAAGTCAAATCTGGATATGCATGCCTGTAATCTCTAGGCTGATGGATAATAAAAGTGATATAAGGCATTTCACACCGTGTGTGCAGCAGCAGTGATTAATTCACCAGATGTGATGATAAACAATGGATTGTTAGTGCTGATCCAGCAACATCTGTTCCACAAAGAGATCCCAAACAGCCCAACCCCAACGGGGGACACCAACACACCTGCTCAACTAGTGCAGCCTTGCTGTTACTTTTAATTTCCCCTCTGCTAGGGTGATATATATTAACATTTTCTAAGAATCTAACAATAATGCATTTTCATCGTAAAGGAAAAAGTAAACTTGTGCATTTACTGTATAATTTTTTGGCTGCTACATCATCAACATCTTACTAATGTTGACCACACAATAAACCTGAATAGTGAATTCCACCAATATTATTAACAAATATGAAATAGATACAATGGTGTATTGTATACTTTGTATATCACATGCTACAGTTTAAATCCTTGCTTAACTGCTCCTAAGATAGGGTGACCAGACATCCCTGGTTTCCGGGGACAGTCCCCTTATTAAGGACATTGTCTCCGGACCAAGTCTGTCCACAGTTTTGTCCCTGGATTGGGTTTGAACAGGGACTGGGGCAATTTCAAAGACAGTGCAGAATTAAAAAATAAAAATCCTAATTAGACACCACTTAGATTATCTGTACCCCTTTCTGATGATCACTTGCTGGTCAGAGCGGAGGGAATATTTCTTCCATTTTGGGTGCATGGCTCTTTACCATGTGATCAGCTATGTCTAATCACATCTGATCACAATGTGAACAGGAGCTGGTTATTGGCATTCCTTTTCTCATGCTGACAGAGGAGAAGAGATACGATAACCAACTTCTGTAAAAGGGACATGTACACTCTGATAATCAAAGCACCAATTATCAGTGTCCTGATTATCAGTGCAGTCCCAACAGCAGTGCTGCCAATCAGTGCCCACCAGTGTTGCCAAGGCTGCTGTTAGAACTCAGGGGGCCCCGTACAGCCTTACTGACAGGGCCCACCCAACCCTGCCCGAAAAATGAAAAAAAAAGAAGTCCCTCACCTGCTCCCACTTTCTGAAACCCTTTGTTGATGTGATGGGGCACAGGGAAATGTAATTTAAGTCCTGGTATACAAGAACAAGTATCGACTCAAACATTGGGACCATCCCTATTTAAGTTCGACTCGAACATTGGGACCATCCCTATTCACAATAACATGAGCACCACAATCTCTTTTATTGCTATTTACCAGTTACAGATGTACAGCACGCACGATTATGTTGAGCTTGATAAATAAAATATTGGATTAGTGAATACGCCAGTTCCCATAGACATTTTGTAACAAATACCCTTTGCCCTCTTATACTTATTGTGGTCCTGTTATGTAAACCACTATGACACAAATTCACATGTTAGACATCCCAAAGTGCCAGACTCTGAGTAATTCTTATGAGAACATCATTATGTTTGGTTAACAGTTTCATTTTATTACAAGTTGAAATGTGCTTTTTAACCACTTAAGCCCCGGACCAATATGCTGCTAAATGCCCAGAGGCGTTTTTACAATTCGGCACTGCGTCGCTTTAACAGACAATTGCGCGGTCGTGCGACGTGGCTCCCAAATAATTTGCATCCTTTTATTCCCACAAATAGAGCTTTCTTTTGATGGCCTTTGATTGCCTCTGCGATTTTTATTTTTTGCGCTATAAACAAAACTAGAGCGACATTTTTGAAAAAACAAAACAATATTTTTTACTTTTTGTTATAAGAAAAATTGAATAAACTAAATTTTAGTCAAACATCTAGGCCAACATTTATTCAGCCACATGTCTTTAGTAAAATCGCATTAAAATTTTTTTAGCTTCCTAGCGGCAACAGCGACACTAATACAGCGATCAGAAAAATGATCGCTTAGTGATGCTGGTAATAGGGGGTGAAAGGCTTAACTAGGGCAGTGATCAAGGGGTTAAAACTTTATTAAGGGGGTACGGGGGCTACCCTGGACCTAACACTATCTGCCTGTCACACTGACACTAAATGCAGTGATCAGTACATATATGATCACTGCATTCACTGACAGGGGGGGTGATCGCAAGGGGTTAATGTGCCTATGTGTACTGGTGTCAGTGTGCTGTTGATGCGACTTACTGTGATGTCTTCTCTCATCTCGGCGGTTTGAAAATACCGCCGAGATGAGAGCTGCATCACTTCCTCTTCCAGTGTTTACATTTTACAGGCAGAGGAAATGACATGGCGGGACACGACGGGATTGGCTGGGAGCGATCACGAGGGGGCGGACAGAAACGAAACGCCACCCCCTCAAGACGGATCGCTCCCGGAGGTAAGCCGCCCGCCGCACGCAGCGGAGGGGGTCCCGATCCGACCCCGACCCGCTAGAAGGCAGGGACGTACATGTACGCCCATCTGCCTGTACGTGCCATTCTGTGGACGTACATAGGCGTGCGGCGGGCGTTAAGTGGTTAAAGCTGTCCCAGCAAAAGCTTTTTCTTTTCAATGTTTTAATATTAAGTCAGGGGCAAGTTAAGGTTTCTGTATGGTGTAGTATTGGTAAACCTTTTATTTAAACACTTCAATACGGGACACTTTTACCCCCTTTCTGCCCAGGCCAATTTTCAGCTTTCAGCGCTGTCACACTTTGAATGACAACACTCATGCAACACTGTACCCATATTAAATGTTTATCTTTTTTTTTGTGTGTATAAAGCTTTCTTTTAGTGGTATTTTTTTTGCTATTTTTTTATTTATTTTTGTAAGATTAACAAATAAAGACTGAAAATGTTGAAAAAATAATTTTTCTTGTTTGTTATAAAATGTTGCAAATAAATCTTTCTTCATGAATTTAGCCCAAAATGTATACTGCTACATTTCTTTGGGGGAAAAAAAACAAATCAGTGTATATTATTTTGTCTGTAGGAAAGTTATAGAATTAACAAACAGAGTTAATAAACTATGGTATATACAATGCCTTGCAAATGTATTTGCTTTTTACCAATTTTGTTACATTACAGCCTTTAGTTCAATGTTTTTTTATTTTGAATTATATGTGATGGATCAGAACACAATAGTCTAAGTTGGTAAACTAAAATTAGAAAAATATGTACATACAACTATTTTTCAGAACTAAAAAAATGATAATTGGCATGTGCATATGTAAACGTCTGGCGCAAACCCAACACATCACATTACCCAAAGAACACCATCCCCACAGTGAAGCATGGTGGTGGCAGCATCATGCTGTGGGGATGTTTTTCAGCAGTCAGGACTGGGAAACTGGTCAGAGTTGAGGGAAAGATGGATGGTGCTAAATACAACATATTCTTGAGCAAAACCTGTACCACTCTGTGTGTGATTTGAGGCTAGGACAGAGGTTCACCTTCCAGCAGAATAATGACCCCAAACACGCTGCTAAAACAACTTGAGTGGTTTAAGGTGAAACATGTAAATGTGTTGGAATGGTCTAGTCAAAGCCCAGACCTCAATCCAATAGAAACTCTGTGGTCAGACTTAAAGATTGCTGTTCACAAGTGCAAACCATCCGAATTGGAGGAGCTGGAGCGGTTTTGCAAGGAGGAATGGGCAAAAATCCAAATGTTAAGATGTGGTAAGTTTATAGAGACTTATCCAAAGCAACCTGGAGCTGTGATAGAAAGTATTGACTTCAGGGGGTTATTTTGTCCTATTTGTTGTTTGCTTCACAATAAAAAAACATCTTCAAATTTTGGGGCATGTTCTGTAAATCAAGAGCCCATTCACACAGGGGCAACACGACTTCTAGCATGACTTTGGGATGCAACTTGGACGCGACTTGAGTATGATTTATCAGGCAACCTACAAGGCAACTTCAAGTTGCCTCCAGGACAGTACAAGGCAACTTCAAGTCGCCTCCAGAACAGGAGGCTTTCCAGTGGCCAATCAAACAACAATCAGCTCTGTGGGAGGGAGGGGTTTGCCTGAGAAATGTATGTTATCTTCCTGTATTGCTGCTTCAGTTAAGACAGTGATCCGACTTCTGAAGTGACTTCCATTGAAATCAATGGGTACAAGCTGCCTACAGGTCGCCTAGAAGTCACATTGAAGTAGTACAAGAACCTTTTTTGAAGTCGGAGCGACTTCAGTAGTGTGCATTAAGGCGGCTCCCATTCACTTCCATTCATTTTCTCGATCGCGCAACTTGGGGCAACATGGGGCAACTTGAAGTCGGATCCCAGGTCACCCCAGTGTGAACCGGCTCTAAATGATGTAAATCCTCAAACAATCCATGTTAATCCCAGGTTGTGAGGCAACAAAACATGAAAAAAGGAGGTGAATAATTTTGCAAGGCACTGTACATTCTCAGAAATCCAGGCAGATACTTGTTTTGCCTCAATGGGCCAGATTCACGAACACTTGCGCTGGAGTATTTGGATATGCGCCGCGTAACTGTGATGATGCGCCGTCGTTTCTATGTGCCCGTACCCACCAAACTAGATGCGCCCAATAACGGGTCATTTGCGACCGGCGGAACGTTCCGACGCCAGAGTATCGTCAGCGCTTATTTTCGCTGGGCGCATCAGTCGCGCCCATTGATTTCCCCTGCAAATATGCAAATTAGGGAGATTTCCCAATTCGCGATAGGATAAGCACCATACGCTGGCTACATGCGCCGCGCGTATCTGGTCCGTCCGGCGCAAAGTTATTTCTACAAAAGGCTGCTTTATCTTTACTCCAGACGGTCAGAGGTCAGCAGGAGAGCAGCTACAGCAGTGTTACCGACGATAGGAGCTAGCTGAGCACCCCCACTTGCAGGACAACACCTCTGTCCATGCTTGTCTGTCAAATTTTACAGCCATGGAGGAAGACATCATAGGTCTCCATAGCCGAGATGACGGCTGACAGCTCCTGGCCTTTAGAGTTCAGCTTTCTCCTGTGTGTTTGCAGGGAACGGGAGCAGCCATCTCAGAACAAAAGTAACATCACTGCGGGGAGGGGGAGCAGGATATACTTTAGTGCCGGAATGGCGCTTCTACGGGCGCATTTAAACGCCCAACGGAAGGCATTGCGCTGACGTTTCCCGTGAAGTGGTGCCGACGGAAGTTGTGAGCATGCGCACAAAGGGGGCGAGTGGAGCCTCACTCACTGCGCATGCTCCGTGGTTGATGCGCTGAACGTAAGCCTCTGCGCTGGGCTCCGCCCATCATTTACATATGATCACACCCACTTCCCCTTGCGTCGGGTTACGCCAGCGCATTATCGTTACTCTGGCGCAAGTTTACGCGCAACTGCTATGTGAATAACAGTACTTGCGCTGAAAGGGTCGTCAGAGTAACGTAAATGAGAAGCGTTACTCTGGAGCAAAGATGCTCTGATCTACCTGAATCTGGCCCAATAACTTTAAGTTTTGGCAGATGCATGTACCTCTCTTGAATGTCTGATCGCGTTGGAGGAGGTTCTTTGAACAATCAAAACTCTGAAAGCCAATAAGAGGCCTGGCCAGGATGTCCTTACGGCCACTTATAAAAAGTTTGCTGAGTTTCTTGTCCCTATCCTTGCTGCCGCTTTCAATAGAATCTTTAAAGGCCAACAATTTTGAGAGGAGATACTAATGGGCTCAATTTGTATGATTGCTAAACCCCTAACTGAAGATACATCCTGGACCAATTATAGGCCCATCTCCCTCCTTAATCTGGACATTAAAATCTTAGCAAAAATCTTGGCCTTGCGTTTGAATCCAATGATAGCTACCCTGGTATGGAAAGATCAGGTGGACTTTATTCCCTTCCGACAAGCTAGTGATAACATCTGTCATATTATTTATCTCATTTACCATGCTAAGTCCAAATGTATGCCTACTCTTCAGTTGTCTACAGACTTATGTAAAACATTTGACTTCAATACAAGGTCTGACCTGCCCTGTCTGTTTCCTAAGTGGGTTTTAAACCCTGATTTCCATCCCTGAAATCACTCTCTGTACTCCCCACGCATACATGAAATATTTAGGCTTCCATTCCATGTGCTTTCCCATCAGATATGGTACTTGGCAGGGATGTTCACTCTCTCCACTCCAATTTGCATTACTTATAAGACCTCATGCTCTCCTTCTCAGAGCCGATCCTAATATTTCTGAGATCTATACAGCAGGAGTTTTCCATAAGCTTAGTATGTTTGCAGACAAAGTTATATTGCATGCTACTAACCCTATCATTACCCTTCCAAGTCTATTGGCCCTGCTTTTGAAATTTGCAGTAATCTCAGGTCTCATAGTTAACATAGCTAAATCCAAGGCTCTTAATATCTTTTTGCCTACAACTGTAGTTGATCAGATATTTGGGAACATATCTAAATTTTAAAAGGCTGGAAATGTTATGCCATATTACATTAGCAAATGGTTGTATCTTAATGTGTTATTCATTGGCTTGTGTTATAAAGACTCTGCCATCTCTGTGTATCCAGCATTCGAGCAAGTGTCAACAGGGACTGGACAGTGTAAGCAATGAGGCAGGTCCAAGAATCACATCAGTAACCCGCTGTATATGTGGCAGATGAGCTCACACCATGGTCACTGTGTTATTTGCTTCCTCACATCCCTCAATCAATATGCACAGCAGTGAACAGATTATTTTTATCTTGCATACAAATAAATTGCCTTGCTTGGCAAATGATAGCTCTGGCAATGTAAAGCAAATGCTACTGTACATTTTAATCTGCAGATCTGTGTCCCAGCAGCTTGCGATCTATTAGTTTCAGAGAGATGGCATGTCATAGCTAATCCGTTTGTGCAATATGGAGCTTGACTTGTTCCATGCATAAAAGAGACATAATCATGTTGTCTTCGAAATGAAATTATGGAACATTTTACAGCTGCCATGGATCCTTGTTCACAATTTTACCTATTTACAAGAAGTGATCACTTATCCTTAGGACTGTGCCGGGTAGGATGATAAAGGCCAAGTGCTGATAAATAAATTCAGGGTTACTACTGATCATGACAATTTATTTTACTACCCATGACTTTCTACCACTAAATTATTTTTGTTTAAAAAAATAAAAAATAAAAAAAAGAATCATTGTCAATATTAAGTTGTTAAGCTGGATAGTGTAATCAATAGCTTTGATAACTGTACTAATAGGCTGTCTTGTGCCTTATGTGTTAGAAGAATATTCTTTTTTATCCAATAGGAAAAAATCTAATTATGATATCTGCTATGGGGGTTCCTTCACATCAGTTTACACCTAACTTCTGAGGACCTCACACACTCAGTTCTTTTAGGCAGCTTTGCATGTCTATTTTTACATTATTTATAAAGGAAATACAAATAATAAAATGTCATCAATGCCAGTCTGTACTGTACATTACATTGAATATGCTGAAAGTCTGATACATAAGCCACATAGGAGATACGTTTTTTATTGGCTGGCTGGTAAGTGTGCTGGGTAATCTTCTGTTAGTTTGTGATGTGCACTACCCCTATCCATGTGTACCTTACTTCAATGGCTAGTTATAGTTCAAGGTAGTTGCCAATTTTTTGTACAGTTGGTTAAATTGGGTGTGGATAAGCACTGGATAACTTCACTGCTATTGTCCTCTTGCTTGGCGTCACATGTTTCCCTATGACCCTGTGTGGGCTTCTTCCAGGCACATTTACCCTCAATCTATTAACTTCTATATAATGTATGTGCTCCTACTATGGAGGCTCTGAAAATTATAGGGTTAGGACTGCAGTATACAGAGGAACCTTGGCGCGGGCACTGCAACTTACGCACTGTTTTTAATGTAAATTGTTAGATAGGGTCAATTTGGATGTTTTGAAGGCTGGCTGGTAAAAGTGCTAGGAAATCTTCTGTTTGTTTGTGATGTGCATTGCCCTTTCATCTACACCTTACTGCAAAGGCTAGATTGGGGTGGTTGTCACTTTTTTGTAAACTTTGTTTATTCTGTCTTTGCTCTATTATCAGGGGCCCACTCTGTCTAGCCCTAAGCCATGATTAAGCACTATTAAGTGTGAAACGCGTCAGCTGTTCCCCTTTTCTTTGCTGTGGTTTGTGATGTACATTCTTCATTTTTACTAAATAAAAGACGACTTTCCAAGTCTTTTGGAGTGCGGCTGTCCATCCCTTCCTGATATTTTCTACACTGTCTAGCCCTAAGCTTTCAAACGTGTTTGTATTGATTTTCCTTAGACTGGGTTTTTATTGTTTCAGCCCATTGATACAGAGTTCTTAAATTGAATCTCTCTGTGAATGTATGTCTGTTGATTTTTTATTTTATTTTTTTTAATCTGTACTTCTTAACATTAGTAAGCTGTTCTTGAATTTCAGTCAAATGACTTTGCCTAGGGTGAGATGATGTCATCCGTCTTCTACGTGCCGGAGGAAGCATTTCCTCTTTTCTCCACATGATCAGACTGTAATTTTGTAGACAAATAATTAGGTATGGTGAACTTAAAAAAAAAATCAGGACTCACCAGTCTAGCTACAACTTAAAGCCCTGTTTCCCAGTCTGCAGACATGGACCACACGTGGCCCTTTGCAACTTACTGTGGGGTTTTGTGGCCTCTACAGACAGTTGTCTGTATTGTCCCCAGTTGGTGCTTACTTAAGCCAGTGATAGAAACATAAAGCTTTTTTTACTTACCTCTAAAATGATTTTCTTGGACTACTGTACAGAACACAGACTTCCATTATTTAAGACCGTGGGTTATATGCTGCCACCTTCAGATAAGGATACTGGCAAGTTGTTAGGACTTCCTATATAATCTCTTGCACACCCTGCAATACTCAGTTTTTAGTAACCAATCAGAAGAAAATGCCAGGACACAAGTGGAGGGTGGACTATGTCCTGTACTCAGCAGGGGCATTAACATCCAGCTAATGAAACTTAACAAGAGACTTACTGAGTGAATGAGTCATGTGAGCCTTAACAGGGAAATATGGATTCCTATACTTCACAGCATAAACTTTAGTGCTAACCTGTTGTATTTACCTCGAAGTACGGGAACAAGATGCTGGACACCCTTTATAGGAGTCTGCAGGCAGGACAAACAAAGAATCCAATGTGTGTTTGGAAGCAATGGCTGAGAGAGAAAAATCACACTTCAAATTGTCCCTCGGTGGACAATCGGATGCCCATATCCGTCACGGGCACTCCATCGGGCATAAAGGACAGCCCCAGTTTGGTTGTGGGGCGCCTTAGGGCAGGTAAGGCCTTCGAGATCGCAGACATCTCCAATAGCACTCCGTCTTCCTTGAAGAAATGGTGGTTCTGCCTTCTGGCGCGCAGATGGGCGTGACTTCGCTCGCTTGGTGCGAAATCCTCAATGCAGGTCTCACGGAAGAACTTGTCCGGACACGTTGCAGGCGTATGCTGCGATGCACATACGCCCCAGCTCAACGATATTAGATTAACTCCCTCTCCGCCGGACAGTTCAACACACAACTCTGGACTCTCTCGCTCTTTAGTAAATAGACCCTCACTTCTGGTTTCGAGGGGAGACGGCCGAATCCCAGACTATGAGTCCCTACGTGTAGCACTACCCCCGAAGGAGCCGCTGATTGATTGTTGGGTCCGGCACATTACATAGCTCTAGCGTTGTCTAGGGGTGTGATGCATGAACAAACTAGTGAGCGAAGGTCCAGACATTCAATAAAGTTTTCCAAGGCTTTATTCTCAGGCCAACATAGCCAACATCAACTTCAGTTAGGAGAGAAAGGGTTGATGAGAGTAAAGGGATGAACTTGCAGTGTCAGGCCTGGATGTGAATGGGCAATCCAGCCCTTAGTAACAGCAGTCCGTAATGGATGAATATAGGGGCGAATCCTTCCAATGGACTCCAGTCCGGGTCACCGGGAGTCAGTAGTGCGTACCTGTAACATTCCGGTTACCAGATCCCCGATTAGTGCAGCACTCAGCCTGAGATCCGTTTCAATGGAACCTGGAACCCAGTGGATCACTGGGGTCCTCTTTCGCCTCCACTTGAGGCTCAATGAAGCCTGCAAGCTTGGCCAGGAGGGCCGCACCGGTGGAGCCCACAGGTGCGCACACCCTTAAGGTGGATGCCGGACCCAGAACCGGGACCCCGCGACGATTTTAGAACACATGACACCTGTCACAGATATACCCCTCCCCAGCATGCCCTGCGAGGGAAGAATTTCTCTAATTGGCTGCTGGGGAAGACTTGCTCTGCCAGAAACCCCGCTGGCGCCAACTGCTGGCCGGAGATGATACCACATCCCTAGAATGCAGCTGGTAAGGTGGCTCAGCGGGCTAATGCTCCGTTGCAGCAATCTGTGATCACCTGAGCCCTCAGGGTCGCAGGTTCGATCCCGGCGGGGTCCACTCAGCCTTCAATCCTTCCGAGGTCGGTAAAATGAGTACCATTGATTGGGGTAATAGTGACTATGTTACTATATAAGCGCCTCGAGACCCGATGAGCTACAGCTTCGGCTGTGGCTTCAGAAGCTTGCCTGGCTTCAGAAGCTTGCCTGGCAAGTTAGGGTAAGACAGCGCTATATAAGACTTGCATTATTATTATTATTATTGGTCCAGGAGACCTTTCTGGACCAACAGGGGTTCATAATTTAAATAAATCATGAATAGGAGCAACGTAGCTCTCCCATTTTAACTTTAGCGTAGTGCCCATACTGAAAGTAAGGGGGCGCTACACATGCTTTCACCACCATGTGATAGACATTTCAAGAGGTAAATTTCTTAGTTTTAAGCAGCATAGTTTTAAGCAGCATAGGAATGACCTCAGTTGCTTAGAAGTGAAGTTGCTGCAAGGCAATTTGGAGAGCCCAAAATTTCATTAGAGAGGCAGGAAGGTTGGAGAGGATAAAAGTGGGGAGGAGGTATGTAGTAAAATTCTAGCTTGTATCCCTGGAACACCACATCAGGGACGCAATGGTCTGAATTGCCTTGAGTCCAGGTGAGGAAAATATATCTCCCTACTTCATTGAGAGAAAGACTTGATTCCAAACTTGGCTGGCTTGGAAGTCCAGGACTTGTGATGGAATTAGGTGGAGGACTTAGCTTTAGAAGCAGAGGTCCGGAAAGAACGAATGGAACTCTTTTGAAAAGATTTTACTGCAGGCAAATTAGATTTCTTCTTACTCGGTAAGAGCATGCTCTTCCTACCTTTGACTTCCTAGAATCATTCTCCATCAAACAAGATCCTTTACAGACGTTTCTTATGCCACATACACACAACGTTTTTTCGGGTTCTAAAAAATTATGTCATTAAAAACGATTGTGTGTGGGCTCCAGAGCATTTTTCACGATGTAAAAAATGGGCATTACATTTTTTGAACATGCTCTAATTTTTCACTTAGTTTTTAACGTTGTAAAAAATGGTCGTGTGTGGGCTTTAACGACGTGAAAAATATGCGCATGCTCAGAAGCAAGTTATGAGATGGGATAGTCTTTATAGTGACATTGTACGTGTTGTACATCACCGCGCTTTGCTAGAGCATTTTTTTCACAATCGTGTGTATGCAAGGCCATTTTAATGATCGGATTGAAAAAAATGTTGTTATTTCTAGACCATTAAAATGCAATTTTTTACAACCAGAAAAACGGTCGTGTGTACGCGGCATAACAGACTGTCTTCACAGATTAGTTTCACAGCCAGAGAATCCTGCCCATCTGAACGGACATAAGAGCCAGGTGAACATTTTGGCACAGGGAGTCTGCCAAACTGTCTTTGCAGTAGCACAAGGCTACTGGGAGAAGCTCCAATGTTTGGAGTACAAAGGGATCTATTAAAACAGGCCTTGCACTTCATGCCAGGGTTTGGTAAACTGCCATAGTCACCACCAGCAGTTGCATGGCCGAGCTTGATAGAGTAAAAGAGGCTTTTAGAAGAGTCTCAAATCTTTTGTCTACAGGGTTTAAGGACTGGGACATCCTCAACCAAACAGTAAGTCATTGGTTGAGGCAGTAAATATCTGGATTTACTACTGGCACTATGCATTTTCTGTGGTAAGCCCCTTCCACTGGAAACAGCTCCCTGCTAATGACTTCGAAGGAAGCATCTTTAGCTATCAATGAAGTCACTCAATCCCTAGCCACGTAAACAAAGGGGTTGGGATAGCATGACAGTACTGGCCAAATATGGCCATAGGGATAGAAGTTTAGATGTTTTCTATAATCTTCACTTCAGCTTGAGAGTTTCCTTTAAAAAATGAAACAGCTAGTTGGTTTCCATGTCTACATGAGTTATTAGCAATTGACTTCTGTAACAGTTTTTATGTTCTGAAAGTGATTTAAGTAGTTAAGCAGAAATATGCTTTAAATTGTTATTATTATTTTGGGAGTTGGATGGAACATGTACTGCAAATAAACTGAAAAATTATTTGACCACATGCAGAATAAGATCCCTGTTGTATATTTGAAGAAAACATTTCCCATAAAGTGAGTAAAATTCCTGTCAAAGGAGAGCCTTCAGTGAAGTCAGGGCACTGGGGTAAATGAAGGTAAGGCAAAGAGTACTGCCAATGAATTTACAGTAAATTTATATCCATAATAGGTTGAGTAAACATACTTTCAAGCTTTGCAGAGGGTTCTCCCTTGTTACCCCAATCCTCTGGTGGATTACACAAAAAATGTGGTAATGGGGTCCACTCCAAATACAGTACAGCATTTGACTAAAACACTGTATCCCACCAGAGAAAGTTAGGTCTGGGGGTTCTACCTCACCTAATATTTTGAGACTACTGATTCTGTCTGATTTCTACAACCTTGTGCTCAATAAATGGCATCCAAAAGCTATATAACAGCAAAAAAACAGGTGAATGTAAGGTAACACAAACAGTAAAGCAAGTGTTTCTAAGTATGATTAGGCTGATGATTTATAACACAATAGCGCAAATATATTCAGACAAATTATCCCACCTGATTTCCTTTTTTTTCTTCTTTTTTTTTTTTTACCAGTGAACAACATCCAAGATGTATAATAAGGATGACTAGGAATTGGCCAAGCAAGCTTTGCTAAGTATGATGAAGATGATGACCAAGTGAGTTGCCATCTTGATAAGGGAAGACTTATGCATGTGGTGTACCTGGATTCTTAAAAAGAATTCGATACAGTGCCCCACAAATGCTTAATTTACAAACTGAGGTCTGTAGGCATGGACCATAAGGTTTGTACATGGATAGAAAATTGGTGACAGGAGCTAGTTCAAAGCATGGTGATAAATAGTGTGTACTCAGACTGGTCTGGAGTGATTAGTGGGGTACCCCAAGGCTCTGTCCTGGGACCAATTATGTTTAATTTATTTATTCATGATATAGAGAATGGCATAAATAGCTCAATCAATAGTACCAATAGTACACAGCTGAAAACACTGCATTACCCAGTCTTCAAGATGCTGGCATTAGTATACAGGTTTAAGCAATGTTTCGAGAGTTATTTTGCAAATTTCTAACTACAATAACAGCCTTTAGTATCTTTGTAATATATTTAGTTATGATTGGCTTTTTTACCATTTATTTTACCGTTTGTTCACATTTTACAGGACTTTCTTAGGACTCATGCACACTGGACTTTACAAAAACGGCAGTAGATTGGCCACGTTAAATACGTGAGTTTTTCTGTGTTTTTCTGCCTTTAAACCGTTTTGCCGCATTTTTGGCATATTTTTGCGTTAGCACTACGTAGCGTTTTTAGCAAGAAGACACAAGCTATGGGATTAAAAACGCTCAAAAACACGTTTACCGGCATTAGAACGTTTCTACAGCTCCTCTCAAAACCCACTAGTTCTGTTTTTTTCCCCCAGAAAACACTTCAGGCAAAAAACACAGATAACAGCCTATATGTGCATAGGCACATAAGATAACATGCTGGGGAGTTTACTGGTTGTCGAAAAAACCGCCAGAAGCCAAAAACAGAAGCTGTAAAAACGTTTAGTGTGCATGAGGCCTAAGGCCTCTAAAGCCCTGTACACGCGATCGGTCAAACCGATGAGAACAGTCTGATGGATTTTTCCATCAGTTAACCGATGAAGCTGACTAATAGTCAGTCATGCCTACACACCATCGGTTAAAAAAACGATCGTGTCAGAACGTGGTGACGTAAAACACAACGATGTGCTGAAAAAAATGAAGTTCGATGCTTCCAAGCATGCGTCGACTTGATTCTGAGAATGCGTGGATTTTTAACCGATTTTAAAACAAGTTTGAATTTTTTTAACCGATGGATAAATAACTGATGGGGCCCACACACGGTTTGGTCTGATGAAAACGGTCCATCAGACCGTTCTCATTGGTTTGACCGATCGTGTGTACACTGCATAATGCTGCCCATTAACTAAATGAAAAATTGGAAATTCAGTCATTTGGCTAGTTAGTTTGTTTTTCAGCTAGTTAACGGGCACAAAATTGAAAATTGAACATTGGGATGTTTTTGTGCCGAAATAACGAAGGACAAGTTTGGATATTTTCTGCCGAACGAACGATAAATTAAAAGGTTAATGTGTTTCCCGTCCGAACTCTTTGCACTAGGCATATGTAAAAATAAATAAATAAATGGATTCATTTACTGTATGTCCACTAAATGATTTATTGGTCATTACATGATAGCACTATCTTTAGTTCTCAAGGCTGAATGTTTGTTTTTTCAAAAATGGGTTCGGCCGATTTTTCGTATAGTGTATGGCCAGCATGAGAGGAGAGGTGGAGGGGCTGGGTTGATTGTTTGGTTTTGTATTTAGCTTTAAAGAAGATTTTTTCTTGTAGAATAGACTACGAATGAGAAAAAGTATCAAGGATGTCATCTTAAACTAAACTGCTGACATTCAACTTTGTTCTGACTAAAATAAAAGATTCCAAATGACCCTGTCCAGTCAAGGGTCTTAAACAGTTTTTCTGTTATTTTTAACTTTAAAAAACTCTTTCTTAAGATGCTTAAAAGGGTTGTAAAGGAAGAAGGTTTTTTTTATCTTACTGCATTATGCATTAAGATAAAAAGCCTTCTGTGTGAAGACTCTCGGCCCCCCTAATACTTACCAAAGTTCCATCTCTGTCCAGCCATGTCCAGGAGTGCCTCAGTCCTCCCTCCTGATTGGCTGAGACACAGCAGTGGTGCCATTGGCTTCTGCTGCTGTCAATCAAAGTCAGTTAGCCAATCAGGAGAGAGAGGGAAAAGGGTCATACCAGAGCTCTGTGTCTGGACACAGGGAGCTGCAGCTCGGCTTGGGTGACTCCAAGCTGCTTGCTGTGGGGGCACTTAGCAGGAGGGAGGGGCCAGGAGCAGAGAAGAGACACCTGAAAAGAAGAGGATCCGGGCTGTCCTGTGCAAATCCACTGCACAGACCAGGTAAGTATAACCTGTTTGTTATTTTTATAGAAAAAAAACGAACAAAAAAACAAGACTTTACAATCGCTTTAAGTGCATGCAAGAGTATAAAGTAATTTATATACTAAAAAAAATTGCAGAGCTTCTGTTGGTATGTCACTTTGCTTATGTGACTATAGAATTTGGGGTATAAATAGCATATATCACAAATAAGACTTTTTTGGGAGATTTTTTCTCCCAGGCTCTTTGATTCCGAATTTCTACACAGCAAACCTATAGTTTAAATATATGCACTGACATGTCTCTAGGTATTTTTTCCCTAAAGATCCTTTTCTGAGGTAAATGTCAGAGTACTGCTATCTAAGCGTTCGCATAGAAGAGAAGATTGGCCAGACAGGAAAAACAGTGATCACCAAATATATTGGACCCTGAAAAGTATCTTTGCTTAGAATTAATGGCTGGGAGTGTCCGCTGGTACTGTTTGATGAAACAAAATAGGATTGTGAAATACTCATCATATAATGGCTACATGGATGGTTTACCTGTGTTTTTTGCTGCTGACAAATAAAATATAATAGAATACATTCATATCAGACTCTGAGAGGCATTAAAATAAAAACAGATTGCCTGCTTGTTTTCGAGGCGAGAATAGGTGTGTAAAAATACAGCTTTCTCGCCAAAGACTTTTCTTTCTGGCTCTGCAGTCTGATTTTAGGGCAGCTGTTATGTACACGAAACAAACAATGAGACAGCCAGGAATGATGGAAAATCAGTCATGCATGAGACACTAACAACTGCACCCAACAAGAAGAAACAAAGATTTTCTGTGCATTATTTGAATAAAAATGTAATTCAGAAACAGCCCTTTCACCTGACAGCAAATAGCTGAGCAAAGAGAGAGAGAGAGAAAAATCTATGACAAGCCTGTGCACATACTAAGGCTCTATGAGAACAGATGGTATCTGCAAATGTCTGTGAAAATAAACAGACTATGACTCCTGGCTATAGCTGGTGTGACAACTCACTAGCCAACTGCCCCACTTTCATGTCACATAATGATATAAGGGTTACGGGAAATTGTGTATAAATGGGTATCTCCATTCCAGAGCACTGCAGTCAGCAGACAAGGAGAATGTGCCCTGAAGGTAGGCTCAGGTGAGAAATATTTACACTGCTGAGGGTGGAGTAATGGCTTATCACATACATCAGTACAGAGGGATGTGAAGGTGAGGACATGGGGTGGCTCCAGGTGGTTTACAGCTCACAAATATTGTTTTCCTTACAGGGGTTGTAAAGGTTCATTTTTTATTTTCTAAATAGGTTCCTTTAACCACTTTAGCCCCGAACCATATTGCTGTCCAATGACCAGAGCACTTTTTGTGATTTGGCACTGCGTCGCTTTAAATGACAATTGCGCGGTCGTGCGACGTGGCTCCCAAACAAAATTGGCGTCCTTTTTTTCCTCACAAATAGAGCTTTCTTTTGGTGGTATTTGATCATCTCTACGGTTTTTATTTTTTGCGCTATAAACAAAAATAGAGCGACAATTTTGAAAAAAATGCAATATTTTTTACTTTTTGCTATAATAAATATCCCCCAAAAATATATAAAAAAACATTTTTTTTCCTCCATTTAGGCCGATACGTATTCTTCTACATATTTTTTGTTAAAAAAATCACAATAAGCGTCTATTGATTGGTTTGGCATTTTGGCATTTTTATTACATTTTTTTTTACTAGTAATGGCGGCAATTAGCATTTTTTTCAGTACTGTGACATTATGGCGGGCACTTCGAACACTTTTGACACATTTTTGGGGCCATTGGCATTTTTATAGCGATCAATGCTATAAAAATGCATTGTATTACTATAAAAATGCCATTGGCAGTGAAGGGGTTAACACTAGGGGGCAGGGAAGGGGTTAAGTGTGTTCCTGGGTGTGTTCTAACTGTATGGGGGGGTGAACTCACTAGGGGAAATCACTGATCTTCTGTTCATACATTGTATGAACAGAAAATCAGCGTTTCCCCCGCTGACAGGAACGAGAGCTATGTGTTTACACACATAGCTCCCGTTCCCCGCTCTGTAACGAGCAATCGCGGGTGTCCGGCGGCGATCGTACCTGCCGAGCACGCGCACGGAAAATATGGAGATTTGGTCACACTATAGTGTAATATAGTGCTAAGCCCACTTACTGCGTCAAAGTATCCCATTATCAGTGGGTCCTACACTAGTAATACAATAAAAGATTCGGCGGCTCAACCATGGGAGACAAACTCTTTTTTGTGGGAGAACTAAACACTGGTGAACAGTGGACACTAATAAGAGGTAATGAAGGGGGGATGGGGTGCTCCGGCCCAAGGAACCTAGTCAGGGTCCATGCAATATACAAACAAGTCTGTTGTTTGTATATTGTATAGACCCTGATTAGGTTCCTTGGGTCTGAGCACCCCACCCCAGTGATACCCACCTCTAGTATTTTTACTGGCAGCCAGTAAAAAAATGGCACTTTTCTCCTGCCAGTAATTGCCAGTAAGAGGAAAAGGCTGCTAGTAAAAAGATGGCTGTAATGATCTGCTTGGAACTGTGCATATGTAGCTCAGGTCCAGAGCTGCCTGAGACCATCCAAGCGCCTCCTACAGTGTGTTCGGGCAGTGCTGGTAGGGTGGCGGGTCTGTTTGAGGCAGTGTCTTAGTGTGTCCTGTGTTGTCATGGTGCAAGGGAGCTGAGCTGATCCCCGAAGCCTCGTGTGTGGGTCTGCAGGATCGGAGTAAGGCAAGCCAGGGGCGGGACTGTGAGTACTGTTTGGACTGGAGTGGACTGAAGGGACCACCTGGCATGGAGAGAGAGACTGTCATTTTGACTCAAGAGGAGACGTGTTGTGTCGGTGTCAGCATCATCTGTGCTACTGCATACTGCTGTCAGTATCACTGTGAGAGTCAATTTCATGAGGGCATCGCCCATATTGCCCACCTGAGTCCCATAACTGGCAATAAAAAATTGGCCATGTCAGTAAATTTTGGGTGTCGTGTCAGTAAATTTAAAACTGGTAGGTTGGCAACACTGCCCCTTCATTACCTCTTATTAGTGTGCACCAGTGTTATAGGAGGAGTCCTTTCAGTTCTTCCTCAAAGAGGAGTTTATCTCCCATGGTCGAGACGTAGGATCTTTCATTCTATTACTAGTGTAGGACTCACTTATAATGGGGAACTTTAAGGCGCCGTACACACGGCAGAGAACCTCGACGGGCAGAACACATCGTTCCGCCCGTCGAGGTTCTCTCCCGGCCGTCGAATTCGGCGACCCGCCCGTCGGGAATGGCAACCAGCCATTCTTCCGGGCGGGCCGTCGAGGAAATAGAGAGCGTGCTCTCTATTTCGGCTCGACGGGCTTCCCGACGGGAAGCTCGCTGAGACCGTACACACGGCCGAGGTCCTCGCTGGAATGTGCATTCCAGCGAGGTTCTCGCTGATTTTCAGCGAGAACCTCGGCCGTGTGTACGGCGCCTAACACAGTAAGTTGGCTTAGCACTATATGACCATATAGTGTGACTAAATAATCATATTTTTGAATATGTTCAGGTGTTTTTAAATAGCCTTGCAGGATTTAAATGTCATTTTGTATGTGAATAATCTATTTTGTTCTGTTTGCCGTCCTGCATCAGCACCATCTTGAATGTAAACACATTTTTAGGGTGTGCCCCGGTAGTCTGTTGTTTGTTCATTAACAAATGGTGGCCTCCAGAAGGGGATTAGAAGCAAAATCCAACAGAAGCTACAGAGTATAAAAGATAAAAGAGGCGTCTCAAAGTGTAGCAATATGGTTATATTTAATGAAGGTACAACATTTAGCAACTCACATGGTTAATAAATAAGTATGCAGGCATCCGGGGTAAAGATACCCATATAGTCCATCCCCTGCACCGCCAGCTCTCACTGCTGTCAGTCTGCAATTGTGACTGGGAAGACTACCCTGCAGTAGAGCAATCTAAAAGCGAGGCTTGACCTGCTCGTGGACCACAATGTGGAAGGGAAAATGTCAACGGCGGTGCGGAGCATGGTCTATGTGGACAGCTTTACCCCGGATGCCTGCATGCTTAGATTTGCCTCTTTTAATCATTAACCATGTGCGTTTCTAAATGTTGTACTTTCAATAAATGTAACTATATTGCTACACTTAGAGGTGCCTTTCTTCTCTTTTATACTCAGTTGTGACATGACACTACTCTTATATCAATACATCGCTTGTTTGTCAAGTCAAAATGTAGTAAAACATTTTGCTTGTCTTGCAAAATGCTCTCGAACCAAGTTACTCTCAAAACAAGGTTTTACAGTATGTAGATATTAATGGGGCAGCCATATTTTTTTTACCACCTACATAGGCCCTGCTTCCTGATTTTCAGTACTTTGCAGTAGTTGGCTTACTGCTCCCTATTACAATGCAGATCTCATTCTTACAATTTTCACATGTAACCTAAATGGAGGACTTCAATTTGAAATGATAAAATAGCTTATTTAAGGCATATACTGCATTTTCGTTTGTTCGTTATTTTGCTTATTCGTAATTCGGTAATTTTCGCATTTTGGGTCTTTCAGCTGTTCGGATTTTTGAATTGATTCGTACGAAAATCCAATCGTTACGAACGGGAACGCACATATCTAGTGCTTTATATTGGACCTCAAAACACAAAATTAGGTCCCATTAGAATGTCTGGGCCCCCTAGCCCTGTAAACATCACCTTTTATAAGTTAGTGTAAAAAGCATCTATATATAAAAAAAAAAGTTAGATACACTTACCTTAATCATGTCTTCTGCATTGCTATCTTTCTAGGAAGATTCCTGAATGCAGAACAGACCAAACATCACAAGATGATACTAACTCCATTTAGCATCTTCTTGCAAGATTTTGTCTACTTATGATCTAGTTGGAAGGAGTGTAACCTGTGCGGACTGACAACTCATGGGGCCCCCGGGCAATAGGAGATTATGGGGCCCCCAGGCAATAGGAGATTATGGGGCCCCCGGGCAATAGGAGATTATGGGGTCCCTAGGCAATAGGAGATTATGGGGCCCCCAGGAAATAGGAGATTATGGGGCCACAGTATACACACACACATACAGTATGCATACACAGTACACACACACACATACAATATGCATACACAGTAGACAGACACACAGAATACACATACACCCACTGAAAGGGTACTGGAGAGGTGGGGCAGCTATAATCTTGGGATTTTTAGACCAAAAGGATGTCGGTAAAGGAAATTTTAGGGACAAATGAAGAAAAACACATATTTTTACATACTGTTCCTGGTTTTACTGATGCTGGCAACCCTGATGGGGCCCCCTAGTGGCATGGGGCAGTGCCCGAGTGCCCGAATGGTCAGTCCGCCCCTGAGTGCAACATCACCCTGGGCAAAAGATGGAAGCAAAATAAGTATAAATCACATTTTTTACAGGTATATTTTACACCTACCTACAGCAGGTGCTTTTTTTACAGGAGGCGTGGGCTTTGATATTATAAGCAGGTCTTGCATTTTACTGTATACTTTAAGTAATGAGTTGCTGACTACAGAAATAATCATGTTGCTTAAACAAATTACTTGGGTGGATGACGAACAGGCAGCCCACTCCTTCAGCCTGTTTTTATAAAGGAACAGATTCTCCTAGACATGATTCTCTAAGTGAGGAATATAACACATGTACATTTGCATATTCTGTCAATCAGTGTTTTTTGGGACTTTGCAGCACTATATTATGATATACCTGTTTCTGAAATTCTTGTGTTTTTGTGTTCTATCTGTCTGTGTTCTTTATTACAATATTCATCGCTAACATTAACATGGAAGAGCAATGTGTAATATACAGTATCTCACAAAAGTGAGTACACCCCTCACATTTTTGTAAATATTTTACTATATCTTTTCATGTGGCAACACTAAAGAAATTACACTATGCTACAATGTGAAGTAGTGAGTGTACAGCTTGTATAACAGTGTAAATTTGCTGTTTCCTCAAAATAACACAACACACAGCCATTAATGTCTAAACTGCTGGCAACAA